>JAWWMO010000096.1:42690078-42706662 GCA_035047845.1 Dendrocincla fuliginosa | reverse complement strand
TCAGGGTGTGAACCAACTGTAATAACTGCCCATTTCCAGTGATTTTTCCTAGCTATATGGAGAACAAAAGTATACAATAGTTTAATTATCTCACTGTATCAATATATTCTTGATTGCTACACTTATTACAGTTTGAAGAAAAGGGATTTGTGGGATCTCTTCTCACCCACTCCAAGCAGCAGTGCATAAGCACACAGAAGCTTTGTAATTTTATTGCCTTAGCACTCCATATTTGCAGTTTTGCCCTATCTTTGGGTTTTTCATTCAAATAATTTAAGCAAAAAGTAAAACTTTCTGCCACTTATCTGACAACACCAGCCTTCCCTCCTCAATGAAATTACGTGGTTATTATTGCTGCTTTTGCATTGATATATGCTGTTTTGAGCTGTGGACTGCCTGGGCTATAGTGCTGCCTAATCACTACTACTAGAGCTGAATCCTTACTGCAGAAAGCAAGTTCTTTGTCAGATGGAAGAAAAAGCAGATGATTATTTACCTTTTATTTGCAATGAAGTTTGTATAAGCAAGTCTCAGGCTTAGAAAACTGAGTGAAATCAGTTTAATTTAATGAAGTAAACATAAGTTTCATGCAATTTAGGATATATTTGCCCAGTCTTTTGGGTAGATACCAAACTGTGAATTCTTTTCCACACTCCTGTCTTCTTCCACATTTTCTTACCTTGGATTATTTTTGTCCCAAAATAAACTGAGAGTTCTGTGAATTGTATTTATTATGTATAGTCCTTTAGAAATTTTCATATACCACAATCTGAATTTCCCTTTGCAAGGAGAAGAGATCTGTTTGTTGTGATGCATAATAGTAAGCATCTGGAATATGGAAACTAAAAATGCTGCAGAAATTATATTGTGCTTGTGAAGTGAAGAACACACAACAATCAAAACTCTCTTGCTAATCTTTCAATATCAAGCAATGTGGTTCCAATCTTCTGCGTTAAAGTATTAATGGAAAGACAAAAGCACACATTTCTTTGTGTCCAATTTGTTCAGAGGTATTAGGATCTGCAGCTCTACTCAGATGCAAAACTCACACACCTTTTACGAGTCTGAAAAACCTGAGAACAGCTAAGTTATTTTTATGGATGGAAGACTTGTAGAAAACAAAGAATTATTGCACCAGATCTTGATACCTAGCTCACCTTGTCTTGCAAAATTTTTATCTGAGAAAATCTCTACTTATAAAATCTCAGCAAAGATTTCAAGGTTCAACACTACGGATTGTCAAGTATATACAAAGAAAAGGTTAAAAAATAAGGCAACTTCTAAATATTTACTTTCTCAAATATTTGTTGCATCACAGAAATAGATTCAATATTTGTTAGTTTATTTGAATTTAGTAGTGGTAATGAATTAAGAAAAGATATTATTCCCTGATATTTTGTAAGAACAGTAATATGAATACTGATTTTGTACTCATTTTTTACAATCATCATGATGGTAAATCTTCTAAGCTGTGGGGAAATGGCTCAGCAGATTTCATGATTTAGACCCATATACTTGCAGAACTGACTGGTTTTCCCAGTGCCTTTTAATCCAGTTGATTGTCTGTGTTTTATGAGCACAAAACCATAACTATTAAGGGGCACATACGTTACTAGGAAGTGTCTGAGAAGTGCTTGAACTGTTTTGTTTCATTTTATGTAATGCCACTACAAAATGCTTACATGGAGAAGAATTCAGAAACTATAAATGGTCAGCCACCACTGGACTTGGAATTGTTTGGGACTCAGCAATTATGCTATGGCTACAGTTATCAAAAAGAAAAAGTATCATCAAACTGCTGCATGTCTGTATCACATCATCTTGAAAAACCGTCTCAAAAGATCGGCTTAAGAGTCTCTGATTGCCATATTACTGCTTCTGATCTTACAAGCCCTCTTTTCCAGCAAAGTCCTATGGCAGAAGTCAGACATTAGTCAGAGAGAAATCTCTTGATGACTGGGGTGGCAGAATCATGCAAAGATTCCACAGTTGCATAGCATTGCGAAGGCAACTAACCTAGGGGTGATGTATCACATCAAGCAACATCTGTCACAAGTCACTGAAAACAGATTTAATGGACCTTAAAAAATTTCCTAATACTCCATGTCTAGATATTTATAGCCTTATGAATGACTTCTTTTCTCTCCTTGAAAGACTCAAAGACCCTTAGAACTCAGTGATGGTCACTACTTCACTACAGTTAATCTCATCTTGAGTAGGGAATAAATAAAACATCATTCTATTAAAGAAACTGGTAATACAATATTAATCACTGCAAATTCCCACCACAAATACAGTGGCCAGTAAAAGAATAAAATGCAATCTGAATGCAAAAAAGTTCTTGTGTAAGGATGGACAGGAAATAAAGTTAGCAACTAAAATAAGGATAGAAAATTATTGTTTAATAAAAATCTCACAGCCAAATGTTTGTTTTTCTAAATCAATCTTTAGACCCTTGTGCACATTTCTGCCTCTGTGTTTTAAATGAGTTCTGGAATTTCCAAGGACAAATTTAAGCCATTTAGAGTCTTTTTGCTCACCTGAGGCAAAACGTGACCATATGGTTATGCAGAACACTTAAATTGTTGAAGAGGTGTGGTCTTAGGAAAGGAGTGGGCAGAAAAGACTGATTCATGGTGCTCATACCACTAGCAGCATCATGCAGTGGAGGGTGTTTCATTGCTGAAGTATATAATTTCTCTGGCATACTTCAGATCTTTAACATTTGTTGATCCGTGATCACATATTAATAAAAGCAGATAAAAATTTGTGAAATCAAGTAGTCAAGATGCACCTGTGGGATCTGAGACTTCATAATGTGGACTGAATAAGCAGGAGAATTATTCCACATATCTGCATTTTCCAATAAAAATTACAGATTCAGGAAGTCAAATTACTTTGTGCATTCTGGCTGGTCCTCCAAAGCTTTGTGAGTTCATTTCAAAAGTCAGGAGCAATACTGGGCATTACATACTGTAATGGTACTGGATACTTCTGAGGAGCAGAGGGGTACATCCCTTAGCCACTGGCACAACCTCTATTTGCTGCACAGCCTCTCATCTTTTCTGACACGCTCTTGGTTTTCTGGATGAGTGACACAGAGCTGGCAATCAGGTATTGGAGAAGAGTTTAAGAATGTTCATCTGTCCATTTTCTTGTCAGACATCCTGGCACGTGAGGCAAAATTTGTAACAGTATGCATCTGTCTGGCAGAAGCTCGAACTTTCCAGGCAGAGTGCCTGAGCTTACCTATTGCTAGAACTGCTTTCGTGTGAACAAAAAAAGCAAACCTGAGAAGGGTCAAAAAAATGACTCACATAAACTTGTCTTGCACCATCTTCCCCTATGAGAGAGGGTGAGTAAATATGTGCCTGGTGTAATTTCTAGCAAGGGCAGGATTCTGTGCTCCTGTGAAGAGATTCTGAAGACACTTAGCCATGCAATCAGAAATCTATTGAACAAAACAGTGGAAACTATGCTATTCAGTTCTGGTATTATCACCAACTCTGTGAAAGACCAAAGGGTTTTTTAAAGACAAACTTCTGCATTTGATGATGCTGTGGATAGTTGTTAACTATTTAGTCCACAGAAAATTGTTCTCCTTTTAGGAACAAACAAAGAAAGAAGAAACCTGAAACTCAGTTCTTCTTTGTTGAATATGCCACATAAAAAGAAAGTATTCACCAAATAGTACACATTTGCTGGTCATTTGTGTGCTACTAGCTTTTCTAGTTACTGTGACTCTATTTAGAGTAATATATTCCTCAGCCAAATTGGTCTCCTATCTATTTCTCTGTTCTCATTTTCTTGATTACTCCTTGGCTTCAGTTAGAAAATTGTTTGTAGGTTCTTAATTGCAAACCCTACCAGAGGGAGAGATCAGAGGAATACAGGATTTGCCAAATGTGATGAATGTCCTGCCTCAGGGAATAGCCAATACCTGATTTGTCAGAGGAAGGCCAAAAAGCCTCTAAACACATTCAGTCATGTAAGAGATCCCAACAGACCAATGCCTAGAAGCCTAGCTTTAAGTACATGACCTTACTCCAGCACAATTCTACAAATGTTATCTCACCCCTGCACTCTCTCCTGTCATCCTTTTCCCACCAGTCAAATGCATTCCTTTCTGTGTAGACAAGTGGGAAGTGTGAAGCTCAGACTTCATCCTACCTTAGGACCTGATCCAAATGTTAGAGCAGAAGAGCAGGATTTCTCTTGCAGCAAATGAAGATAGATGTACTCTGCTGTTTTTACTGAGCTGAGCAGAACTCCACTGAGGCATGGAGATCAGTCTGCTGTGGCAACTCTGCCCTCTATCAAGGTGAGACAGCACTCTTCCCTTCAGTTTCTCACCTAAGTCATTATTTATATTTACACAGTTGTACACAATTGCAAAGCCCACAATGTACCATACCAACTCCTCAAATCTCTTATTTGTTCATTGTTAAATAGCTCTGCCTTTGCCATTGCTACAGACTGATATCTTGCTGATGTATTAAAACACTGTGACATGACTCACTTCCTGACATTTTTCTTCCATCTGTAAAATGGAGCTAATAATACCTTTGTCAACAGCTTGTTGTGCATTTTAATTGCTTAATGTCAGAGAAATGCATTAAGTTTCTCGAGTGCAAAACATATGACAAGCCTCATTTTATTTTTATGATTTTGATGCTGCTGTTAGGTTCAGCGACATCTTTATAACTGGTTCAGTCATGTTAGTTTGGAAGCCAAACATCTAGAGAGCAAACTTGGAAAACCCTTTTTCCTGATTGGTGAACGGTTTATGTAATGAGTAATAACTTCTGTGGCTTGGCTGGAAGAAAGTAAGAAGAAAATAAAAATGTCAAACAAATTTGTAATGAATTTAAAAATAATCACTTATAATTTAGAGTTGATAATCCCAGTGTTATTTCTTTGTTTGATAAGTTTAGGTCATTATAAAGAATGTCCTGCTTCTTGTGTCTGAAACTACATAAAAAAGGACAGTAGTTTATGGCTGCTATATACTTGATGAGATACTAAAATTTTGCAACACAGCAGAAGATGGAGGGAGGAGGCAAGGGGAAATAGCCATTTGAAGGTTGTATTTCCCCTGTGTTTTTATAGTCTTTGTTCTAAGTAAGCATGAGTCTCCAGCTTTCTTTTTTCTTTTTTTTTTTTTTTTTTTAATAGCTTGCCTTTTTTTACTAGTGCCTGTGTATGCTTTGTACATAATTAACTTAGACAATATTATGGAAGACGCAGTGAATTGATTTTTAAACTTCAGTTCACATACACCTCTGTGTGAGTTGCTACCAAATAAAGGGATGAACTATGTAACTTTTCACAAATATCTCTCAAGTTTTCTTTCCCAAAGAGCTAACAGATCAGTATTCTGTTTCCTAAATATACCTCCTTGAAAATTCCTTCACATTCTGCTAAAACAAAACTTTACTACAAGAATAAAACCTGTGGAAGTCAGCCCTTCCCTTCTTTTCCCTTTCCCCCTCTCTCTATCTCTTTCCCACCAAAGTAAAAAGGTAATAACCCTTTCCCCTTTTTTTCTCCCATGATTCTGTTTGCTGATTCTGAGGGTATATTTCAGCATTCACAAGTTTTAAATATTGTCAGATTGAACAAACCAAAATCTTCTGACCCAGCAGGAAGCATGCTTTCCAGCTAATATATATTGTGAATGCCATTCAGGTGTTTACATTAATGTGTAGCTGTCAAGTGCATGGGTTCTGTCAAAATTATGTAGGGTAATAGTGACAGGAAATATTATTAGGTTTCTTTAAGTTTAAAATGTTTCTCTTTGTATTCCAAGGTATTTTGTAACTTTATAGTTGAAGTATATCTTTGGATTTTCTCTGTGGGAAGATAATGACATTCTTTAAATTTTAGTCACTTTACGTCCTTGAGTTTTCTCCTCCCATCCTCTCTCCAGCCCTACCTCGATGAGCCTTCCACTGTAGCACTCCAACAGTATCTCTTTAGGATGACTGTTATCTGGTGCAAACTGTTCTTTATGAAGACTTTGTATAGATATTGAATGGAAGTCTTCAAAAATCCATGTGCAAAATCCTAAGAGCAAGTTATGATTCTGTTAAGTTCTATAGGCTGAACTTCCAGAGACTCTTGGAAGAGTATCTTCCTTTATTAGGGTTTTTGAACCAGTTTCCACATGAGCAATGCAGTCAACTCCATATGTTAGTTATGAACTTGGGAAGGATTTATTTAAGTTTTGCTTTTGCGGTCAAAGTTCTTATTTTCCAGTGTAATAAAATACAGATGAATCTGACTAAACCTCTTGTCTCATGTTACTATCAGGTGTTAAAAAATCATTTGTTTCTTTCTTTCTAAAAAGTGTCCACAATTGATTTTAATAGTAGCCACAGATAGTCTTGGGTAAGCCCACTTCTACCAATCACATAATTGGAAGTTTTTGTCTCAGGAGTCCTACGAAATCTTTTCTACAGATCAGACGCTTTACTGTGGCATCACTCCTTGAAACTGTAATTTATTTATGTTGTCCTCAGCCCAGTTGTGAAGCATATTTTCTTCTGAAGCTGCTTCAATATTTTCTTTGGTTTACTGAAGCTTAACTGCTATCACCATTAAAAACTGTAATCATTTTCCCCCTGTCAGTGATGGAAATTTTATCTTTATGATCATCCTAAATCCTGTCTCTAAACTTTAAGTAAGTCCAAGACGATGCTCTGCAAAATCAAGGAAGCAAACCATGTCATTCTCACCTGTGGTTTTGCATTGGCTTATTCTACTTTTCTGAAGCAATTTTTAAATCACTACCCTGTCTTATCCTTATCACATGCAAGCCACTATGAATACCTGCTTATTTTCTTCTTGAAGGTCAGTCAATTATTTTTCCTAACAGGCAATGAATTTGTGCTACAAGGTACATTTTTTTTATTGTGTGTGTGTAAGTCTACTTGGCTAAGGTAGCTCAGTGAAATACTGACTGGGCTTAACTCATCTGGTGTCAGATGCCATCACAAGTGTCTTACCTGTGCATCCTTCCTGACATTCTGAAAATATTTTTTACTAGGCATGCTGATGTTGTTATCTGTCAGTTTCTAAGTTCTGTTTCTGTCACCATATCTTTTGAGTCTTCTTGGCACATTACTCTTCTCTCTTACTTCTTTTCATACATCTGACCCTCAACCTCTGCTAAGCCTTGTAGATTTTGCCTGCTTCCAATTTAGTGGAAACATCTCAGAAGATTCACTTTTCTATGGCTGTGATAGGGTTGTAAACTTGATATATCTCAAATTCCATCAGATGCTACAAATAATTTTTGAGCAACTTTTATCTTAAAACCCAAAGGCAACAATACTAAATTCAAGCAAATTCATTGAAGAAACTTTTCTTGGAATGTCTGTTGTGCCAACTCAAACACAATGTTTTCACACCTTGGGAATCAAGATGTCCCAAGGCTTCAATAACTTCTGGTATGTACATATGGAAGACAGCCTACTCCTAGAAGTTTGCTTCACACAGGGAGAAGATAGATTATTATGGGGAATAAGGACATACAGAACATTCACAAATTTATTATAAAAAATATTATATAAACTTGAGTTCAAGGCTTCAGTTTTATACGCTGTTGAGACTTAATTTAATCCAAAAACTATGAGCTGCTGCAAATCTCACTGTTGGTTAGCTTACAAATCCCACAACAACTGAGGAAAACAGCCTTCATAAAGCATGGCTATGTTACTAAGAATCTCTTCTAGACATAACTTTTACATTTATTTTCCTCTTTAGCTTGTGACTGACAAAGTTGTGTGCCTTATTCAGCAGAAGCTTTACCTATTAAAATGACACTGTTCATTAGAAAGCTGATGAATAAGCCCCAAAGATTTGTACTTAGGTAAGTGCTCACTGAAATGAACAAAAAACACAAGAGGTGAGGACTTCTATTAATATTTTCCATCATTTGAGAAGTTTGCAAATACTTATTTGAATTCACTCTAAAATTTAAGAAAACTATGTAATGATATATACAAATGCTAGTTAAAAAAATATTTAATCACTGGCAAAGTAATGAAGTATTTGAGAAGAGTTTTGTCAAATATGATTATCTTTTAATAAAAGCAGGTTCTTAAATAATCTAAGAAAACATATATATGAAGCTCCAGTTACCTTCAGTATGATTAAAGTTAAATTGTGGTGGTCAACTCTAGAAAAACTGACTGAACCAGAGAAATGACTAATGCTTAAAATTCCTCAAAGAATATTTTAATACATATTTAAGAAACAGCTATTTTGAGTAATTATATGTTAACTAAATATTGATTATTACAAGAGTTTCTGCAAAAATGTAAAGCTATAAGGTGTATTACTTTATAATTTAAATTTACAGTGGTAATAAATGTGCAATTACACTCTATTGTTATTAAGTAGGATTTGTTGCATTATTCAGCTCTAATTTGTATTAAACTTTAAGCATGTTAGGTATTGTTAAGCATTGGAGAAATTGTTCTAAACATCTACTATAACTATGGATAGTAATAATTCTGAGCATTCGGAACATCTTTCAAGTTTAATGATAGAAGGCTGTTTATTGGCAATTGAATAATTGCATCATATTAATAACCTTAACCTATCTTAATTTTTTAGACATGACAAATT
This sequence comes from Dendrocincla fuliginosa, assembly GCA_035047845.1. NCBI lineage: Eukaryota > Metazoa > Chordata > Aves > Passeriformes > Dendrocolaptidae > Dendrocincla > Dendrocincla fuliginosa. The sequence goes on along the minus strand of JAWWMO010000096.1, from coordinate 42,698,028 downwards.
GATTTATCTTCAGCATTTCCATGGGATCTTGAAGTCAGAAGTGTTTTCTTTCCTAACAATCAATCAATATAAATTATTATGCAGCAAGTAAAAATATTTTCTTTTAAGTTCTGTGTGTTAGTTTTTAGAGCCAAGGAGTAAGCTGTTAAATTTCATATTATTCCTTCACCTGCCAAAGAGGAGAAAAATTTTTAACCTATAGATTAAGCTACTGGATATTTTTGACACATTTTGATTTGGTGGAGAGTCTATTATATATTTGCAACTAAAGATGATGGAAAACATCTGGTTTCCTTAAGTATTCCTTAAAACATTGTTCCACATCTTTGTACTATATACCTATGTCACTTTTCTGCCTATCTAGATCTATTTACCATCAATAAATTCTAGAAATAGTTTTTTCTCCTCTTAAAATGGGTAAATCGAGGCACAGAGAAATCTCAAGATATGAATAATTTTAGGAAGAATCAGGGAATAAGAACTTGGAACTACAGGCTCTGGATGAATTACCTTCATCTCATTCTTAAACACAGAATAAACAAGAAGCAGACAAAAGCAACTCAACTTAATGCTGTTTCCCTAAGAAAGAAAATGCATGTAAGAACATAGTTGTAATTTGTTTATAAATCATGTGACTGAAAGCTGTGTGAGAGCAGAGCTGGCTAGTTTGCTATGAAATTTGAAGATAATTATTTTAACATATTACTAGTCATTTCTACTGTCAAGGGGTTGGGAAACACAGAGAAGATATCAAGAGGTGCATGTAGGGAGTGGCAAATGTTTGCCTTAGACTCTGTAAAGAACAAGATGGAAACTTCTCAAGAATAACACAGGGGTTTTCTAAGTTTCATGTCCCGAAATGGCAAGTATCAGATTCAGCGTAATACTCCAATACCTGTTTCAGACCGATCAGAATCAAGAATAGCCTGAAAAGTAATATGCAAAGGGTGTTCACCTTCTAAAAAAATCAGGATCTTTTGCTGTTGTATTGGGGTGTTTGCTGGTTTGCTTGATTGATTATTTGATTCTTTTAGGGGAGGAAAGATGAGTTAACTGTTTATTTTAGTTAGAATTGCTTTGACCTATCAGAGCCAAGAAACAAGATAACACTGACCTCATTTTGAAACTTGTGTGTTTTTCTTGAAGAACTTGAAGGGTTACCAGTAGTTAGGGAGATTATATGATATGAGAAAGGAAGAAACTAGTGTGAAGTGCTGCTTCTTCCCATAGAGTAAGCAGAAATATCAAAATACCCACAAAATTAGCTTTGGAAGGTTTATTAATGCCATCAGAGTTGGCCTGAAAATCTTACATGTGAATAGACAGCACAGGGCTTTCTTTACTAATTCATATATACAGTTGCAAGGAATAGGAATTACCTATATGTGTCCAGTGTTCATCTGGAAAAGTATGAATAATCTTCAAGGTTACGAGCAACAAAGGCAGGGGGAGTAGTACTGCAAAAAGGAAGAAAATAGCATCTACTGATGCAGATTGAATTCCAATAATTGGGGAAGTTAATGGATGCTGTTTAGTGTCATTCCAGACTGAATTTTTGTAGACTTGTCCCAAATGGAATTCTCTGCAGCTTGCATCACCAACAGAAAATTGCATAGCTCATTGTCCCCAGCTCTCCCATTTTCCATCCTCAGAAATTCAAAGGCTTTGTGTTGGAACCCACAGTAGCAACCCAGAAATAGCATTGCTAAGACAATTGAGAATGTGTCAATTTCAAGACTCCATCCCTTTTTCAGCGTTGTAAATCAATGTCTTTGATGTTACTAATTCTTGTCTACTCCAAGGATACTAAGATGTGGTAAAAACTTTGGAAGATATGGACTATGAATACAAATTTGCTTTACAGTGGACATTTACAGCATTAAAGCACACCTATTATTTTCTTTGTTACTGAAGATACCTACTGGCTAGTCCTCATGTTTACATGGACAGCACTTGATACTATCCTACACCACACTTAATCCAGCTCCCCCTGAGGTTGGAGTTTTACTGTTTGTCTTTCATTTACTAAGGATGTGAGTAAGAGTAGAACACTTCCACTTATACAACTTACACTGTACACATGTCTGAGTGTATCCATGAAAGCTGTTTTGCTTTTGGGGGAGTTCAAATATCTTTGTTTTAAAAATGCACTTTTTGTTGTGCAACCTATCATCATATTTTTTCTACTCAAATTAAAACTGAAAAGAAGGCTGAGTTCTGCAAGAAAAAAATATTCATATTGATGACGGGCTGCACAAAGTAACAGTATTGGTCTTAATCCAGGCAAATGCTGAATGTCTTCAGATAGAATCGATAAAACACAGCAAATTATATACAGTCAAATACATATGTATATATACATCAAATTATTATAACAGCCAGTATGATTTCCAGCTAACTGCCTTACATACTGCAACTTGAATGTATCAGTTTTGCTCTACCTAAGCCAAACAGGTCAGCTTCTTTAATGGCTAAAGGTATAGTGTCAAGAGAGAAGTGGAAACCGCATCTAGGCAGACTATAAGGCCTTTCTGTTGTTCAGGTTTGTTCATGAAGAGGTGAAGTATTTAGCACTTTCAAGGATTATATTCTTATATTATTATATTAAGGATTATAAGGAAAAATAGCTATTGGCTATTGAAAATGTGATGTTGCAATAGCCAGAGTTTCACTGGGATAAAAAGTAAGGCAGGTGACAAAAATTGTAAGTTAGGCAAAATCTAATAAGGATGTCAGAAAGAACAAGTCCCCTTAAAAAAAACAAGGACAAATTGTACTTAGATAACGGAAATGCTTTTCAAAATAAAATTCAAAGATAGATATGAAATTCATAGTTTATTTATTAAAATTATTAAAATTACCTGAGAGACAAAAGTTGGCTTCTGCAAATGCATGTTTGGGAACATGTGGAAAAATTCTCCTGAAAAATGAAAATATCTCCTTTCTGTGTCAGCTTTGTGGGACATAAAAATAAAGAGTCTATTGCAATTCTACTCTCCCTAGTTGCAAAAGTTTTAAAATGAAACAGTCCAGGAGACAGTTTAGAGCAGCAAATAGGCTTTTACAAAAATGATGAAACCAACAATAATGAAAAAAAGACATAAAATTCACCAAGTTTCCATGTCAAATTTAGAAAATAAGTGTGTAGAATTCTAGGAAGTGGTAGCAAAACACAATTAAAAAAATCAAAATTATAACCTATATCCATTCTGAACTGCTTTCTCTTTTACAATGAATGAAAGGATGTATTCATATTTCAAACTAAAAAATGCAGAATGTTATAAAATTTCTCAGTGTCACTTGGAATTAAAATAAAATATTGATTGCTTAGATTTATATTGCTAGAACAAATTTTTTTGTGTCTGGTAACCAAAAGTTCACTTCACTTCTGACTGGCATAATATTTGAGATAGGCAATGCTTGCAATGTCTTTTGCCATTATGTGAAATATGTGGAAACAGGGTCATTACATGTCATTCTGTTTAAATGCATTAGACTTGGATGCATCTCCATGGTAGTTACTAATATAATAACATGACAATGTGTAACTTATATTCAGAAGTTTTTCCCTGGAGAGATCAAATTTAACTGGAAAACATCTATTGACATAGTCTTCTTTTCACTTATTAGATAACTGTGTTGCTGTATGTTTTAAATCAGCAGCATACCTTTTTTGTGCCATTGAAGTCATTACTAGAGTCTTACAAGGAGCTTGAGGCTCCTAGCTAACATACACACTAACTTTATGAACTGTGCATGAGTAAGAACAAAATTGTAGTGACCTTCACCTGTGAGAGATGTACCATATTCTTCATTACTTTCAAATGTATTGTATGCATTTCCCCCCCCCACCCCATTTTTGCGACTATCTTCCTTGCCATTTTCCTTCTCTTCCCATCATATTGCAAGAATCAGAAAAGTTACCTCATTTATAATTCCACAAAGTGTACAGACTCAGCTAATGTTTAAAATGATATTTAATGACTTGATGAAAATCTCCCAGTGCATCAGAGGCCATACTAGAAAAGAGTCCATGCTCTTCAGGCTGTCTTGTTGGCCTTCTGTCTCTTTAGTACTGTGTTTAAGTGCAAGAAAAATTTTCTCACTCCTTGTTCCATTATTTTTAGGTCTCCTCTGGTAATTTCTTATGAAAACTGTTTCATCATGTTCCTACCGGCCAGCAGATACCTGCAGGGATGTTCTCCCTCAGGGCAGCTTCAGGAATCAAAAGGGCTCTCTCAGTGGTCAGTACAGTGACTAAACCTCACCCCACATTTACTGACTTCATACTAATAGTAGCAGTGCTTGGGTTAATTTATCCTCACCTCCCTGTACTTTTAAAGCCTGATTCATTAGGTTGCAAATAGATGTAATGCTTAAGGTATCAGTTTTTTGAGAGCAAATAAATGTAGGAACAGGAAAATAGGTCTACAGTTTGTAATTCTTAACCAGTTATTTTTGAGATTTTTTTTTTTTTGGGGGGGGGGGGGTGGGGATATGGGGTAGAGAAAATCTTCCAAAGCTTATCTTTGTCAGGCTGTACAACTGCAAAAATGATTGAAGGTTCATAAGTTTAGAGATGGGGCAGAGGAAGTCTGCTGACCCTGTGACTTGAGTAGGTCTCACAAAGAGCAGCATCCCATCAACATGATGGTGGCATCACAATGTGCATACAGCCTCCAGGATATGCTATAGCAGCCTCTTTTTGTCCAAAAGTCATTTTAAAAGGAGCCTCATAGGATCTTTTCTTCCTCTGCTCCAAAGAACTAGTAGCTTCTGATTCCTCACTGAGAGAAATAATGTTCCCCCAAATGTATCGTGCTGTACTTACTTTGATGGAAACCCAACAAGTAAGAGGACAAAATAGGAAGGGTGACAGAAGAAAGAACAATTCCTACAGTCTGTAGAAAATTTATGTGCAGATATAGAACCTTAAGAAAACCAGCATCATGGCTGTGTACTTACAGGCAGGTCCTGTGTTTCCTGCATTAATACTCTCAAGTATCACCAAAAGCAGCCAGCAGGTTTCCTTCAGCCTGACAAAGGGAAGGTCTGGGAATGAAGGAGGATCTCCAGAACACAGCTACATGTACTTAGCTCTTTTTTGTGGTTTGCTCCAGACCAAAATGCAGACACCTTCCAAGTGCTGGTTTTGCTTGCCATCTTTCCTCAGCCAAGTATGGTTCAGTCATGATCCACAACCACATGTGGGGTATTTTTAAAAAACCCTGAAATGCCCAGACACATATAATGATAATTTTAAAAATACATATGAAAATTATATGGAAATTTAAAGAAGTCAGATGTACTCATTGGAGGGCAGAATTTGCCCCTATGACATGTTTTGGGGCCCTGGAAAGAAAGTCTGTTGCATTGCATTAGCATATGAGGGTGAATGGACAGTATTCCCTCAGGCTTACCTCAGAATTTCCTTGTTTTTGTGGGGTTTTGTCCAACTATAGTGTTATTTGAACACATTTATTTAAATACTGTAGCTGTTTAAAGTCTCTGACATTATGATTTTCATACCACTACAGCTTCATACTACTGCTTGTTAGCCATTATAGTAGCTTCCAAGATCAGTGCAATTCATTCTCAACTCAAAGTTAATCTCATGGAAAATCCAATCATTAAATTGATTAGGTATTAAATTACATTCTTTGTTAATGTTCTCTATTCCTTCATTTATAGTTAAAAAAAAAACATTATTTTTTTGTCCCCTTTTTTTTACCCTTCCATCTCCCCCATTTCTATTAATGTTACTCTGCTATCAAATGTACTGGTATGGCAGAGGTTATCTGCAGATTTTATATTACCACTTTCTTCTTGGAAAAAAAGAAGGTCATTGGTTTGGTAAAATCAGAAATTAAAAACATGTGAAAATATGTCTAGTCCCAGGATGGCTTAGAAATGTTCTTTTTTTAGAGGTGGCTATTGAGAATATGCTTTAGATCATAACATCTGTAAAAGATACTGTTGTCATTGAAGTAAAAGTACACCACTCTAAATTGACTGCCACTGTACTTTATCAACTCTTTTTTTTCTTTTTTAACCAGAAGATCCTAGCAGTTAACTTTGGATAACAGTTTGTTTTTATGAGGATGTTTCGTTCTTTGCTGGTTTTCTTTCGTTGTTGTTGTTTTGGTTTGGTTCAAGTTTTTGTTGTTGTTTTTTGTTTTGTTTTTCGGGTTTCGGGTTTTTTTTAATTGAAAACTCATTTTGAAAAAATAAAAACAAAAAACAAACACAATGAAACAAACTACAAAACAGTTAGCTACACTGAATCCAGAAATCAGTGGGAGCTGCAAATTTGTCAGGACCAAATGTGGTATGTTGAACAGAAATTCTGGAAGTCATATTAAAGAGACTGAGCTTGCATCAGGTTATTGCTGCCTGCACTTGCCAGCCAGCCTACAAAAACATGCCTGTGATCATGGTGAGTCAGGAGATTAGCTGTGATTCCTGTGATTGCTAATAGCTCCTTCATACTGTGTTCATCAATGGGAAGTCTGCCACTGCATACAATATGGTCAGGATTTCATCCTTCTAACTTTGTTAGCCTTCCTTACAAATTGAAGATAGATTGTCTGCCTCACATATACACTTTGAGCTGTATTTCAGTCTTCAAGTTCCTTGGGCCAGGTTTTACAGTAAGAATATTTTAGTAAAGCACTGAACTCTATTAGAACCCATGCACTGACAGCCAAAGTGGTAAAACAGTTTTAAATGAGCAACTATTATTGCTTCTGACAATTCCCATAACTATTTTGAAATACAGTAGTTTCATTTTGCTTTTGTTTTGTACTTCTTTAATGTTGCTTTATGTGCTTTTACAAATTTTAGTCCAAGTATCTTAAAATTTCAGTGCAAAATTTTATCACTGTTTCTAAATGCATTTTGAGACACTATCTGAACTTCAGCCTGTAGAACTGGACTAAGACCCTCTTTATTCTATCAAAACTGCAACTCACTTCAGCTGCTCAGCAGAATTCAGTGTTCCTGGTTTTTAAGCTAGTAACTCTCAACTCTTTCTCTCATTCCCTGAATATACTGCAGGTCCCTGGTTCTTGTCTCTAGGAATACGCCATTTTAATTGCTTGCTGACATCTCAAAATCAGAGTGGTTTGAAATTCAGCTTCTCAGTGTGCTTCCTTAGGAACACTCACTTCTCTGTTTTGATGTCAACAGCTTCTCTATCCACCGTTCCTCCTCCTAAGCCACAGCAGGGGTCTCCTGCTGCAGTTCTCCCCTCACTGGGCAGTAGGAGGGTGCCTGTCTCTCTATGGGAAGTGTTTGCCTAGTGTGCCTTGACCACTTTTGCTGCGTTCTTCACACATATTTTATTCCTTCCAGCAGATTCAGGTCCCTCAGCTAAAAAGTAGCCTGTTTTATTTATCAGAATGAGAAGCTCTTCTCTGTTCTCAATTAGAGATGATTTCTTCAGAGTTCAAATTTTTGGCCATGCTCCTGGGCACTTAGATGCTTAATACTTCTGCTGTATTTTTCTCTCTCCCTTTTGCATCACACAAGCATCTAAATCATTCCCTCATACAGATCTTCTGTTGTCCTTTTTCTCTGCTTTTAATTCCTTGAACTGTGTCCCCAAAACCATTTGCCAAGCCCCCATGTGCATCTCAGTCAAATTCATCCTGAAAAGTCTCATCTTTTAGTCTGCCCTGAAGACTACAAAAAACGTAACAGTTGAATCAAACTTCATCATTTTGTTTTTGCCTTGTCAGAGGATATTATGTGTTGCTGTGTCCCATCCCTTGTCTATTCCTTCTTTTACATTTTTTTATTGTGTCTATGTGCTAGATTTCAAGCTTATTGAAGGCAAAATCTATATATGTTTTTTTTTTCTTTTGTGAGGTACTTAACTATTCTGTGGTTAGGATGCAAATATAAAATAATAATTATTGTTCCAAGGATGGATTTAGTAACACACAAAGA
>JAWWMO010000096.1:42634372-42654166 GCA_035047845.1 Dendrocincla fuliginosa | reverse complement strand
GGTCTCCCTGACAGTTCTGTCTGACCCTGTCCTCTATAGAGTAAACAATCAAGTGTACCTTGCCATTGAATCTGATTTAACCACTGTTGCATTTACTGTCAAGAGATAAATCACTGTGTTATACCAATAAACATATGATTAATTCTCTTATGTTACAAGTTAAATGCAACACCTTGGGGTAAATTAATTGAGAGTGTCTGTACACCTGTGTACAGCTGCGTCTGGAACTACAAAAGAGGTTGATGCCCTCCCTCTAATGAGTCTCTTCAGAGAAAACTCCACTCTGCAGGAAGAATTCCCCAAAGAAACTTGTTCCAGATCAGAAAAAATAGAGCCTGTTGTAGGGATAGGTACCTTTTTGGGGAGAATTTGTAATGTGAAACTAGAACTAGTTTTTGCTTAGAAAGCCTTTTATGCCTAAGAGTACTTTTCTCACAAATAGTTGAATGTTTTTCTTTCCCTACTCCTTGTATACTAGAGGAAAAATGCACTCTCTAGTCTGAGGAGAGATAAATCCTCAGTGTTGCAGGCCATGCCAGCAGTGAGCCCAGGGAAGGGAGACCAGAGGTGATAATAAAGCCAGGGAACAAAAAGAGGTTTTTGCCTGTTCTTCAGGCCCTGTGCTCAAGAAGCATGGCCAGTTTTTGCTTTGTAAGATTTTTACTTTCTTGCCTTCAGATAAACACTTGAATTCTGTTCACTGCTATGGCATTTTGGGGAATACCTGAGTGTATCTTACATTACATCTGTCATACTTAGAAAGCATAGAAAATCTAAGTAGTCAATATTGCAATCATCAGTCAGATCCAAAGCTTTTGGTCAAGTAAGATCTTCACATCTGCTTTTTCTGGCAATGCCTTGTGATTTTACAAGAGACATTACTTCTGCTCCTTAACCTTGTTTTACCAGATCAAAAATTGTTTTAGACTTATTTTTGCTACTCCCTTCAATAAAATTAGTCTATTGGAAGCCTAAATATATAAAAGATTTATTTTGTATGGAAAATAAGCAAAACAATATCTTTTATATATACATTGTGATAGGGACATTAAAGAGTCCCAAAATATTTCAATGGCATACTCAAATAAATGACACCACCAGAAATGAGTTCTTGAACCAACAGAGATAAACATACAAAGACTAAAGAAACTGCCAGACAGTAAAAAGAAAACCAGGAGTCAAGGCAATCAAATGCAATTCAGCCAGTTTGAGTGTTTGAATACAGAAATAGTCTTACTTTAAAAAAAAAAAAAAAAGTAAAAAAGGTAAAAATAAAAAAATAAAATGTTAGGTTTTTTGTTTCAATTTTGATCTATTCTAGGAACTCCTTTTGAAAAAGGCAGTCAGCCCACAGACTAACCCAGTAAAGAGCTATTGACAGCTAGCTGAAATTCAGATAAAGGGCATGTTTTGATTTTATAGAATCTATTTTTGAAATGTATTTTGAACACCAACCTGACATTTTTAGTAACTTAAATATGAAATGAAATTATCTTAGTGTCTGTTTGCCCAAATCATATTTTCAAAATGCAAATATTGTCCATAATAAGAGTAGAGACACTAAAGGATGCTTTTCATCCAAAAAATCTAAAAATAATGCTATACACCCTGCTGAAAAATAACATTTTTATAAAAACACTCCTTCTCTTTCATGTAAACATAAATCTTGCAAATTAGTATTAGTGTTAGAAATTTTGGGTCTTGATTGCACTTATTTCACTTTGTATTTGCAGAGGCAATATTTTACTTTTTGATGTGTTGTAAATTACATTTAGCTGCTCAGTACTGAAGCCAAATGTATAGATTTAGCAGACAAATTTTAGGCATTTTCTTTTTTTCAGGGAGTTTTTAATCTAAGAAAATATTTATTAGCAAGCTTTCTCTATCTGTTAAGGAAGACAATATTTGCACTGCAACTGAGATGCATATTACGCCTCTATTAACCCTACAGAAGAAAGTTAAGAGATGAAGCCTATAGAGGACTTTTGTACTCGCATTTTAGTTACCTTTCCCTACCAAAAGGGAACCTAAATGGGAATACCTTGGGTCCATGGCCAGACAATGCAGTTAGGTGGGCATCTGAATTTATAATAGTGTCTCTGAGAAGCAGATACATTGAAATCTCATTCCCCATGGGGCTTTTCACCGAAGATTCTCTTCTGTCTGAAAGTCTGAAAACTCCCCACTTTGCCAATGTGTGCATGAATTCTGCTCCGTACTCTTCCTGTAGTCTAAGATACGGGTGGATGCTGCAGCTTTTCTAGAAATTAACCAGATATCTCTCATGTTTCTTTCTGCATATGCTTGTGAAACTGGCAGTGCTTAAGATTTTGGAGAACTTTGTTCTGCCCAATGTTGAAAAGAACTCAGAGACCAGTTTCCAGTGTCACTTGGGAAATGTTCAAGGACATCTCTTGGTCACAAAACCCTGCTTCTCCAGTACAGTGGACATCCAAACCACAGCACTAATTACAAGGGGGCATTCATTACATTCATTACAAAGGGACATTTTCAGGACTGTGAAGGGAAAGAATCCTTCCCTCTTTATTATCTCCTCACATTATCCCAGGCTGGCTGTGAACCCAGCTTTCTAATCAGCCTGCATATCCTTCTCAGTAAAAAGGAATGACTTGATGACCAAGCAAACACTGCTGTTCTGTCTCACTCACTGCATGTGAGTGAGTCATATTGTCCAGGTTATCCAGATGTCTCTCTTTTCTCTTTTCCACTACCACACATCCACTGCAGTTGAAATGAACAACTTCCTATGCAGGTATATTTATCTGACAATGAACAAATAGGGGCAGTAGGAGATTTGGCCCTATTAATTTTTCAGACATAAGCACAGACAGAGAAGGGCTTAACCTTTTTAAAAGTTCCTAATGTCTTTTCCAAACTTCATTGTGAAAAAAATCACATTGCAGAAAGGTTAGGCAAAATTCTCTCTGGTGTCTGACTAGATTCAAGCTTACATTTCCATGGAGGAATAAATCTGTCTACCTAGAGGCAGATTTGGTGTTTCTGTTGTTGAACAATTTGGCCCCATCTTATATATTTACTAAAATATCAAGACTGTATTCAGGGAAGTGACTGTCTCAATACTCAGATGTTGACCTTTGTAGAGGATTTCAGTCTAGAAAAACATTTTAAGGGCATTTCCTACGTTAGTGTATTTTCAGGAGCGAGTTTGTTTTATCCCACAGTAACATATTGTACGTAGATATTAACAGGACAAAAATAGACTGCAGGAAAAATAGAGCAGCCACCCTTTAAACTCATTAGAATGAAGCAGTGAACATTTTTAGTATCATCTCTGTTGACCTAAATCCATAAAATCTCCATCTTATTTAAACTAAAATTAATTTATGGATGGTTTTCCTCATAGCATGCCTGTTTTCATCTCATACCACCAAGGACTAAACTAGTGGGGTTTGAAAATTTATTTTCTTGTAACAAGTGACTTTGATATTGGAATGCTGTCCAGTGCTGATACAGATGAAACAAACCTTTGGTTGCAGCTGGTGGCAGTATTAATGACAGCCCCCCACTCCATTGCCTACCCCGGCTCTTATAAGAAACAGAAAGGTCCATTATTGGGCATAAGATATCAGAAGTGTCAATCTCCTTCTGGATTTCTCCAAAATGCAGAGTATTCTGCACTACTTACATTTCACTGAGCATCTCTCAGAAAACTACTAGTTGAACTTACTCTTGCTAGGATTTTAGACCATGCTTCTTATATAGCTTGACTTTTCCCTGTCTTTGGAGAAGCATTCCAGTGTGAAAGCTTGTAGAAGTTGAAAATCAGACCATGATTAAATTAAGAGCTAGGTTCCTTACTGTCAGGAAATATTAAAAAAATATTGATGATGTACTTAAAGGAAAATGCTGAAAATGTGAGAAATTAGTAATTATTCATAAAGTCATAAAATTGTAGAATGATTAGGGATGGAAAGGACCTCAGAGATCATTCAGATCTAGTCCACCTGCCATGGACAGGGAGAACTTACACGTGACTAGGTTACTCAGAGCCATATCCAGCCCGGTCTTGAACACCTTCAGGGATGCCTCTCTGGGCAACCCCTTCTAGTGCCTCACCACCCTTATAGTAAGGAATATGTTCCTAATATCTAATCTAAACCTAATCTCCTTCAGTTTAAGGCCATGCTTACTTGTTTTATCACCACACACCCTTGTGAAAAGTTCATCTCCAGCTTTCTTGTAAGCCTCCTTTAGGTACTGGAAGGCTGCTGTAAGGTCTTTTTAGAGCCTTCATTTCTTGAGAATGCACAACTCCAACTATCTCAACCTGCCTTCATAGGAGAAGAATAAAAAACTAAGCTTTGCAAAAGGTATTTTACTATGTAGAAAACTGAAGCAATGCCGAATTCAGATTTATCTGCAAAGCATGTTTTCATTGACTCTCTGGACAAATGTACAATGAGCAGAACATCAGTGAACAGGGAACTTCAATTTCGTTAAGTTACCTGAACAAATTTATACTCCTTAATATGGCTAACTACAATTGTACACAGACATATAATGACACTTGTTTATTATTTACACAGGATCCTCAGACTTGCACAGAATACTGTACCAGTTTGAAGCATTTTATGACCCAAAGAAGCCCGACAGATAAAATAACAGAACCTAGTTACAGGTACTCTGTTTCTTTTTAGTCAGATGTCAAAATTTACAAGATTCAAGACACAATGTTGACATTGTTGACATATTTCAAGACACTTGAAATATTCCCTGAGGTTCATAATTTCAAACCATTTGTTTCTAATAGTTATATAGTATTTGTAGAAAAATGACCTTATGTTATAAAGAAGAAATAATGTCATATTTTTAATCTTCATTTGTCTAAATTATTTAATTTATCATCTTCTGATACTTTATGAATATGCATAAGTTTTTTGAATATCTATTCAAATTTTCTTTGTTTTTTTTTGGCTTAAGATTTGCACATTGTTGCCATAAGGCATATAACGTATATCCTAAAGCTGAAATATAAAACAAGAAAAAAGTTAAAGAGCAAGAGACTAATATTTAATTTTATTTTTTTAAACACAATGCAGTCATTGGGGAAAATGATGAAGAAATTACAAGAAATACTAAAATAAGACAGACATGTTTTGATTAAGAAATATGCTGAGCTCAAGTCTTTGGTCTTTTTTATTCCCTCAGAAGTTTCTGTCTTCTCTTCTTCGGCAATGTAGTTGCTAAATTGGTGCTAGATGTTGCATTGTTTCTCTGTATGTTATTAACAAAGTTTTGTTGATCAGAGATCACACAAACACATTCATTAGCTGGCCTAAGTAATCACTTTGGTTTTTAACTCCAAAATCCTAGAACACTTAATTTCCATTTAATTGCCATGCATAGTTCTTTTAGAGTTTACTAATAATGAATACTTCTTTCAGCTGAAGTGGCATTGATCACAAATTTTTACTGTCGCCTAACTGATTTGACATGACAAATGCCACAGACCGTTCTCTTAGAGCCATTGCTTTGCATATGTAAAGTGAAATCAACTTAAAAGGCAATCCATACTACACTTGTACAGAACTAGTTATTAACACAGTATTGTAAAAAAGTCAATCCCTCCAAGAAGATTTATTCCAGTTGAGCAGAAGTATGCAATTTATTTCATTAACTTAAAGAGGCACACTGACTTCTTTCCCTTTTTCCTCACATATTACCTCTTTCTTAATCCTGCATCATCACAGTGAATGTCATGAAAACTAATCGATCCATTTCAGTTTAGGAGAAAATGCCCCCAATTGATGTTTTAGCTGTCTTTTTAACAAAGTTAAATGGCTAGAAACTGTTGAAGTGAAAGACTTTTACTGCTTGCTGGAAGTGAATAGTGTAAATGGTATTGATCTGCTATGAGGGCTTTAGAGTAGAGTGACATTCAGTACATTATTTAAAATATAAATACCTATTTGATTTATTTTATAGCTTTTATCCAGACATTTTTAAGGCAATTGTTCCCTCCTTTGCAAAACTTTCTTTAAAAATACAAATAACATTCAGGTCTCCCTTAGAGATGGAGTTGCTGCTGTTTTCAGCAGAAGATGAAATCTTCTCAGGGAGCAAAAGAAAGAGAGCAGAGGAGGGAGGTTTAATGCTCCTTCAAGAGATGAAACTAAGAAACAAGCATCAAGAAGAGGAAGTGAGAAATTATTCAGATCTTCAAAACCGGAGTCAGATACCAGAAGGCAAAGTTAAAGATACTAGAAGGCAGGGCCCTGAATCTTCACGTCTGCTATGACTTTCATTTTTATAATATTCATCCAGAAACTCTGAAAATTACAAACTTGGAACAGTGAGAGCTAAAGGAAACCCAGAGACTGAGACTGTGACATAGGGAAAAGAAACACCTGTTTTTTCACATATAATGATATGAAGTACTATTCCCCTTTTGTCATGACTTTTTCAATGCTTTCCAAAGAAAGGAGAGGTTTTGCTGCTTTCAACAAACTGCATGCAATTTTTTATTAATATATCTACACAAAGAGAAAGGTAGAAGGTGGGGTTAGTGATTGTAAGACTAATTTCTATTATTATATGCTCTTTTTGTATTTCATGGCTATGTACTGTCTCAGTGGCCTCAGCTGAGAAGTCAAACCATCAGATATTTTTTTCTTAATTGTTGTTGCCATGAACTGCAGACTGCAGAGCAAAGTACTTTGAGCTCCTTCAGATCTAACGTCAGTTGGTATGAGAGAAAAAAAAAAAAAGCGGTTTTCCTGTTCTCGGAGCAAGCCAAAATGTGCCTTTACTCACCTAATGCAGAAGACCAGATCTGTACAAGACTTCAATGTAAACTGGCAGTAGAAGAGATGAATTAGCATAACTGACTGTTTCACTTGCGAAGATTAAATAGCCTTTTACTGCAGATGTTTGCCAAGGAAAATGCTCCCTAGTGGAAGACTATAAGCAGCAAAGATAGGTTTGATGAGAATTTTAATTGCTGTTATGCTATTGGTAACGTAAAGATTTTATTACATGCCATGCAAAAGTCAATTGACGTTTTTGAACAAAAAAAGCTCTTGCTTGTACAACGTTTGGGAAAATCAGTATTTCAGGCAGCAAGGAGGTATGTTCTTATTTTTGTTCCCATTCTTGCTCTCCAACTTTTAAAAACAATTTTCTTAAGACTCCTAAGTCACATTTCAATGAGGTAAGAACAAGTGCCTAAAAGCAAAATCACCTGACCCCCCCACACACACACATTTTTTTCTCCTGAATGCAGTTGAAAAAATTACAATGTGGACCCTCTTCAGAAGTAACTAAGTAGATTGAGTACTGTTTCTAGGAAGAGCACAAATAGATTAACTTGTTCACATGATGGTAATTTGTTTTGCACAGGAAACACCTAAGAGCAATGGTATAGGATGTTACAGGTTTTTTCAAACCCTCCTCTAAAAGCTGTTCCATTTTGCATGAAACTATTAAATATTCACCACCTCTCTCACCAGAAGAGGAGAGGGAGAGGCCATAGCTGCATAACATAACGGCCAGCTCTAAGAGATTCGGCTTTCTTGCTCCAATGGATACTTCAATTCCCTGCTCCAGTTGGTTCATGAGCTGAGACCCATGTCTTCTTCTTTCCAAGTGAATGCAGTAACAAACTATTGCACCATGCTTCCCTTCTCCTCTAGAATAATTATTTGCTGAGCCTTGCAAGGTGCAATGACATTTGGTTAGTAGAGCACTCACAGCAGAAACACATATTTAACTCTTCATTTTCTGACTGCTTTTCTCTCTAAGCCAAAGAAAGGATCTTGTCCTACCTGCCCAAGGACTTTAGCTACTGACGTACAAAGAATACAGAGAAAAGGACATTACCCTCTTCATTGCACCTAGAATGCCTTTGTCTAAGTGGAGTAATGTGCTTTCAAATATATGTCTTAAATAATATGTGTGAGGACACGGGTGTAATTTATGTGTAAATACTCAACACTGCCATTATCTAGGAATGTTCCACAGCCACTAGAGCACCTAAGGGATATAAACTCTGCTGTGGTGCAGCTGCATCTGAGCACAGCTTTTATCTGAAACAAAACTCCAGAAGAGCTAGCACACCTTAGACAAACTTCTTCAAAAAATTAGGAGAGAGAAACTATGTTTACTGAGATTGCATCTCTTTTTTGAGGGAGAAAAAATTTCAATTTTCAATATGAAAACATACTGGAACCAAACAAACAGTTCAGTGGTGCTTCTAAGGTGGACACTTCCTTGGTAGGCAGCACTAATTGCTGCAATAGCTTTTAGGTGTTCTAATGCACTCAAGTGAATTATGCACCACACTGCTTCTGAATGACACAGCCATTTCTGACTCCATTAATATGGAAGATTTCAGCCAAATGCTTTTAAACGATAGCTTCTCTTTATTTGTAATTTCAGACTCTATTGATTTCCTTCTGTTCCCTTCATTATGATTTCAATTGATTACCTTGGCAACTGCAATAACAATGATTGCACTTGACACTGTCTGAGACTCTCGAGATGGTATTTGAATAGGAATGGTATAATTTGGGGGAAAATGCCTACAAGAACCTGCCATTAACATTACACTTACACTTTACTTTTATTGACTTCCCTTCTTTACAACAAGCCCTTGTCAGGGACTCTGTTGTTAGATATTGCTTAGGATTTCAGTGACTCCTCAAAGTAAAATATTCTTACTAACAAACAGGGCACATTTTATACTAGTGTTATTTTTCAGCACTGTGACATTTCAGGGAAATCTCCCACTCTATATGAGATTTTCATCCACTTGCTAGCAGAGTTGCCAGTTTTTGTAAACAATGTTCCTGGCCAAAGGATTTCTTTTACTAACTGTATTATGTCCTTGCACACAGAAGAATTACAAGTATAAAGGCATTACTTCAGATTAAAAGTTATTATGAATTTATTCCATTTCATTGCAGTTTATACCACATAGATGAAAATTTTCACATACTTTTTTTAGGGGAATAGTGACTGTTTACTTTATGTAGCATTTCAGTTCTTCTATTTGTACATACACGGTTTAGCTTTATTTAAGGACTGTCCACAATGTAGTAGAGGGATCCTATCCATGGAAATAATATTATACCAGAGGTTGCTTTTCTTATTCACGATATGTCCGGACTGTACTTATGTCAGAGTAAATATTGCAGGTAAAAGAGGGTAAAGCAAAAGATGGACATCCATCTCTGAAAATTACAAAGGTAATTCACATTTATGAATGCTGTGTTAGAAAGACACAGCTTCAGTTTCTTGTTTGCCACTGTGTGCATAACCTTTCATTTTGATTTTATCCCACATCACCAACAGTGTCTTCTTATTAAAGCTACCTTCTATGAATGTCAGTTACTTAGTACTCTATGTAATAATAGTATTTCCATTTCTAAACCTACTATTTCAGTTTCAAAACGAAAGAAAGATCTGCTCAGAAAATGGATTTTTTTCTTTAAAATCTGGGGAATTGGATGTGATATATAGCAAAGGAGTACTTTTAGCAATCTGCCTTTTTGTTACCAGTTGTGCACTTGCAACGAAGAGCAGTGCTCTTCCTCCCCTGCTACTCTATTATAGGGAAGCTGCATAATTTCAATTAGCAATTATTGGTAGCTCGAAGCCATAGGTTAGGAGAGGAACACTTGGAGTTGGACATGATCATTTTCTTCAACATGATAGCACCCTTCTGCTATCTGACCAACAGTTTCAAGTACAAGAAAAGGTAATTGTAGAGTAATGAATATTACATGTTATCACTATATTGCCTACTGAGAATATTTATCCATAATTATCCATATAAAAAATGAAAGTGAACCTTTCCTTTTATCCCTTGCCCTCAGATGCTTGGTGAAGTAAAAAAAAAACTCTTGGGTAGTCCAAGTCAGCCTTTGATCAGACTTTATACACATGAAATTCAACTATGCAGAAATTTTTGAAAGTGATTCAGTTTGTTGCTTTATCTCTGGTGTCATTCAGGGCAATGCAAATTTTACCTTAGCTTACATGGAAACAGCTTTAGAAACTGTGTTAAAGAAGCTCCTGAAAATTTGTCATAAGACAGGCCCAAGTAGGAAATAAGCAAAGAGTTCTTATGTTGTTTATACAGTTATTTTACATGAATCATGAAGAAATTTGAGAAGTTTTATTTCATAAAATGCCATCTTGTCTTCCAACCAATTTCCAGATGCTACAACCAAATCAGGAAAAGCTGGTGACATCAGTAACTGGCAAACTTCGAAAAAAGTAAGATCTTTTGGAAGACAATTAGAAAATATAGTTCAGTAGAATATTGTACATAGTGGTATGGTCATTCAATAGGAGAACCTGAAGTAATTTGAAAAAAAACCAATATATAACATGGTTGTCCTATTCCTGTGATTCATTCACTTATGAACTCTAGGGGAATTTTCAGCCACACAGCCTGAGATCTGATATAGAGTTGATTGGAATATCTATTTTCTGAATAAAAGAGAGGGATATCTATCTGGAAACCTGTAAGATCCTTAAGAGGAGAAAGAGAGGTAAAATAAGGAGAGGGAGAGTGAGAGAGAAGGATTTCATCATAATGCTTTGTACATGGGGATGCGTCCGTCACCTCATTGTTGCTCTCAACTAAAACAATGGAAAGGAAATCACTGAACTTAGGTGATTTATTGAAATGGTGTTAGTGAACACCAAGAGAAACTAAATTATAATAATGATTACTATGAGTAATCTGATCTTAAATTAGATAAAAATGTTACATATTAATAAATTTATTTAACTGGATGGTAATTTTTTAAGTTCACAGTCATATGCCTTTTGAATGGTTCTAATTGTTGTGTTACTAGAGTTGAATTCTCAACTTTCACCGCACTGTTGACCAAGAAGCTCTGAAATACCTCAACTTGAACAAGCTAATCAGACGTAGGCAATGTTAGCACAGTTTAGCAGCAGCCATTGCAAAATTTGTTTGATTAAATATTGTCAGGTTGTGTAGGAGAGTTTCTTTTCCTTTAAAGGCATCTGTCCAAGAGCCTTTTTCAATTCAAAAACAGGAGAAGCCTGTACTCTTTCCTGGCTGAGTCATGCACCTGATCATCATGGTCTGTGATACCTTCTTGGGTCTTCTTGCTTAATTGTTAATTTAATTCTTAAATACAAAAATCTCACAGTTCAATCTCTGTATGTGTGTTGTAAGGAATAAGTGCCAGTTATGGGAAAGACCTCTGTATGTGACTGAAATTTGGGACCAACTGCAGGAGTCAGTCTGGGTGTGTAGACATCTGGCCTGTGGTGCCAGCTACTGGAATGAGTGGGGTCACAGTATCAGGGACTAAAGTGAGTTGTAGTCTTTAACCTTCAGTCACTGGAGCAGGAGTGGTATGTGACTCAAAAACCAGGTGTGATTAGAGTTGATTGAGATGCTCAGTGCTGGCAGCTGGAGCAGACTGCTGGTCACAGCCCACGGGTCTTGTGCCAGCTGGTGCATGTCACCAGCAAACATCAAGCTGCCAGCCGAGGGGACTTGTGAGTGTGGGTTGTCTGTGGGACAAAGATTTGAATGCCATCTGTTTCCTGGCAAACATCAAGGTGAATCAGCTAGAGGGCAAGGGGCCATGAAGTGGGTAAGAGGATCTAGGATATGGGAAGGCACGATGGGTGAACAGAGGGGATGTGCTGACACTTGAAGGACCTGCAAATATATGTGAACCTGAAGAGTTCATGCACGCACTGCACTAGTGACTTCCTGACTCTTCCAGCCCAAAAGAAGGAGGGGACTTGCCTATCTTATACTTGTGTTTTATGTGACTCCTTTCTTTGAGTGCTGTTGAAACAGCGCCTTGAGTGTGGCAAACAGTGTGACCGGCTGTGTCAGTATCCTGTGCGTGCCTTTGTGTGTGACCATGATCATGTTCACGTGCATGCTCAGCTTCACCACTGGTTGAATTGGCAAAAGGAGCAACAGCAGACATGTTCTTCAGGATGAAGTATCTTTCTTTTAGACTACAGCAACAGGACAGAGGAATTAACTGCTTGGAAAATCCTCCAGTCCTCAATGCTCCCTTTCTTACTTTGGAAACTTTGCTGCCTTTCCTGTTCATTTTCTGAGCTGACCTGTGGTTCCCTTTTCCCAGAATTTTTATGGAAATTTCTGTGTTCTTTGACTTCCACATAGCACTGAAAAAGCTCCATATTACATCAAAATCTTTGAGAAAGAACTGAGAATAACTGTTTCAAAGGTTAAGAGTGCTATTTTCCTTAACATCTAAATTTTCACCTCTGCAGTCCATTTAAGCAGAAAGCAAACCTCAAAAATGTGCTTGCTGTAAAAAAGTTTTGCCATTTTTTGTTTTCAATGACATCACTTTACAACCCACATTTCATCAAACTGGTTTTCTGTAGTGATTCCATTATTCAAAGACAATAACCCATTGTGACTTTCTTGTCTGTTCATACCCCTCTAAGAATTTTACTGTTTCTCCATACAGGCCTGCAGAGATTTGGGACACACAGTACTGAAATCATGATGCAAAAAGTTTATACACCTCACACACTTATTTTTATCAAAAATGGGAGCCTGTCTCCATTTCCTTTCTCTCAAGTTCTAGGCTACACTGCATTACAGTGAAAGTGACATTCTGGGTCACATATCTAAGTGGTGTGAGTATGAGATTAAAACTTGTATATAAGTATATGCCACGCCTATAATGGTCAGGTAGAAATGGATGTAATTCCATGAAGAAAATGCTTTTTACAAATACTAAATTTTGTGGAAATATTTGAAGGAAACATACCTTTCAGTACAGTCTGTTGTATTGACGTAATGTATCAAGAATTTCCTCTTAGGATATTGCAACAGTACTGTACCATTATTCTCCCAAATGCAATTCTTACCTGATGGTTTAATCATAGAGTATATTTGTCACACACCTTCATGATAAAAAAAATAGATAGAGCATCATAGGCAATGTAAGGTGGGATTTTTTTAAGGAGTAAAGATTTCAAACTCCCCTAAAGAGTGAGCTTACATTTTTTGGTTCAGCCCAGTTTCTGCTTTGTGGTTCCTATTTCTTATTCTTTTTCCAAATAAAAGGACAAATCATTGAATTTCATTTTGACTTGCCAAGTTGTTGACTGTAGCAGAGAATACAACTTCTCTGAATAGCAGTCTAACCTTTAAAAACAGGCTACAGGTGCACTTTTTCTACCATTTGGTGTGATGGAGCAAACATAGTATTTTATTACATTGACTTCTGTACCTTAACAAGAATTGAATATCAAGCTATTTTGTTCCTTTTCAAGTATCTTTTTTTTCACATGTTTTTCTTTGATCTGATGACATATTGCAAATATTGACCCTAAGATTAGCTCAGTTGGCTAGAGCATGGTGCTAATGACACCAAGGTTGTGGGTTTGATCCCTATATGGGCCATTCGCTTAAGAGAAGATCCCACTCAAAGATCCTTGTGGGTCTCTTCCAACGCAGAATATTCTGTATTTATCTGTGATATTGTTAAGTAAACAAAATGCTATTGGATTTTTGGTGTTAAATAATCCAATAAAAGAAGAAAAAAATAACTAGCTTCTATCATGGTAAAAATAACGAGTAATTCTTTCCTTGACAGAATGAAAAGGTTACCCTGAAAATGGTAACTCCATTAAAGGGCAGCACTTGCTCTTAGCTTGTAAGTACTACAGCTTAAAATGTATTTAAGAAGCTAATGGAATTAGCTGACTATAATTAGAGCTGATAGAAACAGTAGATTGAAGTTGGCACAGTAAAGTATCTCATTCAGTTGGACAGTTTTTTAATACTTTCTGCTGTGGTCAGAAGTTGTCTAATCAGGTATCTGCATGGACTATGTGCTTCATATAATAGATGTCATGAACTTTCTTGTGGTTCCCCTTATGAAATATGTTCAATTATATGAAAAGCTGAGAATCAAAGAAATTAATCCAAAATATCATTTTAAGGAGCTTTAAGTGCTGGTGAATTATACCTCCCTTTGGTTGCTTGGCTTGGAAATGTAGAAGTGCTGGAAAGCTGTAATTGTCACCAACACCAGTCTTTCATGTTCTCAAAGACAACCTCAACACTTCATAGTAGCTTTTCCTGAGATTTATCAGTTATTTCTTCCCCTTTCATCTCATCATCCTTTGCAGTTAAAAAAGTGCAAAAACATACAGTCTCAAGCACCCTGTCACCCCTAACCCAAACACAGGAATGGCAAGTATGTTTACATTCTGTTTTTCTTTAGTTTTGCTTTGACTTATTTCACACCTTTTCTAGTTCTCAGTTGAACCTTTGGTGCAACTCATACAGCCACTACTGCCACTGGTTCCTCTTGTTTCCACCCAGCCCTTCTACTGCAGGAGTTTTGTCAGAGCTTCTGAACAGGCACAGTATCCTGCCTTGTCACATACTGTGAAGAAAATAAGTGGGAGAAGACTTCTGCTTCCTAATGGTTTTCCAGGGACAGGCCTCAATTCCACAGCTGAAGCTGTCAGAGTGAAGATAGCCTGCTTCCTAGTTGTCCTTGGTCACTAGCCACAGATTGCATACAAGGAGAGGATACCACCCAGCAAGATGTTTTCTTTCTTGACTGCTGTACTGCCTGAAGCAAGCTATTATATTCTGTGTCATGATCTTCCAACTCCAAGTCAGAAAAGAGTCATGGAGTATGTGGATGGACAAAACACGAGATAATTTGCAGTGCCAAAACGCATTTGAGAATTATTAACGCATAATAATTTTGCCCACTTTCATTAAAACAACATTCATTAAGGAAAAGAGTTGACATACATGTACATAATCTTTTACATGATAAAAGTGCTATTGTACTAAAGTATATCGGCTTTCTGTTAGGGAAACAGCAACCCAAACATTTTAATTTGTATTAAGATGAGGTAAAAGCATATGGGACATATTATGATACACCCCCAAGATAATAAATCATACATATGAAAATAGTTCCCAAATCCTGCAAGAGCCCTTACATAACTATATACATCAGTAATTTTTACCAAGTATTCACTTGCATTTCCTTCATAAAGTACTTAGGACCATCTTTTTCCAATACAGTCAGAAGTTCAGATTAGCTCTTATGGAGCTAGGGGCATTTCTGGATATACAAGAATTTAAATAAAGCATAATTAAACCCTGCCATTTGTTCAGATACAGGTGTTTAGGGGGTAAAAAAATGTCTCTCAACAATATTAGTTTCAGTACACAGAACTGGACTGTTTAAAGTAGTTCCAAGCTGGATTGTTCAGTGTGAATAAAACTGCCCCATGTTACTCAGCAGAAGCATAAATTCATACTGACCAAATTAATTTGCAAATTCGTTCTAGTTTTGTCAAATTTTCCTGAAAATCTAAAACATCTAATTAAAACACAATCTCCTTTAAATATATTTTCTGTTCATTTTTCTGGTTACTGGCTCCACTTTTATGAGTACTAACTGAAATGAAAAATGTCAGAAAAAACCTCCAGTCAATAAAAACAAAGTAGAGCACAGTATAGGTTCTGAGCCTGTGCTCATGTTGATCTGTTGTTAGATGTGACCTCAAGTAGTATGTGTCTGAAAAGTTTTGTTTTCACCAGTTATAATAGCTGTCTAGTGAAAACTATTGATCTGCTATGATGGTCAATCAATTACACAGACAAAGAACTTATTTATTGTTAACTCAGACTGGAGCCATGTCAACGATGAGCTCTGAGGATGCCACTTGCTCCAGATGGGGAACTGGTCATCTGCACATTGTTAAATAAAATATGTTGAAAGGGCAAACATTTCATGCAACAGGAAGAAACAATTTTTTGTATTAAAAAGCATTCTTTAACATTTCCCTTACAAGCTAAATACATTTAGTATTATCTGTCTGCCTAAAGTGAATCAGTGAAGGATTCACAATCCACAGGTTGTCAAAGTACATATGAGTGAGGAAAAACAGACACTGAATTCTTTTCTGAGTAATAAATGCATCTGATGTTTTCTTGGTAAGCTTCTAAACAAACAAAACCCCCCAAATTGTAAAGAATTAGACACATGTACTAATAAAAGCTTCTCCCATGCTAAATTGAAGGGTCTCCCAAACACTATACTAGCAGGCTGCTGCTCATTGAACAGTGGTTGCAGAACTTTACTGGGACAGCAGCAGCATGTCAGCTTCTCATCCTTGACATATTGGAGGAATTTATTTTTTAGGCAATTGTTAAGATTCAGACAAGAAATTAACATGATCCTTTGAAAAAGTCATCAAGTTGAAAATGTTTCTATATCATAAACTTAGCCAAGGACATGGCGTAAAGCCTTGAGCATCATAAGAATGATTGCATCTTCCTTGGAAGTGAGATGCATCTGACTAAATGTTGTCTGGTAAGCTATTGCTGTCATCACTAACATAATGGTAGTCCAGTGCCAAGCACCCTGGAGTAAGCAGGTGACAACAATGACTCTGAAAGCACAAAGCATCCCCCAAAGACTGCTCCTGAGCATGCAGAGACATTAAGCAATGCATGGAAAGTCAGCTCTGCATTTTCTAAAATGGTGAATAAGAAGGTACAGTGAGGGTCTGTTTCCTTAGTCTGTTCTGCATAATACTCATTACTCAGAGCAGTTTTAAATCCCACATGGAGTTCTTTCAGCTAAAATATTTTGAACAGAGTGACTTCAGGGTTGACTGATTTTATTTTGCTTTAATATACCTTAAAATGTAAACATATGCAAGTTTTATCCTTCTCTTCCCTTTTACTCTTCTTCTTCCACTTCTGTTCTTGCTATGTTACATTTAATAATTATTTTTCTGGCTATTTTTCCATCTTCTTTTTTTAACTGAAAAGTTGGTTAAACCTGTGTTATGCTAAAATCATTCTAATTGAACTTATGAACATTATGTTCAACAGGAAAAAAAAAAGTCAAAATCCTGTATTTTTATTGTCACCATAGCACGGACCACTTTGATGACATGCTTCTGTAATACTCACTATTAACTATCTACACAATCTCTACACACATTTCCTCCAGCTGCAACTGTCAATGAGGTTTTCAAATGTAATGCACTACATACATGAAATACTTATATCATCTTGATACTTACAATTCTTCTGCAGGAGAACAGGAAAAGGAGTTTGTTAGAGACATATGCAATCAATGATGATAGAAACAGTTGTACTGAATGTGTGTTGCAACATTTTGAGGCTTACTTTTCTCAGCTTAGCCATAATATCCACTGGATAAACTGCAGTTACATACTTTAACCATAAGACCTTTTTTACTTTTTATTTTTGTCAGAATTTATGCGATCTTTGGCAGAAGTGGCAAACAGTTTCCTGGTATTAGCCTGCCAAGGCAAATCATAAATTTATGCTTAAAGGAAAATATGCATTCATTTATTGCATAATGAATGTATATTTCAGATATAGTGAAACATTTATAAGGTTACTGAAAGTATAGCAATTAATAAAGCACAGACAAAGTCAAACAGCAGTATATTTGGTATTTAAGAGTTTACTGGTGTTATACTGTATAGGATATTAAATATACTTTAAACATGCTACCTTACTCTGCCACCTGCCCCCTCAAGTCCCCTGACTGTTAATGCATCATTACTGAGGCTAACCAAATACATTTATAATGAAGAATTCATTAAGAAAACATTTAATTAATTATTTTTGGAAAAGCTGTCTTTTTCTGATAAAGATAATAGCAAAAATTAATCTGGCACACCATAAAGGTCAGATTACACATCTCAAGTGGTCTTTTTTAGTTGCAGTTATGATCACATCCTTCCTCCAAGCTGAGAAATGTCTAGTTGTATTCCATACACATTTACTGGATGGAAGTAGCCAGATCTGCTGTGCTGTGATTTTCAAACTATGAAATTAGGTAAGATTGGAAATGCTCACATCCGCCATTTCTTTTTTGCCATACACATGCTCTGGGTTCATGAAGGTGGTTTTTGATTCTGTATGAGAACACTGGCATAAATAATAATTGATTAGTGTATTGAGCAAGACTGTAATGAATCTGCTCTTGCCTTCATAAAAAAAAAAGTATTCATGGATCAAATACTTTTAATAAAGGTGATATCTGAAACATATTGAACATCCATGTATCTACTGAGAATTTCTACACGTTTATTTAAGAAACCATGATGATTGAATGTAAGGCCCCATTTTACTTAAAATGCAACAATAAATTCTGAAACCCAATTATAAAAGCAGAGTCCAATAATTGACAGCCTAAGTAATCAAGGAATTCAAACTTAGAACAAGCTTCTACACGGGATAAGAAAATATGTCAGCTGTTGAAGCAAAGCCTACCTGAAGACTCAAGCAAAGGAAACTGGGATATGTTTGTTAATTTCTAACTCATTAGGTGATTGAAATGGAAACTGAAACACAAGGCAGCAAAAGACAAAACTTGTCACATAACTACTGCAAATGTCACAGTTGTGTAAGACATCTGGGGCAGGGGAGCAGCAGATGACAAAACCCCTGGTGACAGCTGCTACCTGGCCTGAGATGAGGAGAGTGTCACAGAGACAGGCCCAGAGCCATTTCATCAATGCGTGCTGACTACTTCACATGCAACATAATAGTAAAAGCAGTAGTTCTTCAGTTACAGACACACATCCACAGGTGTCTAACTGTGTATCAAGGCAAAGTCTGCGCTGCAGCTGTGGTACCTGGAGGTCTCCTGGACAGCTGTTGGTTCTGCTGGTCTGGGCTGTGCTGGACTGTGAGGCAGCTGCTAGTTCATGTGAATGTGAAGTCTGTGAGGGTATCTTAGAATAGAAACCTTAGAGGAGGAATTGCAATCCACTCACTTTATCCATCATGCTTAGAAAATTTATGTCTGACTGTGTGTCACTGAGCAGTGCTGTTTTGCTCATGCAGACATAACACCAACACTCTTTGTGACAACAGCAAAGACTTCATACAAGCATTACATGCTCCAGAAGAAAATATGTGATGTTATTTCTCCATGTGACAGGAGAAAATCTGTTTGTGTTTAAAAAGGATCAGATTTTTTAATAAAAAGCATTTTTCATTGATTGGAAACAGATTTATTGCAGTAAATATAAGAAATGTCTGAGAGCACTAGGGACAAAAAGGGGTTGGTTTGTTTGTTCTCCTTTTTTTTTTTTTTTGCATAGAAGAACATAAATATAGTACAGCTACAGATGCATATGAAGCCACCTGAAAGTAGCTTCTAAGGTAAATGTAATATAAGTAATTCTGTTGCATTCAAGTCTTTAGGAAACCATTGCAAGACAAGTCA
The DNA here is from genome assembly GCA_035047845.1 of Dendrocincla fuliginosa. Taxonomy (NCBI): domain Eukaryota; kingdom Metazoa; phylum Chordata; class Aves; order Passeriformes; family Dendrocolaptidae; genus Dendrocincla; species Dendrocincla fuliginosa. The sequence goes on along the minus strand of JAWWMO010000096.1, from coordinate 42,634,880 downwards.
TTGCAGTCAAACACGCCCTAAGCATCAGCACACAGTTGAAAACATAGTCTTGTTACAAGAAGAAATTGAATACGTGACCTGTAATATATGGGGAAAATCATCAGTCTCATTTTTTAAATCTACTCTGTTAAAAAGAAAGAACATTTTCAGGCTTTCAATAATGGCTGACCTCCTGTCCCCATTTCAGTGTTTTGCACTACTGCCCACCAAATGCTGTGAGGGAAGAAAGAGGATGAAGTCCAAATATGGCTAAAAGCAGGAAGTTATACATAAAAGTTCACTAGAATTTCACAACTAACACATGAGAGAGTGTAGCAGATGGTGAACAAAAACCCTCTTCACACAACATTTTGGGTTTGAATGTAATTGCTGAAAACCTAGTCAGTATAACTGTTTATAAAAAATTTGCAGTGATTGTAAGAGAAGATGAGTGTGATAGTTATGAATGTGCTTGTTTGTGACTCTTCAAAGGAGGAGCAGAGATTTTGCCAAGAATCACTGCAGCACA
>JAWWMO010000096.1:42598154-42608573 GCA_035047845.1 Dendrocincla fuliginosa | reverse complement strand
AAAATAATAAAAATCATTAAATAAATACACAATCTAGCATGTAGAAAACATTTTTGCATTACAGAGCTATGTGGCTTATTTTTAAATGCAGGTCAGTCAATGAGTAGAAACTGCAATTTCACATTCACCTATTTTCTCTCTTCATTGAGACCTAGTGATATAGGAAAACAATGTATTTTCAGTCTAACTTAAAATTAAATTAAAATAAATTACATTAAAATTAAAATAAAATGGAATCCCCAATGAGTGGGTATATGTTTGTAGGTCAGATCTTTTGTCATTTTAGATAAGATCCATGTATACAATACATCCTTTAATTCAGAAATGCTGTGGAACAACAATTAACAGAAAAATATGGAAACATGATGACAAAATGTTTATCATAAAAGGTGTACTATGAAATTCTGCTTTCATTTCTCTATTTAAAAAGAAACCTATTTATTTATGATAAGCAACTATAGTAGTAGTAGAATGGACAAAGCTGTAACTATCAAGTTACTAGGTAGGATACTATGACAGATGAGACTTCCTTTTGACACAGTTGTATTTTCATGGGATGGGTACAGAAAGATAGGTGTCCAGGAGATAAAAAAAAAAAAATAAATTTAACTGGTGTGGTATGGTTTCTTGTCAGCCTGATTTTGAAAGGCACAGTTAATCAGAATTTATTCCAGATCCTGAAACTGGGAAGCACTTCATACTGGAAAGTTGCATTATAAAATAATGTTGTTTGGGAACAGTAATGAATATCTTTTCTCAGGCAATGCTGACACTGGTATGCTAACAACCACATATGATGTTTGGCCATCTTTTCAAGTTTCAGCTGGTGACCTAGAGGTCATAGAAAAGTTGTAAGCAGTATTCCAAACTTTGTGCCACCTCTGCCTTTCTTGTTAAGTGAAAGCCTGCGGGGAATGCATAAAAGCTCATATTATATAGAATTGCTAGTATAGCTTTTCAGGGTCAGCTGAAAACAAATTCCAGCAGTCTGTTAAAGTCTTATTAACAAGGCCTCTTAGTAAGAGAGAGGCAGGCCAGCCCTCTTATTTGACATGCTTTCTGTCCTTGCATGCCAAGAATACTGCTTGTATTGCAGCTGGTTATCTTCCAGCAGTAAAAACTATCACTGTAAGAGAAATGTTCTTCCTGCCTATACAGCAGATCATTGATACTTTCTATCACAACTGTCTATCATGACTGATAGTAAATAGGACAAATAGTATTAAAAAGTAACTCTTAGGTGAACCATTTCAGAGCCATTGTTGGACAACTGGTGCTTTTCTTCAGTCATTCAAAGATGTGGTGTCTGGGAGGACTCAAGCTTGGTATTCCCCTAGATGTTTTTGTGAAAATAGAAATGATACAATGTGAGATGGAATGCTGGCATGCACAAACAGCACCTTAAATGTTTCCATAGCTATAGGCAGACACAGGGCTCCATGCTGTGGCAAGCCTCTACTTAGCTGCTACAGCTGATATGTGGGTGGGAGCCAACAGGATGTGCTCGAGTGACTCAAGAAAGAGTGGGGATATTGAAGAAGGGAAGTACATCAGAAGATATCATACAACAGTCAATTGACCCCTCAGATGAACAGGCTTCACAAGTATTCCTAGCTTGTTTCCAATCTCTGTCATTCCAAATGCTTTTTGAACACAATGCCACCTCAGATGTTTTTTTCTGTATTTTACCTTATTTGTGCAAAGAGATTGTAATCATTTTAGTCTGACAGGGACATTGTCTTGAACATGCATATCACTGTGATGTGTGCCAGTCTTGCCTTCCCTGGCTCAGCAAGTTTTGCCTGAAACCTAGAGCTGATGAAAAAGCTACTGTTCATCTGATGAAAGGAGTACACATACAGATCACCATTACAAGACCAGTTTCATCCTTGCCCAGTTTTTGATCAATTACAAAACTTGTATCTAGGACATTCTAATTTGGTTGCACTCAATAGAATTCTGAAGCTCCTAAAACAAGCTGGAGAGAATCAGTCAATTTGCAGAGCAAGTAATGCTGTACAGCTGATCAGTTCAAGTTTTCAGGGACAATACACATATACGGAAATAAATACATCAACTGAACTCTGCTCTAGAAGTCTGCTTAATTCTTGAGCATATATTCATGTTCTTCTAACACATGCCGGCCTGGAATTAAGACAGCACATCAGGTAAAAGATTTGCCCTTCCCGCCGGTGTGGAAGTAGTAAAAGGTGAGGGCAACCACTGACAGCATTAAAAATGGAACTAAGATACTCTTAATGGCTGTTGAATGCTGAACTGACAATGTGTAGTTTCCTGTGGTAATCTACATGAGTTCTGATGCCACTGATTAGAGCTGATTTCCTGAAGAAAAGTTATTTCCCATCAATAGCACAGCAGTGAATCATGTCTAACGCTGATCTCTGTTTCTCTGAAAGCTGAAGCACACAGCTTTGAAACACTCCTACTGTGCTAACACTTCAAATATTGAAGACAATGCTGCTCAAGTTTCCCAATAGTGTATGTGTATGAAAACCTGTATGCTGTTGACTTTTGTAGAGGATACAGTTTTCTTAAGCACTCTCATAAATGTTTTTTTGCAGTATAAAATGCATACAGTGAAGGATGAATGGCATACTTATCAGCATGATGGCAGCTTTGGAAGAAACACACACCATCACAGAGGATTAAAAAATGTGAATAGTATTCATCTTGTCACCTAATTTGGTCTGAGCTCTTAACACATAGAGGAGAGGTGATCTCTGACAATAAAGACCATTAACAGGTAAAGAATATCTGGGTAACTAATAAGATTAATAAAGCTGGGTAACATTCTGCTTATTTTTAACAGTCTGTCATCAGCTTTTTTTTTAAGCAGAAAACTGTATAAAAGTAATCCTCTGAATTATCATTTATTAAAAGTATTTTATCTAATTTATTAAAAATATTTTATCTCAAACCTGAAGTTGTTCTGACAAGGTGTTGCAAAGACAGAACTTTCAACCCTCCCAGAAGAAGGGTAGTTTCTGCCTTTTGCTATTCTTGGGTATTTGATCACTGAATGAAAACTTCTTTTTTTATTTTATTTTTGAAGTTTAACAGAGACTTGTAGATCAGTATGTTGGGTCATATTAGTTCAGGAAGTGCTCACAATTCACCCTATATCATCCATTCCTGTATACTAACAGCTGATGACAGGTTATCAAAAGAATAAAAGCTTTCACCACTTTGCTTTTTGGTGGTTTTTTTTGGTTTGTTTGTGGGGTTTTTTTTGGTTTTTTTTTTTTTTTGGTTGTTGTTGTTCTGTTTTTGTTTTGGTTTTGGTTTTTTTTTTTTTTGCATTATCTGAAAGGTTTAGCAAATGAAGTCCTACTTATGGTTCCCTTTATAATCACAGAATCTAGAATCACAGAATTTTCAAAATAATGAAAAGGGGGTATAGAGAAGGGCCATCTTGGTTTAATGACATGTTCAGGAGGTGGGACCTCCAGTGAAGTAAAACCCTTCTCTTTTCTTTATTTCCCTTCCCCCAAATATTGGCAAATTTTGAAATTATGAGGAGTCTGAATGAAGGAGGGGAAAAATAACAACTTTACTGAAGAATGGAGAACAAAATAGAGCAAAACAAACTCAAAGAAATAGCAGAAAAATGTTACCTAGCCACCCCCCTTCTTCTTGATTAAAATGAGAAAAATCTGGAAGAGTATTTTGTTCAAAGAAAGAAATCCACCCAGATGGCAACGTGGATCCTGGTGGAGCAAGCAAATCCATGTGGAGTTACAATGATGGAGCCAGAGTGGTGCCAATGCTTTTGTGCAGTTCCCAAAAAGAAACTCCCAGGCTTTCAGCCTAGCTGGCAGCGGCTGGCAGCAGCATAGTTACCCCTCAGGCAGCTGACAGCAGGGAACTGCCAAGAGAAGTGCTCAGCACCCACACCCAGGAAAAAAGAGAAAAGTTTTTGGAAATTCTGGAGACTTAATCTCCGGAGCTCTCACAGTGTTTCACTTCAGGGGCACTCCCTCTTTCTGGCAGGGTACCAGTGCTGGGGTACAGGCCCTCCCCGTGATGGCCAGAGGTGGGGCTGGTCCGCCATGCTTTGAACTATGTGTTGGTATGAATAATTCAACAAAAAAATCTTTCCTATTTAACTGAAACTACAAGGCGCGGGGGGGGAGGGGGGTGTGTGTGTTGGGGTGGGGATGGGGAATTTCCAGTCTGACTAGAAATAAGTCATTAAGTCATTGATACATTAAGAGAACATCCATCTTCATTTTCATTTTAACCATCCTTACTTTAAATGATAATCCAAAATGGTTTGCTGGGATGCAGAGACAGCCCTTTCATCCCAACCTGTTGAGTAAAAATCCCAATTATATAATTACATTTTATATATGTATTGAATATTCTAAGAGAAAGAACAATGAATGTTGCACAACTTGCTTTTTTCTTCTTCAGTAACACCTCCAGTAGGATTCATGGGGGACTATTTTTCCTTCTTTCTGGAAACAAACTAAGCATGAAACCTCCCTGAACCCAAATTAAAAAGGCAAAATGCACTCAGTGATATCCAAACAGCAATATTTATGAAAAGGAAATTATTCATCTTTTATGTGTACTCATGATAGATAGGTCTTTTACAATACAAAGGTTTAATTTTGGAAATAGTTGTCAAAGTTCATTCTTAGGTAACGAATGCTTAGGTAAATATCTGATCAGCAAACAGTGCAAAGAGAGATACTTCTAACTACTTAGTAAAAATTGTACAAACAGCATAATCCCTCACTGTGAACATCAGATTATTTACCCTCTTAAAGAATAAATTCAAGTAGGATGTTTTCTAGTTAATTAGTAGCTGCAATAGCAATACCAATGCAAATATAGTGGTTCTGCTTAAAGAAGTAGACTTGCTGTGCAGGTAAATATAAAACTTAATCCTTAAATGGGAACATTAGCATATTTGATTCCACAGTAGGTGATAAAAAGTGTTCCCTTTTAAAATAAATTCTCTCTATAGATATTATATTAGAATTAAGTCGGAGTTATTATTAGTCATTAATATCATATAGCTACCCTTATGTAGGTCTGTATACTGGTGTAAAGCCTGTTGTGATGTGAGATGAGACCCTGCCAGAGTCATTATTCCTATTTTCTTGAGTAGCAGACTAGTTTTAAGAACAAAAAAAAAATTAGTATTAATGGCTGGAACACAAGTTCAGACTGACCCTGAACAGAACATTTTCCCTGAACAACATTTTTCTTTTCCTCTTTTTCTTTTTCTGTTTCATCTTTTTTTTTTTTTTTAAGCAAGACAAATTTTTTCAGCAGCAACACTCTCTTATTTAATTATATCCACATAGCATATACCTGTCTTAGAAAAGTATATGCAAGCTTTTAATTCAGTAAATTCAAATTAAAAGTACTAATCCCTATCCTGTGTGTTTGCATTTCCCTTCTGATTTTATCTAGATATCACATACTTTATTTTCTTCTGCCCTAGATTTTGTGCTAATTAGTACCACACACATAATTGATTTTGAGTTTTGTCTGCCATATTGAGAAAGAAAGTAAAACTAAAATATACTGAATTTTTCTTCTTTGCCACAGCAAAATGGACAAAAAGTTCTCAAAATGTACTGATGATATCAAAGTAAAGCATTAACAATCTTCTTGTACTTTCTGCTGAAAGCTGAGCCATTCTTTTACAGACCAGAAGGATCCTCAAGGAAGTAAAGGAATTCAAATGGGCATATATGCACTAATTTTCATCTGAATAAAGATATTCTTTTTTCTTGTAAGCAAAGAGAAAGCCCTTTAAGCAGAATACCAGTAATCTTACAGGGGGATGTTTTTACTGATACAAAACATTGAATTTAGAATCACAGAATCATAGAATATCCTGAGTCGAAAGGGACTCACAAGAATTTAGAAGTGGTTTCTTTTCTTTCTTTTCTTTCTTTTTTTTTTTTTTTTTTCACATGGAAGAAAATACAAAAGAAATTGCAGCTATGCATGCTGTTCCTCATGGATGTTGTTTTTTGTTGTTTGTAGGTTTTGTTCACTAGGTTTTGTTCAGTTTTTTGTTGGATTTTTTGTTGGTTTTGTTTGTTTGTTTTGGGAGCATCCCTTTTCAAATCAACAAGCCATTTAGAACAATAATATATGTAATACAAGAATATTATTGATGCTTACCAAAATGATTGAAAAATACTAGCCCTGCAGTAAAGCTGGGAGATATATTTTGACTAATAATTGTCTGTCACTTCTAATAACCTCTTTCTGAGGAGTTTCTTACTGCAGTTCTTCAGAGGAATTTGCTATGCAGCTAGTTCTGTTTACTTGTATTTTGCTTAACTCTGCATGGTGTTCTTTCTGTTAATCCTCCAAGAGTCAAGTTATTTTATTCTGAGTTTGATCTATCAGATTCCACCTCATGAAACAGATTAATTTTCACTGAATTAAGACACATCCTCCTGAGAAATACCAGAAGATATTATCAAGCTTCATAAACTATACTCTAGCTATAGCTGAAGTAATCTTTTAATAGTAAGGAAGAAAAAAATTCTAGTTGCATAGCAGAATATATTACATTTCTTGCTTATGAGTTTACTTCTGAGAACAAAATGGGTGTTCATAGTATTTATGTACATTAAACAAATTGGAAGGCTTGTGATTCCAAGGACTGCTTCCCATCTGAGATAAATGCATAGAAAAAGGCTGTCATTGCAATGTACTTGCATTGTGGATTAGTGAGCAGATATGCATACCCTCCCTCAATAACCAAGTACTGACAACTTGAGACATCAATACATTATGAGAGAAACTGTAACATTTAAAGTTTAACAATCAAGATTTAAAGTTAGATAAAACTTTTTTGACTTATGATGTTGATCAACATTTGTAAAAACACAGGTAGATATGCAAATAACTTTTATTTTAATGACCGTAATAAAAATAGTCAAAAACATCCTTAATCTTGAAGGAACATTGATTTCATATTGCAGAGGATATTTTATAGCTATTACTGATGTAATCTCTTCCCAAAACAGGTTGAAGGGCTGAAACCATAATTCCATAATAAAACTTGCATCTTTCTAAATCCTGCAGAGAAACATGTACTTACTGAGACCAGCATTAATCTATCCCTAATCTATTCAGCAAGCACTGAGGCAACCCTGTAGAGGGAGGGGAAAAAAAAATCAAATACTTAAGTCCCGCCATATATTTCTTTTAAAAAGCTTAAACAGCTGAAAGTGGAGGCACAAGGAAGACAACCATCTCTGTATGGGATCAATATATTTCTGAGTTAGGTCATTATGTGTTTCCTCACACATCCTTCCCTATAGAATTCCTGAATAATATGCTTAAGAAGTGAAGTTGAACAAAGTACATAACACATTATGAAATTAAACACATACAAAAATCAGCTCTGAGATCACATGGCTCAGTCATATGTAGCAAACAGAGGATGACAGTTTCTCAGGGGATATCTTAATGCTATTTTAATCTAGACAGAGGCATTAGACACGTCTTTTTAGGGAATTCTGTTTGTATATCTGTTTGATGCACTACAGTTTTCTGCAAGTCTTTCCTCAGATGTCAAAGAACTGACTCTGCTTCAGAATTTTGCTTGAATCTAATAAAGGATCTATTTGGAAAAAAAGATTGGATATCTATAAATGTAAATTATTAAGCCAAATTTTTTGAGGACAGATTTGAATTTTTTAGAAGCACATAAATATGGTAAGGAAACTCCAGCCTTCTTAATTTTTTTTTTTTCAGTCCCCTCACATCTGAGTATAAGAAATCTCACAAGTCATATATTCATGTAAATTTCATTTATTTTGACTTCTTAATGTACTATAAACAATTTTTAGCAGCAATAAATCATCCAATAGTTTTTACCAAACAAAATTGAACTTGTTTCAAAGATACTTGGAGCAGCATTGTCTCTCTGAAAGAGTGCAAGTTTCAGTGTATTGATTTCCAGAACATCAGCCTGAGGCCAGAAGCATCTATCTACAAAAGAAAGGTGACATCTATAAAACAGAGGTCCTTTCTTTGAATATCTGCTTTCAAGCTGGAGAGGGAGATTATCAGATATAACAGTGCAAATTCAGAACTGATTTAAGCAGCTGTATGGCTGGAAGATCAGAATGGTATGCTAACAAGTACCCTTGTTATAAGTAGTAAGAAAAATTTTCCATATAGTTAAATGGTTCAGAATTTCAGACAGAAATCAGTGGACTCCAGTTGAATTTTACTTGTAAGGGATGTGAAAGAAAAAGGTTTCACTTTTCCAGAGATGTTAATCTGTACTCAGAAGAAGATGGATGTACTTCCAGAACAAGCTAAAGTAAAATGTTCACCCAAGATTCTGTTGCATCAAGAAAGAACAGCAAATAAGACTTCACACAACTTTACTCAGTGTTGTGCATTTGCTGGTCTACATCTCAGCTAACTGAGATTCTGATAAGTGCATACAAAATCAGAGTTTCCTCAGGGTGGAAGTCATGCTTTAATTGAATGCTTAATCCTCCTCTGAGACAAATAATTTTCATTATTTGAACCTTTTATAATACAATGGCTTCCATCTGCTTGGGAGGCAACTGCAGAGGGAAGATGAACAAGGGAAAAACTGCCCATCTCGGTGAAGAAATTGTCTTTGGGCAGGCTACTGTTACCCAAGCTGTGCCTTTCTTGCAACAGTGCACTTCACACATCTGTCTCTGGTTCCATTGATCTAAGCATATGGGAGATTACATTATGCCTGAGGACTGAATAGGCTTATCTGATCAATAATAATAATCTTGAAAGACTTAAACATTTCTGACTTTGAGTTGAATGACACAATTTCTTCATTTTTGTCTTATGGAAATGATAACTTTCTTAATCTTTTAAATAGCATGACATTTGTGTCATGTTTTTACAATTTATTTCTCTTCTCTGTGTGTAACAATAATAGGAATAGAAAAATGTCACACCTATTAGAGTCAATTTCTCTATTTTATTGACACAATAATTATATTCTCTCTTAAGTTTTTTATTTTAACCTAATCCAGACATTTTTTTTCAGTGTCATAAATAGAAAGGTATTTTCTGAAAAACTCAGCTAGTTCTTCTCTGAATATGCTACCATTTGAACTTACGAAAAATTTTATACATATCTTTACTGTTGTGCTAGCCCTTCTCTTCCTGTGGAAGTCTTTCATACAAATACACACTAAGTGTATCCCAAAAATTGTGAGATTGCATTTTATAGCTGTGAGAATCCATTTTTTTTTTTTTACTCTTATGCTTGAGATCATCCATTCTTTATATGTGATAGCTAATTGCGTTCTGGAGTTTAAAGGTCTTTTATTTTTTATTTTTTATTCTTTGAAATGTGATAAAATTTTAACTAAATTCAGTCCATCAATCCCTGAGGAATTTCACTGGTAACCTTCCATACAGCTGATATTTTCTTTAGAAACATAACTTACAGTTGTTTAGTATTTACCAAATCCTTAATCCACTCAATTTTTTTGCTAACACAATTTTTTTAAGTGACACTCCAGCACGCGTTTTACTGAGACAAAATTTGTCAGATTTTAGTACATTTGCAGTGTCTATTTATTCTGTAATTGATAAGTTAAATGTATACATTTGGTTACTTAAGAGTTCTTTTTTTTTCTCTGTAAAATTATACTTCACCTTACTCATTAATCTATTTCATATCAAAGTAAAGTGATTTTTTCCTTCAACGCATGAGCTTCAAAGGTTTTTTAGAAACAGATTCTTTTAAAATAAATGCATATAATTTAAGAATATTTTCACAAAAATAGTATGTTAGAAATATGTAGCCTTAGATTTAATATTTTTGTCTTTTGAATGTTTGACCATAAAAATCTAACCTAATTAATGATAAGTTTTGAAGAATAAAGACTTATTTAGCAAATAATTTTGCTTGTACTTCAGGTATAATTAGTAAGAATGTCAAAGTATAGGATTCAGAAAGATCAATACTGTGAATTGGGATCTGCTATAGATCTAGAATAATTTTACTTATACAAATTGATTGTACATAGGTGGGTTGCTTAGTTGAGAGTGTCTGTTCTACTTACGTTGTTCATAAAGGCTGCTGATATACCTTAATAAACTGAATACTATCATGAGTGGATAATTTTTGCCTTTCTGCACATTTACTATATGGAACATTGTTACAATTATTGCCTTCTAAATAAACATTGAACATTACTATACACAAATTTGTGGGGTTTTTTTTTATTTTTTTTTTTTAACTGGACTTTTACCACTATCAGATATTTAGAATTAGATCTTTGGACAAATATCAGTGTTAAAAAACTGATTCAGTAAATTTGCATTTTATTAGTTTATACTTCTATGGCTCTAATCACACAGAATTTATTTGGTATGGGCAATGCAGCATAGTGAAAAGATTTA
>JAWWMO010000096.1:42579722-42590457 GCA_035047845.1 Dendrocincla fuliginosa | reverse complement strand
GAGGAGATAAATTTCTGCAGCTACTATCTTTCTTGAGGGGCTGGGGTGGAGAAAGATAATTGAGAAACTGAAAGTTGATCCAGCACATTAGGGTAGGGTCAGAACTTAAACAAAGCTTTATGTGTACACTTCATTATATACGTGGAAGGCACAGTGTGTCCATAAGAGTGAATAAATATTGATAGAATGCTTCCATTACACTCCCCTTCTCTAAATTTATGCTGAAATTTGTACCAGTCAGGTAATAGTGATTGGACTGGTTCAGATAATAGGAATTGTTAATTTGAATAGTTATCTGATTTAGAACAGCATGATGAGGTGATGATTTCCCTTCCAAAATTACCACTAAAATTTTGGGTTCATAGAAAAGCAGAATCACAAAATAATTTAAGTTGGAAGAGATTTCTTAAGATCATCTATTCTAACCTTCCTGCTCAAGTAAGGTCACCAACAGCATGTTATGCAGGATTGTTCCAGTAAGATTTTCAGTGTCTCCAAAGATGGAGGCAACCTCTCAGTAAAAAGTTTCCTTGTGTTTACTGGTTTATCATTTGTAGTCATTGCCTCTTGTTCTCTGCCTGGGCAACACTGAAAACCACGTAGTTCTGTATTCTTTGTTCTGTCCTGCCAGGTGTTTATACAGAGCAATAAGATCCCCTTTGAGCCTTTTCTCCAGGCTAAATGCTTTCAGTAACCTTCAGACAGGACCTGTACTCCAGTCCTTTCATCTTCTTTGTGACCCTGAGCTGGATTTCGTCCATGAAGTCTGTATCTCACTGGAACCTGAGAGCCAGCACTAGACACAGTACTCCAGATATGGTCTCATCAGTGCTGAGCAGAAAGGAAGGATCACTTCTGTTGATATGCTGCCAATGCCCTTTCTAACACAGCTTAGGATACTAATCACTTTTTCTGCGGCAAGCATGCACTGCTGACTCATGTTTAGCAAGGTGTCCGCCAGGACCCCAACATCCTTCCCTGCAAAGCTTCCTTTCAGCCAGGGGGCCTGAACAAGGGACTGAGGGTATTCATTGCTCTTGCGTTGAACATAACATCCTTCTCTGCCCAACTTTCCAGCCTGTTGCGAATACTCCAAATGACACAACAATTAGGTAGTGCTTGAGCAGCTTTTTCTAGTTCTGTATCATATGAAAATTCTCTGAGGGAACTCTGTTCCATCATTCAGGTCATCAATGAAGATGTTATACAATGATAAAAAAATGTTGTTTTACCAACCTGATCTCTTTTTACAACCAAGTGACCTCCCTAGTGGATGAGGGAAAAGCTGTGGATGTTTCTACCTGGACTTCAGTAAAGCTTTTGATACTTCCTGCCACTGCACCCTTCTGGAGAAGATGGCAGCTTCACGTCGCTGTAGTAAGCTACCAGGCTGAATAAGCATTTGTAAATCCATGCTGGCTAACCCTGATCACCTGCTTTTCTTTCATGTGCTTGGAAATACTTTTCAGAAGGGACTGAGGTAAGACATATTGAGCTGTATTCTCTGGATATTCCCTTGAATTCTTGAATATTGGATATTCTTGAATATAGGCATGCTCCTTGCCCTCTTCCAGTCTTCAGTAACCTCTCCCAGTTTGTGCGACTGTTTAAAGATAATCAAGAATGGCCTCACAATGATAGCAGCCAGTTCCTTCAGCACTTCCAGATGCCAGATGCCACAGTTCATGCATTTGTGTATGTCACTTGCTTAAGTGCTTCCTAACTTGGTCCTACTGCACTGAGCGTAAGTCTTCCTTGTTCCAGACTTTCTTTCTGCTGTCTGAGTCCTTCATTTTCTAGTGGTAAGTTTTCCCAGTGAAGACTGAGGAAAAGAAGGCACTGAGTGCCTTGACTTCTTATATTTTCTCATCAGTTCTCCTGCTACTTTCAGCAACAGTCCCACATTTTTCTGAGTCTTCCTTTTGCTCTTCATACACATGTAGAATCCTGTCTTGCTGTCCTTTGACAAATTCAATGCAAGCTGGCTAGAAAGGTCAAAGTGGCCTTTCTAACCCTGTCCCTCAAATATTAGACAGTGGCTCCTCTTGGATCATGTCACCAAATTTCACACCTTGTAATTTTTTTTCCAAGAAGGATGACCTAGAACAAGAACTGTATTTGAAGTATTTAGACAGTTACATGTTAGCTGGTTTCTAGTTAAATTGGTTACCCATCTAGTTAAAATTCTGCTTTAGTAAAGTCACTTAAACATTACTTAAATGTATTTAAATATTTAATGCACTACTCACAAATAATGAAATAGACATTTATGATAACTTTATTTATTAGCTTGTACAGTTCCTTTTTATGTCTGAGTTCAGTTAGAAGCTTTTTGTTCATGCAAAGCATCATTCTTGCCTCCATTTCTTCATATCCTAGTTGTTGGAAGCTTAGAGGGGAATACCCTTGACTATCACAGAATCACACAGAGTCATGGAATATGCTGAGTTGAAAGGGACCCACAAGGATCACTGAGTCCATCTCCTAGTCCTGCACAGGACCATACCCAAGAGACAATGCCTGAGAGCATTGTCCAAGTGTTTCTTGAACTCTGTCAGACTTGGTCCTCTGACCACTTCCCTGGGGAGCCTGTTCCAGTGACCAACCATCCACTTAGTGAAGAAACTTTTTCTAGTATCCAAACTAAACCTCCCCTGACACAACTTCAGGCTGTATCCTTGGATTCTGTCACTGGTCACCACAGAGAAAAGATCAATGCCTGCCTCTCCTCTTCCTCTCACTAGAAAATTGTAGACTGCAATGAGTTCTCCCCTCAGTCTCCTCCAGGCTGAACACACCAAGTGCCCTCAGCTGCTCCTCATGCTGAGTCCTTTCAAAGCCCTTCACCATCTTTGTTGCCCTCCTTTGAACAGTCTATAACAGCTTGATATCTTTCTTATATTGCAGTGCCCAAAACTGTCCACAATATTCAAGGTGAGGCTGCCCCAGTGCAGAGGAGAGTGGGACAATCCCTGCTTCGCCTGGCTGGCGATGCTTTACCTGATGCCCCCCACAACAGGATTGGCCCTCCTGGCTGCCAGGGCACTGCTGACTCATATTCAACTTGCCATCGACCAGGACCCTCAGGGCCCTTTCCATGGTACTGCTTTCCAGCCTCTCATTCTCCAGTCTGTCCAGGGTTGCCCCATCCCACGTGCAGAATACGGAACTGGCCCTTGTTGAACTTCCTGTGGTTGGTGATTGCGCAGCCCTCGAGGTCTCTCTGCAGGGCCTCCCTGCCTTCCAGGGACTCAATAGCTCCTCCCAGTCTTGTGTCATCTGCAAACTTGCTTAGTGTCCCTTCCAGTCCTGTGTCCGAGTCATTTATATAGATATTGAAGAGCAGAGGGGCAAGATATAGCCCTGTGGGACTCCACCCTGTGGGACAGGTCACCAATCTGATGTTACCCCATTCACTATTACCCTCTGTGCTTAACCTGTGAGCCAATTGCTCACCCACCTCATGATGTGTTCCTCCAGCTGTACTGGACACTTTGTCCAGAAGAATCCTTTGAGAGAGAGCATTGAAAGTTTTGCTGAAATCCAAAAATATTACTAGAATTGACTTTGTTTAATCAAGTAGGTGGGTTGCCTTTTCATTAAAGGAAATCAGGTTTAATAAGTAGGATTTTCCTCTCAGGAGCCTGATGAACATAATTTCAGGGTTAACTGGAAGTTGATCCTTCTTGCAGTCATGGCCCTCCAGCTCAGGCCACTGAGATCCCCTTGGTCGATGGACAATCTGTGCTGCAGACAGAGGCAAAGAAATCATCAAACACAGACATTCACTTCCTCTCTAACATAGTTTTCGTTTAGGCAGAATCTTCTTGAGACACAAGAGACTGAGTAAAACCCTTCAGAATGAAGGAGGTCTTGAAACGTCTGTGCTGATATCTAAGACTTATCTGGTGCTAGAACCTATGTGCTGGATATAGCCAGATTGCCCATATTAAGCTGCATGTAGCCCAAATGAAGCTTCTGCCTTGAAACTATCTGACATTCCTGGTTTCAGGACCCCAGGATATCCAGAACCCTTGTGGGAAGAAACAAGCTAACAGGATCTTCCAGGTTGAATCCGGTGTTTTCATTCAGTCCAGAAAGAAGTCACACTCATCTCCTTAGCAGCCATCCAGCACTCTATTTTCCTGACCGGTGCTTGGCACATCATCAGTAGATTGGTCTATGGAATTTGACAGTCTGATATTATTAACATGAAAGAGGAAGCACCCTAACCACTTTCCCTGGTTACATATATGAGTAAAAGTGGCCTAGTCTTAATATAAACTTGTCAAATGTATGAAGTAAGTTTGGGTTCAGTTCTCTGCTGAGAGGTCTTTTCTGATGTCTGCAGAAGTAATAATAACTTACAGGAAAGAAATAAGGTCTTAACCAATAACAAGTCACTGAAATCACTATGAATATATTATTTGACACATTTTTTCCTACTTGAAAATTATTTATGGACCAGTCCAGAAATCTTATAATGCCAATGCTATTTGTAGCTACTCACATTGTAGCTTACTATGCAAGCTAATTTCATAAGTAGTTTTGCTTGACCAGTTGTCTTGCTGATTGCTGAGACCCTGTATCTGCCAGCTCAAGACTACTTTTCTGTGAAGAAGCAACCATTTCTCAAAATAAAAAGGATGGCAAGTTTCCAGTGTTACTCTGATCTGCTAAACACACTAAAAGGTATTGCCACAGTGAGAGAATATTTCAGAGGTAAGTAATAATAGCAATTATTAATGTCCATCAAGCTTGTTCAATGAATAAAAAAAATAGTTGTTGCTGAAAGATGTATGGTTGTCAAGACATTCCTAAACTCTGAATAAGAAGCAGAATAAATCTATGTTTTTACGCCACCATTATTTTCCCCACTCTTCTGTGGATCATATTAACTTGCTCCAGGAATTGTATCAGTGGTGAACTATACTGATGCAGTGCTTAATACTGGGTTTTGATCAAATCTGGTCTATTTATTTAAATCAGGTTTAGTAAGAGATTTAATAATGTAGATGGTTTTAAGAAAAAAATCTCTTAAGAACTAAATTCATATTAACAAAAAACTTCTTATAGCAGGCAAGATTATGATTAGCCAAATCTAAATTAAAACCTGTAGTCCTTTTTCCTACCAGTACCAATGTTTTTAATTTATTTCCTAGAAAGGATTATGTAAGATATCAGATAAAATTAGATTAGACACATTTTTCCTGCTCATAGATATAAGATGATAATAACTTCAGTAAAACCCATCTTCAACACAGAAGTCTTTTGGGACAAAACACAGCTCAAGAGTGGTGAGGGCTCCCCATGGTGGGGACTGGAAGCTGGGACTTGTCCCACTGTCTCTGCAAGGGGCAGAGCATGCAGGAACACTGGGACTTGCAAATAGATTGTAGAGTTACTTAAATGCTGTAGGTTTCCAGGGGGTTATTTCAGGGGATGTAGACCTGGAGCATACGTAGAGAACTCTGTGGATGGCACAAGAGACTTGAGTCTGGGAGAGTAGGTTCAGGTTGGCCACGAGGAGCCCTACAGAACAAGCAGGCTGGGGAAATGATAGTCACCATGTGGAAATAAACACTCCTGCTGTAGGCTCTGCACATGCATTCTCTTCAGAGACTCCTCTTAAGAGGTATTTTAATCAGTCAAAAAACAGTTCCTTTCCAGACTCTAAATACAAAGTCCCAGAGCTGGGGGAAAGTATCAAACATCTTCTTACTCTGGTTCAGAAGACTTTTTCGTGTTTTGGTTTTAATTTCAGGTGTGAAAACAAAGCCAATATGCTATCATTTTTATGATACTGCATTCCTCTCATAAGTAAAAAGTTACATTAATACAATAATTTAATTTTCCAGTTCACTGGCCCATAAAGTGGCTTATTGCACATGGGTATTTAATACAAATACAGAAAAGTATTTACTTTGATATATTTTATTTCCATCAGGAGTTGTGGTGACATTTTAACAATAAGAAGTAGCAAGAGGGTTGTTTAGGCCATTAGATTTTCCCTTCCAGATTAGCATAAAAAGCCAGCTGAAGTGAGAACACATAATACCTAAAACAGTTTTTACCCAGGAGCTGAAGCACAATAATGTATAGAAGGTTCCTATTTAAAAAAAGTTTTGCTTCTTGGAAAGCTTAGGAGACATCGTTTTTCTTGAAGATAGATGCTGAGTGGCCACACAGGGCTGGCAGAAGTCCTTCTGCCATTCAGCTTGGAGAGCTGCTTTGCTCTGCCTACACTGAACTGCATCTGTCCAGTGAGCAGCAGAATGCTCACTAATGTCACAGCTGTTGCACTCCCCCACCTATCTTCACACTCCAGCCCCTCTCTGCACTGACCCACAGCTATCTTTTGGGCAAAATAAGAGCAATTACACTAGTCAGAACTAGCAAAAGGACAGGATACAATATTTATAAAACAAGTGGGTCAGAAATCATCTCCCCTACTCCCCATGTATTTAGCCTTCCGTGCAACCAAACGTTTCTGTTAAATTGCATGAAAGCAACATTCTTCACAGCTAAATATGAAATGGAAGTGTTTCTAAAATCGTTGCCATATGTAGTTTGGTTTCTTTCAAAGAAAATATTGAAGAGACTAAGGTAAGGTGCATTCCCTCACAGTCTTATAATCTACTGACAGTGCACATAGATGTCTAAGAGTTTTCTAATTTGAATTTTGTTTTCGTAGATAGGCACTGGTGAAAAGAGAACAGTTGCTCAGCTGTGGAAATGCAAATGTTATGAGTAGAGATAAACTAAGTGTTCTGAGTGCAATGAATCAAATGAAGTGGTCTCAGTTGGTAGACTAGCCCTGTTTTATCATGTTAGATAAGTTATCTAATATGTTATTTGATGTTATCACACTAGATTAGGTACCACAATGAAAAGTGACACCACCCTTTTCTTTTGGACCCCCTCTGATGTTCCTAGATGCCCCAGGATAATTAAATCAGAATTGTTTATTTTCTGAAATACACAGCAATATATATATCCTTGTTGCTGCCTTTGAGATATTTGTTCACCTTTTCTAAGTATTCCGAGTTACTGACAGTCTTATTGAAAATGACCATTATTTGGCTTTGAATAGATGTGAATGTGGCACAAAAAGAAATTCCTGTCAGTCACTGTGTGTCTAACAGGGCTGACCAAAGTAATATATTCATACATATAAAACCAAAGAACAAATCTCTGTATTCAGTGTAGTGAGTATTTCTTCATTTAGATTTCAAAATGCAAAAGGTTTGGATTGGGAGGTTGAATGTTTAATGATCCAGGTCTTCAGATGCAGTAGTCATTAGCATTGCCTAAAATTAAAACAAGCATGAAATCAAACAGGTAACAGAAGTGGGGCTCCCCTGATCCTTCGGTCTTTGTCTGTGTCAAAAACAATTCAATGAAACAAACAAGAATGAGTTATTAAAAATATATTTATTCTGGGTTTAGAATTTTTTAAAAATACACAAATCATAAAGATCACAGTAGTTAATGAACCAAAGATTTATACCTATTTAGAGTGCAAGAAGAAAATGTTGTTACAGGTTTCCCAAATGAATCCTCCCTCCCCATTAAAACAACCTGTTCTCCTGCTGCATTTGCTTTATACCCATTTGATTTGCAGAATGATTTTTTACTAATTTTGCCTACTTAATTTCTATAGCTTTGTTCTCTGCTGTTCCTCTACTGTCAGAACAATGTTCTCTGTAAAGTCTAGCCACCGCCATGGGGCATAAATTTACAAAGTACTTGCCTTAAATAAAGACAGAATAAAGTTGGAATATTAAGTTGGGAAATAATCTTTTAAAAAGAAACCCCCCCCCAACAAACCCAAAACCTAATCAAAAACAAAATGGAAAAAAGCAAAACATCCCCTGCAAACAAACAGAGAACACCAAAACAAACCAGTTGGGACAGTTCTTCTTAAGTTAAAGACACCTCTCAGCTGTTACAATCTACAAAGCTGGTTTCTGCTACATAAGCATTGGAACCAATTTCTGGCTGTAGTAGAAATGAGCCTCAAATTAAAAAAAAAAAAAAAAAAAAAGGTGAAAAGGAAGAAAATTACACAGCAAAACCTGGATTTTGGCAGCTTCAAAGAAGAAATAAGAGAAATACTTCTTATAATGCAGAATATCCTTCCACTATAACATGAAATTTGGCAGGGTTTTTTTGTCACTAGAGACAAAACTTAGGTTAAATGTCACCAATACTTGATGTGGTACTTCTGGTCATTTTCCAACACCTTCTTTTCTAAAACTGAGGATTTTACCCCCATTGCTCAATTTATAACCTATATCTTTTGGAAGCTTACAACAACTGAATATCAGAAAAGTCAGTGCTTCACATCAGACAAGCATATAGATATGTAACTGTGGATTTAAATCTCAGTTTGCCTTCTCAGGATGGAAAATACAGTTTTATAGGAAGATTTATTTCCAGAAATAGCCAGTATCAAAGCCTAAGTTCAAGAAAGCTTTTGAAACAGTAAAAACCCAAGACAAATCACTTGGTAAATTCTTGCTTTTCCCTTTCTCAGAGTTGCATGCCAATTTTTTGGTTATGAATATAGCCTATGGCCACTCTACAGGGAAAATGAGACAGTATTCCTGACTAAATTGCCCATGGCATTTTGTCCTATTTTCTTGAAGCTTTGTGGAGAGAAGGCTGAAGGGTGGTGAGAGGCTATGGTTTTGAACTGTATAAGCACCCAAGGAAGCTGACATACTCTTTTGTAGTTCTGAGCAGCCACTGTAGCAAAGTGGTGAGTGCCATTATAGAAGTGATCACACTGGCCTTTATGAGGGGCTCAAGTTGAGAGGCAAAGGCATAGTATGCTCTGCTATTTCCGTAGTGAGTGTCTAGCAGAACAGCTTTCTTTGGGGAAACAGGCTGAAGAATGTCTTGATTCCTCCTCAGGATGTGACAGATGGGACAAAAACATGTACACACCAATAATGCTATGTGTGCTCAGACACATAACTCTCAAGTTATGTATCAATTAACAACTTCAAGAGGCAGATGTTCTTGAGAGATGTATTCAAATGTGCAAAACAAGGTGAAGCAAAGATATAGAATACTGTGTGATATCTGATTGGAGTCCCATTTTTACTTTGAAGAAAATATTTTTTTATAATCTCATTTCAACTAATATTTTTATACTAAGGTTTTCTGCTTCTGATGTTATGAAGCAATAATCTATCTTTTCAGCAATGAACATCTCCTGCTTTATATAATTTATTCAATAATTGCCATATAGGCCATGCCATGAGAATGGACAAGTCTTCCTCGATATTTTTGGAATTTATTTAACCAACCTGCAAATAGTTTCGATCATTGCTTTACTTTGGATTCATGTTTGTTGCAATAGGTAAGTTGTTAGTCCAAAAGGAATTATATTTGAAGCATGAATGATCATTTTTCCTGGGGTAATAAGCTCCCCTTGGTGAAAGAAATTGCAAATTATTATTAGTTCATATGGCAGAAAATTGCAAATGCAAGAGAAAATAAGTAAATTTTTCCATTATTAGATCTTGAAATTGCCTATAAAGTTTGAGGGTCTAGGATGAGGTTGCATATGAGCTGGTGTCTCTAAGTCATTTTAATAGGGAACTATTAATAGAATAGAGAAGTTAAATTATATAATCAAATCAATGATCTTGGTCAGCTGAGAAAAACCTTGTTAATTTCTGGCCCATATTTAATAATCATCAATATCTTTGGGTGGTAGGTTTTCAACCTTTTTTTTTCCTATGAGACATGTCTGTGATATTATAAATTCCTGTTTCAAAAATACCTTCAAAGAAGACTGTAACTATACTCAGTTCCATAGAGCAAAAATCTGAGATCTGACTCATAAGATGTTTCTGCACAATAAGTAAAGTGGATATTTTTCAACTAAATGAAACTAGTCACTTTTGTTTCAAGGACAGAAAACTTTTAAGCATGGCTGTAATACTCAACTCAACCATGCAGAACTGCAGTAACATACTGAAATTCTGTGGCATTTTGTAGGAAGAAAGATGTGGATAATTTTCACAAATTCACATGTATATTGCTTGCTCCTTTGCCTACTTGCCTTTTTATCCTTTCTATACTGCCTTTTTATTTATTTATACTACAAAAGAATGGAACTTAATCTTTAAAATAGAATGTAGAATGATCCTCCCAAAAAACCCCACAATCAACCAACCAACCAGAAGAAGGAAAAAGGAAAAGGTAAAAACCCCCCAAACATAGTGTACGACCTGCAGGTATATTAAAATAAGTTGAGGGAGTTCTATGTTTTTCTTAATGCTTATTTATGCTCTATGCATTTGTGGGGTGCGGTGTCTTTTATTTTCTTATAGTCAACCCTGTTATCTGTCCTATTTTCCCTGAAGAGGTAAATTACTATCATCTTTGGTGAATTCAAAAGTAATAGCATCCTTGCCTGTCATTTCTCATGGAAAGAGATACACTCAGCCTGTTTCCACCTGTGTCATCTGTCAATCACAGCAGTTACAATGTACTCACCTTTCATCTTGGTGAAATATCCTACCCTGTCCTCTTGGACTGGGAGTAAACAGACTCCATGAAGTTAGACAGTCAGGCTATGCACAGGATATTATTGGTGTTTGAATTGGTCATCAGGTGGGAGTTTTTCAGATGATGACCATAAACTCTGTTTTCCAGTTAGATCATATTTTCTAGAAATAAGAAAAAATAAAATAAAAAAAAAACAACACAAAAAAAC
>JAWWMO010000096.1:42537983-42549315 GCA_035047845.1 Dendrocincla fuliginosa | reverse complement strand
CATGTCTTTTTCTACCAGCTGCTTGAGTCAGCTTGAGGGCATATTGCTCCATATTGTCATGAGGATGCTGATGGGCTACACAACTGCCTATGTATAAAATGCTTTTGGTGGTTAGGCCAAGTCTTAGTGTTCCAAGATTATAGGTTATAACCTTGACACACGGAGTCTGTCTCTGGTATGTTATTCCTATGTATCTTTTTAAGCACAAGGATTGTGATGAAATAGAGGTTCCAAATGATGAATGTGCTTAAAATCTTCAGAACTTTCATTATATAAAGCATACTGGGAGTTCTCTGTGGCTTAAAGACTGGTAAAAATGCAATGTTTAAGATTCTATGTAATTTGCAGAATTTTTCTGTATCACATGGGAGGAAAGTCTAACCCTTTCATTAAAATGTAAAAAACCACTCAAACATGGCATGCACAGCCAATAACAAAGAGTAAATTTCAATACTAAGTTTTGTTATTTTCAATATAATTACACAATTTTGTAAACTTTTAAAACAGTCCATATGAGAAGATATTACAGTTAGTACCTGTATCCATCAATGAAACTGGCATTAATATAATCAGAGCCTTCTACTCCTCGGATAGGCTGCAAGCATACCCTTGTGGACTCATATGGCATAATATTGACAAGGCGATTTTTGAATTTATTACATGGAAGATTGGCACTGATGAATCTTGAAGTGTGAGCCTTAGAGCTAGCAAGACGCTGTTGAAAATAAATTAAGAGTTTAGGCCAGGTATAACAAAAGCAAATGTCACTATCAGGTTTTATAATCTCTGCTCATTATCCATTAAAGAATAATTTCAATTTCAGACGCTTACTTTTACATATTCTATTGCATTACCTAAATATTTTTAAAGCTTCTTTTAACACCTTATACAAATTCATGTCTGAACCATTAATGCATATGGACAAATTCCAGTATTAAACCACTAAACAAACACACATTTCAACCTATAATAATTATAAAGAAGCAGCAGGGTTAAATCATCCTCATTGAATGGTTCTTGCCCAGACACCCTCTGAGGTTGGAATTGCATGTTTCAGAAAGAACCATCTTTCTAATTTAAAATTTTAGTCTGCTGATGTCTTTATGTTTTTATTATATTACTGGATACATATTTTTACTGCGTTTTATGCATATTTACTAATATATCTTTTTATATATAACTGGAAACAACTGATGGAGAACAGAGCAGCTTTAACTGTTACACCATTTGGTTTTGGTTATACACAACATAAAATCCCAGTACCTTAAATTCCAGTTCCATTCCTGTGACATTCTCGCCTGTTTCTATCTGTGTCAGCTTCTGGATATATGCATACAGGTTTCTGGCTGGCACTTCGGTATTTCCACATGTCACTGCTTCCAGCAGTGCATCATGGATAAAGATGTATTGGTCCTCAGTTTGAACCATGTAATTCCTCTGTGCTCTCATTAGAGTTACGTGGCCATAAATATCTACAGTCTTTTCATGCTTTATTCGCTCTAACATGGCATCTATCACAATGAAACAGCCAGTCCTGCCAACTCCAGCACTAAAAGAAATGAACACAGGAGAGAAAATATGAAGGATTATTTCATTCATTGTGCTTACTTTTATGTCATTCAAGTTTTAAAGTTTCATAACACTGATTTGAACAGCACATTTTTCTGAAAATGAACATAAGCTTTTATGAAAGAGGTTGCTGCCCTGAAGCAAGTAAACTCCATAAACATCCATTACAAGCAACAGAAAATGTGGAATGTTACTATATGATATTTTTGCATCTTGTGGTTTCAGGCTTGACTATAACAGAAATAGAACACATTGCAACATGTTCTAAAAATATATGTTCTCAGAAATGGAAATTACTGGAGATGATGAATCTTCTAAGAATTCAAGCTTTATTTGTAGAATGATTTCTAACTAATTAAACATGTTTTTGTTGCTCTTCTGTTTATAGAGGTTAATTTATTGTCAAACAATAATGTTATGGAAAATGAATCTTACATACTTCTGTCATGCTTTGGAGGTAAACTTTCCACCCCTCTCCCACCTCTGTTGATGGGGCTCCTTTTAACACAGATTGTTCGGTCCTCTGCTCTTTCACTTGGCCAGGACATAATCTTAGTCTTCAATGGAGACCCATGACTGGATAGCTGTGCTAGCCATAGGCTGAGGAAATCCATCAGCTGTCTGAATGAAATCAGGTCTTTTTGCAACCATGTGTATGACTGAACTCTATGAAGTTTTGTTTCAACTATTTGCATACTTGTAGCTATACAAAGCACAAGGTAAAATGTAATGGGCTTTGTATAAAGCTTTTCTGTCCAGAATTACATCATGCCTGTAAGAATGAATGATAATTTCTGGCCTTCTAAATAATTAACTGTTTTCAGTTAGTGACAAGAAATGCAGTACATAGTATAGTAAGCAACAGTTTATAAATCTTCAAGACATTGACATTAGCTAAGAGAGGGATGTTTAAGAATATAACAAACAGCAATTTTTTGAAAATAAATAGAAAGAAACAAAAATAATTACAACCCATGTTCTAGAGGACAACTATATAAACTCCAAAACTTCTCACAGTTCCTATATTTTCCTGAGATATCAAATATCATAAATACACCCTGAAATTTGTGAGATAACCATTCTTGCATGACACCTTAAGAATCTGTGCCACTTACCAGCAAATTGCATTTACTTATAACCAAATCAGAAAGAAGTAGAAAACAGAAAGATACTTTATCATACACAAGGTAAAGTTTTGTCTCTCAGATTGCCTATTTACACATTGTTAATCATGTATTCCTGCCACCAGTTACTCCTCCAAGAAGCAAATTCCCTTCAAACAGCTGAAGACTTCTGCTAACAGACCAAATGCATCAATGTCAAGTTTCCTACCTGCCACTCTGGCAAGACTTAATCAATATTCTGGGTTTAAGAAAACTTACCAACGACATTCATCAATGGGAGTTGTAGACAAGGAAAATATAAAGAGAAACAAAATGATGGCTGTCCTAGCTAAACAGTAGTTAATTTACCTTGTACAATTAAAGCTATGCATTCCAGGAAAACTTGATGACATTAACATTGCTAATAATCAGGAAGAAAACACCAAAAACCTGTCACACTATTCCTTTTGGGTTTTTCCTATAAGTGCAATGAAATCAACACAACTAGCATACATTTGTATATGGTTTATATAATATTTTAAATAATTCTAAGTGATTACTTTTCATGTTCCATTTTTATCAGCCTGTCAAGCGCAGGCCAAGTGAGAAATATGTAGGTTTGACAGTGCAGATATCCTCAGTAATCTAGAATATGGTTCTTTTTCCTATCATGTATTAATGAATTGGTGTTCCAGAACCACATTTATAACTAGATATGCCATTTTTCAGATCAAACATTGAAAAGTTCACTGGTACCTGCAGACCCCAACTGCAAAATTCCAACCCAGTTAAAAACTTGCACCTTCAGCCGAAATTAGCAATGCTCAGTTCTCCTTTTCCTGTCTTGTATTGCCATTTATATATTTATTCTTCTCATGAGCAAATTAAAAGAGAAATTGTTATTCCTATAGTCTAGTACAGAAGATATTTTCTAGTTTACAGATCTATGCAGATGTTGCAAAGATCATGACACCAGATCCAAACACATTACTATGTACTAATTTCATGATAAGGATAGAGAGGCTGACATTCTACATTTATTAAGGTATTTGGCTTCACTGGGCTTCTGACACACTCATCTCTATATTACTTTATCGAGTACGATATTTGACTATTTTAAGGTGTTCAGAACATTTCAGTTCTGCCTGTTATAAATGAGCTGTGTGTCTACCAGACTATCGCTCCACATAAAAATGGAACCAATGCTATGAAGATTTCAAATTAATTCCTCTTCGGAACAAACCATCCTAATACCTTCCAGCTCTAAACTCCAATAGCTTTTTATATAAAAGTAAGAAACTATCGTATCTTTATCCCCTGCTTCTTCTTCTCTTCTACTATCATACAGACTTCTTAATATGGTATGACACACTGCTGGGAAGCTATGCAGTTTGAGTCCTCACTCATAACTCACTCTAATGTTAAAAAAAAGAAAATTAAATTCCCTTTGTACTGTCTGCTAACCATGACAATTCAGCTAAGAAGAATAATTTCACAATTGTTATATTATATTGAGTATATTGATACCTTCGTCGTCAACTTTCTTGCCCTTTTGCGTTGCATCTTCTGATCTTACTGTCGAACTTAGAATTTAAAAAAATATTCTTTCATTTCAGTTAGCGAACAGTACTGTTATGTTTGTGAGCTGAAAACCTAAGAAATCTATTAAATAGGCATGCCTACTAGGAAACTGTTATTGCTTAAAATATTGTCATTTACATTATTACAACATTTGTTTTCAATTTCTAAAAACATGACTGACTCAAAGATCCATGAGCTGAAACATGTTTAATGTTCTGTGATACAATACAGCTACAATTCACAAAAAGAAAAATGAAGAGGCATAAGGGGCCCATTCTGCATTAAAATCACTGTATGGATGTGTTAAAGGTTGGCTTTTGTGATTAATTTGTAGCTGTTTAAATGATGACCCTTTACTGATACTTCAGTGGTTTGGCAAAGGAAGGCAATGTAATTACCAGTATTCACAGATCATTTAATTGAAAGCAAAGACAGTAAAATATGGACCAAAAATCATGTAGGACATTTTTTACTCATATCAGGGGAAAATTTTATTGAATATTACTGTTTCAGATTGAATGAAGCATTTAGGAACTGAAAGTACATAAGACTGCTTGTGATATGGTAAATATATAAAAAGGATTTTATTAAGGAACTTCATGTGATTAATTAGATTCCAACCCCACAGAAATTCTGTTGTAGTTCTGAAAAGAGCAATATTTGGAATATTTTTCCCTTTTCCTGTTAGAAAATTATAACAAAATTGAAAATCCCCTTCTCTCCAGGAAGCAGCAAAAAAGCCCCTTATGAAACCACTGAACATCCTTTTGAAAAAAAATAAATCTGACCAAAATAACAAAAAGACCTTGTACCAAGAGGTAAATTTAAATTTCATTTTAGAAGAGATACTGGACTGCTTCAAGAACTTTGGTACTGGTTTATAAGAGACCTTTGAGAATTGTTCTGCAAGTGCACAGTGATTTTCTTCTCTTCTCACTGTGGTTATGTGGTTATCAGCCAATAAGCATAGTATATAGCTTATATAACCTTCTTATATAAGAAGGTATATAACCTTCTTAGGTGTAATGCTTTACCAAACAGAAGACTTAACCCACTCAAGTTTCTTCATCTCTATGCTATGCATGGAGGCAACCACATTGGTCACTACAGACAAAAATATTTTTAAAATGAACAGAAATTAATCAGAAAACAGGAAAATATTTCACTACAAGCAGATACAGCTCAGTCCAGAACTCACCCTAGTTTTCATAGATAGTAGGTAAAAGCATGGGGGGTTATAAATCAAAAGTCAGCCTTAGATCCTTCTTCTTTCACTGAGCTTTATGATGATTTTTCCTTTCAGTCGGTATATTCTCAGAATTCTAATATTACCATAAATTCTTCAAAGATATCTGTCCCATATTTAAGCCCAATTGTTTGTAATATGCAATTGCAAAAGCATAATAATATTCAGAAAGTAAATTTGCTCTTCATCTAATCCTGAGTTCAGCTCTGAGAGATCAAGGACAAGAAGCTGTCTTATGAGATTGTATATTAAAACATACAAAATCAAACTATCAGAAAGCTGAGTTTTCCATGAAGGCTAAAAACATCATATTAGTAATGTTCAAAAAACCAAAAAGTTCTTTTAAGAGACCCTTCTAACAATCACATTCCATTACAGCACTTCAAATCCTCTCACCAGACATAAATTAATGTTACATGGAGGAGGTGAAAGGAAGTGACTATTCATCTTTTACTTGGAACAAAAGAAACAGGATTGTCAAATAAAATGCAAACATTTAAAACAAACAGGAAGTAGCTTTTAAAGTAGTACATAATTAAATTGTGAAACTCATTGTTACAGAAAAACAAATATGCCAGAAAGAAATTCATAGAGGAAAGGATCAATTATTACCCAACAAGTTACAGACACAACTTCTCTTCCAGAAATCTTTTGTTAGACTTTGCTGGAATTCAGATAGGCACTCTAAAGAAGTGCCTATCCATAAGGATATTTTAGACATGTCCTGGGAGAGAAACTGAAATTTGCTGTCTAAATTTGGCCTCCTGGTCCCACATACTTAGAGAAAGCAAGCATAAGCATTCAATTTCCCAACTGCTAATCAGATCACCTCGAACTCTTGAATCACTTCCTTTTTGAATCACACTTCTGCCTTTGCGTACCTGACACCTTTAGGACCTATACCATTGAAAAGGCACACCACTATTTTTGATACCTGCTTTTTCTTTCTTAAAGGGGATAGATTAATATAGACTACTCCTACCTCCTTCTTTCCTGAAATCATGGATTGTTGGTGAAAAAAAATCTCTTATTGTTCTGCTTGTGAGATGGAATACAGCAGAAATAACACAATATGACAACTGAAAAGTTCATTGACTTTAATTTGTATCACTTATTTTTTATCAGAAATACCTCAGAATTGATTGTTGATATAACAATACATGCCAAAATTCTCCTTTTCACAGAGGATTTTTATATATACACCTTACTTAATCACAATATCATCCAATTTCTTCAATTACTCAAATACATAGAGAAAAAGAATTAAACTGAATTCCCTGTACTGTTTTGCCTAAGTACAAGGATTTACTGTGATTTTTTATTTCAAAATCAATTCACAATTATTTTCCTACTTCTCTAAATACAATCTTATATATTCAGTATTTAGTATAAAAGAGTAAGTATCCTAAATATACTTTTTCTGTGGTATTTATTGAGTTTCCGTGTGTATTTTACATTCTTTGTACTGTACAATGCATTCTTGTGCATTCCATTAAAGAAAGAAAGATCTAAAGTTAACTGAAATAGAATTTGGTGAAATAGAGCTTAAAAAATAAAAGTATTTAAGGTTAATTTTAAAAACAAATTTTACTGTGACTTGTTACCTTCAATTAAAGACAAATCTATTAATGAACAGCTGTAGTAAATAAAGAAAATGATACTTCTGGATAATTTAGGGGAGAAAGTACACTGAGATGCTATTATCAATAAATAAAAGTGAAGATTAAAGCACAGCAGCAAAGTCAAGGAACAAAAAATATGCTTCTTGCTGCTAAGAACTATTTATTGTTTTCTTTTCAGTTCAACCTGTTTTGCATTCTCAGAGTGGATTGTGTTCAGTTATTGTTCTCTATTTTTGAATATTTCTGTTCTCCAATTACATTTTCATGTCGAAGAGCTATTAGTCTATCAGTGTGTGTAATAGAAGGTGAACTGATGCTATCTGAAAATGAATTAAAGAATGTGGGAAAAAATGTGTTCTGCAGCACCAGATAACCGGAAGTCCTTGAAAGTACTTGCTGACCACTAAGTTGACTCCAAGTTTCAGAGTCCTCTAGAACTTTTCCTGCTTTTAGGTGTTTGTATACCTATCGTGGTCAACAATTGTTTCTTTTCTTAACACCAACTGCCTTCAGGACTTTTTCTGTTTGGGTTTCAGACTGACAGAACAGTGATGACATCTCAGATTGTCATCCAGACACAGTATTTCGTTTGGTAAGAACAAAGAAAAAAGACAACATATTACCACGACTCCTCAGTTCACACTGGCTTTTTCCTTTTTTCTTTTTTTCCAGTACCAATCAGAGAGCCCTAAATGAACCTGTCTACAAATTCATTTTTTCTCTTTTCCCAGCTTCCCCCACCTGCCCCTGCCCTCCCATTCCCCTACTTTAAAAACTTGGGAATAACCAGAAATTAGTCCTCAAGCTTGAACCAGATACTGACTCTTTTGGATCTCCATCTCAATACCTCTTCCATTTCAATGGAAAACTGATATATCTAAAAGATACATTCAGAGGATAAGACAAATGGGATGTTTCCACCTCTAAATCTAGTTTAAACTGAAATGGTTGCAACATGGTATTAATGAAGTGAGATTGTTACACACTAGAAAACAGGGAAGGAAAAAACTGAGGCTTTTCTGATGAGCTCATAGGAAGACTAGCCCTGTTTTCTTAGTCCAAGCAGTGAAAAGATTAAATACCCTCTTTAATATCTCTGCCAATACCCCTCTGACTGCTGAAGAGCTTGGTTACTGGTACTCATTATAATGTTTCTTAACATCTGCAGTCTTTATACCAACAGGAATTCTCTGTAAAATAGTAGAAAATCAGGTTGTGAGAGGTTAATACCACTAAGAATTTCACATTTCTTAATCACAACTTGTCATTTATAGGTTAGGCCCTAATCTTTTTTTTTCACACCCCCCCCCCCCCCCCAAGATTTTGAAGTTATGAGCAAAAATCATGGACAAGTTATAAGCAAAATAATGACAGTTTTGGTGTAGAAGTTTCAAAGTAGCTGTAAAATGAGCTTGGATAGTATTATATTTTCTAAATATTAAAAGCTATTTTTAAAATTCAGGTGAAAAACTAAAAACATAGGCATCACAATGCAGGATTCACTTGGAAAAGCAGTCACTGCCAGAATCGGATAAGTGATGAGACCCTGAAGTAAGTCTATAAAAGTATGAAAAATGAAGAAAGATTAATATTCAGGGCAGAATACTGATTGGAAAGCCGACATGAAAAGATAACAGGACTATTTTTAAAGCTGCATTTTACTTCTAGAGACACGGGAGAGGATTTAAAGAGACTTTCATGCTGATTACTTTAGATAAAAATACAGCCTGTTCAAAGTTAGCCAAACATGCTGGGTAGCCAAGTTGATGCAATGCATTCCACTATACTCTGTGTCCATGGATATTCCAGAATTTAATGTAGGTACAGCTGGGAAATCTCAGAGATACCCCATTCCAGAATTCAGCTATTGGGATATAAAAATATTTTCACATTTCCTGCAGATGGCTGGATTCTTTTCTTCACTCATAATTTTAATTCAGAATTCATTACAGACAGCTGCTGGCTCTGATAGAATCTAATTGCTCTTTTACTCGACTCAGCTGCAAGCAGTCAGATTTCCTTTTCCTTTGTAGAGTATATTATACATAAACATGGGTGGGGAAAAAAAAATAACCAATTAACTAAATACATATGGATAAAATGACTCACTAAGAGTGCTGATCAAATAACATACGAAACTACAGCTCAGGTCAAAGGAAATTACAGGGCATGTAGGACATGACAATACATATATATGGAAATAATTATCAGCACTAACATATTTGTAATTTGAAATAACACATGGAAAAGGCATTGCCTTTGTTAAAAAAAATCTTACAGAAAATGATTACATATTAATAAGGGGCAGGTTATTTCACTGAGTGAAAAATCATCAGTCTTTATCAGACCTGCTCAATTGAAACCATTTGTTGGCCAAATCAAAGTCAGGCCTCGCTATGTCCACTGGGCAAAGAAAATATGGCATAATTATGGAACTATTTTTTGCTGCCTTACCTTTTGCTAAAAAAAAAAAAAAAAGAAAAGAAATTAAAAAACCCCAAACAAACAGGAGTCAAGATGGGAGAGCAATCTCCAATTACTCCTCCAGACAACAGTCCTGCTGATGTGTCTGCCACAGGTAAGTGTTGATTTAGTTCCCTGCCACCCTTTTTTTTTCCCTGTTGATAACTGTCTTACAGCACACAGTACCTAGTAAGGCTCAACTGTCTTTAAAAAGAGAAATATTGCACTGTTTTTATAGTCCTAAATAAAGGACTGGGATCAATGGATTTTTAGTAGCTTCTGTCAAATATAACTTACATTGTCTTTAACAAACAGCTGAAACCAAACAAAAATGAGTGATCACAACATTTGCTATGCAGCAGGAATGATAATAGACTCAGTAGAAACCAGATAATGAAGACTCACATATAGATGAAGATTAGGTTGCCATTTCTAAAGCAGATCACAAGCCAAACTAGAAATACACATTATTGCAAAAAGAGAGGGACAGGAAGGAAGACTAGGGGGAGAACAAAGGTACTGTTACTCAGGCTATGAAAAAAGGGTGTGTCACAAAGGAGGGACCAGAAACAGACAGCAAAAAGACCAGGGATGTGAGGATTCCCTTCCACCTCCCTCCACACGACAAGTACTGGAATGGGTTAGAATATTATGCTATCCCAGTTTGCTATGATGGATGAACACAAAGGAAAGTTGTAGACATGTAAAACATGAAACAGCATTAAATACTACATTTTTTCCCTTCTTTTATCCAAAGATATTTAGTGAAATGAAGGGATGTATGTTTAAAATAAAAGTATATAGATATCTTCTAACATAATGAGTGAAACTATTTTGGCAAGGAAAAAAGGCCAAAGATAATACTGCCTGGTTTTGTTCTTCAAAATGTGGGTGCAATCATAACATGAATAAAATATGAACAAAAAGGTATCTACCAGTTTCTCACGTAGCTAAGGAATAAAGGAGAAAAGAATTTAAATTCTCAGGAAGCAGAGCTGAACTAGTCATTAACTGCTTGCTAGTAGAGAGGAAACTTTACTGAAATACTGTTGACATTGGAGTTTTGTACTTTCCCCTGCAATGTCTGACATTTGCCATTGTCAGAGACATGATACTGGCCTAGACAGAACACTGATTCTATCTAGTAATAGAATTCCCTATGTTTCCTCACAGATTTCTGACTGCTACCAGAAATCTTACCCTATGCAGTCACAGCAGCTTTTTAGGATTTCAAAAGATAATCTAGCCAGAAGTCACACCAGTGGGGAGTATAATCCCCTGAACCACAGGCTAACTGTCAACTAAAGATGGCTTTATACATATATGACTGATTTAATCAAAGAGAACACAAGTTGCTATTTTTCATTATTTGAACCTGCATGAAGTAATACTACTATTACTTGTTATTTGTATGTTTTTGAATTTTAATAATAGTTCCAGTAATACATTCTGAGTTTTAATGATCACAAATAATAGAAGTATATACTGTACATACAGTGACTTCAGGTTTTAGAAAAGGTTTGTTTGCTATGCAGAACTGGTTTCTAACTGATGACAAAACTTGAAAGCGGATCAGCATCAGTTTCCTTTGTGTTTGAACCCTCATGGAGGATTTCTAGACAATATAGCATTGTATTTTCCTATTTTAAAAACAGCAACAACAGGAACAACAAAAAAACCAACCAACCAACCAACAAAAAAAAAAACAAAAAAGAAAAACTAAAAATGAACAAAAAACCAAACCAACC
>JAWWMO010000096.1:42473906-42496472 GCA_035047845.1 Dendrocincla fuliginosa | reverse complement strand
ATCCTTTGACCATGATATCATAAACAGTTGTCATGGAAATAATTTTGTGTTGAAAACAGAATATTACACTCAACTTCAGGTAGGGAAGAAGTATCACGAGAAGAAGAATACATGAGTAATGAGATGACGTTCTTAGTTTTAAATATTTCTGTGATTAAAGCATTCTGCTGTTTTGTTTTAATATAGTGTATGACATACAGCAGTTCTTAAATACCAAACTTTGTAATTGCCTCGTATGAGAGACACTTGTTCTACCTTAAATTTTCCACATATTTTTAAAGCCCTGTCAACTGTTTTTTTTTTTTTAAGGAAAGAATAAAGGAGTGAAATTTTTCATTGATTCCTCAATTTTTCTTTGTAAGTCCCTAAATATATTGCAAATTCATCTTTCTGAAAAGCCTCAACAAAATTCAGTTTTACCTATAGTGACCTGTATAGTCTACCCTTGAATAATTTTTCTTGCTATAAGGGTACTCTTCTCTTTCTACACATATCACTGCTTTCAGTCAGGCAAAATAAAACTGATGTTTATTACAGAATAGAATCATAGAATCATTAAGGTTGAAAAATACTCCAAGATCATTGAGTACAACTTCTGAATGATTACCACCTTGTCAACTAGACCAAAGCAATGAATGCCACATCCACTTTTTTCTTAAAGACCTCCAGGAATGGTGACTCCACCACATCCCTGGGCAGTCTGTTCCACTGCTTAACTACTCTTTCAGTGAAAAAATTCTTCCTGATGTCCAGCTTGAACCTTTCCTGGCACAGTCTGAGGCTATGTCCTCTTGTCCTGCTGCTAGTTGCCTGGGAGAGGACAACCCCCACCTTGCTACAAACTTCTTTCAGGTAGTTATTTGACTAATTAAACTGTCTCTGTGGAATTCCTTGGCAAAGAAGCGTTAGGTATCAGACAACATTCTAATATGTAATACTTACTTTTATTTGATTATTTTAATTATGTAAGCATAAAAAATTCTGTTATCCTGATTAGGCATTCACAACACTAAGAAAGAATATAAAACACTACTCTTAAGCTCAACTAGTGCCACTTCAGATTCCTGCTCTATGTCTTTAAAATTCTCTGTCATAACTCTCATGCTGGCTCAGATAGTAACGTAGGTGGAAATAAGCACCAAACAACATAGGTGAATGCAACAGCCCTGTGTTATTAATACGAAGACAACTTTTCATTGTTCACTGACTACACGAATTGTTTCTCACTAAACGGAGCACATCCTATGAAAGTAAAGTTACCAAATACCAATCAATAATGTTTGCAATATTAGAAAGCGGAAACTATTGTAAAGATAAACAATAGAAAACACATTTTTTCTGAGAAAAAAATTGATTTTTGCATATGAGTCAGTATTATCTACAATGATATAGCAGCTAAGTGCAGCTGTTTCTTTGGGAGAAATTATTCACTGCATTATTTGTTCTTCCTGGACTTTCAAAGTGTATTGATAATAACTTTCATATTTGCTTCTACTATATGAGATTTACTGTGTTCTAGTATTCAGTGTTTATGTTGTTGCAGCTTGAGAGACAAAAAGAGGAATATACCATATTCAGTAAACTGTCTTCTCAGCACAAATTCTACCAACTGATTATTAAAAGCTACACTAAAACAATGTCAAAATGTATTTTCATGTTTTCCAATACTCAGTGTTAAAGCCAAAGACTCTCTCTAATTTACAGAAAGAAACACAATGAGAGAAAACATTAAATAATATACAAGTTATTGTAACATTTGTTATCACTGCATAGAAACACACACAGTCAGTAAATCATAAAATAACACATAGAGGCTGGCAATGTAATTTTTGTGTTACAGTGAGAGGATCTCATGCAAAAATAGTATGAATCTGAAGCTACTTACTTAAGGGTGTAAAGTTATAACTATAGACCTCAGATAAGAAATGTGAAATTATTTTACACATCTCAGAAATCAACTTAGGAGGAACAGACTTTTCTCTTTGTCAGAAAAGGAAATATTTTACAATACATCTAGTGTATTGGGTAGAGTAGGCAGAGCATTACTGTTCTTATTCAGTCTATCTCCATGATCATGTTTTGTTCTTAAATTCTGGAGCCTGAGTTAAAAAGGAGATACAATATAAAGGTCAGTTTCTTCTAAATACAGCTTTTTGCTTAGCAGATGTCAAGTCCATATGGAGCCTTACATTACATAAAAATCCTACTGAAATTGCCAATGTCATCAAATGCTTCATAATAATCAGCTGGGGTCAACCTTGTCTTTAAATTAGAGCACACACTGTGTGACATAAATGATATGTCATGTTAACACAGTAAAACAACATTTTTAGGCTTAGGGATTGCAAGCTAACAAAAATTAATGATGAATTATGAAAAATTTATTCTGAAGTAATTGAACCACTTCATCCAACAGGTGAATTGAAAGTTTATTTAAACCTTGCAACAGTCATAATCTTTCAGGCTTGGCCCCTGTTGTCCAATAAAAACTGGTCCTCAAGGTGAAGCTGCAAGAGAAGTATAATGGAAGAAATCTCCACTGTTCTGATCATACACTGACAGTGCAGCAGTAGATGCCCTGAAGAGACATTATGAAATAGTTTCTGAAGATTTGTAGAAGCATAAATTCATCCAGTTGATGACATTGAACCTTAGAAAACATTACACAGCTAGAAGGTGTTGCACATTGAAGAATATACTCTCTTTACCAGATCATAGCTACGAAGGGATTGTGCTCTTTTCCTCCTTTTTTTTTTTTTCTTGAGAATATGTAGTTTATACTATGCATACTGATACTTCTTTTGTAATGCTTCTTTCCCAACTTGACACACAGACAACTTGACAACAGAGTGCAGAGGAATATAGTTTGGACTTATTATTTCCTTAAAGGCAATTTCAGATAGTCTCTCAACTGGATTTCACATAGTACGACAGGAACATATTCTCAGAAATGAAAAAAAAAAGAAAAGGGAAAAAAAGTCCAACACCACAAGAAATCTCACAGCAGGAACATCCTGTTTGTGAAACTTTATGTCAGAGGAATAGAGAACAGTAGGTTCAGTTTGGGATTGTTTGAAGAAAGCAATCCTGTCTTGTCTGATCCTTCACCTTCGCAAGACTACAAGGAAGTTCCATTAGAAAATAATGCCAGAGGGTATAAATCAGCAGAGGATACTTTTGGTAATTGTGAAGAGACAGGTAGGTTTCAGTCTGCCCGAAGAGAAAATGGGAGCAGGTAAGGAAATGATATTCTTCCAAAAGGAGGAAAAAAAAAACAACTTGTATTGAATTTTGATCAGAAATTCTGATTAAAACTAAGTGGATGGAACACGAGCAAGGGTGGAAGAGAGGCAACTATTTAAATACTTTTGAGAGCTGAAAAGAGTGCTTAGGATATGAAATGATGTGTCTGAGTTTTGAAACAAGTAATTCTCTTGAAGTTGCAGCCAAGGTAGGGTACGCTTAAAAATAAACATCCTTTTCAAATGGAGCTAATCTCCTGAAATGGGGATAAGAACTCAGTGTTCATCAGGATACTGTTGATATGTATTTTATTTTATGGTATCACAAAGTTGTCATAACAGTTGTATACTACCAGTCTATTTCTAAAGAATTTCATTAGTGCAATGTAAGCAAATTAAAATAAAATAATTGAATGCCAAGGAGGAAAAGGTATATAAAAGAAAAAAAAAAAGTCAGTGGTAATCGGTGAAAACTGTTTGCTTCCCTAAATGGGATTTAATTGGATGTCTTTGCTGGTATCAATAAAGATCTGGGCTTTCCTGCTACATGTTATACCTTTAACTTTTGAAGATCTCTACTTCTTTCTGTGTCAACAATTCAAATGTTACCTGAAGTGATAATAACTGAACAGTTACTGTCTGTACCTATTTCTGCCTTGCAATCAAATAGTTGTTTTTTTTTAAGGATGGTGGTGAGAACTGCTGATGAAATAGAAGGTCCCAGTTCCTAACCACAAATGTAGCCACCAGCTCACTTGTGCTGGCATTAGAGCTCAAGCAGACATGTGGTGAGCTATTTCAGGGAACTGATCCAACTGAAAACAGTAAAGAAAAATAAAACAATTAGTTTTCAGCTCAATCTATTTCCTGAGGTAATCCTTGAACAGCTGCACAAGCGCTAGTGCCAGGACTGGCACTAGAGAGACAACAGGAATGCACAGCCAAGACAGGGAGATGATCGAACTGCAGCCTTAGTCCACTGTGTAGACCATGAAACCAAATAGCAGTGCTTTTCTCTAGTTCTGTTTCAAAATGGATGAATCAGAAAAGGCAAGTGAAAGAAGTCCTGTTTAAACGTACTAGAAAATCTTCTGGAGGGACAGATATTAAGGACTTAATGTGCCTTCATCATGCTGGTTATAAATTATTAAAAATGCATTCTCAAAATGATTTTAATGATTAAAATCCTAAAAAGAAAATATAAACCACCAAAACTTATAAGTTATATTACAACATAAGAAGAACCAGGTCATCTCCACACCATGTTCAAGATGCAGTGAAGCTGAATTGTTTATTTTTTTAGAAATTATACTGCATTATACAACTTGTAAATAGAATTTCCTACACAGAAAAAAATAATTTACCTACAGTACAACAGGAAATGATTTTCAAATTTGTACCAAATCTTATCTTTTTTATGGTGAACATTCTGCTACATAAATTTCCCTGTCTGTTACAATCCTTATACTTAAGAATATTTACACACTGAAAAGTGAGGAGATTCTCTCACACTTTTTGTGATTGGAACAGTAAACAGCAACCCTAAGATGGCCTTCAAGCAAATTTATTTCCATGAATTGTTGAAACGATATTTTTGTTTTCACATCTAACATGATTATTTTCAGAGAAGTCTTAAGGTCTTTCTGAACAGTGCATTCAATTAAATAATGAGCAATTGTAAATCTTTATCATAGTAGTTAGTATTAACTTTTAACATTTTCTGACTTTCTTGACATTTCAAGACTTTTAAAATACAATGAAAAGGTATCTGGTTTCTGCAGCATGCAGTCACATGTTACCAGGAAACCAACATGATATCAAAGTCATCTTCAGTATTTTTTTATTGCATGCTAGTGTCCATATGAACCTTCAAATGAAACAAATGTGCAGCCCCTAAAAACAGTAAGAGTAACATAAGCTTTTACTCCACCACACTAACAAAGTGTTGGAGGGTTTTAAGAAAGGATTAGTGACACAACTGACTATAAACAAATACTGTGTCAGCGATCCCTTTGGGAGCTGTTAATCCTTGGATCACTGACATGATTGCCTATAGCTGATCTAAACAAGCACTCCACTACGATGGTTCAGTGCATACTTTATCCACACATTCTTGACATAGACAGTATTTTAGAATTAAAGAAACAGCTATAATTTACTATGTTTACTGGATGACTCCCTATGTCCCTTTAGCCACGAACTATTGACCTGACAGGCTGTTACTTTCCACTATACCGCTACTTACATACTCCAGGGGTTACTGACAAAGTGGCTTGTAAATAGTCTCTTCTGGATAAATTTTTTCATGCTCTTATAGATTGTCATTCACAATTTAACAAAGTGGTACTGTTGACAGGAGGAAAGTACAATGTCTTGAAACTGTTTCACTAGAAAAGACACCAGGCACTTACAAATCCTTTTAGTCCATGCAAATCAATGCAGTGGACTGAGTGCTCTTTGGAGCTTGCACTGTATGTGTCCTCTTAACATTACACAGGAAATTTTTAAAATAATCTAAGGATTTTTAAACTGCATGGACGTTTGTGCATATTAAAAGAAGTAAGTGCTGTATCATTCGCACACTACTTCATGGAATCTGCTTGACATGTATCCTTATAAAAAGAGAACAGAATTTTAAGAGCAAAGGAGTTACCTCATCAATGCAGTCATTTTACACAGTTTTGTATCATGGTTTTAGTATCATACAAACCTGGCACCATATTAGAGAAAAGTCTTGGGAAACAGCAAGAATGACATTTTAAACAATTTGAATAATAAGCAAGTGGGGAAAATTACCTCATACTCCTGTGAGAACTTCAAATTGTCATTTGCTTTCAATCTTTCAATGTGATCTGCAAGTTCCAAGATGGGTATTGGGGGATGACTGGCCATACCTGTTGAATGAGAAAGAAGAACACAATTTAAAGTACACTACAGTGATAGCATTGCTCTAAAATTTAGAAAATGCAGTAGTTAGAATGTCTAGAAATGTGTAAGTAATAAAGATGTCATATGTGAGAGAAGCAGGCAAATAGTTTGGTTTCTCAAGGCAGGACATGCTCTGGATAGATGAGCTCTGAAGCCAAATTAAAAGAAGTCACTAAGCATATTCCTAAAGCTAACATTCCTAGTGTATAGGAAAGAGTTACTGTGATATGAGTCAATGAGTTTAGCTAGGCATGGAAAAATGAGACAGTTAGACCTGATGTCAAGCTCTGCTTTGAGTAATGACTTTTAATGTCATTTCAAACTCCTTCTCCTGCACTGCATGAAATGGAAACTGTTGAATTAGATAAGGAAATGTGAGCTGAGAAACAGACACTGACAGCGCCCTAAAGGGGAAAAAATAGTGTTTTGACAGAAAACAAAGTGACTTATGCATAATCAAGAAAAATGAACTTGAATAATGAAGGTTACCAGGGTAACCAGATACCTGAACCTGCAAAGAAAATGGTAAAAAACCAAAGAAACCTCAAACCAATGTATAACTAACTTATAAAGCATAAAAAATGAAATGGAGAGCTTGAAGATTAATAATAATGCATCAAGGTCTAGGAAGACTGGTTATGTATTCTGACTAGATTAGAAATACTTCAGTATTTTATAAAATTTTGAGGTGATTGACATGCAACTGTGAATGACTAGAACAACATGCACCAGTGTTTTTAGACAAAAGTCACTGAAGACAACATTGGACATCAGACAATTAGAACTTCAAAAATGTTTTCACTAGTAGCAGATTGTAGAGTCAGGGGTTGTACAGTTTGGCTGGACACACATGCTGACTGCACTAGTACCTTAAAATATGCTTAATCTGAAACCCCATTTATCAACCCCTAAAAGTACCTACAATCTACTTCAGGTGTAAACATCTTTGTCCACTGATGAAGTAACGAATGAAAAAGAAGAAGAACTGGGAATTGGAGGTAGTGATGTGTGTAAGGGACTACAGAGACAGCAAGGCAAAAGAAAGACAGGAAAGATGTGGGGTCAACTAGAACAATCTGCCAGCTTAAGGTTTGATAGGCAAAAATTTATGAACATATTTATTTCACACTATTAGTCTTCATGACCCTTCTCCAAAATGCTTATTTTCTTCTCTTCATGATTTATATTATCACACCTAAAATGAAAGTGAGTTTTCAACAGCTTAGGAAAGAAATCAGAGCTGGCAACAAAAAGTTACACTAGTGAACCCCAGGATCTCTTGAAATTACAAGGGAAAACATTAATGACTCAAGGGGGCTCAAGCTGGAAGCCATGTTGCATAATGCAGTTTGCTTTGTCACCATGAATTTCAAGAGCATGCCTAAGACAGTTGACTTGCATTTTCTTTAAACACTGAAAATGACCATGTGGTTACAACACAGTCACACTACAGCATATTTTTCTTTTCTTTAATTTTGATTTTAATTCTTGTTTTCTTTTTGATTCTTTGAGATTTCAGGCATCATACTAGAGTGCAAAATAATGTCCAGCAGCATGTCCCTAATTCTTCTGACCCTATACGTATATATTTTACATTATCTTCATAGCACATCTGTGATGGTAAGACATATTTAAAGTAGATATTAAGGCAAATTGTCAATCAACTAACAAAGCAGAATACTCAGATACAATGGGGATATTCTGTACAAATTTGAGTTAGAAAATTAGTCTCTACTAATTTATTTGACACAGTTCTGCTTGTCTCCCATTTTCTTAGAAATTTCGCTTAAGACTTGGCTACTCTCAAAATGAGTGTGGGTGACAGTCATCTAATAATTACACTGATTGATCCAGATCAAGCACCCCTATGGAAAATATGTGAGTGAAAAGGCACAAGAGAACTCTAAATTGATCCAGAAATGGAGGTGGACTGATGTACATCTAAAACAGTGCTTGAACAGAGAAAATAATAGAGACAAAGATGTTTAGACCTTTTCGAGCGAATCGTGGGAGAGAGTTATTATCATATAAGGACTGAGTGGTAGTTTGGCTAGAGAGGGAGGACACAGAGCCAATCAGGGAGGCGTAGGGGACTGAATTACTGCTCAAAGCTGTAAAAAGTAAAAGCCAATCGGAAATGGGAAACAAATTAGTAACAGCAGTAGACCATCATAATCAATCAATCTTGTACATACAGGTACTTCAGACATGCACAAAACAGCGTCTGGAAACTCAACTAAGATGTTTAAAGGTGCAGTTACCCTATTGTAAACATAAAGGACATAAACCCAATGAGTATGAGACTGGTTCATCACATGATGAACCTGACTAAATCACCAGCATCATGAACACAAATCACAATAATTAATTTACTGTGAAGGAATGTTTAAGGATGCTGAGCATCCATTCTTTTTTTAAGCTATTTTTGTTTATATGCTTCTCTATATGCCACTTGGCATTCCCAAGGGGAAATTTCATGTTAAACACCTTGTGCAAAAATGAAATTTGAAATAAAATTTTCTTTACTAAGGTAAAAAGAGGAACTACTTACAAATTCAGAAATTGATAAATTTTAACTGCATATAAACCCTTTTTGCACAACCCATTTTAGGCACTTACACTTGGACACTGAATAACTTTCCCCAAATAATATTTTGCAGTTAAATTATGAAGTAATTGCATTTGGTATATTTTCATATTTGAAATACATAAATGTGCTCTACTGAGATGATAAAAGCAGCTATTTTTTAAAAGAACTGCTGGAGCACTTTTGTTATGTAATCAGTCTGTGAATCATAACAGAATATGCTATGAATGAACATTTTAAGATCTCATCATATCTCATGCAAAAGCATGAGGCTCCTATTGAGCTTAATGTGAACAGCAGGTGTAAAACTTGACTCAAATGATCCCACTCAACATACAGCTAAACTCATTTTTGTGGCTACAGATAAGAAAATACACTAATTTAATGACACACTTCCACATCAATTAACATATGTTATGACAACACAAAAACTTAAAGACAAAATACAGCTAAAATACAACAGATCCTGTGACATGCTAAAAAGTCAAAAGAAATACCATGCTGAAAATATGCTTTCAAATTTTCTTTTAAATAGGATATCTCTTTTTTAAAAAAAAAAAGAGATAAAAACACCTGAAAACTCAAACAAAAAGAAAACCCCCAAAATCCACATGCAAAACACAGCTGAAATTGTATTAACTAGTAACTTTTATTTCCGGATTTGATAGAAGATAGATAAATGTGATTGATCTTATGCAGCCTAGTGGTAGCCCTTTCACATGTATTAAATAAGAACGCATGGTTTGATTACAACATAAAATTAGCTTCTGGTTAATCTGTGGTAAATACATGACTGAGGAATGCGGAATACCATTTGTGCCACAATTTCAAGGAAAAACTAAGAGAGCAAGGTCAGAATGCATCTGCATATTAACAGACATTAAGCCTGTTAATTATATTCCTTTATCCCACTGAAACAAGTGGGTGTTTTGGGCTTGTCATTAGTGCGTTAAATTAGGATTTTGTTTGTTGTCAGGGTTTTATGATAAGGGCTTTTAGAAACATTTATGAAACACACATTTATTTACCAACTGTAGGCTGACATACCCACAGTAAACAAGAGTAAAGTTAGAAATAAAACAAAGATCATTTCAGCTAATATACAGACTAGAGTTTAGATGAACTGAAAATGTGACACATTACTGTCACAGAAATTTCTTTAGGAATGATTGGGATTTTAGGTCCATATTGAATTAATAGTCTGTGATTTTACAAACTGATTTATTACATCCTTATTTTTATTTAGTAATATAGAATGCCCTTCCACATATCAATCTATAGTATGTGGATATGGATTAAGATGCTGCCCCTTTATAGAAAAAGGAAGGAATCAGTAACAGTGGTTATTGTTGCTGATAGTTTTCCTTATCAAAAAGACAGAAAGAAATACCTACTTAAAATTCAGACATGGAAAATAGAAAAAAAAAAAAAGATGATCCTGATTCAGGAGGAATTCAGCATCCATGAAAATTTAGCAAGAATGCCTTTACTATGTATGACAAAAAAAATTACTGTTACTTTAAAATCTCTTGTTCATAGAGTCAGAGTGAGGCCAGAGCTTGAACTTACAGAAATAAATCTACAAGACAAACTCTAGAGAAATATATCATTCTGCAACAGATATGCTAAAATAGTTTCCACTGCACATATAACACATCACTTCTATTCCAGAAGATTTTATATTCTTCAAAACTAGATCACTTATCCTGGAATGAAAATAGTTTCTGTTCTTCTGTATCAAGGACTGATCCCTAACATGCAGCCTTAGGATCTCCATAGCCCACAGTAGAAGCACCAGCTCTGTCACCTACAGTGAGAGAAGCGGAAGCCTAGTTTTTAGATCCTGATCTAAAAACGTTAAATACAATAACATATTGCAAAACTATGGGCTAAAATCCAGGAAATAAAAAAGGATTACTTTTGTGAGGAAGAGAATTTTCAACTTCATCTCCTAAGGCTAACCAGTTTTTGGTTGCCTCTAGGTTTGAAAGCAATGAAGTGGGTAATCAGAGAAGTGCTGCTTCCACCTGAAGCATATGCTTTTTCTAAGTGCCTAAATCCTTTATGTGAGACAAGTTCATATGAAGAGCTGTATGTACAATCACTGACTCTGAAAAAGCACTTCCACTCTGGTTTTGCCATGGAGACAAACCACAGTATTTCCTTCAGCACTGCCATGATTTTCATAAACAGATATCCTGTACATAAACTATGGCAAGACATTTCCTGCTATTTTGCAAAGCAAGTGACTAAATACTGGCGTTGTTTTTTTCCACCCTTTTTTATTTGTATCCTTTTCTTCTGGACATGTTTTACACATTTTTCTGCTTTATCTTGGAAATAAGTTTGTGAAACTTCCATAGCAATTCAGGGAATAAATGTTTAGTGAGTTTTTAGCTAATAAAAAAAGCCCAGTCTTTAATTCAGACCTGTAATAATTCTATTTATTTTTCTTGCATTTCAAAGCATCTTATTTAGTTCATAAAATATAATGAGATAATTGTTTAATTAGCACCCAATTACACAAATTACTTATAAGTGTGACACATTTTATAGTTAAATGAGGATAAAAACAATCAGTTACTTTTGAAGCATGACTCAATTTAGTTCTCTGGTTGATTGGCAGATTGAAGTCTTTGCCTGAGCCTTGGGTCTCTCAGAACCCACTCAAACCACTTAATTTCAGTTAATTTTACTCTGAAAAATTTGGCTTCCCTCTTTGATGAAACCTTTTGTGAGGGCTTAATTACTACCCTTTGTTTAGCTTTACTATCCCATGTGGCATAGAGACTTATAAAATTTGTGCACAGGTTAATGATTTTAATAGTACACCTGTAGAATGATAAGACTATGAATTTTGCTCTGCTACTCCAATTATGGAAGAAAAACAGACTTAAAAATTAAATCCTACTGAGAAATTGGGTATTTTTGTGTTTATTCGAAGAGAACTTGGCACAGGTGTGACCCACTCACTGGCATATGGGCTTATCTAACACATACACATTCTTGGATAACACATACAGACATGGGATACTGCTCTTAGATAGACAACTGTGGGCTATTCCAAAGGCCAAGG
Organism: Dendrocincla fuliginosa; assembly: GCA_035047845.1. NCBI lineage: Eukaryota > Metazoa > Chordata > Aves > Passeriformes > Dendrocolaptidae > Dendrocincla > Dendrocincla fuliginosa. The sequence goes on along the minus strand of JAWWMO010000096.1, from coordinate 42,484,639 downwards.
CAAAATTTGAAATTTATCTATGGAGTAACTCCATCCAGTGAGGAGGGAAGCCAGAGGTGAATTTCATCCTTTCTGGACAAGGTAAGGTAGGAAAGTCTTTAGGTAAGTACTAGATTATTAAAGGATGTAGTTATTTATTGACAAGACAATAAAAAGAGAAAGGAAAGCAAGACATTTGATGTGCTGGTAGTTTAGATTGTGCAATTTTACATCGTCATGCTGAATTGACAATTTTACAAGAGGTACAACATAATTGTGATTAAATTATTCTCTAGATATCATAAAAGATAAAATATTGCTTTCCCATATTTTCTTTCCAAAATTTATTCCTATTCACTTGTATTGGGATTAATATATACTTGTGGTTAGAAATTCAAATTTAGCCCAGGGGTTTTGCTTTCAAATTGTTTTGATAGCTGTATCTGACCAGACCTTTCCCTACTCTAAATATATGATTGACAATATTTACGGAAAGAGGCTGTTTAGAAATCTTTCAAAGTACCAAAGTTTATGACAATCCAGGATTTTATAGGAGTGTCTCATTCACATCTCCCAGTGAAAACTGGCAGTCTAGGTAGGTCAATGTAATTTAATACTTTCTTCTCTAACACAGCTGTATGTTATGGGTTTATTATAAACTTTTTTTCCCCTCTCACTGGAAGCAACTGGTCTTTCTGGAAAGCTTCAAGCTTTGTGGAGGCTTTCATAATCCAAAGAAATAAATTATTGTAATAACAATTATATAAAAAATCATCTATCCTTATGCTAAACGTACAGCCTTTCTGGAGTTACTCTGTGTTTGCCTTGAAAAGTTTTTTATTGCATGTTTTTTGATAGTGTGTTGCTGGTTGAAGCTGGATAAACATGTCAGTAAGATCTAAATGTCTAAGGTAAATTTAGCGACATTTTAATGAAATGGTAGCCTTAATTGAAGTTAATGTGAGTTAAGTGAGGTTCTGCTTTTAGCAGCAAAAGAACTGTACTTCGACTTCACTGTGATTAAGTTTACACATTAAGAACATGTTAATTAGCAAGTGTTACAGAACAAGACAAATCTACTGTGCTAAGAAATTGTTCCTTGGTATTTGGTTGCATGCCGAGTAATATAATGACTTGACCTGTGCCTAGGAGTCTTAGGTGGTAAAATAATAGGTAAAAGGTCATAATTTGATGTCTGTACTACATTTTTAATAATAATTGTAATTCTTCATTCTATGAAAAAGTTTCCAGCAAAAAAAAAGACTTTATAGTAGAAATAAAGTCTTGCAGATGTTCTGCTCAACTAGCCTCGCAGAAAATCACAAACTTCCCAGATAAACCACAGCCTTGCAAGAAAAAGTGTGCTTTGAATCCTCTCCATTTGTTTTCAGATCAATGAGGTGGAATGACAGTGTCTATAAATGCCACAAATTCTGCCATTTCTTTGTAACTTTACATCCTAAATGTAGATTTAGAATTAATTACAAGAAAAAAATGTGTGGGTGTGGCACTTCAGGACATTGTTTACTGTTGAACATAAGGGTGCTTGGTTAATGGTTGCACTCCATGATCTTAAAGATCTTTTCCAAACAAAATGATTTTGTGGGTTCCATTAAGCCATCTATTCTGCTCAGTATATAATTGTATACAAATAATGACTTGTTTTAGGCATAAGCTAGACTTTAAGAACCATACTTCTTCCTCTTATGTTCCAAAGATTTGTATGTATATTTCTCTTGCTGTTAAAAGGTGTAAAACTTTCATGAAATTGCTGAGTAACAGATAAAATCTTTACTCAGGAACATTAAGCCTACATTCAGGTTGCAGTCTCAGAAGGAAAATTGTGAATAAAAAAAGTTCAATCATTTCCACTTACTGTGTTTAAGTTCATACTGTACAGAGGTCCCAGAGCATGGTAACAAGATTCCCACATTGAGAAGAAACTAAATTAAAAAATGTGCTCCTGAAACACACCTCATTTTCCCCAGCTGCTAAGAGCATTCAATGTACTGGAATGGACTGAAAAAGCAAGGCTGGGGTAAAACTCAAGCCTCCAGACTCCTCCCTTTCTCCTTCTGCCATGCACATGCAGAGTAGATCTTAAGCCACATTTAGTATCTGTTGGGTCAAGATTATCTTAATATAGTCACTATTCAAAAGATCAGAAATGTGATTTGCAAGTTCACTTAAACCTTTAGTAGTATTTAGTATGTCAAGTTCTGAGGCTAATCTCTCAGCATCTCAAGCACTTAACTTTCTGTTTTTATGAGCTTAAATTCACTATTTTTTTGTTCTTAATGTAGTGAGTTTGAAAAACACAAGACTCATGAAGAGTTTGCACATAATTAGACTGGGACTACTTGCAAACATGCTGTAATAAAAAACAAGTCTACTGGACTATAACATGATAAAAATAAAGCAAATTTAAGTAAAAGTTGACTTCTAAAAATGTGGTAAAAATTCAGTACTAATAATTTCACTCTTGGTGGTTCTTGACTATCAGATAAACAGCTTTAAGAGAACAGTGGTTAATAAAAACCGATTTAATAAAATATTTGGAATTGTGTTGCTTCTAACCTTGTAACTACTGATGTTAATATACTCTTTTACCACAACATATGGCCTTCTTTTCAGACAAGACCATTTATCTGATTAGTGTTTCCATTCTGTGTTGTATATTTGCAATTTAGTGAAACTGACAATGATGTTAATAGATTATCCAATTATGTAGTAGATAAAAGGAAAGCTCATTTTCATAGAAGTGGCTGTAAGAATATTGTTAATAAACAGAGGGATATACACTTCTCAATAGTATTTTCTAGTATTGTTAGGTTTAACTTGGTATTTTAGCACACAGGACACATCCATACAGCAAATGTGTCTTTGGGCTCTTCTTTATAGAACTTCAAGTTTGTTTCATGTTGGATTTTTCTTTAAATAAAGAAATTAGAGAATGATTTCCAAGGCTAACAAAGAAATAGATTGTGCAAAACCTCATAAGTAATCAAAACATATTTTTCTAAATAATCCATCTTTATTTTCTGTAACAGCACCAGTAATCAGCTTGTCATCACAGAGCTATCCATGAGTTAGTATTGTCTCTTACCTGGAGTTTGAAAGTTAAGGCGTCGCAGCTCCACCGGATCTGTGGGATGGTGAGAGGGGACCTCCTTGCTGTTTGGTATGCTGCTCTTTCTAGAATCAGATTCAGCCCTCTTCCTGCATGAAGAAGGTGAATACACATAAACAGAAGATAGACATATTAGCTGGACAAAGGTGCCTGAGCGTTTAATCATCAGATTCTGAAAGCAAGATGTTTATTTCTGAAAGACTATTTGATCCAGTGCAAAGGTGTGTAGGACACCCACAATCTGCGATGGCAAAATTAATCTAAATATAGTTATGTCAGAGAGAAAATAACTGCATTCCGCTCTGGACTGATCCTCTAGTACATGCTTCTGATAACTTGAATCTTTTACTATTATAACATTAAACTTATAAAAATTCACAGTTCTTTATTTTAAAAGCTATCTAGCAATACCTTTATTAAAAAGTAGCCAACTGTTGAGCTTGTAATTAGAAATGAACACTCCAAGTTATCGTTAAATTTTTCATATTTTATATGCATTCATTTAAAAATAACTTGCATTCTTTAGCTAATTTTAATATGAGAGAGAACAGTACGGAAGACACCTGTCCCAGAAGACACCTATTGTTTTCACTTTCTAGAAAGCAAGAATTTGCCCTGTCTTCTGTTGCCTCTCTAAGAGGTGAACTACACAATCCTAATTTGTCTTATCACACTTACACGTCTTCACAGCTCAGATTCAGTGTATTTCTAATGAAATGAAAAGACTTTCACTGCAATTATAGTGCTCATTTCTATCTGTACAAAACAAGATGATAAAGGGAAGGAAAGGAAGGGAAGGAAGGAAGCTAGGGAAGGGAAGGTTGGGGAAGGTTGGGGAAGGTTGGGGAAGGGAAGGTTTGGGAAGGGAGGGAGAGAGAGATGGATGGAAGGAGGGAGGGAGGGGAGGAGGAATTGGGAAGGAAAGGGAAGGGAAGGGAAGGAATTCAGAATTTGGAAGGAAGGAATTTGGAAGGAAGGAAGGGACGGAGGGAGGGAGAGAGAGAGGGGGAGAGGAAGACTTGTGTATGTTTCCCTTTCTCTAGAGATAAGCAGAGTACACATATGTTTTGACTGATTTTTCTGGTTAAATAGACTCCCATTATTTGTGTGTATCATTTTCTTATGTAAGATAAGGAGACCTATGTTATTTAAAGCTCATCTACCACTCCGCATTTTTATACATAAAGTGGAACCCTTCTTCACTCTGAGGAGCCACTCTGTGGGCTCCTGAAGGAAAACACAAACTGGCTGTTACTCTTTATGTAATATAAAATGAAGACGCAAACAGAAGAGTTACTTTATAAAAACAGAGCTGAGAGTATGTTAAGCTTAATAATAGCAAAATCTTTTTCAGGTACCCAATATTTACTTTAGCCTAACACTATTTTTTAATTTTTTTCCCCCATAATTGATTCACAATGGTACAGTGCTAAATCTGTTATTATTCCAGTTTATTTCTTGCTGTTCTTGAAATGATGAACACATCGTGACATACAGCAAGATTTCAAAGGCTATGCAAACACGTTAAACAATAACATCACTGCAGGACTTCTTTGAGAGTCACTAGTCCTATGGTTTTATTGAGAAAAGTAAAAGTGTTTTACTGTAAAACCACTCCATCTGTTCTCTGGTAAGTACCTTAACACATGTATTAATTTTTCTTTAGTGAAGTCATAAAAATTTACATCTCAATTTTCTGCCTTTAGTCTTTTTTAAAACAAAATATTTTGGAGAAACTAATTTGAAATTCCCTTCTTTTGAGTTTGACTGTCCAAAACTCCTAACACAGTAGCACAATGTCTTTCTTTTTAAGTAAAGATGTACAGTGTAACTTTCAAGAAGTCATTTAATCTGTATTTCCTTCTCCTTAAATCTAGAAGTCTTAAGTCTCAAGTCCCTTGAACTGTCTAGAGACAAGCCTCAGTTACCTTTTTTCTGCTTACAAGTCAGTACTGGGCAACACAATTACACATTAATCTACTAAAGACACTAAAATATTTTCTAATTATGTATCTGAATATTTTGAATACTTCCAGAATAACAGAATAGTTTATTACTTATATTATTCTCAGGATCATTCTGAATTTTTTTTTTTTTAATCTTTCCAGCCTATACAAGTCATCATAGTTCTTTCAGATTATGCAATGATTTTGAGATACTTGGGAAAAAAAAGTCCAGAGAGGACAAAGGAGATCACTGTATGATTTTCACTTGTAGAACTGTAAGTCAGCACTGAGTCTATGGGGATGGAGCATTACAGAGATTCAGAGTGGCTAACACTTCAACCACAACAATGCATTCCTTCAAGAACTTTGGATATAGCAAAAAAAACCCACTGATTCGCCTTCACCAAAATGCAAAGAAAACCATAAGAACATTGTATAGCTGTGTTATCCCTTGAAAATGTACCCTATAGAGAAAAAAAAAAAAAGCAGTGAAGCTTTGCTACTTGTATTACACTACTTTTCTGTGCTGTAAATAACATTAAATTGCCTTTATATTGATTGTTTACTGTCTACACTTACTTAAGACATAGATGTTTTATGTTAGATCATTATCATTATAACTTGTTCTTTTCTTTTTTTCCCCTGTACTGTAATAAATGAAGAGTGATTACTTTTCACTTCTCACCTGTCAGGTTTACTGCTCCATTTTTGCAGCAGAGAGGGAAGAAAAGGTGAAATGTTAGTTGACCAGCAGCACAGAGGATAAGCATGGAAACAGGAGATATAAGAAATGTTGACTTACAGTAAAGATATATAACTAAATCAAATTAAGAAATGACAGCTCACAAACATATTTAATGCTTGGGAATCATAGCATTAACGGAGGACAAAAGTCATGTCCAAAGCAAATTTTCTCTCAAAAATACACCTCTCTTAGATGCTATCTCCAGAGAAATGAGACTTCCAATTTCAGCCAGTGAGATAATAGAGAATGGGAGTTTAATTTGACCCATTAAAGTCATGTTAACATTGCATTGAAAAATTACATCTCACTCTTACATTGAAGAGAGATGAGAGGAGGGAGGAGGGGAAAAATGAAAGTGGAAGGGCAGAGTAGAATGGGAAGGAGAGAAAGGGAGAAGGGAGGCAAAAGCAAGTGAATATCAAGGTTCAATACATGAGATACATAAGACCTGTACTAAATTTTTAAAAGAATAAAAAGAATGAAAACTTTTAAAACTAGTTTTAAAAAAACAGGTAATAAGAAAATTTTAAGAGAACCTTGGAAAGTAAAGTAAGTTTCATTTATTTTTTCCATTGAAGTACTACACACCTTTTTAGATTTAGAAAGGATGTCATATACTAGAGTCTAGAGTGATCTGTACAGATTTGTAGTGATCTATGATCTATAAAGATCAGGTAAACAGGGAAAATAATTTCTCACAAACAAATCGTACTATATATGCACACTGTAAATAAATGTTTATCTTTCTGTCTTTACGTTGATCATAATAAAAAGGGATTCTACAAACTTTTAATAGCTTGTAGGCTGCAATGACCAGATTACATACACATTATGAAAAAATCTTTAGAATTTTTCATCATCACTTAAGATTCCCTGATCTTTGTTTTGTTTTGTTTTGGTTGGTTGGTTTTGGTTTTTTGTTTGTTTTGTTTAGTTTTTGGTTGGTTGGTTTTGGGGTTTTTCTTTTACATCTGGGTTTCTTTTTTTCCCTTAGAAGCATGTTTAGCTTCTAAGTCAAACACAGCTCAAGATTCAGTGGGGGACCAGCAAGTCAAGGGAGTGATTCCACCCCTCTATTCCACACTGGTGAGACTCCATCTGGAGTGCTGCATCCAGCTTTGGCGTCATCAGTACCAGAAAGACATGTACCTTCTGTAGTGTGTCCAGAAAAGGGCCACGGAACTGATCAGATGGATGGAACACTGCTTGGTGAGGAAAGGCTGAGAGACCTGGGATTGTTCAGCCTGGGGAGGAGAAGGCTTTGGGGAGAGCTCATTGCAGCCTTCCAGTACTTAAAGGGTGCTTATAAGGAAAGATAGGAACAGCCTATTTAGGAGTGCCTGTAATGATAGGAGAGGGAGTAATGGTTTAAAACTGAATGAGGGTAGATTCAGACTAGCTAGAAGGATGAAATATTTTATGATGTGGGTGGTGAATTAGTGGCACAGGTTGCCTAGAGGGGTGGTGTATGCCTCATCTCTGGATACATTCAAAGCCTGGTTGGACAAGGCTCTGACCAACCTGACCTAGCTGAAGATGTTCATTGCAGGGGGCTGGACTAGGTGACCTTTAAAGGCCCCTTCCAACCCAAATTATTCTATAATTCTATGATGCTGTGATTCAGAGTGTGAAAGTTCACTATGTTCAAAAGATTTAAGCTTCAGCTCCAGTCTTCTGAACCAAATCAAAAAGCTGCACTTCATAAAAACAAACAACACGAAGTCTGTCAAGATGGATTTAACTTCTCTTCCTCACAAATGAAGTGATCTAGAATGAGGAACATTTTGATCTTCATCAGTGGAAGACTGAAATGAGAGAATTTGCAATTTCATAAAAGTTAGGGGAAATAGCCACATAAATTCACATGTTCAAAGAAAAAAACATCCAAAAACCAGATGACAGGATGCTTCATAGGGATAGGCACTCTTCTTTCTACTTTGTTAATTTCTGAGATACACTGAATAATTTCTAGAGCTCTTTAACACTCACTAACTGGGTTCCTAATCACCCAAATCCTATATAATTCAGCATGTAACACACACTTAAAAGTCAGCTGAAATGATTCACTGTAGATCTGCCTAAACTGTAGGCTGCAGAAAGGTAGTGCTTTATCAAAACCAACTTGAAATATAGACTGTGACTCAAATAGCCATCATAATGGTTAGGCATTTCTTCTAGGATATGCACACTCTCTCTAGCTAGGTGTCTGCCATTTTGAGATTTTGGTTACAAATCTTACTATGATGTGTAATATCTTCCATGTTTGAATAAGCAAAGGAAAATGACCGAAAAGAAAGTGAGATTTAGTTAATTTACATGAATCTCTAAATTTGATTTTTTGGCCAAGTCTGTTCCATTTGCCAGGACGTATTCAAGTGTAACTCAGGAAAAAATAATTTTTACTGTGAGGATACTGGAACACCAGAAGAGATTGCTCAGAAAGCTTGCAGTGTTTCCATTCTTGGCTATACCAAAACTTCCGTGGACATCCCTCTGAGCAAGCTGCTGTAGCTGGCCATGCTCTGAGCAGGGCTGGGATGCAGCAAACTCCAGAGTTGTGACACTTTGGGTCTGTGAATCTGAGAGTTCTGCATGCAGTACATGCACTGGCCTCAGATGTGTTGGATACTATATTGCTACTATACCAGATGACAAGAAAAGGTACTCTTCAGTATTTTGTTTTCAGTATTTACTGTTACATATTAATGTGCAATGATCTTTTGTCTATATTCTAATATATGATCCAAAAAACTCTCTATGAAATACCTTTGCTTTCAGATTTTAAGACTAAATGCAGAGGCAATAACCTTGATACAACTTACCAACAAATAATAGAGGTCACACATGCATACCTTGTCTTTGGGATGTTAAATATACTTCAAACTAACCCATACAACTCATCCATACTATCTCTAATAGGGCCTGTTTTAAAGAAGGACAAGACTTCTCCACCTAAAATCATTTAGAAACTGCAGTCATCCTTTCTCTACAATTGAAATGTAAAAGTAGTATTGTAAACCATGAACTTAGCAGTCCAGGTCTGTTCATAAAGGCTTCTATGGACAATGTGAATTAAGCATAGATGACCTTTATCTGAATGACTACCATTTGCACTTCAAAAGACATTTCTTGGTTGTCCTCTTTGCACTGCACATCCTTCAACAACATCCTCTTAATATTTTTTTGCATGTTAAGTTCGTGTATTAGACTGATGCCCTCTATCATTTGTTTTTTCTCACTATCGTATTTGTTGCACTTGTACACCAGTATATTCTAGAAATATACTGTACAATTTCCCACATCCTTGAAAATTTTCGTGTTTTCCTGTTTTTTTTTTTTTTTTTTGCATATTTTTCTGTCCAGCTCCCATAACCACAGTAAAACCATTTAACTCAGAAACTAAATTTCACTGCTTTCAGTAAGTTTATCAAAATCTAGCGCTGAGCTTGCATTCAGGTTGAATACCCTTGAAAAATATTCAATTATATATTACTTGTTTACAGAAATGAAAAGTTCATAGAGAATCACAGACTGCTAAAACTGCAGTCATAATTTCTCAGAGGTAATTTGCCAAACCAGTGCAGTTTAACAAATTAAATAGCTGAAAATAGAAAAATAAATACATATGGACATTTGCCCAAACAGTTCTAGTACAAATAGTAAATAACAGATGGAAAGTATGTCCCCTATTTTCAGAGAATGACAACCTCTTCACACTATTGATGAGCAAATTTTACCTGCTGGTATGTGGAATATGCCTACTGTTGTTTTTTATTAAGAGATTTTAAGTTTATTATTATGGTTCCATAAATGTAACTAGTATTTCCAGAAGCAGTTGCCCATCTGCTTTATATGTTATTGTTTGCATTTTTTTTCTTTTTTTTTAGTAGTATGGGAGAAGATTTAGTTTTAACACTTCAAAATAGTCAGAAGAAAGGAGTATTTCACATCTCTGATGACTGGTTTTTGAAGTGACAGACAGACACAAACAGAGGCTCACCGGTTGCTAACCAATTAGATTGGCTGAGACACTATGCACTAATAGAAACTTTCAGGAGACACAGTATTTGAAAGCAACTGACCATGTGTTATGCTGTTCTATGATTACAGCCATAAAAACATTCTATAAATATATGTCTCTTTGGAATCCAAAGCTCAAGTTAACTCTGGAGTGGTTATCTACTGCTGAACAGAGAATTCTTTCTGAAACCTGAAGCCAGTTCTCTACATGCAGCTTCAGAGTTATTTGACTGGAGACACTTAAGAGTGGGAAGAGCGTGCAGGCTAGCAGGATTTGAGTATTTATGTTCAGGTGATAGCATGATAGCCATTTGTTTTAGAAGACATACTCCATTTGATTAAATTATTCTTAGTGCACCACATTCCTAGAAGTTTACAGCAAGAAATTTAGAGAAGTTTATAGTAATTCCGAGTTATAACAATATATTTCAAAAATGTTTTAGGAACAAAATCTATACATCAAAATAAACTTTTTGTGTTTGATTCTTTGGTTTTGATTTATTACCCTGACCCCTGTGAACTCATTCACATTGTAAAAAGCTACTGCATATAAATTATGACATCATATACAGTTTACACTGCATATGTTGTAAGGTAGATGGTAGTCCCTTGTATAATGGCAAAACTACATCTGTGCCATAGACAGTGAAAGAAAAATAAATGAAACTTGATTTCATTGCAAGATTAATAGAAAACAGTTCTTCAATGTCTCTTTAATCTCTCAGTTCAGAGCTTCAAATTCATATAGATATACTGCCAAATTCAGACCAACTGTCAAAATAAAAGCTCAGATTACTTGAGCGGTGATGTGAATCATGTTTAACACCAAGCTCAATGTAACCCCTAATGTATTACTATTATATATCTAAAAACAAGTTTTAAAAAGTCAAATGTACAAATTCCATACATATTT
>JAWWMO010000096.1:42406441-42417588 GCA_035047845.1 Dendrocincla fuliginosa | reverse complement strand
TAAAGCTAAAGCTTCCCTGCAAAGGCAGATTACAAATTATTTACGAGCAAAGTGCTATCATTACAAGAAAGGGGTCTCACAGTATTAGACAAGCCAGAATGTAAACTGCACTGAAAAAAAATCACACAGAATCACAGAATATTCTGAGTTGGAAGGAACCCACAATGATCATCAAGTCCAACGCTTCAGTGAATGGCCCATATGGGGATAGAACCTGAGACCTTGATGTTTATTAGCATCAAATCCTTTATATTCCTGTTGTTGTCAACAAATTACTGGAATTGCATGCCATATGAAAAGAAAACAATATCAAAAGCAGCTAAATCCATGTGACATTTTGAGCTGTGAAAAGGAGAGATTCAATCCAATGGACAAAAGAAGGAAAGTAACATTTCTTGGCAGCAACCACACATTCCTGTGATTCTGCAGTGTAGCGTTTAAGCAGCAAACATGCAGCAGACTGAAGAAATGTGTCCACCACCTACATTTAATAATCTTATTTACAAGAGTAAGCAAAGTTTTAATGTACTGATAAGAGTGTTCAGAATTCTCATGAATTCGATACAAGCTCTGTAAGAACAAACCAAAGTCATTGGACAGCCAGTTATGTAAAAAGAAACAATTAATGCTGTAGGAATAGTGAAATAGCTCAAGGAGTGTAAGACAGAATTAACATTACAATGTCAAGTAATTTTGAAATCTGACTAATAACAGAATACAAACTATTCAATTTATTCAGAAGACATTTTTTTTTGCAGTCCGTTAAATTCCCCCAACAAACCAAGACTAAACATGTAGGGGTAAGCTTGGGGTGCACCTTCAAACAAGACAAAAATTGAAAGCTGCATTCACAACAATATGTACTAATCACAGATATTCCCCAGCAAAAAGACTGCTGCAATTGATTCAGTTGAAAAAAATTGAATTATTATTTGTCTCACTACTAGTGCAAAGACCAGTCTGTTTTGCATCTTTTTCTGGTAGTCATTGCATGTTGGAAATATCTATTAAAATCTGCTCTTTGTAAAGCAGTGCATTTGTTTCTTTACAGTCATCAGGCAGAGTATACAATCTCTCAGCTAACAGCAACAAAACTATTTTTTTTTTCCTGGAAGATAGATGGTTCTAATCTTCCTTGGTACAGATAGCATTCATCTTGTTCTGTTCCATTTGATGCACAGAAACTAATAAGGATATAGAATTGTTACCAGAGAGCATTTATTTCCTGAATTAAGCCCAGATCACCTAAGGGGAAAGACAATTTTTGTAATGCTTCAAGACAAATACATTAGAGATGTCATAAGCACTACTAGTATCTTGTCAATAGAAAACAAATCTACCTATTTCTCACCCCAAAGATGGTAGTAGTCAAAAAAGGAAAAGCTTGCTTACCTTTTACTTCACAAGAAAGAAAGGGAACAGTTGTTTTCATTTTAATAGAACTTTTAAAAAAATCCTTTTGACTAAATCTCAGTAAAAACTTTAGGGAGGAAAAGGTTAGGGACTTACAAAACCCTGCAGAAAATGACTCAGAGCCTGAGACATTAAGAAAAATTAAATTTTTCAGGTATCATCATGGAGGTGGTTGATATTTTACTAACAAAGATAAGGTGACAGGTCTGTAGATGGAAAAAATGTTATCACACAAAATTTTTCTTAGGCACAGGAAGAACTCTATAGAAATCAGACTAGGCAGAAGACTGTGTCAGTACTTTCTTTTTTTTTAACAATGGAAGTAAAAAAGCATGAAAAAAGTTTTCTTGTTCCGAAACTCCTTGGCATTTTAACATTAGCCATTCTTCCTACTAAGAGTCAAAACATAGCACACATATGCCTTTCAAGCACCAATTCATCTTAAGATCAACTGATAAATAATCAACAGTATTTTGACTGAGTAATAGGTTGAATGTATTAAGAAAAAAACATCAGAATCCCACAACTGCATTTGTAAATATAATCATCTTCAAATAGAAAATAAGTCATCTCCCCCTGCTATTACTCATGCTTTCTTATACTCTCTTTTCCATTCCCACTTTTAGCTTATTACTTGAAAAGTATCCTAGGATAAAGGACCAGGATGTGTAAGACACAAGTCTCTACCAAGAACAAACAATAGGTTTATGAGGCAGAGGGCCAGGAGTTGGACATGATGATCCTGATGGGTCCCTTCCAACTGAGCATGTTCTATGAATTCCTTTCACCTGTTTGAGATGGAGTACTAAGGTGGAGTCTAGCAGGTATTAGACAGTGCTGTTCCTGTTTTTCAAAAGTTTTGGTTTCTTCTTCTCCAGTTTCCATTAACATTTTGTGTTTGTCTTTTAAATAGAATTACTAAAACAGAATGTGGCCCAATGTCTAGTTTCTCATAAATGGACTTTTAATAGCATCTTTACATTCTTAATACTAAGAATTCTTAATAATTCTTAATACAATTTTTACATTCATCTTTACATTCTTAATTATTATGCATATAAAATCCTTACTCAAATACAAATTCTTTCCCAGTTTAAAACTAAATGAGGAGGGTAAGTCAGAGGATATCATTGAGCTGTCTGATAAGTAAATCAGCTTTTCCTCATCTCTCCCCCACAAAGTTCTCAGTATCTGCAATAGTAAAGGAAGCTCAGCAAAGCGTTAAATATTAATAAATCCTAAGGACAATAGAATTCATGATTCAATTCAAATATCACAAAAACAGTAACTTGATGAAGGTGTACATATTTGTATTAAAAATGTTTACCTTCTGAAGTATTGAGGTACAAATACTCCTTGTACTTTATCTATGCTAAATGAGTAGTCTCATTTTTCAATTTAACAAATGTTTAAAATGCTTTAGCTGTCTCTTTTACTCTACATCTTGTCATACATTAACACAGAAACTTCTGTTTCTTAAAAAGTAAGAACTTCAAAAAACAGTGGAAGGTTTCCTAGAGTGTCAGACACTTTCCAATAAGAAACAAACTTAAAACTCCTGATGAAAAGTTTAATAGTATTTCTTACTGGACATACATAAATATTATTATTTTTTTCCTACATTTTCAAAAAGACATTGAGATGAAAAGCAAACACCAATAACAAACAATCACATTACTTGAAGTTACAACTTGTAATATTTTCCAGGTAAAAGTCTCATTGGTAATGTGATGCATAATAGCATTCACAGAGAAATCAGCGTTAATTCCTGAAAAACAGACATTCTCTGTATCAAAAAAAAAAAAAAAAAAAAAAACAAAAACAAACAAAACCACAAAACAAAAAATCCCAAACAAAACAAAAAGCAAAAAAATAAACACCCATCATATTTACTCATGTGATGTTTGAGCTGGTTTGAAGTTGTAAGGCTAGAAAAGAGATGTTGCTAAGGAAGAGACAACACTAAGTGCAAAATAAACCTGGAAGAGAGTCGTTGCATATTAGCCAGTGCTCAGTTAAATGGACCTGAATTCTGTCCAGGTACTTGAGCTCCTACACTTGCACAGTCATGAGGATAAGGCTAGAAGGCATATTTAGAAGTCCTTTAAAGTGAGCCTGGAAGTCAAAAGATGAAACAGACATTTATTTATCCCAATCAAGACCACCAGGGACAGACTTCATTGCCTTTCTTAATAACCCATATAATAACAGTTAAACACTAAAAATCTCCTATGATTTATCCCAATTCTTGCTTACTTGCTTTTGCAATGGAAAAGACCCAGTATTCCTATGAAGATATATGAGAAAAATAAATGAGTTTAAAAAACACCACCAGTGCACACAAACTTAAAATTCATAACAGATATGTTTATAGTGTCAGACAAATATGATATTTTCATCCTCTACTCATAGGTTCTAAAGCCTTTATTATTTTTCCTACCATCCTTGAAACTTTTCACAGTTTACCTGCTCATTAGGAGTATCAAAGTCTTTTTTTCCCAGTAAAGTCATCAGCAGTGCAAATTGAGTAATTTCATCATCTGGTTGAAATCTGGTTGTAATTGAATCCACAATTACATTTGCCTTTTACAAGAATCTGTGATGTTGACTCAGCTTGTATATCAGCATGTAAGTACATATTAATATATATTAAAAATACACTGATGCTTATGCAAAAGTATTTAAAATCTAGGTATCTTTAAGCTCCTCAAATCTAATCACTTACATTCAGTCAATCCATTTAACATTTCCTTCTAGAATATAATGCTCTGGACTGGTATTTATTCTATTACCTATTATATACCATTGCCTATTATTTCAGGCATTTTCCAACTCACCAAGACAATCAGAATACTAAATCATGCCCCCAATCTAACATTTTACACAAAAAACCTTTCTTTGAATTATGGCCAGATTTTATTTTGAAGAACACACAAATGTCTGAATATAAATTTAAATGTTATAGTTCTTTTCCATCGCTTATAACAGGTCTGACTTTATTTTTTTACTGTTATTATTTCATTAATTCAGAAAAATAACCCCAACATAATTTGATCATAAGATATTGTTAATTAATAAGCATACTACAGGGTTCTTCTACACTTTCATTTCAGATTTAATGGCAAATTGTTGAACATGAAGAGAAAACTGTCTTGTTAACTTCATTTATTGTCATTCAATGCAAACCTCTTAAGGCAGCAAAATCCTCCCAGGGAAGTAATGCAATCATGCCTCTAACCAAGAGCTGACAATGTAAAGGAGTATTAGGGAGAGTGAAAGGGAAATTGGTGGAGTCCCACCCTTTCAACCCCAAAAGAAGCTCAGTGTGAGTCAGAGAAGCCCCGTGCCTCTTGCCATCAGGCAGAAGGAGCAGATCAATTTACCTCTCCTAGTTGGAGAGGTAAAAGAATTCCCACCCAGCCCCCAGCACCACCCCAGGTGCCCCTAAAGAATAGGTACGAGGCCCAGGATCTAGAGGGTCAGGCAGAGGACACTCATGAAAAAATCTGTCTAGAGGGTCTCCCCACTGCACTTTGCCTACTCCACAGATCACAACTGCAGCTACTAAGCAAAAAAGAAGGGTAGTTGTAGTAGGTGACTCTGTTCTGAGGGGAACTGAGGGCCGGGTACGCCGACTGGATCCATCCCACAGGGAAGTCTGCTGCCTCCCCAGGGACTGGGGGTGAGGCATATTACCAGGAGACTCCCTGAGCTAATTCAGCCCTGTGATTACTACCCACTGATGGTTGTTTAGGTGGCTGGTAAGGAGATTGATAAAAGAGGTACCAGGGTAATTGAAAAGGAGTTTAAGGCTCTGGATCATTTGGTTAATGGAACAGGAGGGCAGGTGGTGTTGCCTCAGTTCCTGCAGTAGCAGGGACGAATGAGGAAAGGAACAGGAAAACCCATTTAATCAGTAAGTGGCTTAAGGATTGGTGCCACTGGCAGAATTTTGGGGTTTATAATCATCGGGCAACTTTTATGCTACCAGGCCTGGTAGAGTCAGATGAAGTTCATCTGTCTAGCAGGAATAAAAGAACTCTAGCCTACAACTTGACGGGGCTGATTAAGAGGGCTTTAAACTAAGTTTGAAGGGGAAAGGGGAAGAGACCAGGCTCTCCACATATGAGCCAAGGGGTGGTAAACTAGAGTTAGAAATAAATCAGCAGCCCAACTGAAGCACATGTACAATAATACACACAAACAAAGGAGCTGGAAGCCACCCTGTGTCAGGAAAGTTATGATGTAGTTCCCATCTTGGAAACATGGTGGGATGACCTGTATGACTGGAGCACTGCCATGGATGGCTACATGCTCTTCAAAAAGCAAGGTAAGAGAGCTGGAGGAGCGGCTCTGTATGTTAGAGGGTCTCTTGACTCTGTAGAACTTAAGGTCAGTGGCAATAAGGTTGAGAGCCTATGGGTAAGAATCAAGAGGAAGGCCAATAAGGCCAACATCCTAGTAGGGACTCTATTATAGACCACCCAACCAGGATGAGGAGGTGGATGAATTCTACAAGCAGCTGGGGGATGTTTCAAAATCACCAGCCCTCATTCTTGTGGGTGACTTTAAGCTGCCAGATGTCTGGTGGGAGCTCAACACAGCAGAGAAGTGGCAGTCTGGGGGGTTCCTGGAAAGTAAGGAGGACAACTTTCTGTTGCAGCTGATAAATAAACCTCCCAGGGGTGGGGCCCCACTACATCTGCTGCGTACAAACACAGAGGGGCTAATGGCAGATGCAGTGGTCTGAGGCCACCTAGGGTACAGTGACCACAAAATGAAGTTTTCCACACTCAGTGACACAAGGAGGGGTATCAACAAAACCTCTACCCTGGACTTCTGAAGGGCAGACTTTGTCCTATTCAGGGATTACTGTTGGGCCCAGTCCTGTTTAATACCTTTACTGATGATCTGGATGAGTGGATTGAGTCTACCATGTGCAAATTTGCATATGACACCAAGCTGGGGGGCAGTGTCAATCTGCTGAAGGGTAGAAGAGCTCTGCAGAGGGACCTGAACAGGCTGGAGACATGAGCCAAATCCAGCAGGATGAGGTTCAACATGACCTTCACTTCGGCCACAACAACACCCTGCAGCACCACAGGCTGGGGACAGAATGGCTGGAGAGCGGCCAGGCAGAAAGGGACCTGGGGGTGCTGATTGACAGGAGGCTGAACATGAGCCAGTAGTACGGCCAGGTGACCAAGAAGGCCAGTGGTATCCTGGCTTGTATCAGCAACAGTGTGGCCAGCAGGACTAGGGAAGTGATTCTTCCCCTGTACTTGTCACTGGTGAGGCCACACCCTGAGTCCTGTGTCCAGTTCTGGAAGAATGTTGAGGAGCTGGAGGGTGTCCAGAGAAGGGCAATGAGGCTGGTGAAGGGACTAGAGCACAAGTCCTGTGAGGACTGGCTGAAGGAGCTGGGTTTTTTCACCCTGGAGAGGAGAAGGCTCAGGGGAGATCTTTCTCCTCTCTACAACCACCTGAAAGGAGGCTGTAGCAAGGTGGGGGTTGGTCTCTTCTCCCAGGCAATCAGCAGTAGAACAAGACAGCACAGTCTTAAGCTGCACCAGGGGAGGGTTAGGTTAGACATTAGGAAGAAGTTCTTTACAGAAAGAGTGATAGGGCATTGGAATGGACTGCCCAGAAAGGTTGTCAAGTCCCTTTCCCTTGGAGGTGTATAAGAAAAGATTGGATGTACCATGGTCTAATAAGCAGGGTGGTGTTAGGTCCAAGGCTGGACTCGATGATCTCAGGTCTCTTCTAACTTAGGCAATTCCAAGATTCTGTAATTATTTGCGCCATTGAAATATCCATGTTTCAGATTCCTGCAGTTAAATCTGTGTAATCTGCCTAACTAAAATACATACTCTTAGTGTTTGACTGTGCTTCTTAAAAATACTGCTTACGTGAACCAATTATTCTCATTTTACAAATGGAAGGTGATTCTCCATTCTATTCAGAAAAAAAAAATCTATTTCAAAATTCACTGATAGCTTTGCCACAAGCAAATTTTAGTCATTCTGTAGCTCACAGAATAAAAAGGCACACATGGAGCATTTCCAGAATACATTATATATACTGAAGATAAACTGCCACAATAAAGTTTATTATTTCAAAGAACAGTGTAAATAAAGCTTTTATTTTCACTATTCCAGATGGCAGCAGCATATAATTTGCACTGTTTTGACATCATGACCGTATTATTCAAAATCATTCTTCCTCCTACTGAACTGAATGCAGGATTGAGAATAGTAAAATCAAAGAGACTAAGGGAGGAACTAAAATCACTATTTTACAATGAAGTTGGTGTTCTGTATTGTTATTAAAGAACTATGCATATAAGTGAATTGAAAAATAAAAACAAAGCCATTCCTAATATATATAAAAACTGAATTAGATTTAAAGGATAGAAAGCATCAGAAAAGTGACAGTTAACTGACATTATTCATACTGAAATACTTTACAGGGTAAATTTTGAAAAATGAAAGTAATTATGAACACCCAAAAAATTATTTCCCAGATCCTTTGTTCAAAGTTGTTATACACAGATGAATACTTTTACTTAGTGGTGGTGTGCATCAGTAAGCAGGGTAATGGCTACACTATAAGAGTAGATCTAGGTATCTGTTGGGAGCTCTCTTAAATTTCACACAATTTTACCACACAAGGAAAGGGAATTCAACATTGATAAAGTGATCAGACAACAGCTGACCATACCATTCCACCAAAACTCATGCATTTACAAATATTCTTCATATATTGAAGAGATGTGCAAAGAACTTTTGATGAAAAAGAAAACAAATTTGTTTAGTAGCTCTTTATGCAATTACCCTGCAAATTGCAAAGTAATGGCTATATAACAGAACATAGAGCCACTTAGACTGAATTATCATTAGTATGAATGTTGAAGCAGCAATTTCACATTGCATTAAGTCAGTTAACATTCATTGTTATTAGCATTTAGCTTTAAATAAGCTCTCTGTTTTAACAAATGAGTGCACTAAGCCTTTGAAGTTAGATATCTTTATAAGGACATGAAAATGGAAAAAGGAACTTTCACTTTTTGGCAGTTCTCAAAATCTGCTAAATTAGGCTGCATATAGCAACCTTTTTCCTAAGTGACCTGTCTCATTCACATGAACAATGAAATACCTCTCACTCTCCTTTAACAGTGACTTTCCAAACAACAAGAATTAACATTTGGAGAGTCATCACTTACATGAAAACACAAGCCTCAAAATAAGGGTTTATTCTCAGATTTGTACTCAGGCACTGTCATAGCTTAGAACAGAGCATATCATCTGAACATAACCAAATTTGGTTAGGATTGAACTTTTGGATGTCTGTTCTGCTTACTGGGAATGTAAAGGGGAATACAAAAAGCTGTGTACTGGAAAAAAAGGAAAAAAAAATGAATAACATGGAAGAAAAAAGAAGAAAAAGAATTAAAAAATGGGGAATCAAACATCTCTGACAGATGCTCCTTCTCTAACATAGGGAGAGGACTCAGAGTCTAAGGTAATGAAACAAAGGCAGAGAATGTGAAGTGGTGTTTTAAGTGCAGTGTAACATTTATTTAAGAAAAGAAATGAGAGCCTTCTTGAGAAAAGAGGATACAGAATCCCACATATTTCCATATGCAAATATTCACAAGGGAAAAACTATGTATTTTGCACTGGTGAATAAAGACTAGGGAACTGCAAAGGGCAGCAATATGAATTTCCATGATTATCATTTCTAATTTGATGCTTAGTTTCCAGACAGAATTAGGATTCAGATTACACTAAATCAGGGTTAAATTGGGGCTTGCCAAGAATCAAGATTAGGAAAAAACATCACAGCTCTGTCTAGCAAGTATTTTTAACACACTAATGTTCGTGCTTTTATATCCTACTTTGAAGAAGAAAGGGGAAAGTAGAACAGCAGTGCAGTGTTGGTAGTGTTTGATTGAAACTTTAATTTTTTCATGTCACATATAGTTTTATAGTGCAGTAAATAATGAGATGCGCAGCAGGTTCATATGTACACCAGAGCCCACTTCTCATGTTAGTAGCCTGAATATACAAATCAGTCCAGAAACATAAAAGCATTCTTTTCATTTTCTTCTTCTCCTTTCTACTGATTAATACTGTGTTAAAATATTGATACTTGTAAATATATATGACACTTTCTGTAAGTACCTACCTCGTCTTCATTCTTAAGGATAAAGCAATAAATCATCACAATCAAGTTCTAACGTATTAATTAGAGAAAAAGGCAGAAGAATTTTGTTTTGTTGCTTTCAAAATAGTAATAGAGAAAAAAGGAAACAGAGAGCAGACTGTCAAAGGAGTTTTCAGACCATACATTCTCCCTCTCCCTTCTTCCTCCCCATTTGTACCACTTGTCTAAAAATGTGCTTAAATCTAAAGGAGTGGTAATACTGTCTAAGACAGTCAAACGAACTCAGCTTGTGATCAGAGCCATTTCTGCTACTGATGTTACGCATGTGTTGTTTCCTCAACCCCATAATCTTACTGAATGTTTTTTTAATGCAGCCTACACACTCTGCAGCCCAAACTGTCAACTGTAAACTACACTAACTGCATTAACATCACAGCTCCAAAATTTAAGAACCTGACAAAGGAGCTGTAGTGGCAAAACCATTGACTTGGTTTAAGTATTGTTTTTAAAGGAGAACAACACTATTTTATGCATTTCTAGGTCAGCAGCAAACTTGTGCATTTTAAAAAGAGAAAGGAGATATTTTCACTTTGTTAAGTGGGTAGAAAGGTGCTCCCAGAAGACCTACTGTTTGGCTCCTTAGAAGAGGGAAAAAAGGAATAAGGGTTGTGAAATTGTATCCCTTGAGTTTTAACAAAAGATGCTCCTTCCAGGAAGTTAAAAGCCCTTTTGGTGAGGTGAATTAAACAGTTAAGTTATTCAAGGTAGTGTCTAGGTATTTTTACAGCTTTTTTGGTGCCTGGCACAACAATGTACCCCTAGAGACATAACAATTTGGACATTACTGCATTATTTCAATAAATATTATACATGATTATGAACTAAAAGAAAAAGACAATAAAAGTGCTATTACTGCTGAAGAGAGTGAAAAAAAATGTTGTCATAACAGAAAATAAACTCTGAAATAATGAAATTGAAGAAGATATTCCTTGAAATTCAGTATTATTCAGTGTTATACTAATGTTACTTGTACAAAATATGCAAAGTTTTTCTACATCTAATGCAGCATTTGTCATCATTGGTCTGAACAGTATGCTAAAAACATTCATAATGCTTACCCAATTACAGATAGGTGACTGTAAAAAAGCAATAAATATGCTAACTTCACATTGTTATGTTTTCTTTGCTTATTTTAAGTCTTTCCAGCACTTTGAGCATGTGTATTAATTAAGAAAATGCTGGATGAGACATGAAAGATGTATGACACAGCAATGCTTTGTATCATGTCCTACTAGTATCTATGAGCAAAAAACAGAATCCGAAGTGCTGGAAAATATTAAAACACATTGCATCTTTGAAGCTGTATGAATCTTTAGAAGCAGCAAGAAAGTATTTCCTTCATGAATGGATAGTGAAGTTCTTCCTTGGTTACTTGGCTGTGTAGGGAACGAGTGTGCTCTAGACTTCACTCTTCATATGCCTCAATATCTCTCTCTCACCTCTTGTACCCCACTTTGGCAACTTTCCCTAATATATAACAGATACTAAGACAGTGTCTAGAGATCTGT
>JAWWMO010000096.1:42332825-42349031 GCA_035047845.1 Dendrocincla fuliginosa | reverse complement strand
CGACGCTCTTCCGATCTAGTGAATGGAGTAACAACATCAGGTTGGTGACCTGTCACTAGTGGGGTTCCACAGCAGTGGAATCTTCAGCTCAGTTATCTTCACCATCTTCATTAACAACCTCGACACAGGACTCAAAAGAACACTAAGCAAGTTTGCTGACTACAATAAAGCTGCAGGAGCTGTCGATTCCCTCAAGGACAGAGAGGCCCTGCAGAGAGACCTCGTCAATCACAGCTGCATGAAGTTTAACGAGGGCAAGTACTGGATTCTGCACCTGGGACATGGTAACCCCAGTTTTGCGTACAGAGTGGGAAATGTGAGTATGGAGAGCAGTGCTGCAGAAAGGGCCTAGGGGTGCTGGTCGATGGCAAGCTGAATCTGAGTCAGCAGTGCCCTGGCAGCCAGGAGGGCCAACCCTGTCCTGGGGGCATCAGGCAAAGCATCACCAGCCGGTCAAGGGAGGGGATTGTCCTGCTCTGCTCTGGGACGACCTCACCTTGGATACTGTGGGCAGTTTGGGTCACTGCAATAAAGGAAAGATATTAAGCTCTTAGAGATTGTCCAAGGGAGGGCAATGAGAGAGAGTGCTTAAGGTCACTTGGTCTGCTCAGCTGGAGAAGAGAGGAGACCTCACTGCAGTTACAACTTCCTCATATGGGGAAGAGAAGGGACAGACACTGATCTGTTCTCTGTGGTGACCAGTGACAGGACCTGAGGAAAAATGTCCTGAAGTTGTGTCAGGGGAGGTTTAGTTTGGATATTAGAAAAAGATTCTTCACCCAGAGGGTGGCTGGGCACTGCAACAGGCTCCCCAGGGAAGTGGTCACAGCACCAAGCCTGACAAGAGTTCAACATTTGGACAATACTCTCGGGCACTGGGTGTGACTCTTGGGGATGGTCCTGTGCAGAGCCAGGATTTGTGCTTGGCAATCCTACTGGGTCCCTTCCAACTCAGCTGACTCTGTGATTCTATGATTCTTTGAATAAATGACACTTGTAATAACTGTCTGAAACATCCTCTTGTTTATTTGACTCTCCCATTAGAAAGAAACAGCAATGCCCACCACATGTGTAGCTTCCTATCTTTTCAGAAGGGCAGAAGTTTCAAACGTACATAACATTTTAAAAATTTAGCTATTTTCCAAAATTGTATCTCATGAGTTATCAGCCAGCATTAATGCCCAAAACACAACATTCTTGAACCTCAAAGGGCTAAGTTCCTGGAGGATCTTGCCGTGACCAAATGGTGCACTCAGAACATATAAACATGACACCAGCATTTAAGAATATCTAGTTACACTGTCACTTAAGTTTAGGCAGCTCACTAAACAGGCACCATTCCCATTTTCCTGACTATATCCTATTAAGAGCCATACTCTTCTATATGGCTCTTATTCGCACATAGCAAAAAAACACCTAGATTTGCGAGGTATCTAAGTATCCTTAGAAACAAGAAATGCTCAGTACCTGTCACAGCAACTATCACTAAGCCTTAATTGTCACTGAATTCAACCTATTCTCAAATCAATCCTCTGTCTGCTACATGAAACACACAACAAAAAATGATTACTTTTGGGCTTACTAATGGCCTTTCTGTACTTGGATTCACCCTCTTGCCATAAATCAAGCTTCAAATGACAGCAGCTTTCTGGAAAAAAAAAAAAACAACAAATGCCAACCAAAAAAAAAACCACCCCAAGCAAACAAAAACAAACAAACAAACAAACAAACAAAAACAAACAAAAAAAAAGAAAAAACACAAACAAAAACCCACAAACAAATGAACAAACAAAAACACACACACACACACACACAAAAAGGCAACTTTTCAGCCTTTTCAGCCTCTCAATTCACTTTCCTTGAAAGTCATTTTGCTGCAGGTATAATGAAGAGGGTTCCCCAGACAGCCTACTCCCTTATCTATACAGCCAAAACCCAAATAAACCTCTTTATGAACATTAAGATAGAGGTTGTCTATACAGATTTGTTTATCTTAGGAGCTAGGCTGATAATGCCATTTAAGACGATATATTTTATGAAAATAAATTACAGCCCTAGTGAAAACATGGGAGTGTAACAGCAGAAACAATGGAATATATGGAGGCTAAGATGAGCTTTTGAGCTTGGTACTAAGCTAGATGCACTGAATTTCAAATTATTAAATAAAAAATGTACTTTATAAATGCCATTTATAGCAGTGATCATAAAAAATGGATTTCTTTACAAGGATATTTACCATAACGAAGAACAGTTCTTAGCCGAGTTAGACAGGATGCAAAAATACAGCTGTACTGTTCCAAGACAAATTTCTTTTTGAATGGTTGGGAAAATGAATGAGCACAGAAAGAACAAGACAATTTCATGTTCAGAAAAATGACTTGTACTGATTGAAAATTAAGGATTTTGTGACGCTAACATGTTCAGCATTCTCCCTTAATCTTTTTTAATTAATGTCAAATATGAAATATTTATTCTAATTATATATTGTAAATAAGTATTATAATTTAGAATAGAATAAAATGGAATATTTCATTTGGAAGTGAGCTATAATGATCGAACTGTCCAACCACTTTAGGGTTGACCAAAAGTTAAAGCAACTATTAGAGGCATTATCCAAATGCCTCTTCAACACTGACAGGCTTGGGGCATCAACTACATGTCTAGGAAGCCTGTTCCAGGGTTTGACCACTGTAAAGTAAAGTAAAGTCAAGTCAAGTCAAAAGTAAAGTAAAGTAAAGTAAAGTAAAGTAAATACTTCTGGAGGTTCAGGTTCAGCCTGAACCTCCCTTAATGCCACTTCTAACCATTTCCACATGTCCTATCATCAGATATCAGAGAAAAGCACCTCCTTCTCCACTTCCTTGCCTTGGGAAGCTGCAGAGATCAGTAAGGTCTCTTAGCCTCCTTTTCTCTAAATTAGAAAAACCCAAAGTCCTTAGGCACCCCACAGAGGACACATCTTCAAGTCTTTTCCCCAGCTTTGTTGCCTGCTTTGGATACATTCAAAATTTAAAATTTTTAAATTGTGGGGTCCTGCACTGCACCCAACACTCAAGGTGAGGCCACACCATCATTGAATACAGCAGGACAATCACCTCTTTGGACTGGCTGGTGATGCTATGTCTGATGCATCCCAGGATGCAGTTTGCCCTCCTAGGTGCCAGAACTGACTGATATTGAGCCTAATGTCAAGTAACACCCCCAAAGACCCCTTCCTGAAGTGGTGCTCTCCAGTCACTCCTCTCCCAATTTAACCCTGTGCCCTAGATGCAGAACTTGGCATTTGAACTTAAGTTCCATTTCATTAACCTTTGTCCAGTGCTCTAGAGGTAGATTGCTCTGCCAGGTCTCTCTGCAAGAGTCAACAGTACCTTCCAGTTTTGTATGATCAGCATATTTGCTGATACAAAATGGTGTGTTCAAATTCCTGTATGCAGATCAGTGATAAATATATTGAACAGGACTGAACACCACTGGTGACTGGTTGCCAGATAGATGTAATCCACTCACTGCAATCCTTTAGGCTTTGAACTTGCCAGTTCAACCAGCGCACTGCGAACCCACTCATCCCAAAACTGGACAACTCTTCCAGAAGGATGTTGTGAGCAACAGTATCAAAGCCTTACTAAAAACCAGAAAAAACCTATTCACCACTATCCCTTAATCCACTAGGAGGGAGACCTATCACAGATGGATATCAAATTAGTCAAACAGTGAACCAGTGCTGAACCATTTTCTTTAAATGCCTTTCAAAAGTACCCAGTATAAACTTTTCCAGAAACTGAGGTTAGAACTATCAAGTCTGTAGTTTCCTGGGTCTTCCCTCAAACCCTTCATGTAAATTAGAATAACAATGGCTAGTTTCTAGTCAGCAGTGACTTCCTCGGATTCTCAAGACCTTTGGTTGAAAACAGAGGCATCATCCAGTAATGGTAATAAAAATAATTTAAATAACAATAATTCAAATATTCACTGTTAATATCCCCTGAAATAAATCTATTTTATGAAGGACTACAGTGTCATAAGCCAAGATTAGGTGCATTGATAGTTCTAATGCAACACCTGGCTTTAGTGGGTGCTTTTTGACTGTGTTTGACTGAAAAGCTTATTGAAGTGTTTTGACTTCAAAAATTACCTCATTATTCTGCTTTGCTGTTGTCATATTAAGCATACACAGACACCATAGGTCACAAGATCCATTCACTATAAGTGTTAAAATGCTATGGTTACTATCTGACATCTTAGATCACAGTAGATTTTTTGTAATAATTGTACAGGGAATTATTTTTAATAGAATAATTTAAATCTTGGTGGAGTCAAGTCACAATTTAGCATTATTTATCCATTTGTAAGTGAAGACAAATTTCATTTGCTACTAAACTAGTAGCAAGATGCTGCTTAATACGATGCTGCTTAATACATCTCACTATGAAGATAAATAGAACAGTAGTAAGAGAGCTGCAGAACTTCACATCAGTTTACAGTAAGCACTGAAAATACCTGAATTTATATATATTATAACAGGATTTTATAACCTGCCTAAGTCTTAGAGTATTTGTAAGTTTCTCCCTCCCACAGAGCCACCTAAATCACAGTTCTTTTGAACTCATACCACGTTAATGCAATGAAACCTCCTTTGCTTTGTGGCATCAATTTAAAGAGACTGCTTCAGAATTCATTTATTACTAGTTTTAATAAATAAAATATTTCTTCTTTGATAAGATCCATTGAATTTCATCTTCCTTTTAATGTTCATATGCTTGCCCAAAATGTTTTGAATACTTTTGTAAACTTTTAGTTTTAGCTTCCTAAATTATATCTTTGAAAACTTAACAATCATGTTAAAAAATACTGTTTTACGATCTATTGCAAGGCTAAGCAAGCTGAAGTATTATGTAAGTTTTCCCCAATTTCTAAATTACTTTTTCAGATATATGAGAAAAAGCATTCTTACTAGGCTTTTTCTGTATTTGAGGATTAGTGCTTATTACATTAAAATGGATTTAATTTTACCGTCACTTCAGTGAACTAGTGTCAAACACATCCTACATTTCAGCAAACATTTATGTCATCCTAATGGCACAGTTGATAAGACATGAGCATTCACAGAAACTGCTAGCCTGGAAAGCTGAAGCCAGACTTACTATATATGTCTTTTTCTAGTATGCCTTGGTTTTATTATGCTATATTAGACATCTCTGTTAAATTAAAACCATCAAGCTGCTAATACTGCTGGGTTCCTTACAGATATGCTTACACTGTCAGGGGTTTAGCAACTAATCATCATATCATCTCCTCAAACAGAAAATCTCTAGAATTGCATTACTTTTTTTAATCAATATGAAATAACAACATGAAAAAGATTTCTGGAATTCTGTTGTCAATTTTACTTTCATGTTTTGCACTGTTGACAACTTCATTGCTACCTAATATCGTAAGAATTAGTTAAATGAGTGCACACAGAGATATATAAAATTAATCCAGAACTCAGGCCACAGGTTATAGTAACAACACAAAACGTGGCATTTGAATAACTCCACTGGCTTTCATTATTTCATTGGCTTCACTTGAGACAATGGGTTTAGGCCATTGAACACTGAAAACTTGCACATTCTTAAAACCTGATATTGAACCAAGAGGACTACTAAAGACCAAGGGTCAAGCTGCATAACAACTAAACCTAAGAAAAGTGATAGCATTCTAAAAATTCTTGGTGTAAGTAAAAATACTTTGCACCTTTTTTTTTTTTTAAATCTATTAAAATAGACAAATGGCCTATCATTTAACAAATTGATAAAAAAACCACCAACAATGCAATTTTATTTAAACTGAACTGTATTACATCTAGGCAGAAACTGAAGTAGTCAGATTTTATATGTAAATACACATAGTACTGCAAAATATCAAAATTACAGCACAAAAGTATAATCTCCCCCACCATCCTTATTCAGAACAGCTTGCAATTTTACACAGTTGATGCTCCACCATTTCTCATGAAGATAATTTGTAATGTCACATCTGTATACTGCTTCTATCTGGGTCTTTGAAAAAACTGATCAAAATGGTTGCTTATTGTATATAGCAGATCATGGCCCTTAAGTCAGAAAATTTCATGTTTTAGTTCTGTGCTTACATCACCTGATACTTATTCTGCAACGACAGACTGGCAGAAGAAATATTTATCATCCCCCTACGTCCTTTTCCATTGTTCTCATTATCACTTGTTTCTGGCAGATTCCTGATGACTTGGGGATGACGTTCTGGGAAAAAGGATTGAATCATCATAGGCATCAATGCGTGTGAAAAAATATAAAACAAACGTGTTTTAAAACTGATCTGCTCAACATGGCTTAGTTTGCATTTTCCAAGTGGCCAGCATATACTCACTCTTGTTTTGAAAATGTCTATATCTCTATATAAAGTCATTAGATAGTAGAATGGGAATATCTAAATAGGGGTCATGCTAAAATTAGTGACTTAACTGTTGTCTGAAAGTATTCAACAGGTGTGCATTCTTAGCCTAAACTGTCAGTAAAGAATTCTTTCAAGCTAAACAGAGCTGCTCTGCTTTTGGCTGGAATTATTTCAGTTCCTCTCTTAGATCACAATTGTCAGACATCTATCCATGAATCAGAATCCATAAGTTTATTTTCTTTCATAGATATACACAGTAAGTGCATATATGATATAGTCTAGCCAGATTGCTGATTTCAAGCCAGTACTTATCTCTAAGGATATCCGTATGGCCCTATAAATGAATGACATAAATAATTTTCTACTGCTGCCAATGTTTCAAAAAATAAAATTGAACCTATGCACAAACACGTGAAACTGAACTGTTTTATAACATTTTATGTAAAACAGAAATTTGGCTGGATGAAATTCAGTGATGTGAAATTCATTGAGATCTACAAAGAAGAAAAATAAACTTCTACAAAAACATTATAGGTGGTATTAGTAGCTGGCAGCAAGAAAACTTTCTCCATGTATGGTCATTGAGTAAATACAACTGAATAATCAATCATGTTAAAAGAGTATGTAGGATGACAAAGAGTTGAACTAAATTTCATGAGTAAAAAAAATTGTAGGGAATACAAGTTAGGATAGATTTTCAAAAAACTCTGCCATGGATGCCTTCTTAAGACATCTTTAAGGAGTTGAGCAGTCTACTCTAGGTTTTCCAAAGTAAGCAATCTCTGAAAATTTTGACTACAGGAATTTACACTGACATTAAAAAAATCTGGGATTGCTGTTTCATTCGTTTTCTAAAGTGACTGCTCTATTTTCTGGAAGCAGCTTTCTAACATACAGCTTTAAATTTATGACTGTAGTATTGCCAGCTTTATGTAACATTATAAAGAACATAACAGCATGAAAGAGAAGGGAAAATTTGTACATTTCAAACTAAGAAAGAAAAAGGAACCAAAATATTCCCTGATTGAGAAAAACGTATTTGATAAACTTTGCATCTAGGGACATGAATAGAAATATTAAAAAAGTATTAACCATAAAACCCAACAGGTGAGACACTTGCCAGAAATGTCTTACAATACTTACAGCAGTTATTCAATCATTTTCATATACTTTAAATTATTACAAACAGTTTTTTGAAGAACTATACAGAACTCAACAATAGATAACTGTCAAATCAGAATGCTCAAATGTATAACCTAAAAGCTGAACTGCATCACATATTTACACTAACAGACCCTATATGTTTACTGATTGCTATGAAATTTATAAGGTGCAGTATTTTCCAAACTGTTACCATGTATATGCCTGCACTACAAAAGAACTTGAAACACACTGTTGACTTTGAATTCAGCCATGGAATATGAGAAATATATTTCATTATTCTTTTGTATACTCTTCCGGCTACTGGCTAAATGTCAACATATCATCTTTATAAAGATCAGTAACTCATGAAGTATTTCAAACTATACTGTGTGAAAGGTTAATGTTTTATCACCCAAAATAACAGTTACATACCCAAAGAAAATATTTCAGAATAGTTTATAACATTACCAATGAACACTTGTAATTCTGTACTACTTTGTAAGCCATTCCAAGAAATTTGCATGCCATTCTACAACTGCCTATAAGGGCTTTTTCTGAGCTTAACTTGTATTGGCTACCCCTCCTTTTGTTTCACTATTTCCCAAAATCCTTTTGTGTGACTGTCAAGCAGCTGTGTTCCATTCCTTAATCCTCCTTGCACAGCTACCCAGGAGAGGCTTTATAAGATGAATGGCGAAGTACCATTTTCACAGCAGGAACAACAGCATTCCTCTTCAAAAAGAGGCTTAATAAAAATAGGACTGTAATGAACATGCTAATTCTGGTCACAAGGTGCTACATACAGCATGATTACTGGAAGTTGAGGAAGTTTTGGGGAATGATACTCCTTTGGATCTTAAGAAGTCTTATCACGCAATATATGTTTGAGATAAATGTCCTTCCAGTGTATCAAGCTCATGCACAGGTATTTTCTTGGTTTCCTTGTTTCTCTTCATTCCACTTTCAAAAGCCTGTCCTACTAGCATCCCCCTGGCAATAATCACTGTGACTATAGAGCAGCTTCAGATAAACACTGGTGTACACCGTTTATACAGCTATAGCTGGAATGTGGCAAATTTCTCCTACTGTGCAGCTAATACCCAGAATATGTACAGTCCTTCCTCCCATTTGTCTAGAAATGAGCGACATCCCACAGCACATTTTCCAACATTATGGCTGTGCCACTCCATTTGTCTAATTTCTATGCCCTCAAAGATAGCTGTCCCAGATGACAGATTACTTCAAAGTAGTTCCTTCTCATTTCAGTACTACTGC
Source organism: Dendrocincla fuliginosa (assembly GCA_035047845.1). Classification (NCBI taxonomy): domain Eukaryota; kingdom Metazoa; phylum Chordata; class Aves; order Passeriformes; family Dendrocolaptidae; genus Dendrocincla; species Dendrocincla fuliginosa. The sequence goes on along the minus strand of JAWWMO010000096.1, from coordinate 42,340,199 downwards.
GTACAGTGAAAATACAGAAATTAGCTTCTATTATCATTGAATGTATTGCTAGCAGCGGAAACAATAACTGTAGCACCTTAGATTTATCATCTCTGGTTTTGAGTTATTATGGATTTTTTTGTTTTGTCTTTGGTTTGCTTTTGTTTTGGTTTTTAGCAGTGTGGAAATGTTCTGCCCTTCTGAGGGTCTAATAAAAATAATCTCTCACAATTAGCTCCATATCTATGTATCAATAGGGAAACTACTCATAAAATATTTCCTTTTTTGTTTGTTTCATTTTAGGCAGCAATGACTGTTTGACATTAAATCAATCAGTTTCTAAAAACATAGAAAGCAGTAACTAACTTAGGCACTTCCCATAGAAGTTTTACTTTACTTCTTTCATGTTTACATAGTGCTTGTGGTACATAGATGCTGTATGTCAATATTGTAATGCACAGTATGATCAACAATAACAAGAGAAAAATTGTGGGCTGCCTTGTGTCTAAGTGTCCCATTGTAGTCTTTCTCTTTACTTCCCATACAGCAAGGAGAACAAACCAAACAGGAATAACATTAGAATATACTGAAGTATTCTGCTTGCCTAAAATCTGTACTCTTCTGTCCTGCAATCATATACCGTAGCGGCAGTTGAAACTAAAGCTTCTGGAGGTCCTCACATCTTGGCAGAACTTTAAAAAGGAATAGTAATAAAAAAATCTTTTAAAAATGAAAAGTGGAATTCCTTATAATTAACTGAATGGAATTGTTGATGCTTTCTCAACTGGAGAAACACTTAATTTCCTCCTTTCTGAACAATTTATAGACTTGTATATGAAACCAGAATGCATGTTCTATAACCAGAAAAGATACATGTGGTGTATGGTGGTTCTACAGTTCAAAACCAGTTTTTAATGTTACAGATAAATATTTTTAATTTCATGCTACTTTGCAAAACACTCCAAGAAACCTGCATGCCATTTTGTAACTGCCTGTTACACACTGCAACAGGGCATTAATTTGCAAGTGGTTCTACAACCACCATTTGCAAGACCTAAAAACTGAGTTAGGTGCCATTAACACGAAACGAATGGACAATAAAAGCAGAGTATGGGAAGATCCTACACTTTATTGCTTTTATTGACTATTCACAGATCACAGAATGGATAAGGTTGGAAGGGATCACCAGGGCATTACCTGGTCCAATCTCCGTGCTCAATCAAGGTCATCCCAGAGCACATTGCACAGGATTGTGTCCTGATGGTCCTGGTATACCTCAAGACCCCACAACCTCTCTGGGCAATCTGTTCCAGTGCTCAGTCACCCACAGTAAAGAAGTTCTTCCTCATGTTCAGGTGGAACATCTTGTGCCCCAGTTTCTGCCCATTGCCTCTTGTCCTACTGCTCAGTACCACTGAGCAGAGCCTGGCTCCATTCCCTCGGCACCTCCCCTTCAGATACTTGTAGATATTGACAAGCTTCCCTCTCAGTCACCTTCTCTCCCAGTTAAACATGCCCACCTCCCTCAACCTTTTCCTCATAAAAGAGATGTTCCAGTCCCTTAATCATCTTTGTAGTCCTTTACTGGGCTCACTCAAAGGGCTCCATGTCTCCCTGCACTGAGTGCTGTGCCCAGAACTGGACACAGCACTCCAGATCTTGTCTCATCAAGTCTGAGTAGAGGGGCAGGGTCATGTCCCTCAGCCTGCTGGCAATGCTCTTTCTAATGCACCCCAGGATACTATTCACTTTCTTGGCCAGAAAGATATGAGCATTAAACACTAATAAATTTGAATAAAGGAATCAAAGCACTGTTCTACTCACATAGTTAACAGCAAAAACTTTCAAAACAAAGATTTCCAAAATAAATAGCATGGACTCCTGACTCCTTTTGTCCAGAAGGTAACTTCCAGACTTCTCTTTTCAAGCATTCTTTCCCTTCAAATTCAACATCTTCATGGGGGTGAATCTGTCCTGAAAAGCATCTGACTCCTTTATATACAGAAAATAAAAAACACCTTCCATCTATCTCAGATGTTCATTTGGTCCAGACTTTCACAACATTCATCCTAACAAGTGAAAGTTTAGCCTGGAATGTGTCCTTATTTACTCTAGTAACAGAAGAAAGAGTCCAATATTTTGTCTGTGGTAAGGCCTTGAAATGTTATCATCTTGTAGATGCCTTTTCTGCTCTTTTTCCTCCTCTCACTGTGAATTTCTAACACCTAGAAGGTAAAAACTTTATTTATATTCATAGCTCTTTGGGAACCAATTACTAAAAATTGATCATAGTATTGGAACCTAACAAAACACAGTAGTATCTGTAGTGCATAGAACTACAGCTACACTAACACCACAGATAAAAAAACTGGCAAGTTTGGCTGTAAAGAGAAGGACATAATTGCAAAAATATTGCTGTTCTGCTCTGTGGAAATAATTTGTAGCAGTTAAGCTGGATTCTATGAGACAAACAATCACACAAAATGAATATAGGTAGACACTTCTGCTACTAGAATTACCCTGATTTCACCAACATTCTATACTAAAGTTGCAATGCTTTGGGTTGAATTGTGGTAAAACTGACACCCTCCTCTGGGTGCTACATTGCAAGAGGCAAAAACATGAAGTTGAGTCTTTGACAGAACTATTGCACAAAGATTCAAGGAACATATGAAAGTCATATGTGCATCTTCTGCAGCCCCGTGTCACACACATGCCCCAGAGATGAGTAAAGCTGAAGTGAACCACAGATCTAGCTCACTCTACTTTGTTTTGCGTTTGATTAAAATTGTTAACTCCTGTTCACATCTATGATACACATTTATTACTAGAGCAAATATGTGAGGAACAGAGGCATTCTTTCCCACAAAGACATAATCAGATGGAACATTTTCCACAATGCAACTCTTGCAGACTGTACTAGGTGAAGATTTGTGCAAGTTTGCAAAGTAGAGGCTTTGCAATGATAGAATTATCTTCCAGGCTAATGCCCTTACCACCATACTATCCTGTGTTTTGGAAAGCAATACAGTAAGCCATTGTACTTAGAGTAATTCAAAATTTTCACCCTGCCAAAACTTTCTTATAATGCCCTGTTATTCTGCATGCTCCTTGCTTTCTCTGGAGTTACCCCTTTATCTAAATCCACAGTTGCAATATGTTCATGAGTTCTCATATGTTGTCAGTTTCAGATTAAATCCACAAATCTGTTCCTGGGGCCAAATATATTTCAGCAGTTGCAAAAGCTGTATCTATTATGGTTGGATACAATGCTCAGTATTTATATGCCATTGTTTATAATTAGAAAACTTTTAATTAAAATTAAAATTTATTTAAATTGCAACTTCATAACTAATAATATACATGTTTTGTTCCCTAGTCATTTGCACATGCATATGTATCACTTTTAAAATAGCATCTGATGTCTGAAGTAGTATTGAGCTACTACTACTGTTCTTACTGTGGAGCAAAAAGTAGGCAAGCAAAGCCACATATGCCTTACAGGAAATTGATTAAATAATCAATAGGACTAGCAAAGAAACAGACCACATTCTACAGTCAGTAATTTTTGACAGACACCTCCTCTCCCTTTTTCAACTGCTGTGGTGCTCGACAGAGAGATGTGGGTGGTTGTTTCTCTACAAAATCCAAAATGATAATTTTGGTTTAGAGTAGTATCTTTCAAAATACATGCATGCACATTTCATGACCAGGGAGTCTCGTAAATACATTTCAAAAAACTAAGAAGACAAAGACTACTACTTGCACCTGAGCTCTCACATTGTTTTTTGCTTTCCCTTCCTTCCTTTCCTGCCTTCCCTCAATTTGTAAAACTTCTAATAGAATAAAAAAAATGTCCTTTTATGTTCATTTTCAACAATGGGGAAGCTGTATATAAGAACTGCTCCTATCAGTTAAAAAAGGGAAAACTTTACCTTAGGAAATTAAGAACACATCCATGGTTCTGTTAAAAATACCAATCTATCAGTCTTCCCATTGTCATTGGCTAGACTAGGAAGAATTTTTAAAAGATAACAGAAGGAATAATCCTGGCATTAGAGGTAAGACCTTTAAATATTGAAAAAGTTTGCTTACATCAGACTTCAAGAAAAAAAAAAAGTATATATTTAGGGTTATTATTTCATATATATGCAAATAGTGTTACTAGTTGACTCCAAGAGTAATGTCAAAACTGTCTGTACTGATTAAAATAGCTACGAAAAGTAGAGAACTTTTTTTTTTTTTTTAATAAAAATCCAACTTCACAGAAAAACAGGAGAAAAGAAACCACCTTGTCACCCTTCACTGCTTGGGATAGAAGGATCAAGAAAAAATATTATTGAAATTGCACATTTCACATATTTTCTTCTAAATTCTGCAAAGCTGTTTAATCACCTTCAATTCCTATGAACAGGAACTTAGTAGTTATGTTTGCAAACCATGTAATGTCATGTAATATGAAAACACAAGACAGTAATCTTCAGTCATAAAAGCGGCCCTGCAAACTGAAAGGTGTGATATTTCATGAAGTGTCTTCAAATACAGTGTCCGTTCATTTACAGGTGACAAAATTAGTTGTTCAGGTAATTTGAATACCAGTATTTCTTTCCCTGAGTATTATCTAGACAGCAGACTTAGCAGTACATTAATATCCTCACCCCAGAACGATAGTTGACAAAATTTATTTTTTCCTTTACTGTTTTTGAAAACTTGTTGTTGAAGTAAGAATACAACTCAGGTGACATACATATGAAGTGGAAGAAGCCTTCACTTCTTTTGCGGTTGTATTTTGGGGGGCGGGGGGGGGGAATTTTGCAACAACTTCACATCATCTAAAACCAGTTCAAGTAACTTTTCAAGGTCACAGTTAATTGCACAAATTTCTGTGTAAATACTGATCACACAAAGCTAAGCTGCCCAGGGCAGCCCTAAAATGTAAATCAAATGCATTCATAAAGCACTTTTTCTGAGCAGTAATTGATACACTAACCTGTTGTGTAAGGCACTCTTCTTTTACTTCTTACCTCTTTCCTTCACTCTAATCTGTCACATCCTATATACTCACATTACCATTTTATGGTCAAAAGTCACAAACGCAATATTCAAGTATTAAGTGAAAAGGTTTATAATCAACAGCATCAGGACTGTAGTAAGGTCCATTTGAAAAGAACTGTATTTAACTTTGCTGGAGAGAAACCTCTCTTTTACAACACCACAGTATTTGAGCTCTATGAAGTAAATTTGCTATGTTTAGAAAGACCTTACCACGTAAAACAGTGAGTCTCGTGGACACACTTATTTCACCAACACTATTGGAAGCCACACATTCATAAATAGCTTCATCTCGTGGCGTACGCAGTGGTTGTATTCTGAGAACTGATCCAGATCCATCATCAAACTCTATTACCTATAAAAGGAAACAAAAGCTGTCACAGATGTTGTTACAAATACCTATCCCTTGGTTAATCTGTTTATGAACATGTTGGTACTCAAGTCACTTAAGTCACCAAAGCCAGGTTCGTTTTTCAAATATATGTACCAGGACAAATTCCACACAGAAGGGAAAATGTTTAAGCTGCAATGCCTTGTAACATACATTGATGTTCACTGAATATTCCATGGCCACTCTAATACAGCTTCAAGAAAACACAGGACAAAAAGCAAACAAAACAAAACACAACCCAGCTAACAAGGGCTGTAAGAAAATATCCTGTAACTTAATGCTCTTTTATCCTAAAGTTCACCACCAATATCTCTCTATTCTCTTAGCTAAAGTACTCTACTTTCAAATGCCAGTTACATTCATTTTAATTGCTGCCAGCTAAATCGCCCAGTCTACTCAATGAGAGACTGAAGTTCACTCATTCATTTAGCTCTGAAATGAAAAACTCTGCAATTTCTGAACCAGACAGGATAACTCAGTTTACATCTGTATTTAATGTATGGAACATAAGTAAATGTATCCAACAATGTATTAGAAAACATGTGACCATTTAAGAGACTAAACAATAAGGCTAAAAGTTTACAGTTTAGATTTGGTTTTAAAATTGTAACATTTACACAAGAAATACTAACTTTCATACGAGAAAATTCACTAAGCAGCTATTATTTCCTTCTCATTCTGCAGTCAGAATCACATCAGATATTGGCAAGTACTGCAACACTCCAAGTATTGAAGAAGCTTTCTTAATAATAATAATCTTTTTAATCCACTTTTTTAAAAATATAAAAATTCATTACTAGATATTAGTACTCCCGTCAGGTAAATGCCACTTATCAAGATATGAGTCACATTTTTTTTGTATTTTTTTATAAAATAATTAATATTTGTCTATAAACTCTAAATACATGCACTAAGCGATTTACATATATGCCTATTCGCACATCTGTTTGTGTCTTCCAATCTAATTTACACGCAAGCAAGCAACTAGAACTCTGTACTTGCTGAAAATAAGAGAGAAATATAGTCCGGGGTTGGAAACAATGGAAATATGCACTGTATCTTCCCATTTTTCTCTGTAGGAATTGCTCAGTTTCTTCTTAGCAGTGAGAGAGGTGAAAATAAGATAAAAACCTCAAAGCTTTTTGAGAACAAATTTCTTTTATAACCCACAGGCTGTATTACTTTTTCTTGTTCTTTCAGTAAAGCCATTGCTCTAAACAAACCCAGACAACACAAAATCTCCACCTGATCTTAGCACAAACGAATAGCAAGAATTCTTGATAAATTCACATTTATGAGGGAAAGAAGAAAAACACAGTCTTTAAACAGTCCAACCAAGGATTTCTAGATAAAAAATGTCAGCAGAGGATCAAAATACTCAGACATTATACTTAGAAAGAATAAATGCTATTGTTTAAACCTGAACACTGCAAGAACATATCTGGATGGTCAATGAAAACAACTACAGCAGACTGGGTTGGGCAAATACTGCAAAGATTAAGTTTCAAGTCTGATGACTCAAAAATATGTACCATAAAAGGGATTTATTTTTCATGTGATGAGTTCTCCCCTTTCCTGCATATCATAGTTAATTCCTCACACCTCCACATCTACTGAATGAGATTTTACTTTTTTTTAAGAGATTTTTTAGTAAAAGGTGCACAATGTGGAATGATGTAATTTTTTTTTTTTGCTTTTTTTCCTTTCTCTGTTCCTTTTAAGTGCCTCTGAGAAAGAAAGACTTCTTAGCAACTTAAGGCCTTCTCTAATTCCTATTATTTTAATTAATTTGAAGGAAAAGGGAAAAAAAAAGAATCCTGCTGTATCATGTTCATTCACAGTATATACCTGCAATATAAATAAAAGATGAAAGATTAACAGAAAAGACCCAAAAGGTCTTACTTTAGATTTTCATTTCAGAAGCAATGCATAACTCTCACCACTACACTAAG
>JAWWMO010000096.1:42258437-42269752 GCA_035047845.1 Dendrocincla fuliginosa | reverse complement strand
CGACGCTCTTCCGATCTGCCACCTCTTTGGAAAGAAACTATGTTTTGTTGCTCTCACTGTGCTTAAGTTAAATTGAATTGCTGGTTATGACTGATAGGGGAGTTTTATTTTCAACCATCAGGGTGTGCAGCCAGCTGCAACCAATTTTTCAATATTTTGAAAAGCCTCATTTGAAGTATACTGATGCGAATGACTTTGGGACCTTGTGGTTAGTTGACAGAAACCTTTTAGAAAACACTTTCCAAATATACTTTCTCCTTGTAAAAACAAACAAACAAAGAAACAAGAAAAAGAAAAAAGAAAACAACAAAAACACCACTCTGAAGAAAGCTACACAACACAGATATTCCATGTAAATTTAGTAATGTAAGTAAAAAAGGCAAAAATTTTTGGCAGCATGTCTACATTTGGGCCAATGTTTCAGGCTTTCCTAAGTATATCATGATCTTAATATCATTAAAATCAATTTCCGCCAAGAAAAGTGATTCATTTTTCCTGAGGTTTAACAGCAGCTGAGGGGGTGGGGTAAGTGCTTTTAATTTCAAGGGTCAGAAGTCAGGAGAAGAAACTATAAATATTTCCTTTCCTTAGTGCTCTGCATAAGGCAGCAAGCCATCAATTTTAAAAGAGGTTTTCTACTGAAGAAACTTCCTCAGCTGTTGAGTTTATATATTAGTTTGTGTGGCTTCCTCATCTCAGATGCTGGAAGATACACTATTGACAGGAGAATTATGAATGTATTTATTTATAAATTAGAATAACAGAAACAATTAGATTAAATGAAAAAAAAAAAAAAAAAAAAAAGGCAGGGAGGTATTCCAAGTAATCTCTAACCTCTTGATTACCAGAATCAGAATTCCTCAGCCCTAATCTCTGCATACAACAGATCAATCATTGCTGCCAGAACAAGGTTAAAGATGCCTGTTTAGGCAGATACAGGCAGGTCACAGGCTAAAAGATAAGGGGAGGAAGAAAGTAGGTACTTTTCATACCTTAAACAGAACATAAAATCCAAAAAGATGGTCTTGTTCAGGTATGTGTAGATGAGTCTATCATACTTTCTGAACTACACAATGTGCAGACTGTTACCTACTCTACGTTAGAAATTTCACATCACAGTAATTTCCTAGTTATTAACCCTGTAGATCACAGGACTACTCCCACTAATCATGTCACTACTGTTTCTTCTGTTTTTTAAAGACTCTGGAAACCAAACCAAAAGAATTTTGTTCAAGCATTACTTTAATTTTTTTGCAAGTCAGTTCCTTAAAGTATCAAATAAATGTGAATCACTATTTCTACATTTTAACTTTTTTTTTTTTCTCTTTAGGATAATCTTTAGACCATATAAGCAGCCCAGATACATTAACACTGCTACCCAGTCCTCACACTTGAAATCAATTTGTATAATGTTAAACCAGGCGACTGCACAGAATTACCACATTTACAAATGTGAAATTTCATTCAAAAACTCATTTGAGAAAGTTTACAGCAATGTATAATAAACAAATTGATTACAATAACGCCTGCAATCTTGACTCTTACATGGAATTTATTGGTATTTTGTATTATTAGTCACATTTTCATTTTTTAAAGTATTCTTTAAATGACTTGAACAATTCTATCATATTTTCAATGTTCTGCTTTATTATTTATTATTACTGTTTTATTATAGAGATATAACAGAAAAATCTGCTAACACACTGTTCTGCTTCATATTTTGTTTTCTCTTAAGTAGGCTTTTGTCTACATAATCATTGCTATCATCCTCAGTGTTTCCTACCTTCCCTCACAGTGATGCTCAAGAGACCTCAGACACTGAAATCTCTTGGAAATTAGGCACACTTAAAAATGTATTTTAGAAAACAGACAACAGAGAACTGTGACTTTATGTTGCAACTAATGTCTATGTTAGAGAGCAAAATACTAACACACAGAACAAGCATGCTACTTTCTTGTAAGAATATTCAGCATTCAGATGCACACAGATGCAACTGTGTCTACTCCTATGCCATCATTTTGAGTTAATCTGTGGAAGTGAATTATGGCTTACTAATGAATGGATCTGCAAGCATTAGCAAACACTACATGCAAAAATACTCCTGAAAAGGGTTCTTTCCTGACTCAGTATCATAGATACTATATCAGACCCTAATCCTAACTGAATCTAAGATACTCAATATTCCACTTAGTCACAGCAAGATCAATAAGCATTAAAACAAATATTCATTTTTAAGTAGCTGAGGTGAATGGACTGATCCTGCCACTGCCTTAAAGGAGACAAGTTTTCTAATTTCTAAGTGATGTTTGCAGTTCTTTGCATTTAAAAAAAAATCACTATCTTTAAGCAAGGCCATGAGGACATCCTACTAAGTACTAGAACACTAGCCACTTCCTTTGAAAATAGATCTGTAAGAGAATTCTTATTCCTACAACCTGAAAATGCTTGATGTCCACTCTGCACTGGGATGTCAGACTTCACCACAGTTATCTATACACAACACGTCTGTACTGCAAGAGGCAGGAATTATCAGACTGACTAATTATCAGACTTCTGACAACAGAACCTATTTAAACGACTCATGCCTTTTTTTTTTTCCCCCTGACACTCCTGCATACCTTTTAACAGGAAAAAAACACCATCCATTAGCAAGACCTGTTCCTGTCATGGTGCAGGCACACAAATTCAATTGCTCTTCTAACGAACCAGGAACTGAAAAAGCAACTTTATTGTTTCTTTAAGGTGATTTCAGCATGTCTCTTTTGAGTCAGACATCAAATCATAATTTTTGTGATGCCTGTATGTGATGAGTCTGTATTTTTGCACAAATATGTTTGCTTATATAGGTACATTTATAAAGATATGCAGATATATTTACTTGCACACACTTAAATCATGAGAATAGTATTAAAAAAAAAAATACCTACAGAAAAGATATTTGTTTCAGGGTCAAAATCTTTTACATCTCTTAGTCACAGCAAAATCACTGTTTAATTATTCATCTTACTTGAAGTGTGAATGACAGACCATAATGCAGTTTGCTTTGCTGACAGAGCTTGCACTTGTCTCCGAGAAATTATATGCAGTTCACAATATTCACTTCCTAAGTCATGATGAACAAAGCAGATATAAAGATAAATTTAAAGGATATACTACAAGCCTTTCAAACAAGGAAAACTGCAGTGGACTAAATCTGGTAAATATTACCTCTTACCCAATGCACCTGCTTTTGTTAGCAGTTCTTTCTGCAGGATTTTCCAGAGTGCTTCCACTATGTTCTCATTTCAAAAAACCTAAATGGTCTGTTGAATTTTTATCAGCAGACAGTGACATGACAGCAGATGGGAAACACAAGAAATGGAAGTGATGTGTATGTTATTTACTTCATATTTAACAATTATTAAAAAAATGCTATTGTAAGACTATAAAATGGATATATAATTATTTCTTCTTTACCTAATAGATACATACAAGTCTAAAAGAATCACATTCTCATTACACAAATGACTAAAGACATTTTTCAAAGATATATTTATTATACAGAGTTTTTATGGCAAAGATTAAAATATGTTGCCTACTAACCCTGAGAGACCTTTGTTCAATATGAGTGAACTCCCAATTCACTTTATGATTATTTCTTCCTACAGGTGAATGTAAAGCACAAAGGTTCCTCAGTTAGTGAAAAAAAAATGCTTAGATATATTCCCTTTCTTAATACTTAACCTCTTTGCAACTAAACTAGGAAAAGACTCCAAACCCATGCAAGTGACCTAAGGTCATGTAAACATTCTCTTTTTAAATGGAAAGAGGAAAAACTTGCCTAAGTTTAACTTTATCAATTAGAGCAATTGTGAGAAACAAGTATCACTACTCTGTAAAGCCGAAGTCACAGAAAAGTCTCATTTGAAACGCCTGGAATGGTATCAAAATTCTACACTTCTCAGTCTGTATAGGTCAGTATTCAGATAATGGATCTTGGACATTGCAGGTTTGTAAGAAGCAAAAATTCATTCCTAATTCTAAAGTGGTACAAAAATAGAGCAACCTAAAATGCAAATTATTTCTACATTTTAAAAAGGACACACTCAATACAGAGAGCATGAAGTAATACCATTACCTGTAAAATCCCAAAGGCTGTCCATTCAACTCTTTAAAATTATGTTTTATTGATCTCTTCTAAAATATTAATATCTATTTAGTAAGTTATTAATAATTATAGTAATTTATACTGAAATTCTTAAAATATTAACAGATCTCAGCATACCTTTATTACAACAGAGAAAAAATATTTAATACATCTGAGCATTTTCCTGATTATGTTATTTGTTAAAGACGTAACAACTACAGTAAGAATTATCTGGAGTAAATTTCAATGCCTTGGAAGTAAACTAGACTGTGAAGAACATAAATTCACTCTTAGAATCATAAACCACAGAATCAAAAGAAAAATGATCTCTTGATTTGTTTCTTTTAATCTTGTTTTGATTATACTAGCATTAAAGTCCAAAAGACTAAAATATCATCCTTCCTCCCCAAAATCCAAAATCATGTCCATTCTCTGAAGAACACAGATAAGAAAATTCTGAGTGCAAAATCCAGTGAATTAGGCTACACTCTACAATGAAAGTATGTAATGCAGCTGGGCTGCCCAACTTCCAATACTTGTTTTGCAACCAACAAAAAAACATGCTCCCACCCAAAACCCCAATAAAATGCAGTCTTTTAGCTCATAAATAATTTCATTACTCTTTGACACTGCAAAAGCTGCTATTTTAGAACAAATATTTTAAAAGAATCTCACAATTGGTGTCAGAAAACAAATTAAATATCAATATAAACCATTTTTAAATCATATTTGCATAGTAACACAATAGAAAATTCCAAAAATTTAATCTGTAGCTTCAGAGCTGATTTTTCACACCACTTGTTTGCACCCACTGCAGATTTGACTCTTCATCTAGTGTTGCCAGCTTCTATCACAAACAGAAGGCAGATTCTTACAGGCTGTTTTCTCTTTCCTGACCTCAGAAAAGAAATAGTCAAAACATAACTAGTGTCAAAAAGTGGATTAGCAGGTTTTGCCCATAGTTGCAAGCACAAACCACAGACATTAAACTCTTCCACAGAAGTAGAAATCTGACCACCCTAAAACTGAGAAGAGGTATATTATGTAAGTAAAATGGTCTGCTCTGAATGATTTTAAGAGTCTGCACTCAAATATTGCTAACTGCCTGGGTAAACTCTGTACCTCTGCTTAAAAAAATCTCAGATCAACCATATCAACACCAGAACAATCTCAACTGTAATCTACTGGGACAGAATTAAAAATCAAACCAAAGTCTAATTCTGTCAGAAATCTAAGAAAGTGATCTGAAACACCATCTGTCAATCTATCAATCAATTAGGGAAAAACAAGGCTGAGAGTAAAACGTGCTAAGCATTCTAGTATTTTGCCATAAAATCACAATGCTGCCTTTTGAGATGGTTCATGCAGTTATTTCAGAGGAAACAGCAAGGTCTTTCATATATGTATTTTTACCATACTGTACAATCACTTATAAATGCCTCAAGTTGAAAATTTGCTTTGCCTAACTTAGTTTGAAGTCAATATTTTAGCCTCATAAATAGCTAGTTTCTCTGATTCTCTTCTCCCTCTGTAAAACAGAATGGAATAGTGCTATCCTTGCAAACTTAAAAGACTTTATTTAGATCATAGCAAGAGTAAAACTCATCCACTCTGACCCACACAAAAAAAATATCCTCCAGTAGGTTCTGTAATTCATAACACTTAACAATTTAGTATCACTTTTAGTCCTAAACTGGGACAAGATAGTATCAATACTGTTTCAAAGGAAAGAAAAAAAGTTTCATCATGACATTTTCCTTAAGTTTTCTCAGTTTTTATTTACAAGTTCAAACATTTATTTAATGTTACAAACCTAAAGTAACAATCAAAATCAAACTGAAATAGTCTGCTTCAGAAGCAAGTCCACTCAAAAAACCCCACTGCACTGGTTTATTTGTATACTGTTATCTGTGCTTCTCATGTATGCTTTCAGTCTGCATGTTTCATACCCTGAAGTTTGTACTCCTCATCCCCATTTCTGTTGTGATTGTGTTTAGACATCTTTTTGAGCAGCTATATCTCAGTGTGTACTGACACAATACAAAGCTCAAAGGTGCTAGTCCCAATGTCACATTGCAATGATGCCATTAGTTTTCAAAATGCATGTAAAATGCTTTAATTGCACATTCAGAATATATCTTCCTTAAGTTATCATTAAATCCAGAAGCAGATAAACAAGAAGGACACAGAAAATCATTATCTTTTCAGAGATGTAAAGCAACATACTAGGTTTGGAGAGACTGGCAGTAAGCTGCTGACAGAATGGTGGGTAATTGTTGCTAGCTCATAGAATGAGCTAAAAGGATGATTAAGGTGAGATTTACATGAACTGTGAGAACAACTTTTTATTTATTGTCAGTGAAAAAGACCAACTTCTGTCTTACTTTACTGCTGACTTCAAACAACTAGTTCTTCTGGGTAGGAAGAGCATTTCAAACCACTACAGCAATGCCTGGTGGTCCTAAGAACCATGAGAATCTACAAATTCTTTTGCTAAATCTTCTGAAAGGAGTGTGGGGGGAAAAAAAAAAGCTTTACCACGGACAATCAATTACATTATCATCCTCAGATTCAAAGAAACGGCACTCACAAATACATACACACTTTTAGATACATATATGGACACATAATGTAACATAACACTAACATGTAACACAGGCTTTACAAAATAAAAGTTATGCTTCAGTGACTATCTGAAACTTAAGTGACTACAGATGATTAAGTAAAGGTTCTTGCTCAACTATGCTCAACTGAAAAGTTGTAGGAAAAGAGATCTCAGGAGACAGAAATCACAATAATTAACTAAAAAAAAAAAATCAAACAACCAGCTAACCTATCCAGAGGCACAGTTGTTTATCCTAATCATTTAGGTAACTTACTGGGTTGAAAAAATGTGAACTGTGCTTTTTTCAATTGTGTACAGTGTACAGTGATGAATGCATGAAACAATAGCTGTGTCAGTTCACACAACAGAATAGCAAAAATGCCAGGAATATAAAGTCAAAGAGCAATGTATAAAATACATGAAATATTTAATTACACTTAATAGCAGAGTTTTTACTGATGTATGCGGCTGATAATGAGTGTTTAAGGCATAAAAACACATAAATTCCTGGTTGCTTATATCTGACACAATGTAGGCATGGATTGCCGTAAGTCACTCCAGAAGGCACCAGGACTGTTCCTTTAATATCCCGCAGCCTCCCCAGTAGAAGCTAGTTTGTCAAGCATACCTCTACTTCAGCCCATACAAAGAACGTTACCATAAACAATGAATCCCATGCAAATGTTTCACAGCATCCTTCACTATCAGCAGTGCACATTCAGAGCACTGCATTTATCAGTGTGTTGCCTGCAAATGAAGTTAAATGTTAACATACATATTCTCTGTACTCCTTTTAACTACTGCTACAGTGGGATCCACTTCTACACTTGGTGACCACCTGAAAAAAACCAAGTGCTACTGAGTGCTGAAAAAATGAAACTGTAAGGTCTCATCCTGTCAGTAATATTGGAAATACTGTCGCTTGAGGGAACATACACCACCCTCCAAAAACCACTCCTCTGCCAGTTCTAGACAAAACAGCAGTGTCCCAGACGATCACACGCCAGAGTTCTCTTTTAGTGACAAATAAATCGAACAAGTAGCTCTTGCAGACAAAAATGTAAGGAGGACCCTCACCTAGTGTCCCCCCACTTATATGTAGCCGAAAATCTCAAAATAGAATGTTTAGTAAGAACACTGCAAACCACAACTGGAAGCAACTGTATTTAATTAAATTTTATTTTCTTTCTAAACACATAAATCTACATAATACTGATAACAAGTAAAAATTCATTACCTGAATAAAACATTCACATCATTTCAGTACACAATTGGCCCAGGTGCTTAGGATACCAAGGTTGTTTTTCTCCTTGAGAGTTGAAATATCTGAAATTCCCTTTGGGGAATGATGAGTTTGTGAATTATCTGTTCTGTGTCCAATAACCAAATGCAATTAATCTAGATGTTAAAGTGCTTGCTTATTTTATAAAATCATTTCACATAATTTTGAAGGGGTTTGAGTATATGGAAAGCCATTTCCAAAACTATTTTATTCACATAGAAAGGTCTAATTAAAATGTATGAATAACCAGTCTCAATATTTAGACAGACGTTTTAAGATCAGAACTCTGTACAATTATATGAATAAATACCTTAAAGGAAAGCCCGTATTTCCAGTGTAAATGTGCAAACACTTACTTCCAAAGGAGAGGGATGTATCTTACCCTAAGCAAGATGAAGTTCAGAGACTATGTTCCAGTGCTTGTCTGGAACTAGATTCACAAGTTATCATCATCTTCAGGATACTTGTCTGAATAGTAGATACAGATGTATCAAGTGCAACACACCCATTTCTGCATCACACAAGTAAGAGTACTGAAGAGAACTGTACTCAGACTGAAAAAAATACGCAGATCACAACTGCTGGGGGGCGAAAAAAAAAGAATACAAGCATACTAAAGGAAAAAAAAGAAGATATAATAAGAAATTAGGCACAAATATATAGAAGCACTGTATTTTTCTCGTATATCAATTTTTTTTTTTTCTCTAGTAATACCAAGGAGCATGTTAACATTATCCAAGAATACTGAAAGTAGTACTTTGATCAAATGAACCATAGGATATTCTTTGGATTCAGTCATATTACACAGGGAGGAACTGTTATGAATTGATGATACAGGTAATATCAATTTTAACTCTCTCCAAAATCATATTTGTACATGACAAAGGAAAACAGACTGAACAGTTGAGAAACAATAAATTCAAGAGATAGCTAATAACATTCAGAATATATTAATAACTGTTTCTTGCAGTGGTGCAACATTTGATTCCCTCGTGAATCCTTCACTTTCTAGAAAGTACTGCTATTAACATTATTAAAGCAGTTTCACTTGATTTGTAGATAGTACAAAGCATGGCATTTCAACCAGTTCAGTATCATGACTTAGGTCAGATGTACATTTCTTTAATAAAAACACCCAGTCTTCACAGGATGACTTTCCATAATCAATATTTCACCATAGATAAATGTTAACATATAGGGCTGTAAACTTAAAATAACTCCATCACTTACTCCCAGAAATAATCTTTTTGTTCAAATAAGCAATATTTCATAAGAGTTGTTTCAAATGATAGTGTTTCAAGTACAAGCAGAAAGTCTGCATACCTTGA
The DNA here is from genome assembly GCA_035047845.1 of Dendrocincla fuliginosa. Classification (NCBI taxonomy): domain Eukaryota; kingdom Metazoa; phylum Chordata; class Aves; order Passeriformes; family Dendrocolaptidae; genus Dendrocincla; species Dendrocincla fuliginosa. The sequence continues at coordinate 42,260,410 of JAWWMO010000096.1, read as the reverse complement.
GGGCACCCCAACCGTTTTTGCTGACTACCTCATCCCTGCCTCTAAAATTATCACATGACTGAACTGCATAGTTTCACCTTGCAGGGAGAGCAATTAGTTTGCCTACTCCTCTCCCACTGGAGACAGAAAATCAGCCTCCCACGCTTCAGACAAATACACAGCACAGAGCAAATTTTCCCATGCTGATTTAAACAATAATAGCTGGATTACATTTAATTGTAGATATCCTCTAACCATGTTAAACTATCCCTCTACTAATCCCAATGTTAGAAGAATTGCATATAGAAGAGATAAAGCAGGTAAAAATAGAAGTGCAAGGCATTTATTTTTACTTTTTAAAATACTGCTTCAACATTGAAAAATTATATTCAGTCCCTGTATTTAACATCATCTAGCATCATGAGAGAGATGTCTGCCTGATTTTTAATGATCATTCCTCATATATCCTGAAATTTTCTCAACAGAAGTGTCAAACAATGCACTAGTGACAAATTCCCAACACTGTGCCCCTTGAGCCCTTGGAGTTTAACTCCTCTCACATTACAGTATTTATTGAATTTTCAAGCCAAACGGTGTTCTGCTCCATAAAATTCTGACAAGTAGACTCCGCCAAGCTAATAACGGCCTCATTCTGCTGAAATAAACTTATTTCACTGCTGCAAACAAAATGACATGACCTGGAAAGGTTATTTTTAACTGGGTAATGACTCAATACAAACCAAGCCTCTTTCACAAGATTCTGAATACTGTTGAGACAAGTTTCTTAAAAGTAAGCATGTCTTAACACCAGCTCTCTTCTCTGTTACATTCATTGTACATGGAATGTATTTTCAGGTCTGTGCTGTTTGATTTTCTTATTCAACAGTTCAATAGACTTGTTAAACAATGCCTAGTGAGGCTATCTCAATGGAGTGACCTAGCAAGCTACAGAAATTCTAGGATGCTCCTAGGAGGTAGGATTCCTCCTACCATTTTAAGATTCTTTGTCTAACTATTTTACAAAGTGGCATTAAAATTACCCTAACATATAAAAAATTTGAGAAGTATTCCTTTGAGAAGTATTTCTCTCTCCCCACTTAACTTTACAATAATTTTGACAACACCACCATTAGATGTGAAGAATGAAGAATTAGGGACAGATTTGGTCTTGAGGAACGGCTATGTCTTCTATACATATTTCAAGTTCTTCATAATGGTCAGTCAAGGAGTGAATATTAGTGCAATAGTATTCATGAAATGCCTTTTCCAAGGTACCTGTATTTTCCCAATAATACTATGTATTTTCTGCAGCCTGCATCCACAGACTAACCACCAGTTTCAGGTCAGATAACCATCAGTTTCAGGTCAGATCTATACCAAGGTTCAAATTACTGAAGAGCATGAGAGAACCTTTCTAACAACTAGAATCTTGTATAAACATGCTGCATTCTGCAAGGTCCCCCTTCTGAGTGCTAATGAAAGAGACAATCCTTGACTGCAAACAGCCAGACTCCTTGTGAAGCAGTTTTGCTAAAGAACTGTTAGAACACCTACTGAAAATGAAAGGAGCAGAATAATGATCACTCACAAAAATTCTGAATTTCAGAGAAGAGGAGAAAAAGGAAAACAGAGAGTGGAAAAAAAGAAACCAAAAAACACCCAAGCAGAAAACCACAAGACTGAAAGAAGGAATCCTGTCATTCTGAGTATGGTCTGTAATTTATCAACAGTAGTAGGAAAAGATTTAGAATTCTGATATAGTGCCTGAAATTACTTAACATTAAGCAAGCAAAATGCAAATAGCTGTATTTATCAGGTAAATTATCTTATTTCTTCCTATATATACATATTTTTTTTCAGAAACACATTATCATTCAAAGCACAAAACAACCAGAAAGTTCCTCATCACAGTGAAGTTAATTCTGATGGTAACAATCCTGATTGCTTAGCCTTGCCATAAAGCGGGCTACCACTACCCTGGGCTGCATTAGGAG
>JAWWMO010000096.1:42227589-42242358 GCA_035047845.1 Dendrocincla fuliginosa | reverse complement strand
GTGACTTTGTATATATAAGCAGCAGGTAGGAAAAGCATCAGCTCTTTCTGCTTTCAAGTCTGTGTAGATAGCAATTATTTATGGTTTGGAACTTTAATTCTTTTCAGATTGCACAGGATTTGATTTGTCAGCAGAACAGCCATTTAAATTGTCTTCTTAATGGTCATCTGCTTCAGCAGCTAGGCAAGCAGCTACACTTTATTGGAAAACACCATCCAAACCATTTTAATGAGCTTAATTAATCTAAAACCTCTGAGGACTGTGCTCTCTCTAGAGGTTTAGTTCTATGTTCCTTAATCAACTGTAGTTAAATCCTCCAGAAAATCTGAGGACTGGGCCCAATCCCTGTATGAGACACAGAACCAGAAGTAATCAGTTATGCAACACTTCACTTTTTTTGTTTTGTTTTGTTGGAGGGGTTTTGTGCACAAAAAAAGCATATGAAATGTTCATTCTAATCTAGGTATCATTTTGTTCCTTTTTAAATTTATATGCATTGGAAACATATTTGTCCAAATCATATCCGTATCAATTAAGCCAAATTTATTTTGATATAGTAGAAATATTTCGTTCATATATTTTATTTCCATTTTTTCAGATGACAATGCCTAAAATCTAAACTGATTGAGTCCTATTATATTTTTGCAAAAATTATCCCTAATGGTGATGCCAAAAAGCAATAACTCTGCAATAACCTGTTAATACTTCTAAAAGCCTCCATAAAAATGGAGTATTTTACTATTTACAGTACTAAGATAAAACATGCTGTCAAATATTGTCAGTGAAACTTTTCAGAATTTTTATTTTTTCTGACACAAAGTCAGAGAAGTTTTCCTTTGGGAAACTCCCTCTTTATGGATTGGATTAGATAATTTTTGTTAGAAATGACAACCTGCTAGCTGACTGCCTGAATCTGCTTATTTTTAAAAGGCAAAATTCTTCCAAAACCTCAAATCTTCTGTTAAAATAAAGACTTCCGTAGCAAGTCAGAATATAGCAGCTATCATTTCACATTGCTGTTAAGCCTAGGGACTTCATAATGTCTTCTAATTTATCTAACTACAGCTGATATTTACATGGATAAAGCAGCATTTGGCTAAAAGTTTGCTCTGTTATTTCATTGTTGTTAATATCAGCAGCAAATTTTACTCACTACATTTGCAAGCACTCTTTTTTGTTTGCCCTCTTCTGGCAAAAATCCAACTGGAAGTGCCATGCTAAAATTCTATTATCTGGCAGACAAAGGTTGGACTGAAAAAAAGAAAGTGTAGGGATGAATTCTCTTCCTCTCAGAGGTTTCCTCAACTTCAGAACTGTCACCTCCACAAGCATACATTCAAGCCTAAATGCAACAAGCACCAGCAGAAAATATTTGTAAAACAGCACATTGATAAAATATCATCATATATATAAACTGTCTGCTTTCAGACCCTTTGCTTCTAGAAATCCTCAGGGTTCTCAAGTAATCCAAGTTTGCTAAGTGTCCTGAATCTCAGAGGCCATGTCAGAATATGTGTTTCTTTCATTCAACTATGTTTTCTTTGCCAGGAAATTCCTTTTTTTTTTACTTTTTTTTTTTTAATCATTAACAATGTAGAAGAATCATATTAGATTTCATAGTGTTAAATCTAATCCCTAGATACATCAATTATACTAGCTGTTGCTTGGATGGTCAAGTTGGCCCATTTTTTGTCTCTCTCTCACAAAAGGATGTCTTTATTCCCTTGAAATGCTGAATGCAGGTACACTCATGAGAATAATGGTGTATCTGTTAAAAGCAGTTGCGCAACTGGAGAAGAATTAAGATGGCATTTCCTGCTTCTGTTTGTGAAGAACATTGACAAGCAGCAGGTAAGACGAAAATTCAGCTTTTAAGTCAAACAGGCTCAGACACACCAAACCAAGACAGAAGTCCCACAGGGATTAGGTATGTGTGTCTGAATCAGAGCAAAACCTTCACCAGCTCATCTTAGACCATTGTTCTAAATATGAAATCTCCTGTTCTATAAAAATAATGTCTAAATTCAAGGTTAGGTTCACTCTTTATTTATTGGGTCCAAATCAGATGGAAAGATAAGAGTTAATTTTCTTCACAGTAGACCACATACTCTGCTGTGATTTGGACCTGCTGTGACTAAGACAGTGTTGGTAACACAGTTGTGGTTTGCCTGTTGCCAAGCCACACCTCCACAACCAAAAAGTGCACTTTCTCTTTTTCCAGCTCTGCCCTTCAGCAAGTAGGTCAGGATGGCCTAGAAGCTGCGAGGAAACACAGTAAGGACAGCTGATCGCAAATGACTAAAGGGATACTCCATGTCTTATGACATCATGCTTAGTAATAAAACTTGAGGGGGAGGGCTTTTAGGGTGTAGTCATTACTCAAAGACTGGTGGCAATTGCCTTTCCATCACCTTTTTCCTATTCCTTTTACTTTTTAAATTGTCTTTATCTCAACAGACAAGTTTTCTCACTTTCACTCTTACTATTCTCTCTCCCAGATCCCACATAGGGTAGAGGAACAAAAGAGCAGTCAGGGTCAACCACCAACCCACTTGCATTACAAAGTCCAATAAAACTTCATAGGCAGAGCGTGGGAGGTGGAACACACACCCCCCCAGAAAAAGAAACAAACAAACCAAAACTGTGCATTCTTTAGAAATTAAAATGCTACCACCCTAAAGTGTGATTTTTGTATCAGCGTTTATTGAAGCCAGGAGTTTTTCCAGGAAAGCTCAAAGAAAGAGATCAAGGTAGAAGTGAATATTCTTTTACATGAAAAAAGAAAATCACATAAACTTAACATTTTGGACATGACAGGCTCTAGATCCAACTTGGCTGAATATGACAAGACAGATACCAGATCATGTGTGATCAGTGTTGCAATAAGTTAACTTCACTAGAAACTAAGACCCTTATTGAATCTGTTTTCTAGTATCACACAAAATCACATCAATAAAAACACACAACTGCATCACAATGCAAATACTGCTCATGTCTTCTCCTTTCTTCAATGAGAAAAAATAAAAAATGTGAGGCTAGGTTATCTATAATGATGCTTTTCATGAACACAACTGGAATTTGTTACTGACCATGAGACTGTGTGAGTGAATTATGAGGATGGACACTTCAGCCAAAGCACTGCTGTTTCAAAGGAACAAAAAGAAAAAGTCTGTATAGAAGGTCTTTGTATATACAAAGCATGTCTACAAAAAGCAAATGAAAACAGAGACAATCAAAATTGCAAGTGATACGTGATGTGGAACCACTAAACATCCTCTGTGAGTTCTCTACTGGAAAAGAAAGTATCTCGATTATAATGCATATTATTCCTATTGCCAAAACTATTATCACTTGTTCACATCACAAATCAGCTTCCCTGAACAGTTATACTCTTTTCCAAATCAAGTAATAAATATAATCTCATTTCTGAAAACTCTTTGTTGACTGAAAGCTCCATATTAACAACCAGTGCATTTGAGTATGTAACACTTTATTAGTGTATTTCCATGGCCCAAGATATTTTATCAACCAATGTGCTTGAAAGCAATACTATGTATACTAAGGAATGACACATATGGCAAGATGCAGAAGCTACAAATTATTTTCAAAGCCCAGCTAGATGACAAATACTTTGGTCCTCAAGTTAATCTAGAACCAAAGATGCAATTAGTTGCAAACTGGAAACCACACTTGTAAGGAACTGGAACACCTGACAGAAGACTGTAAGTATTTGGAAAAAAATTTCCATATAACGTATCTCCCAATTTCTTAGCTGTTGTGCCACAGAACAGTGGCAACAGAAAAGAACAGGGAAATGTACTTCAAATATGTTGCAATATAGTTAATAATTCAGGCTGATGGTGAAGAGCTGACTGAAAATGCCAAATGCATGCTTGTCAAGAACCTCGTAAAAGCATGCATATTTTAATGAATTACCAGAAAATATGTGATAAGTAGCATTGAAAAAGAACATAATAAACTAATCAAATTACTATAAAACAACAAAATACTTCAATGTGATTTTTGAAGTTCCTTGTTAAAATGAAGTCTTTAAACAGCTGATAGAGATTGAACAGTTGGTCTTTTTAATGGAAAAGAACACAGTGTAAAGCTGGTCCTCCAGAATTAATGCAATGGAGTGCAATCAGATTCCCAAAGAAATATAACCATGAACCATGGTTATGAAATGGGAAACATTTCATAAACCATGAAATATATTATTTCATTATGAAATTTTTTTAAATGGCTTCCTTATTCATCTGTGATTCCAAAAACAGAAAGGAATTTGTCACCAACTAATGGCTAGCAAATGTGTTTTAGATTCTGGTCCTGTCACTGGCCAGCACTGAAGAGAGCCTGGCTTTGTCCTCTACTACACCCTCCCTGAAGCTATTCACACGCTTTGTCCAGGCTAAATAGTTCCAGCTCTCCCCACCTTTTCTCAGGAGAGTGATGTTCAAGCCCCCTCACTATGTCAGTGGCCCTTTGCTGGCTTCTCTCCAGTATGTCCATTTCTCTCTTGTACTGGGAAGCACAGAACTGGGTACAATAATCCAGCAAGAATCACCTCTGTCAGCCTACTGACAGCATTCCTCCTAATGCAGCTCAGAATACCATTGGCAGCAAAGGGCAAATTGCTGGCTTTTGTTCAATTTGGTGTCCACTAAGCCAGGGCCTTGGCAAAGCTTGCTGAAGCCAGTCAGCCTCCATGTGCATGTTATGGCACATGGAGTTACTCTTCCCCAAGTACCAGACTCTAATTCCACTTTTCTAACTACCTGAGGCTCTTCTTGGCCCTTTTCTGCCACCTGCTGAATTCCCTCTGAATGGCAGCACAACTCCCTGGCCTACCAGCCACTCTTCAGGTTTTTTTTGTACTACCAGCAAGCTTGCTGACGGCACACTGTGCCCCAACATACTGATCGCTACTGAAGATGTTAAATAAGACTGGACCCTGTACTGAGCCCAGGGTACACCATTAGCCACTGGCCTCCAACTAGACTTTATGCCACCACTTATTACACTCTAGTCCTAATCATTTAGCCAGTTTTTAACCCACACCACTGTCTGCTCATCCAGCCTGTACTTCTTCAGCTTCTCTATGGGGCTCTTTTGGGAGACAGCCTTCCTAATGTCAAGGCAGACAATGTCCACTGGTTTCCATTCATTTACCAAGCCTATCCTTTCATGGTAGAAAATTATCTGTTGTTCAAGCATGATTTCCTTCTGATGAATCCATGCTGTCTGCTTCTGGGCACCTTTTTATTGTACACATGACTTGAAATGGTTCCTTGGAATAGTTGCTCCATCACCTTCCCAGGGATCAAGTTGAGATCTGATTGGCCTTGTTCTTCGTCTTCCTTCCCACCCTTTCCAAGCACAGGAATGACATTCATATTCCTGCAGTCTTCGGGCACCTTTCTCAATCACTACAATAATTCAGAAACTATTATGAGTAACCTATCAATCACATTAGCCAGCTTCCTCAGCATCCCTACCTGCATCTATGGCAAGGCTCTACAATTTAATTATTTTCTAACTCAACTTGTTTCCTTTGAGAGAATGGCTTCCTTACTCAAGATTTTCTATCTGATCTCTGGGGCCTGGAATTCCTGAAGGCTGCTCTTACTAGGATATACTGAAGTAAAGAAAGCATACAGTACCTGAACATCTTCCATACTCTCTGTCACCAGGGTCCATTCAGCAGCAGCCCCACATTTGCCCTAATCTTCCTTTTATATCCCATGTGCTTATAGAAGTCTTTCTACTGCAAGGTGTCCCTGCTTATGGTTGTGGTGTTGGAACTACCTGATCTTTAAGGTCCCTTTGCTCTTCATATCCCTTACCAGATTCAGTTCCAGGTGGGTTTTGGCTTTCCTAACTGCGTATCTGCATGCTCAGTGTCTCTGTGTTACTTCCAGGCTCCCTGTCTTCCAGGTGTCCACTTTCTGCATGGTCCAGTGCTTATACTTGAGTTTTGCCAGAAAATCATGGTTCATCCAGACAGGACCATCTGAACCCTCTGAAACTGAGATCAACTTCAGAGTTTTTACCAGAAAACTTTTATGTGACTCTTTCATGAATATTTGTATTAATTTGTTTGTTGTTAATGAACATCTAAAACAATGCATGTAAACATTGCACTTAACATTTTTCAAACCCATCCTGTTCTTTTTCAGGAAAGATAGTGCAAATGTCAGTTTATTGCCATGTTCTAAATCTTTCAAACTCTGTCTACTACATGTTGTGTTAATATGCATTTGTCTTCTTGATAAAAAGATGTTTTGTTTTGCTTTGTTTTTGATCTCGGTAACATATGGTCAAAGGGCATTTTCTTCCTGATTTTCACTCCTAAATTCTTCTGTTTCTAAAACTTGGCTGGAAAGCTGATCAGTCCTTCACCAAGATAGGCTACTTTACTCATTTTATACTAATTTGCAGGAAAAAAAAAGGGTAATATGTGGTTGCCATCTTCCATCTTGCTTAAAAGATGCATAACACTTTACAGGTCATTAGCATAATCAACAGATGTCGGCGAACATATACGAGCTTTACAGAAACATGTGTTGTCTACAGCATATCACAATGTAGGTAAGTAAGTAGACATGGGTGTTTCAAAATTTACCAGGTCTTCTACCAATCAGTCTGTCATATCTATATTATGGAAAGATTAACCTAGTTTTACTGAGCTGGACAAACCAATACTGCCTAATTCCTGAACTTTTCTGCTCATTTATTTATAGAATAAAGAAAAGGCTAAGCTTTTCCCTTCCACTCGAGCTACTACCATCTTTATGTTTATTATTGGTCTACTATACTATTAAAACATACTTTTGGACTGTGTTGTGGCTCTGGCCAGGACAGGGTTAATTTTTCCAGTAGCCTGGAAAGGGCATGGCTAGGACCCAGAGGGTGTGATCCTCCACAATTCTATACTATCTAATGTCATTTTCTGATCTATAATTCTAAACATGTTGTAGATCACACTGAGGAGACCTGGCAGACCTAGCAACAAGAGCAGGCTTTCCTTAACATGGAAGAGAAATTCAAAGCTCTTAAAAGCTGCTGTAACAGGCCTGAAAGAGGAATAGGGGGTGAAAAGCTAGGGAAATCATTCTCCCCTGTTCTCCCCATAGACTGGGTACGATTATTAATGGACTCCTACAGGCAGTGCCCAAGGTAAGGGTAGCAGAGCAGCACTGAGGACACATCCCAAATGACCCTCACTGCCCTCGATGTTATCATGTCATAAATTAGTATCAAATAGTACAGCAACAAGGCAATCCTGATCCCTCTCCCTGCTCTGAAAAACGTCATCACAAGGAGCACATAGCACATACACCGGAACATATACAGGGTAAAGTACCATAAGCATGTGAACAGACCAAGCAACAGTGTGACCAGCAGCTCTGTACGTAATATAACAAATACTTAGATCGAATTTGTCTCCAACCCCCCCCTGGGCAGATCTGTTATCTCAGTCAACCTTCATGGCCCCATATCGGGCACCAAGTAACACTGTTGTAGTTTAGGAATGGTATTCCCCAATTTAGTGTTCCCACTGAAACATTCAAACCATGCACCAGTCGTTCACTCCTTTCCCCTCCACTTCCCCTTGCAGCTGGCTGGAGAGGAGAATTGGAACAAACACTAAAATCGTGGGTTGAGATAAGAACAATTTACTAGAAAGAGCAATGAAATAAGACCACAAACAGTAACAACAACAATACTAACAACAAAGGGTATAAGAAAGAAGCAAATGATTCCCATGGCAACCCTTGGCCACATACAACCACTCCCTCTGCCACGCTACATGACCCAGAAAGGGTGATTTATTAGTGCACTGAGACAAGGGGAACACCATGAAGAAAGGCATCTAGGACCTGAGACAATTAATGTGCTAGAGGTATCTGTAAGGATTCAAATAATGGGCAATTTCCTATAAACCCAGATAAAGTCCAGTTTATACAAACCATGTGGTGGAAGTTCCTATGGAGTGAGCCACTACCATATGCCAATATGACATCATTGGCATTTATGTCATACAAAGAAGAAGAACAAATAGTGGACAATTTGTTTACCAAACACTGGCTACATGAAGAAAGTATCTCTCCCCCTCTACAGGCCTGTGTCTTGTCCGGGGAAAGACTGACCAAGGACCTCAAACAATTTAAAGAGGACTGCTAGCAATCTAAAGTAGAAGTGTCCCATGACCCACCAGTACAGACCAGAGTCTCGGCTATCGAGAGCAAGTGCCCCACCTGCTTGAGAGAGTGGGCACACACCACAAGGTAACTTGTGGTTTTACCTGCATGACCAAGAAGAAGACACAAGGCAGTGGGATGGAAAATGCCCCTCTGCCCTAACAGCACAGGTACGGGAGTTGAGAGGAAAATTGAGCAGAATTCCTCAAGGATAAATGACATTCCAGTTTCCAGTGAGCAAGTCCTCAGACATAACAGAAGGGCTGATGTTACTTCTGATCCTCTTGAAGAGACCTCCAGTCCATATTTAGAGGAAGCAAGCAATGAGCAGAGGTTAACGAAGGAATGGGCAGCAAGACTTGTTCACTCCCTTTAACAGTCACAGAAGCACAGAATTGTAGAATCAACTAGATTGGAAAAGACCTCTGAGATCATTGAGTCCAACCTTTGATCTAACACCACCGTGCCTACTAGACTATGGAACTAAGTGCCACATCCAGTCTCTTCTTATATACCTCCAGGTACGGTGACTCAACGACCTCCCTGGATACTGACAGTGGACTATTATGGCCTGAACAAAGTTGCACCACAACTGAGTGCTGCTGTGTCAAAGACGCTGGAACTTCAGTACAACCTTCAGTTCAAGGCAGCAAAGTGGTTGACATTGTTAACACGTTCTTCTCCATTCCACTGGCAGCACAGTGTAGGTCACAATTTGCCTTCACCTGGACAGGCATCCAGTACACCTGGAACTGACTGCCTCAAGGGTGGAAACATAGTCCCACTATTTACCATGGACCGATCCAGACTGCACTGGAAATGCGTGAGGTTCTAGAACATTTGCAATACATTGATGACAGCAATGTATGGGGAAAGACAGCAGACAAAGCTTTTGAGAAAGGGGAGAAGATAACCCAAATCTTCCTAAAGGCCAGTTTTGCCATAAAACAAAGGAGAAAATATAAACCACATCTTCCTACAGGCCAGTTTGGCCATAAAACAAAGTAATGTCAAGGGACCCACTCAGGAAATTCATGGCAAGATGGACATCATCAGAGTCCAATGGATGTGGTGAAAAAATTAGCGGCTGCATTCCCACCAACCAGCAAGAAGGAAACACAGGCTTTCCTAGGTGCTGTGGATTTTTGGAGCATATCTATTCCAGATTACAATCAGATTGTAAACCCCTCTATTGAAGTGGGGTCCTGAACAACAAAAGGCTCTGAACAAATTAAACACGAGATTGTTAGTGCAGTAGCTGTTGGGCCAGCCAGGACAGGACAAGATATGAAAAATATGCTGCACACTGCAGCCAGGAGAATGGTTATTCATGCAGTCTCTGGCAAATAGTACCCAGGGAGACTTAAGGATGATGCCTGGGCTTCTGGAGCTGGAGATATACAGGATCTGAGGCCAGCTACATCCCAGCTGACAAAGAGATCCTGGCAGCTTATCAAGAGTTTTGAGCTACTTCTGAAGTGACTGGCACCCAAACACAGCTTCTCCTGGCAGCTCAACTGCCAGTGGTGGGCTGGATTTTCAAAGGGAAAGTCTCTTCCACACATTATATCACTGATGCTACATGGAGTAAGGTGGGTTGCCCTGGCTACACAGTGAGCTCGAACAGAAAACCCCAATTGCCCAGGGATCTTGGAAGTTATCACGAACTGGCTTGAAGGCAAAAAGTTGTCTGTCAAAGTGCATCACGTACCCAACAGTCCTGCTGCTGAGGAGCATCACAACAACAAACAGGTGGATCAAGCTGCCAAGATTAAAGTATCTCAGAATGATGGGGACTGGCAACATAAGGGTGAATTATTTCTGACTTGGTGGACCTATGACATCTCAGGTCATCAGAGAAGAGATGTAACAGACAGATGGACTTCTGATCAAGGGATGAACTTAACCATGGACACTATTTCCCAGGTTCTCCATAACTACAAAACGTGCTGTAATCAAGCAGGCCAAAGGGGTAAAGCTTCTGTTGGTATGGGGGTCGATGGCTGAAATACAAATATAGGGAGGCCTGGCAGATCGATTACATCACACAGGCCCAAACCCACCAAGGCCAGCCCTACACACTGACAATGGTAGAAAAATACACTGAATGGCTGGAGACACACCCTGTGCCTCACACCACTACCTAGAACACCATCTTGGGCCTTGCAAAGCAAGGCATGGCAGACAACAGGACTTATTTCAAAAATGAAATGAAGCACAGTATTGAGTAGGTATATCATATTGCCTATTATGCATCAGCCTCTGGCAGAATTGAACTGTTTAACAGTCAACGGACTGTTAAATATCACATAGAAAGCAATGGGTGAGGAAACCTTGAAACACTGGGATCTACATTTAGTGGAGGCCACCTGGTTAGTTAACACCAGAAGTCCTATCAATCATCTTGGCCCTCCTCCCACATACTGTAGAAGGGCATAAAGTCCCTGTGGTGCAAGGGTTTCCATGTGCATTGTTCATTTTTCTTCTACCTCTGTCATTAGCATTGTTTCTGTTACCGTTTGTTGTCCTATCTCATTCCTGTTTCTAACAAATTGTTCTTATCTCAACCTGTAATATTTACCTTTTGTGCCTCCAGTTTTCCACTCCAGCTGGCCACAAGGGGAAAGGATTTGGGACGGGTGAAGTGAGTGAGCTATAGTTTGGGAGTTTCAGTGGGAGCACTAATTGGGGAATACATTCCTAAACCACAACAGACCGCTAGCAAGTTTTTATCTCACTAAAGAATCACTGAATCATAAAATCATCAGGGTTGGAAGACACCTTTAAGATGATCAAGTCCAACCATCCACCCAGCACTACCACTGTAACCACTAAACCATATTCCCCCACTGCCAGATCTAGACACCCCATAAATGCCTTCAGAGATCATGATTCCACCACCTCCCTGGGCAGCCTAATCCAATGTCTGACCACCCTAACAGTGAAAAATCTTTTTCTAATATCTAATCTGAATCTACCATCTCAGCTTTCGCCCATGTTCTCTATTTGTCTCACTGCAGGCACAGTAGAAGAGATCAGCCCCACCTCACCACAACTTCCTTTCACGCAGTTGTGGAGAGTGACAAGGTCTGCCCTGAGCCCCCTCTTTCCAAGACTAAACAAACCCAGCTCCCTCAGCCATCTCTCGTAAGACATGTTAAGACCTTTCACAGGCCTTGCTGCCCTTCACAGATATGCTCCACCATGCCATTATCCTTTCTAAAGTGAGGGGCCCAAAACCTAATGCAGAACTCGAGGTGTGGCCTCAGCAGTGCTGAGTATAGCAGGATGATCACTGCCCTGCGCCTGCTGGACACACTGCTTTTCCTGTAGGACAAGATGACATTGGCCCCAAATCACAATTTGCCTATAACACATGGAACTTTGCCTTGGAGACCATATTCTGAATGTTTATCTTCAATTTATTGTCATCAGAGTTGTTAAAGAGTATTTTTAATGCTTCAAAAACAATCCCTGGGAACAGAAAATGCCACATCTAACAAGGTGATGGATCTCTTGCCTAGACTCATATTTAAAACAGATACTGTATGCATAGCAGCACAAAATAGATGAGAAATCATTTACTTCTTTTTAATGAAGATTTCTGATGAACAGTCGCAGTCAATTTTTTAAGAGAATTATTGGCTTTTAATTCACTATTTTAAAAATAAACTAGCTTAATACTTGGGCATTAGAATAAAAAGTATAATATTTTCCATAAGTTCTTTATAATATGAGGAAATGTAACTTCCTGGAACTAACTATGAACAAGTGGAAGTCTGAAAATTCAAAACTGTAATCTTAGGCTTTGAGTTAAAAGTACCTCTTTGCTCAAAAAAAAAGCAAGGAAAGTATTCCTATTTCTACTGCTCTCATTTCATTACCCTGTGGAATCTTGTGCCACATTTGTGTAAGTAAACACTGACAACAGTTGATCTCTTTCACCAGGACTACAAAGCCAGTTATTTTTCAAAATAAATAAAAAGAAATCTGAAAATTATTTTGATCATGATGATCAACTCATTGTTACACATCAAATATGATTAATCTAGTGCAAATTTTCAATTTAATTCCTTTTTAAAAAGTTTTCAAACTAAACTTAGTAAAAACATACTCTAGTTGTACAAAACCAGTGTTTTGTACACTTCTTAACTAATCTGCAATTTTTTGATCACTGGAAGGTTTAGTATAGTGCTGTTGATTTAAGGAAACCCAAAAGCGCACTTGCACAAAAAATATATTTACTACAGTAATTCAGCACTGTGATCTATCACCTTCTGCAGTATGTGGTAAAGCTGCACCCCTTAAATTAAGTTAAATTTTAATACAAAAGATTATGAGTTAGAACTCATAGAACTTAGACAGCACTGCAAAAAAGAGGAGTTAATGTATAACCTGAATCCTGATGAGTATGAAAAAAGAAGACATTTACTGAGTCGCTGATAAACAGCACAAGAGAGAACTGAAGTGCCACAGCTCCATATTTAGCCTCTTGAGTAATAATGTAAGAGATCAAGATCTCATTCCTGAGAAGAATCACACTGTTATCACAATTCTGTCATCGGAAAAAGCATCCATATTTTATGTTCTCTGCTATAAGACATCTATGCTTTCTTAATATACTTGGTCAATTTCTCACGCATGTATATTCTTCAGGAAATAAATCTACATTTTAAATGCTGTGTCTTGTCCATGATAACGACTAATGTTAAAGGCAAACAAAATATGTTTACTGCGATAACAGTACAATTAATTACAAATAAAAAGTGTCTGGCTGACCACATTATGAAGCCTTAAACAACTTCTTCAGGTTTTACTCAGAAGCCTAGAGCTATGTAAAACATTCAGACTCAGCTGTTCCCAAAGTCCAATATTTAAGGATGTGTTATGACATCATATTATTAAAGTAACACCATGGAGGAAAAAATAACCCAGAACATGGCTATATCACTGGATTTCTCCAAGTCCACACACAGCTGGTCACAAGTATAAATGACAGAGCACTAGGCTCCCAGTCCTGTTTCTTAGTCTCTATTTTAGATTTCAAGAAGATACGATTAGCATTTAGTTTCTGTAATCTTATCTAGCATAAGAAATTTCAACAACTACACCAAGACTAAATGAATGCAATGTATATAAAAAGTATTCCCCCACTGCTGGAATAGTACAGGTGCATTTATCCATTTCTAGCCACGTACCCTGTTATATCATTAGAGTATTTCAAATATTAATTAGAAGAGTGAATTACAATCTTCATATACTTATATATACATATTTACAGATGCAGGAGAGACAATAAAAAAGGTGAAATACATTTAGCTTTCTTGAAATTCTGCTAGCAACAGCAGATGTCAGGGATATGGTATGACTTAGGAAAATCCTAAAATGCCACCATAAATACTCATGTAGCTACTACAGAAATTGCTGCTGAAGAGCCTCAGAACACCAGGGAACAGAAAACTACATGACTCCTCTAGAACAAAGAATTAAAAAACACAGAAAAACAAAACAGTCTTCTAGTATGAAATGCTATTACATACAAAGGCTGAAAATTCTCTACATAACTCCATTCTGTCTAATTAGGTACCTTACTGAATCTTGACTTTCCTTTCAGCAGTATATTCCAATCTCAATCAAAAAAATTTACATATATCTGGCAAACAACTCAAATAATCTATAATGAGCATAAACATGCCTAGAACTTTAGCACAGGCTTTTATGGTTAGCTGAAATGTCAGTTGTTGGAGGCTGCTTAGTGGCATGGATGAGTATTAGAGTAACTTCTAGAAGGAAAAGACTACTTGTAAGGGCAGCTGGTCAAAGACCCACAGTAAATTTAACTTATCACATGCTTCTACAAACTTCTGCTACATGGATATCACATATACATGTTTTTGTAGATTACACTTACTGCCCAGGTAATAATTTCTAATAATTTAGGTGCCCTTTGTCCATGAGATCTCTTAGGGGTCATAATCTAATGGTCCAAGTCCCAGGAAGGTTTTAGGTATTGAACATTTATACATGCACAATTTCTTTTGTCATTGACCTCATACTACTACCCATCAAAATGTAAAATTTACTAAAATTATAGTTCTTTGATACTTCAGATAGGGAACACATGAGAATTTCATTATTAGCAAGTACTTTATGCATACAAAGTCAAACAAAATGCTAAAAGGAGAATTCCCAGCTTTTAAAACACAAGGATATAACCCATGCTTCACCTATACTAGCCTCAAAAAGATCACACTACACCCTGTTAGATGTATGCTAATGATGCCTTAGGTTTTTCATGAATTTGTAGATTTTTATACTTCTATATAGTTTTTTGTATCTAGAGCAGCTAGCAACCTCTAACCCTGCGCTAGCTGTCTTAAGAGTCAGATAATAGCTGGAACACCATGTCTGGGAAACATGTCCGCGAGCTAAGACACTTAAATGTCTTAGCTAAGACAATTATGTTAGCTAAAACAAGAAAGCAAACTCCAGCAACCTTGGAGAAGCTCCAATAAGGGAAAGTGGCATGAAGATGATGATAAAGGATGAAGTAAGGGTCTTAAGA
>JAWWMO010000096.1:42200706-42218561 GCA_035047845.1 Dendrocincla fuliginosa | reverse complement strand
AAGTAAAGAGATTAATTAATATGCATGATCTGAAATATATGGAACTTATTGTATGGGATCAGTGATGGAAGAAGAACAAGTCAGACAGTTAAAACTGATTACATAATAGCCAATTTCCTACTACTATTTAATGCTACTTGATAGGGGAAAACATTCAAATATTGCAAGGTCAGAATATCATCTCATTTCTGACCTAACATATTCAAGTGATGCCACATAATCAGGTTGTTAACAAAACAGCACAGGTGAAAATATATTTCTCACAAAAACAGCCCTATAGTCTATTAAAAAAAAAAGTGAACACATAAATTGTAAAAAAATACTTTAAAGCTCAACTCAGATAGAAAAATTTTATTTTGGTAAACATGACTTCAAACTTGACAATGTATTTTTTAATTTGATCTTGCAAAAACTCCTAGTGAAAGTCTTTCTGTATTAGTCAGTCTATGTTCAATTTGATATGCTACTTGATGTCTCCCAGGAGAGCTTACAAGGCTTACAATGCAAAATACTCTAAATTCTATGCAACACCATATATACCTGTCCAACAACTGGCTCATGTCCAATCTATCAGCCACTCATACAGATTTCGAGCATCCAAACGGATTCAGTTGTTAACTCACATACAAATCATGAAGGCTGACTATAACAGTAGAGCAGCATATCCTCATAGTTAAAATATCCACTTAAACAGAAGCGGAGGTGAGAAATTAAGTTTTAGATTCATCAAATGCCCTTTCCAAAGAACCTTAGAAGTAGCATCGTTTCAGGGTGTTTTCCCACATTCTATGTTCATTCCTCAACCAAAAGGAATTAGGACGGCCACAAAACATCTGGAATTGGCACCATAGTTTTTTATCCATTTCTATATTCTGCAAGATAAGACTTTGCTTTAGGAAAAAAAAAGAAAAAAGTAAATGAAAAATTGTGAAACAATAAACTGGTTAAAAGCAGCTTGCTCCTTAAGTATTTCAAATTTTTGCATGATTACAAAGCAATTTATATTGCGCCTCATTATAAACACAAAGCAGTGTCACTTGAGAGAAATTTGATTTATAACTAAATAAAAAGGGATAAAATGATTTATCATTCATGATGGAAACCCTCCAATGCTTTCTCTTTTTTAACTGTCAGTTTAAAATCCATACATGAAAAGGCAGAAAATGAAAGAAAAAGGAAGGAAAAAGGTAACATAAAGCTGCCAAATTTCTATTTCACCAGCAATGTAATTCAGAGATGGGAAAATCTTTATCAAGGAATCTTAAGTGTCATATCATTCAGGGAATATTTCTGTTTAAAACTATTAGTGCTCCATTGTGAATTCTAATTCTAATTCTTGTAGCTTCAAACAAGCAATTTAAACATCACAAACGTTCAGTCCAAATTTGTAACAAAAAGATTTAAGATCTGCAGACAGAAATTACTACCCCTGCAGTAACTGGATCTCTAAAGAAACTAAAGTGAAAAAAAAGGTATGTTTTTTCCAGAAAACTTCCTGCAAACAAATTCATGTATATGGCAACCATTAAGAAATTTTGAGACTGAGGCTCAAATGCCTCTTCCTGCAGGAAATGAATTGTCAGGCTTCTTCCCCTGTGCAGATGGAGGGCCGAAAATTCATTTGGTTAGTCTACCTAAATACAGAAATTGTGTTTTTTAAACTAGTCAAACCTAGGTAGCCATACAGAAACCTATAATCTGTCTCATGCACAGTACAATGGGTGGCTAATCAGTAAGCCTCCATGGTCTTGAACAGCTACAGTCAAATGCTTCCTTCACCATCTCACCTCTTATGCAGGATCACACATACATTACCAAGTTGTTGTGTTAATCAGGCCTAAGGCTACCAGAAAAAAAGACCAGCTATACTGCTGATATTAAAAGCTGCGAGGAAAGCAAGGAGGGAAGGAAGGAGGGAAGGGATAAGAACAAAACCAAAAAAGCATTGTTCTAATGGTGCTAAAAGTAGAATAATCAGTAGAGTATAGCAGAACCTTCCAAATCTAAATGAGAATGCATCTGAAAAATACCTACAGAAATGCCAATACTTTCTAAATCACATTAACTAAAAAGATCAACAAAACCTCAAAATATCATACATTTCTGGTGTTCAGAAATCTAATTAACAAAATCTAACGCATGCAATCTCCTTAGCCACCAAAAAATTCTCATTTCTGTGTATGCTCATTTGTCTGAGTGTACATGTGTATGCACTCATGAGACCTCAGGACTAAAAAGAAAGAAAAGAAACACATCTGTTTTGTAGTAATCATGACGTTTTCCACTTCCTAGGGAAAAATATTTATCAATTGAAATAAAACAATAAAAAAAAAAGGAATCTATGTAGCTCAAGTCTACATTATTTTTATGAGTCAACTCCGGTTTTAAACATTTCAATCCTACAGAGAAAGTTACATAGAAAGGACAACTGACATATATTAATTTGCCAAATGCTGCTTTCTAAATAACTACAAATAACTACATTTTATAGAAGTCATATTTTATTTTTTCTTTCAGTGGTTTCTGACAACAGAAATAGATTCAAGTTATAGTTTACTTGTATCAATTTCCTACTTTACTAATGTCCAGTAAAATCATTCAAATAGCATGACACATAAAAGGCAGTGATAAAAAACATTTTTGGTCTTCAGAGAGCTATAATGTGCACTGAATACCAACAGCAGTTAAGGAATAAAAATTAAACAATGAACATACACATACTTAACAAAGTCCTGCTGGTTCATTGTAAGACAACTCCTAAATACATTTTAGTATCCAGAAATGAAAACATTATGTAAAATGATGTGCATTGATCCAGTAATCCTCAAAGCTCTTAGAGTGACTTTAATTTACCTGAACACAGAACCGCTTTAAGAAAAATCCTTCTAGACTTTCCCAAAATCTGACTGCAAGGAACAGCACATTTTTATAGTCATAAAAGCAGAACAAAAAAAAAGATCTAAAACACAAGGCCAATGGCAGCTAAAGCTACTATGTTTTTTACACGAATAAGTATCAACAGGTTGAAAATTACTGGTAAAAGAGGCTATGAAGTACAAGATGAAAAGAACATTGATCGTGAGTTATAGTAAAGTACTTATAGTAACAGCAGCCTGTACAATCTAAAGGCTAAAAGGTGTACAAAATGTGAAATGAACACAAACATTTGCATATGTATATTTCACTAGAAGGCTGTCCTTGATCAAGTTTATTATCAAGTAATAACTGTACATACCAGAAGGATATCAAAACATTGACTTAAGCTATACTAGTGGTAGAAAATATTGATACAGACTAGCTACAAATACTACTGCTTTGAAAAAAATCTAATTTATGAAAAAAAAATAAAACCAACATATAATGGATTCTATGCATATCAGGTTCTCTGCCCTATAAAAGAAGGCAAAAACATTAATTTGAAGATAGCTTTTGTTCTCACGTAGTAGGAGAAATCTGGGACATTTCAATGAATGCTTTCCTTGCCATACTTTTATTTGACTTGTACAATTCTTATCACCCTATCCAACATTTATTAATATTAGGTTTATTTATTAATATAGGTTTTATCACATGTACAGAAAGTCATCTGGTTTCTCTGTATTAGAATGTTTATTCCTCTACTGATAAATTCCTGTGCACTGAATTCTACAAAACTATGTACGAAACTGAAGACTTCAGTGAAGTAAAGGGACAAAGACAAAATAGGAAGGCTTAACCCCCTAATGAATCATGCAATTTAATAAAATTCTAGTTTAAAACCAAAGCAAGCCTATGTTATACATATCCTCCATTTCAGCAAACCTAGCTGTTAAAATCATACTATTTTAAAATTACTCCTCTATCTATCTAGAGAAAATACACCTTCATACTCTCATATACCACTTCCAATGTCTTTTGGTCTTCAGCTCATTTAACATAACAAAAATGTACAAAAGGCACTTAACTGACAGAAAAAAAAACACAGAAGAGCAGCATTGTAAGAATAAAAGTTTTTTGAGGAGAAAGGCTGGAATCTCAAAAAGAAATAACACAAAAGCTGAAGAATAATGGACATAAAGCCCTTTCTTAAACAAAGAGTATGGCATTTACGCATGACTATGTCACATACAAATCAACAGTAAATACATTACTTATAGAGCATAATTTACAATTAAATGCCATCTAATATCTGCACTTCATTCCATAGAATTCCACTTGCATCAAACATCAAATGTTCACTGTTTTCAATATTCACAATTTTTTTTTGAAGTGCAAACAAAAGTTTTTGAAGTTTTTTACCTAAATTATTTCTCCATCACTAATTCAACATAACTGTGAATAAACCAAGGCAGAACTATAAAATTATGTAAAACAGCACACACTCAGTGGAAGAAGAAGACTAATTTATCTCATAATATTTTTTCCTAACTTCTTCAGTTACCAGACTAGGACCTGAGTTTTACCAATCCCTTCATCCTCTACACAATATGTTAGAATCTCTGTACTGCAGTTCCTCCACAAGATAAATCATTACCAGTAGTAAAAGTACATTCTCTTTGAAACTTTCTTCTCTTCCATAAAATTTTAAGAGCTTCACCTTTAACAATCTAGTGCTCTATTTTGCTATGAACAAGTAGGTATGACAAAGGAATGTAAAATAAAAAACTGATTAGAAAAGATGCAATAAAAAACTTTTTAGCATGCACCGCACCTCTGAATCTTTGCACACATCTCAGCTGATATTCAGATAAATAGTGAAAGATCTTCACTAAAATGTTAGAGAGTATGAATCAATTAGAAGAATTTCTTGGCTTGACTGGGGATAGTGTTTCAGCCATGCACTGTGTTTTCGGTGAAAGACAGAAATGCCTGACAAAGTCATGCCTATAGAAGTGGTCCCGTATCACATAAAATGAAAAAAGGGTGTTCATGAACTGAAGCATTCATACCTAATAGAGCAGATTGTGACTTCTTATGGACCTCTTAGTCAATATTTTTTTTCCATAGTCAAATGACAGTGTTCCATAATGCACACAGATAATAGACAATCTGTGTCTATTTCACATTTCAATAGTTTGGAGAGGCTTTGCTTGCTCCATATGCAAACTGAAAAGAAAAGCAGTATCAAGTATCAAGTAGTAGTATATTACATTCGTTCCTCCCATAAACCAAGGAAAGCAGTAAACCATTTCATCTCGTCAACTGTGTTAATAATATTGATCTGATCATCATAAAGAAGACACAAAAATAACGTAAAGCAGAAATTACCCTTTTTACTTCCTTCCTCTCCACAGACTTAAGTGTCCAAATTAAGCATAAATCAATTTACTGTGTGTACTTGGTTTTAAACCACACGTTTATTTTTAAACCGACATATACTCACATGGATTTCAGTAATTTCACACAGTAATGAAGTTACTTAGATATATTGGTTACAGGTATGGGTGAGCCTTACTTCTCTGCTGAATGCTATCTTAAATGAAGCTTTTTTTATCCTTTCTGTCCTTGCTTACATTTTCACATATATGTTCTCATATTTCTACTATACATTTTTACTATACAGAATGACAGGACAAAGAATCAGCTCCTGCTAACCTGATGTGTGATTAAATCCACTTAATACAGTGGGAGTATGTGGATGAATACAGCACACAGTTCTTATCACCGAGGACTGTTTATACATAAGCATTGTCCTTCCACAGGGAAGATCATTTAAAAATAACGTATATTCATTAATGTATAACTGAAAATTTTCTTTCTGGCTCTTATAAAAAATACTTGCACCTCCTCTCTCATTTCGTGTGTTTAACGTTAGCAGCAGATGTGAATGTTCTGTATCTTTAAACTCATTTCAGGGAATCTGGTTACATTGTTCTCAGTATCTATATTTATTTTTAGCTATATATCTAAAACCACTTTTTTTTCTTCAAAGTTATCCTTAGAATTCCAGATAATGGTAGAAGAAAAGAGGGAAGAGTGAAAATGAGTGATTTACGATGATTTTTTTCTGTATTATTCATATTCTATTAGGCAATGCCACAAACAAGGGACTAAATTCTAGGCTGTAAACCACAGAAGACGCATACAAGGATTGTCTTACTGCAGAATGCTGCAAACAGTAAGGGGATTTTTGCAAAGTACAGCTGACTGGACTAGTTTTTACCATTCTGTGGATCTTTGTAATCTCCCTATCTGAGCAGTGTATTTGTGATACACAAGTGTACAATTCCTTCATGCCTCGGGGTCATCCTAAAAATGCAGCTGTAAAACTATTAATAGTTCAAATAAATACAAATAATGCAAAATAATATATATGATATACACCATCAGTCTCATATATAGACAACCAATAGATAACCATAGTGCTATCTAAAATTATGTCTGGTTTATTATTATTTATTCAACCTGAGATCTAAGAGTCTGTCCATCTGAGAGCACAAAGTAATTCTTGATTGCCATCGAAGCAATCAAACATCAGCTCACTCCACTGACACTCACTCAGTTGTTGATTACTAGTCACACGCCAAGCCCTCTCACGTAGCTGTAGCATATAATGTAGGTATGTCTTACAACTGGTAAACTACCCAAGAAATCCAATAGTCCAATTAAAAGGAAGCCACAAAATTTTTGAAAGATAAGCTTCACCCATATATATACTTTTGGTTAAGAAAAAAAAGAAAATTGCCTTATTGTTTCAACAGTAAAAATCTGAAAGTGATTAGCTGAACATAAAAGATATTTTCACAGTCCTCCAAGGGAAGGCTCTGCATTTTATAAGGAGTACCCTAGTATCTTCAAGGAAACACTGTAAGGAAAAAGTATGTGAGACAGACCATCTGTCTACACATCATTAAAAAAACCGCTGAAAAATTCTCAGCATTACAGAAAAACATAAAGGAAGATTACAGATGAGAAAGTTGAATATAGTTTTCCTTTCAGCAAGTTTGAAGGTAAAAGGAAATGTTTCACTGGGAAACAAAAAATTGGTAAGTTAATGTTTATCCACCAAATATATGAGCTATTTGCAAACAGAAAGCAGGCAAAACATTCACAGGCTCTATAAGACATCCTGACATAGAAGGACTCAGTGAGAAGAATTTCTGAAAACTGGTCTTTATAAAAACAGGACTCTGGAAGTACCAAAAGCCGTGTCCAAACAGCCAAAATTCTGAAAGAAGCTTCAGACTTTGTATAGATGCAGACAAGCCACAAAAGTTCAGTACTAGCTTCAAACCACCACAAAGGGCAAACAAAAACACAATTAAACATCTATGACAAGGATGTGTGGTTACCTGTACTCTCAGCAAAACATAAATTCTCAGCTGCTACAGCTTCATTCCCCATAGTGGAACCATACAAACTGAGCTCCCCTTAGTAGCTACTAAACTATTAAACACATGCAACTCCAGGCAATATCAAAAATCTAGTAACACAACTATATCTCTGACTGGAGCAGCCATTTACCTAACATTAACAAGAAAAAAAACTTATAAATGCAAAAGCAGGAGGAAATCCTGCTTAATTGTTGTATAGGGGTATCTATATGCGTAAGTCAAGAAAAGCCGCAATTGTTACTCGCTAATAACATCTCAGAAACTCAGTGGGTGGAATAATAAGTACATTAGCAAGAAAAGCACAGTGAGAACCTGCCTTAAAATTCTCAAACATGTTAAACACGATGAAGAAATACAGCATACTAAGAAAAATACAGTATGACAATGTATGACAAAGGATGTCTCTTGACAAAATTTAATGCTTCAAACCATTAACACAGTAATTTTGTGTTCTAAAAAATACCTAGCTCTGATTGTACTCAGAGAACCTGGCACTTAAGTGAGCTTGAGAGCTTTGGAACCTACACTCCTGAAATTTTTGAACTCAGAAGTATGAACTTACAACACTTTTAACAATTTATTTTGTAAGAATAAACGACCAGGACTGTGTCTCAATAAAAACTGACTCACTCTGACAGAGACAGGATCTAAAAAACTGAATTCAGCTGAGTAACACAGAGACTTAAATGGAAGGCTGTACCTGGAGAGAAGAGAGCCAGCATCCACAGTTAAATCTAAATCTGCTACCACTGCACCTAGAGACAAAAACAACAAAATAGTACCAGAGATATATTTCTTTGTTGTTACACTCATGCAGTTCTCTAGACACCAGAAGCCAAGAGAAGCTGTCAAGCAGGTCTCTTTCTCTTACTGTGTTCCTTCTTTTCATGTGGAAAGCTTCCTGCTGTGAAAAACGGGTAGTGGTTGAGAAAGAAAAGAATTCACAGAGAAAAAGAAGACGTTGTATCCTAACCAAGACATAAAAGAAGGCACAGAACTTTTAAAAAAGCAGATAACCTAGATTTTTTCAAATACCTCAACAAAGGCAGCATGTGTAGAAGTACACATGTGGTGTCATGAGTACACCAATGGCTGCTTTCTAGATATTGATACACAGTAAAAGAAATTGAAGATCAATGCAAAAAGAACATGCCTGTAACATTCAGCAAAAGTGAAAAAAGGTGAATTAAGCCTTTGAGATCTTAATGACAATACGTTACAGAGGGGATTTCTGCAACATAACAAATAGAGTATCCAGCATTCAAAATTTAAGTGACATTCTGAAAAAAAAAAAGACAGTTTAGGAAGCCATTCTCACAGTTCATGAGAGTTCACAACATCAGATATGTTCTAAAAATGAGAAGCAAAAACTGCTATGGAGAGTTACATTTAAAGGACACTTAAAGACTCATTCCAGAGAGAGGGAAGGACAGTACAGAAGAGCTGGTATGAAGCAGACACAGGTATTTCTTCAGGAAGATACATTTCTCCTTGATTTACTAACTCCTGTTTACAAAACTGAGGACAGATCACCAGACTTGTAAAAGCAGGATGGAGAACAACTTGAATAAAGAGTTGGGAAAGGGTTATCCCCAGCCACAGTAGTGTATCAGCATTGATCCTATGGCAGTTTTGCTTTACTGGGAAAATTCTGAGGTGATAAAATTTCACTCTTTCCTCTTTCAAGTGGATGAATTCAGGTTTACTCCCATCACCAAGTTCTTCAGTGTTCTCAAGGGTTCCATCTCATTAAATACAAAACAGATCTGAGCACTATCATCTGAGCAACATGTAAAAGCTGCAAAAAAAAATCTCTGCCTAATTTTATGACAGATTTTCTGATTAATTTTCTGCAATACGAAGTTAATCCAGGAAAGCAAAATTTCACCTCAAAATACCAAATTCTTCACCTCCTTACAAGAATGGCAACAAAAAAAGGCTGAAAAAGCTGCTTATGTGTCTAATAAAAGTATGTATCTGTTAAGCACTGGTTACTATATTAACGATTCTAGCAACTCAATCATCATCACGGTAGAAAAACCTTATCACACTTTTCTTCTCCACATGATAAACAATCAATTTTGACTTTTTTATTAATTTCTGTCTCTCTAACCTGGACAACTGCAGAGAGATCAGCAAAGATGAAAAAAGTTTTAAGGCCACTGCACCTTTCATGGTTTATGTACTCCTCAATAAAAAGTACAAAGACTGAGATTGTAAATTCAAATTGCTTGAAGACATAGAAATCTACATCTCTAAGAAGTCCAGTAGTTATTTTCATGCTTTCTAATATATTTGGAATAAGATTATCCTTGTTCACTAGATTAATAAAGAAATCCTATGAATAAATCAGCAAGTGATACAGTCCTAGTTAAGTGTCCTTTTAGGGATTACATTGCCCAGAAGGACATGTATCTGTTCCATGAGATACAACTGAACAGATGAAGAATAAACAATTCCTTTTTACATATATAGTCTTCACTCCATTCAGCCCCAAACTGTCTAGAACTAAGCTAACCAAAATAGTATTGCTGAAGTCCTAACACTCCGTTTTTTTCCCGAGTCACTGTAATCATGCAAAAGTAAATCCAAGGAATGCTAGGATTGTTATAGAGATATAATTGCTCCTGCAGGCATTCACTGCCACCTGTTAGCATTAGAAAGTACAATGCTCTCTTCATTATCTACTGCCCTTGATATATTTAAAATATTCATCTGGTCAACATGCTGATAACTTCATGTGACCATTTAAGACAATTTTGAAAATGTTAAATGGCCAATGGGTATAAATTGTACATATTCAACTTAGTGCCCACAAAAATCTACACTGATTATCCACTTCTCTTTAACTGAAAATAAAAAATGCATTACAGTATCATTAATATCAACTAAGGCAAACATTTCTTTAATATTACACTTTTTCATTCATACACTGTGTACAATAAAGTAATGAAAGGTTTTTTATGTCAAGCAAAAATAGTATCTCAAAACAATTAAATCATAAAAGGCAAGAAAAACAATTTCACTGTTTGGAAAATTCTGTTAATCAAGAACAGGTCATTGATGCACTTAATGGTAAAGTGAAATAGGCTAAAAATGAAAAAAAATCTAATAACAGAATCCATCTTTTATTTAGATTAAAATGAATAGGTCAATAGTGAATATTTATTACTTAAGCAAAGACAGTTTTCCAAATAAAGTTGATGGCATGCTGCCAGTAAGTAGAATACATAGGCATTTGGCAAAATGCCATTTCCTTGATGCAAAACTGTTCTAAAGTGATTCTTGCTGAATAAGTATTTCTCTTTACCAAAACGTTTCTTACTCTCTAATTTATGAGATACTATAAATCAATTCATCAGATGTTTTATTAAGCTTTCTTCTCTGAATTTGAATTTAACCACTGCTAGGACTACCCGAGCTAAAAGTGCTATCACTTAAGCAAAGACACAAAAGAACTATGGATCTGATCCAAATAATGCTGCTGTCAAATGAAATCTTTCTCACCCATCACTGTGGGCTTTGAGGCTATTAGGACAGCTCTTCTAAGGCTTGACATAAAAATCCACTACTAGGGCACAAATTAATAGAAACAACTGAAAAATGGCTTGCAAGCCTAACAATGAAGGAGTCTGGGTTTTTGTGCACCCTTCTCAACCAAAATTCACTTCTCAAAAGTTAATCACATCACCATATATCGGAACAAACTTCAACAACTCAGGGAGCATAGACAGTCCAAAAATAAAATCTGAAAGTCTGATCTTAACACATGCTTCTGAAAACACAAGTAAGAGCCATCCAGGCTATCCATCTGTACTGGCAATAAATATTGTGATACCTGAACTAAAGGTACTCTTTCTACCTCATGAATATCTACCATTTCATCACTAATGAATATCAGTTCTACCTTAGTTAAGCTTGCCAAAAACTACAAACATATTTTTTTCTATGAAAAAAAAAATCCTATTTTTAGGTGAAAAAGGAGAGTACCTTCATGCTCAATAAACTGTTAAGAACTTTAACAATATCTGAAACAATTGAAACAAAGAGTGAAACGTGTCATTTCCAAATTTTCTGGCATGAAGTCACATCATCCTATTTACTGTTCCAGTAATTTGGGTGTGTTTTTGCGAAACAAAGGGGAACATTCAAGAGTAAATTTATCCTTATTATTCACAAATCTACTTACTCCTTCTGAACTATGCAACAATATAACTCAGCATTGAACATATCTGGTTGTTGTGGGCTTAATTTTTCTTCAGAAATGCTACTGGTTACTTTGGCAAGGACATAAGGCTGTAAATTCCTATCCTCCATCAGTAGCACTGACCTCAGAGCAAACCCCACAACTAGCTACAGGCATTCAACATCCATCATTGCTCCTGAAACCTAATCTTTCAGGGAAGGACAGCTGCACTGGGCAGCAGTTAAGCAGCTTTCTAAGATACACTATCATCCTAAACAAACAAAAATAAATAAATAAAACTTCCTGTCCTACTTTTTCATCAGCGTTTTAGAAATCTCTTATTGCATGTTCCTCACACCAAATGAATGACTTTTACCTGCACATAGGCAGACAACGTTCTAGTCTAGTCACCAGATAGATACCATTTTTTTCAAAATTTTATTACATGCAAAATATCGCTGTTCACGTATTAAGAAAAAACAGTTGAATTGCTGGAAATGTAAATATATAGTACGCCTATAAAGAGAATTTTAATAAAATGTAGCATAACAGGTAAAGAAATTATGCACCTGACATTCATAGTATTGAAAACCTAGGCAGGAAATATTTAGTTCTACAAAGAGGGGAGGGAAGGGGAAGGGGAAAGGAGGAAGAGGAAGGAAAGGAGGGGGGAAGGGGAGGGGAAAGAGATAGTAGAAATAGCAGTCTATTCCTCATAACAAAATTCAGCTTCCTTTGGAAAAGCTTTATAAAAGAATATAGCCTACAGATAGTTCAAAGAACACCTTTTTTTTTTTTTATTTCAATATCATTGAAAAACAAGAGCAGTTACTGAATTCAAACTTCGTACATTTTTCTGAAAATCAGAAAGACTATGACATTGCTACTCGCATGTATCTGAATCTTGTCTTGCTGAGTCAAAGCAAGTAACAAAAAAACACAGATTTTTGGGTAAAACCAGTGAAGAATAAGCCAAGGTGAGACACTGAAAACAGGACTGGGCAGATTTGTGAGAAAAATGTATATTTAGCTGCAAATTTAGGTCCTAAGCCACATTTGTTTCTGTCAGGTTGGTATAGACTATATTCTCCGTAAAGATCATCAGCTATCTAAAAAGCCAAATTTTACACACCACTTAATTAACTCTGACTTACAAATATGCAATTTCCAGAACACTAAAAACTGTAAAAGAAAAGCAATACACTTGCTTGCGTTACTCAACATACCATGTTTGATATACTGCTTAGGAAAAAGTACACATTATCTGGCTACAACAATACGTGAGCAGTTCGGCTGGCACTAAACAGGACATCCATTTTGATTGCCTGCAAACAACAAATTAATTTGTATACCAGTGGAGTGATTCCAATAACCAGAATATTACTGAAAAACTCAAATTTAACTCCCCTGCGCTTAACTATGAAGAAGGACAGGACACAATAATATGATATTAGGGAACATCCTCTGGTATAATAAAGTGTCTAAAATTCCACCATTCTCAGTTGGCTGAGGATGAAGTTTTCTCACATTCTCTCTATTTGAAAGAACACAGAGAATTCCCATCAGATACCAAGTATAAACAGGGAAGTTGATTTTTGAAAAAATCTCTCTTTCGAAACTCTACTGAAAAAGCAAATACCATTTTTTTTTTTTTAATTTTCCTTTCCGTTACTGCTACTAAGGCTATGGAGAAGGCTGTCACAGTATGTAAGCAGAAGACAGTGAAAGAGATAAATCTTAGGGAATACATCAGGGGAAGTACAGAGTGTGTATACCTGCTGGTGTACTTAAAAATAAACGGATAGTATTTAGTTTGACTTGTCATTTTTATAAATTAATTGAAAGAACATGAATAATAATGTTTTAAAAAGCAATGTTTTCAGAATTTACAAAATAATTTATTCAGTTTAACCTCACTTTTCGCAAACAAACTTTTTATTTTTATTTTGTATCTATTTTCCCTGCATCTTAGCTATCCACTTTCTATAGGAAGACAAAAACATGCAATATTTTAATAAATATTATCAATAACTAACCAAAAGCCATCTGAGCTTCTGAAATATAAGTTAAAATTGTGCAGTAGTAAACACAGAGTTCTACCAATGCACAGCGGCTTAAATAACAAGTGAAATGAATCTTGCTGGAAAGGAATTTACAGGCAAAGCACCCTCATGCAACCTTTCTGTACAACATCAGATTTCTCCAGTTGTACTGCATCCTTCAGTGTAGCAGATCACCAAGAGAAGCGAGCTTCCTCTCTGCTCTTACTTGGTAAATCCCTGATACTATTAAAACAAGTATTTTTAAACAGATTCTTGCTTTAGGCTTCATTTAAGGTCTTTTCCAAAGAAAACAAGGATTAAGCAAATAAAGTAAACAACTCAGAGTATGTAAAATTGAGAGTTTTCATAAAAATATTGTATGTCGACTGTGCAATGCCAACTGTTTTTAAACAGAATTACAATGAAAGCAAGCTCCTGTTACAAAAGATGGCAAAGTATGACTGACACTGAACTTACACCAGCAAATATCTATACCTTTTTCTCAATTTGTTAGAGAACAAAAGATTAAAAATCACCACAGTCCTACACAAAAATGAAATACAATGATTCATAGACCTGTACTGTATTACTCTTCTCGAGATCCAAAGCGCAAATGAAGTGCCTATCCTCTGCATTTCAGAGCCACAGCCTTGGTGTAAAACTGAGAGTTTTGAACAGATGTTTATCATTTGAGAATACCTTTAAATTAGATTTCATTAGACTTCATCAAAACTTTACCTAAGGCACACACACACACATTTCAGAAAATTAATCTTGGTCAATATTTGCACAATGGCCGTTGGTAATATGACAAAAAAATTCCTCTTGCTCGCCCAACACCAAATGATATACAAAACTCTGATGTTTTAAAGACAGCTTATTAAAAAATTAACATACCATAGGGAAACTCCATTTTGATTCCATGACCTTACTGTGATTCAGCTTGAAAATCCTTTCAAATGAGAATTCTCAGAGCTTAGTAACGGAAGTTCATTTCAAAGGAAATCCAATATGCAAATATTTCAGCTGTGCTCTTTTACAAATTGTCTGCCTTTTTCAAAAACAGAAAACCAACAATGGAACACTGTAAGTATGCTTGACCTTATTGCTTAATGTCTATCAAGAATGCTATGGCTGGTGGATTTTAAATTTCTGAAACTGACACTCAAAATTGTATAGTGCACGTCCCATAAATGCTGACTACACTCCAGCCAAAGCCTTGGAGCCGACACACTCTCAAACTTACATAACACTTACAATGCTAGTTTAAATACACCATCAATCTATGTCTGTTCCTGCCTCGAAGTAATCCTGTTTAGTTTATCTTTTAACCCTACACTTGCATGGAACAGTACTATTTCTAATCTAATATATAAAACACATAGGTAACAACTCTATTTTCTCAGCTTGCAGAAAATATGAAATGCAGAGAGACACTCAAATCCAGTTTTGCCCAGAATTTGTACCTCTGGAGTCACTGTTCACCCCCAACTCTCGTAGCAGTCAGGAAAGTACGGAGGAAAGAACTGTGTTGGATACCATACAGGACTGGAGAGGAATGGATGAAGTATGGCAAAAGTAAAAACTAAATAATATACAATTTGTATGCATCTCCTAAGAAACTCCAGTCTCATTTACTAGTAAGGAATAAATAACTGACAACTTTGCTTTTGACATTAGACACCTGTGTAAAAAATGTCTGGTGAAAGTGAGCATATGCCATGCACTGGTAACTGCTGTATGAGAGCAGTTTATACAGGCCCCTAGTGGCTCAGCACAGCAGATGAAGGGGAATTCTCATTCTTCAGCCTGTGTAGTTTTGGTCCCTGCATTACTCAAAGCTAGGAGCAAAAGACAATGTTAAAAATGAAAGGTGAATCACTGACTAGACTTAAACTGATATTCAGTTCCTTCACACACCTGCTAAACCATTCTTGCAAACCCTCTCCCTAAGATTAAGCTCTGATTTGCTATCACCCATTGAGTTTGCTGACAATGCTGGTGTTTGAGTTACATAACCATCACAGCAGAACACTAAATTCACACTATTTTCTAGTGCTCATTTTAAAAGTACTATGACTGATGGGTCTAATAGCAGCTCCTAAGACCCATTTCTGAAATCTAGATATACCAAGAGACTCTTTTCCTTACCATGCACCATTCCTGACAGCTTGCCATAGCACACATAAACCATAATGAATTTCTTAAGAGTCTTCTTAGGGTAGAAGACTTCTACTTAGACTAAGCTTTCAGTGCTTTAAGTGGATACAGAAAAGCTACACACCATTTCTGTGTTGAAAGAAATCTAAATATACTTCACCATATTACCACAAGCGACAAAACTAAAATTGGAAAGCTACTCGTGTAAAAAGTCTCTCATTAAATCCTTCCTTTCTGTGTAATACTCGGTACCTTGAAAAGCCCATGCCAGTATATTTCTAGCAATTTTGACTGAGCAAAATTTGACATCTGAATTTATTAAACTCACCAGTTTGTCAATTTCACACATTAAAAAAGCAATAATAGCACATCTCATGAGAGGGAATGCAAAGAAGCTATCAAAAAACTGCCATCTAAAGTAAGATACAAGTACATATGATTGGATTTTGGACAGGGGAGAATCTTTTTTTTTTCTTCAGAGTTGCTCCATTCATAACAAGAATTGTAGGAGCTTCGTTGCTTGTAGACCAGGAGAAAATGATGTCATTTACTACACACTTTTTCAGCAAGAAAAGAAAGTACTGACCGTTATAACATTATAAACCTCTAGCAGATACCAGAGGAATGAAGAATATGATATATACATTTTTCCATCTCTATATCAAAATTTCCAATAAATGTCCCAACATTGCAGAAGTTTTATGTGCCTGAACAAAGGGTATATTGGAAGTGATCTCTGAAAGGCTGAGAACACAAGCATAGCTTCCCACAGTACTCCTAAGTTTATGAGACTACAAGCATCACCAAAAATACTCATGTTTGCAAACAGGAAACTCCAAAGCAATCAGCATCTTTAGATTCATCCCCAGTATAATGCTGTCTCAGGCGACCAGTGAACACGTAACACCCTAACCTATGTAAATAAAGATCCTTCTATGTACTTCAAAACTGAGAATACGGCATCGAAATCATGGTAAAGAAGCTGCCATCCTTCCACAAGACAGTAACAGTACAAAGGCCAAGCAAAAGAATAAAATACGCATGGCAGCAGTTCTGGAGAAGTAACAAGGAGGAGCAGACATTCAAAAGCCATACATGCAAGGCTGCATGGTAATCTCTTATAAAGGGAAGAATACCGTTCTGTCGGTCAAGGAGGGGATAGAAAACAGGCAAAATAGGGGATTCGGCAGAAGAAAACAACTGTTTATTTGTAAGCCTGGGAGAGCCCGGTTGCAGCAGTGAGGAGTGCCTCCTTGCACGGGCAGCCGGCGCAGAGGGAGCTGCTAAGTTTGCTGAACAAATTCAAGAATCTCTTTGTGAGCGCTCGGAAAACTGAGTTTCCAGCCCTATGTGCTTCCTTTTAAGTGGTTTCGCGAGAGTAAACAAAGAAATTAAAAGCCTAACCTGAGAAAAGCTTCGCATCTCCGCGCCTCCCTGCTCCACCGAGAGACAGCAGGAGGAGGAGGAGAAGGAGGAGTAGAAGGAGGAGGAGGAGGAGGAAGAGGATGAGGAGAGCGCCCTGCACGGACTGGCGCCGGGGGTGCCCCCCAGCCGCTCACCCCCAAGCCCCGTCTCCAGCGGCAGGCGTCTGGCCTCTCACCCTGGCTACCCAGCCCCTTCTCTCCACCCGTAAGAATAAGCAAAAGAATTAGTAATTATCTTGCCAAAGCAAACATCCAGTGTGTAATTATCGTGCCCCCCCTCCCCGCCCGCGTACAGCGGCACTCAGTGGAAACGTCGGCTCGGATCCATCAATGGCCCTCTCGCTGCCCCATCCCCCGTCCCCGCTCCGCGGCTCCCCTCGCTCCCCGAACAGGCCTCGCCGCCAGGCTGAGCCCCGGCGGGGGCTGGCAGCGGCCGGGGGGCAGCCCCGGGGCACCCACGGGGAGAGTTGTGTGCGAAGCACTTGTGTGCGGGCTGCGAGCACACACACACACACACAGAGACACAGACACACACACACACACACACACTTTTGTGCTCGCAGGCACAAACGCGCCGAAAGAGGCGGCAAAGAGGGAGCGGCGGCGGAGGAAAAATGGGTCAGGAGCGGGGCAGTTACCTGGTCATGCTGGCCCCCCGGTCCCAGCAGCAGCCGCCGCCGCCGCCTCCCGCCGCCGCCACCTCCTCTCGCTGCTCCCGGTCGGCTCCGGG
>JAWWMO010000096.1:42068817-42082797 GCA_035047845.1 Dendrocincla fuliginosa | reverse complement strand
TCAGAAGATGTTCAAGAACTATTGCTGTGAAGGACAGCATTCTAATCCTCCTACACAGGATTTCTGTAACTGTGCTATGCACAAAGCAACAGTGAGTTGAACTCCAAGATTTCCAGACTATAAAAAGACAACTATCACTTAAAGTTCAAAAAGGACTATCAGGATTTACAATCCTTATCTGGGCTAAATTTTGACCATGACTATAGAAAGTATTTTTCCTCTGGTTCATCTCACAAAGATGTGTTTTATAAGTGTCTCTTATCAAATAGGAATGAAAACTAGCTGAGATATTAGTGCTCTGAAACCTGTGCTGTAAGAGTATTAACCTCCTTGTACTATTAATTTTGTGTATGATAAAAAAAAATGATTGCTGCAAAACCAATGGAGCTACTAATACAACAAAACTCTATTGAAATAAAGTAATTGTTTCACAACTTCGGTTGTCTGTCTTCACACTATTCCCCTCTTAGGGAGAATCCTCTGTGGAACTTCTGCTAACAAAGTAAATAAATTCTACTTTTATGATCCTTCAGATTACTGTAGATAAAATGTGAGAGGAATAATTTTTAAAATTTCTAACAGTAAAATAAAAGTAATTTTATGTCAGATTTCATTCTTATTTAATTTCTTTTTTCTGGTCAGTCTGTCAGTTACAGTCTTTTGTAACACTCACAACCTCATAAAAGAATATAATTAGGCCAAATCAGAATTCCCCTTGCCAGAAAACAAGGCAATTCACATGATATTCAGGAAGAGAGGATTAAATATGTAAAAAGGAAACATATATACAGAAAATACTCAGAGGACTATAGGTTTAGCTCTTCAAGGTAGCTAGGAGAAGTGAAATGCTATCCAGAGCTAATATGTTTATATCAGTTATGATTCTGAGAAATTAATAACCCTTTTTTTATCACACTTGACTCTTAAAGTTAACAAATTAATTATATGTAAGTGGGCTATATTTCCAAGAAATCTTAAGACAAAATTGCCATGATAGCAGCAGTAATGAGAAACTAGGATAACATATTTATCCCTACACTGGAATAAGAAAGTGCTAGTATGACTCTGTTTTACCTTCTGGTATAGGTATTATCACAATATCTCAGCATTTAGGCCAGTTTATTCTACCAAAAGGAGCTATACCATACAGAACTTGAATAAAGCAAGTATCAGCATGAATTAAAGCAGATTGAGAGTCTTCCTAGATTTAGGAGCAGAGACCCAGCATATCATTGCATTGTGCATTAGCCAGATTCATTTGCTTCAGCTTCCCTCTACCTCAGTGGAATTTTCTTCTCACAATTATGGAAAAAAAAGATTTCCTTGCCAAAAGCAGATTATTTTGAACAATCAGGTCATAAAAGAAAATATGTCCCAGAGTCTTACGACATTTTTGCTTGCTATTGACTTCTGACAGTGAACTAACAGTGTGATAATCACAGACAAGAATATAAAGGTTGACTTGCTCTAGAGGTAGTTATGTCTTATTTCTTATATTAATTTTATACATAGCACAATCTTTTATTTTCACAGATTGTGCTATTTCAAAATGATTTAGCGTATTTTTTAAGTATCCTTTTGTTTCAATTCAAACAAATACAATATTCAGACAACATGAAACATTTGAGAGCTGAGGATTGTTTTTAATTTTCCTCCAAAAAGAGGACTAGGACTTTCTATTGGATGAAACACATCCAATAGAATATGCTTAAATCTAGATTTTCCTTAGCACTGTTACAATTTTACCTGTTGTTGAGTAGGAAGTTAGAATTAGTAATTTTGTCTAAATGGAGTAATAACCAAGGGAATCAAAACATAAAAACAATACTGTCCTAGTTCAGCAGGTGGGACCAGTTATCACTATGTGGGGGTGATCAAAGCTATGTATTCTACCTCCCTCTATTCATTTCCCAAAAACAATGGACCATTTGCAGCAGCTGCCCAGGGATACATTACCACCTTCACACCCGGCCTGAGGGCGTGTGGCTGCTAATGGGCCATCAACGGTTCAACAATATCCCATGACTCACAGAGTTAATCACCCATTGTATGAGTCCCCGCCCTGGGGGACTAGGTGCTCCCTGAGGGTACATAAGTGGGGGTAAGAAGACCTCGGGTACGACTCGTTGGATCCAAAGGTGCAGTAGGACCTTGACAGGGGGAAACCACCACTCTCGACCAGACCACAGCCATCATCTGCACCAACAGGTTCTTCACTTCCTTTTGCTTTAAACTCGGGAGAACCACACTGGTCTCAGCACAAGGGCTAACAAACCCCTTTGGGCTTGTGCCCCGCGACACTGGGTTATACTGCTGGGTTTTGCTGAGTTGGAAGCAGTTTTCTCTTTGTGCCAGTGTATTTATTGTAATATCTTTCATTAAATTGTAACTCTGACTTTTAATCCCTCTTGTGGTAGGTCCATTTCTCCTGCTGGTTTAAACCTTAAACCAGCACAAATACGGGAGACATGAATATAGCAAAATTTTCTTTCTACATTCAAACCTTTCAAGAGATGGAGAAACTCCTTTGCATGTAAGCTAAATCCAACTACAGTCATCTAATAGAAATTTAATCACATTTCCTTGCATAACAAAGGATTGATTGTACAAAGTATTAAGTATTAATTTTTCATCTTTCTCCAGTTTTCAGCCTCTAACACCAGGTGCCTTTATTGTTGAGGGTTTTTTGTGAGGCTTTGAAAATACAAAGGTGAAAAACTCATAGAGGGATAAAACAACTCATTGAGGAAAACAATTCTGATTAAATTCTGTACTGCCATAGTAAAAAAATACAAAGTTTGCCTGAGCATATTTTCTGCGGTGTCAGGGTAGTGCAAGATAAACACTGAATTAAATGAACTTTATGCTGTACGATTGTCTGCCAGATTTGAGAAGAATGGGTCAATGATGCCCAGATGGTCTTTTGCGTTTCCTGTTCTTGCAGTACATGAGATTTATTTGTAGAAGAGATAAAGAGCTACACATGTGCAATCAATATATATTTACACAATGGAAGATGCTTAGTACTTTTACAAAAAACAAGAATGAAGCCACCGGAGAATACTCCTAATACTGAAATTTCATATTTGCCTCCAAACCCATACTTAACAAAACTAACAGTATGTTTACATTTAATCCACACTAAATGGGTTCTAGCTGTTAATGTTCTTGTATGGCATTGCAAATATTTTGCTATAATGTTATGAATGAAGGTAGACCATATATTACTAAGTATAAATCTATAAAAAATGCTATAATTACAAATGTACACATGCAAGATTTAGATACTGCTGTTGTAGTAGTTGCTTGGACCATTCTTCTGAGCATAGAAGTAGTACTGAAACACTACCACTAAAAGATCTACACCCTGTGCTTAACTTGTGTACACTGTCAAATTTTAACTTTAAAATGTTTCCAATGAATATTTTTTGAGTTAGTAGTTCCATACTTCAGTCCATTGGTTTGCTATAAATAAAAGTATTTATTTACTCTTAGAAGTAAATATGTGAAGAGTGATGGCTTTTTCTTCTCGCTTTTAGACAATATATATTGCTGATGTGATATAAGAAAATATGTAAGTACATTATCCCCTCTTTATTAGAATGAAATACGGAATAAAGGTGATCCTTGTAGCATCCTTGTAACAGTCCTGTTGCTTAAATCCTGCATCTTGTTGAGCTCTGAATTCCTTCACAATCTCATCCCCACCAGCCCAGTTCTCTGTTTCCTGAAGCCACAAACTTCAGGTCGAATTCAGATGCTTCTTGGCTACCTTCCTGCAAAAGCAACACAGGTACTAGTGAGATGTGGCATACCTGTCATTGGTCTTTCTTGGTGTGAGGTTTGGTTGGTATTGCATGTGCTAGCGAGCTGTTTATACTCATGTTTATGAGTTCCCTCACTTCAGTGAACATCATATTCTGATACAGTTTCTTCAGTTTAGCTGCAGGTACTATTTAGACTACTACTTTCTGAGTCATACCAGTACTAGGTTGCTATTCTTGGAAATGTACCTCTTTTTACCTTACATTTACTGACTTTAAGCAATCTAACTGATATTTCATACTACATATGCTGCTGCTGTTACCTAATGAGACTGTCACAAGCTTATTTTCACTGTTCAAGACAAAGAAAACTAAAAATATAAGCTAAGGACTCAATTGTACAAACATTTACCATTATGAAGAGCCATGTTGGAAACAACAAAATTTACTCATATTAAGAATTGTAATGATTGATTTAAAAGGTCTGCAGGATGGTACTCTAACATGTACAGAAAATCACCTTTCTTGAATTCTAGAGTCTCAGAGTATGATGAATATTTACAAGAAATATCCTGCAAAGTGCGGAATACTTTAGACATCACCAGTTCTCAGTGAAATGAACAGTGCTAAATAGATACTTGCAAGTTTGTTACACTGTAGATAAAAATGACATTTAGTAAATTTTTAAGTGATATGTCACAGCTAAATCATATCACACAATGACTTCAAACAGACTGGGACATCAGCAGAAGAAAAGATTGAGTACTTAGAGATGTTAAAGATGTTAAGATTTTTATGCAAAATCTAATTATATTGCATATGTAGTCTATATGTTAAACATTCTGTATTATATTTGCATGACAAGATTTTGGTAGTGGTGGACCTACAAGGATAGATTTCGTGAGAAGCTGCTAGAAGTTTTTCCCATGTTTGGTAATGCCAGCTGGCTGCAAGATAGATGCTGATAGATGCAAGATAGATGGCTGCTGGTTGTGACTGAAACCATCAGTGACAGTGGTACTGCTGCTGGGATAAAGGATTCAAGAAGGTGAAAATGTTCATGCACAACAGCAACTGTAGCCAAAACAAAGGAGTGAAAATATGACAGAAACAGCTCTGTGGACACCAAGGTCACTGGAGAAAAAGGGGGAGCAGGTGCTCCAGGCATCAGAGCAGAGATTCCCCTGAAGCGTGTGGTGAAGACCATGGGTGAGGAAGGGTCTGTCCTTGCAGCCTGTGGAGTCCAGAGGGAAACAGATATCCACTTGCATGTTGTGAAGGACCCCATGCTGAAGCAGGTAGATGTCTGAAAGCAGTGGTGACCCCTTGAGAAGCCTGTACTAGAGCAGGCTCCTGACAGGGTCTGTGGTACTAGGGAGCGAGGATCCCATGCTACATCAGGTTTGCTGGCAGAACTTCTGATCTGTGTGGGCCCCACTCAGGAGCAGCCTGTTCCTGAAAAACTGCACCCCATGGATGGGACCTTCACTGAAGCAGTTTGAGAAAAAATGCAGCTCCTGGGAAGAGGAAATTCATGGAGAACTGTCTCCCATGGGAGAGACCCCATGCTAGACAAGGGGAAGAGTGTGAGGAGGAAGGAGTGGCAGAGACAAGATGTGATGAACTGACAGCAACCCCCCCTTTTTCATTCCCCTGTGCCACTGGAGGAAGGAGAGGCACAGGGAAGGTGTTTTGGTTTTATTTCTAGTTATCCTACTCTGATTTGATTGATAATAAATTAAAGTAATTTATTCAATTTGGTTCTGATTTCCCCTTATGGCAACTGTTGAATGATCTCTCTCTGTAGTTATCTTACCTACAAGCCTTTAATTGTATTTTTTCTCCCTGGAAGAAGAAATCATAGAGAGGCTTTGGTGAACACCTGGCATCTAGCAAGGTTCAACCCACCACACATTAAAACTGTCACTTGCAGAAGTGAATTATCAGCTAGCAGCTAGCCATCTATCCTTCTAACATGTACTTTAAGAAGGACACGATACAGTTACACTGCCATGACAGACATAGTTTGTAAGTATGGCCTATCATACCTGTCTTTCCACAGAAATAAACATGAAACTGTGAAATTAACACAGAAAGAGCAGGGACTTCATAATTCCAGTATTACTGCTTTTAAGCTGTTTAATAATATTAGTCTTTTTATGAAGTATGAAGTTACAGTTATCCTTTTGTCTGAGTTAAACACTGAACCTTGTAAGCTAAAGGGTAGAGCTTATGTCTGTATTTTTTGGACTACTATATTATACATATGTCAAATATAGATTTTGACAGTTTTCAGTATCTTTCAATTGAATAGCTTATGTTTAATTAAATAAAAGCAGAACATGGGGCGTTTGACTCAGTAAGCACTGACATTACAGTGGTTGCACTGTTCACATTACTTTCTGCATATAGCTCTGCCATAGACACAGAGATCTCTTATCTTTCCCTGGCATTCTTTTCTTTTTTTTTTTTTCAGAATGAGTGGAAAGGCTCTGCTTACTCTGTTACAACAGATATCTTTGAATACATGGAAACTGTAAAATTTCTGCCTTCCAGTCTTCTTCCAACATATTAATTTGTATTTTGGGTTGGATAGCGAAGGGACTCTCTTCAGCAGGATAATTTGAAAGGAACAGTTTGCATTTGAATACTGTGTCTTTGCACTTTAGTACATACAGACTGTGTGGGCCAGAAGTTCACTTAGATCAGGACAATAATCTGTCCCAGTAGTTTTCATGCTTGACATGCTACCCTACTGCCAATCCACCAGATACTTTATTTCCTCCTCCTCTCTTATGATGTTAGAAAAAGTAATATACACAAAAAAGCATTTTCTGATGGCATCTGGGCATGCAGAAGAGGCCCTTTTGGGATGTGCAAGAACCTTTTCTAACCCAGTATCTTAAAAACTATGCCTGGACTTAGAGCTACGGAGTTTTGGAGACTGCCTCCCAGAACAAGGCCCAGCCTGAGAACACCAATGCTGGGAAAAATGTGTGTTTAAAAAATAGAAGTTGGATCTTGTGATAGCCTCCAAATGCATTAACTATGTCTGTATGGTGAGTAGTTTCTTTCACCATTACCCTGACCAGACAGTGCAACAGCGAACAGGGCTTCCATAGCACAAGACCTGGAGACTGGAGGAGCACAGACGTTGCGCCAGTTTAACAACAAAGGTCTGTTGTTTGTTATGTTGATGTTCCATGTTTTCATAGAGTAAAAACAGTGATTGTGAATTTCTTGTAGCAAGATCAGGAACCAGTAAGCTATTAAAATATAAATTTGGAATTTTTACTGCTAGAAGACAGAGTTATGTGACCTTTTATGTACATACTGACTACTGAGGATTGTTAAATAGTTCCTATTTTTAATAAAAGAGAGAAATAAAGAAGTTAATCACTGCTCATTGAGTGGATAAAGTGCATTTTCTAAAGGTTGGAGTTTACTTTTGAGTATTGTAGGTAGTGCTTCTTTCCACAGCACGAGAGAATAATCTTCCTATTTGCAGGGAAGTAAAAAAGAATTATAATTATTTGTTTAAAAACATAAATGTGCCTCAGCTGAAGACATGAGTTAATAATTTTAACCTATTAAATCTTATGAAGACCCTATATGAATGCATTTTGCAAAGTATGGTTACAATGTGGTGATTACCTGGTTCTGAAAAATAATACGTAGCCCTAAGCACCATCATCTTTAGATTTTGTCTCACTAACAATAATAATAACCAAGTTTAAAGTTCTCCTGCCTTGCTTAGAACAAAGGTCTTTTATTAGTTAAGTCATATATCTGAAAAATTACTCTGCACCCCTAAATAACATTATGTACAGAATAGGTGCATCTATGATCAAAAAGAGATTTGATCCACTGAGATGCAGTAATTTATGTTTTATGTTTTCCCTCTCTTTTTTTTTTTTTTTCCTTTTCACAGTGTATTATTACAGGTGTAACTAATATTTCATATTCCTGAAAAGTTTAATTTTTAAAGCTAACTAAAATTTCTCTTTGTGCAATTGTCAACTTCATAAATGAATTTTTTTAAAATTGAAAATTTATAGAAAAAATATTTGATTTCTGATTTCTTTTTTTTCTTTGCCTGCAAGTCAATGTTGCTTCAATGAAATTACGTATCTCTATATGTTAACATATGTAAATAAAAATAAAGATTGATGTTACAATGGTGGCAATAGTAGATTTGATCATACTGATGATTCTCTGCAAACTTAAAATGCAGTATGCTTCTAAACCCTCTAACTTAGATTTAGCACTTTTCATTTCAGTTTCTGCAAGCTGTATTTCATTCTTACAGTTCCAAAATACTGTAGTAGAAAAAGGTCTAAATTTAACTTTGCTGATTATTTTACTGGAAGGCAATCCCATGCAGCATTTTGAAAATTATTCCCAACAATTTTCTTTTATTCGAGTGTGGCTATTTAAATGTAAACAGTTTTGTGTGAACTCAAATGAATAGAAAGATTTGTTCCAATTTTTGTGGAAGCAGAGCTTAGTGAGTTAAACTCAAAATTTTGACGGAGTTATGCTTCAAAATGTCAAGAAGCTACTTAAAAAAAATACTCGTGACTTTTTGAAATGTATCATCTTAGTTTCTTATCTATTGCCTTCTGGTGTTGGTCCATGTATGTTTTCTACTATTACTATTAGTAAATTCCGTATTTAAGTAAATGCTATTATTACTTTTTTTTTTTTGCTGTTTTTTCCTAATATACATAGACATATATACTGGGGGGAAAAAACCCCAACAAAACCTTGATTCCTCCATGACTATGATTTTAGTATCTGGGGCTTTCAGAGAAGGGCTTATAATATAAACTTCACAGCTATATTGGGCCCATTTATGACAGTGCATTTTCCATTTTCTTTAAAGCATCTCTTATGTATTAGAATTTTTAACCTAACCAATACTGATAACACACTATTTTTCTAGCTTTTGGTGAGCAGTATTTGCAGAGCACCAAGGATTTCTGTTTCTTAGTGTGTCCCCACAGTGGTGTACCCTGTTTGTGACTTGGTGTGCACAGTAGTCTGGGAGGTGACACAACCTAGAAGATGACCCAAACTAACCAAATAACTATTCCAAACCATATGATGTCATGGTCAAGAATAAAAGGGAAAAGAGGGGATTTTAGCTGGAGTACATGTCATTTGTCCAAGAACTGACTGAGCATTGGTCTGTACATGGGAGTTGGAAGTGAGTGCCTTTGCATCTCTTCTTCTTT
This sequence comes from Dendrocincla fuliginosa, assembly GCA_035047845.1. Taxonomy (NCBI): domain Eukaryota; kingdom Metazoa; phylum Chordata; class Aves; order Passeriformes; family Dendrocolaptidae; genus Dendrocincla; species Dendrocincla fuliginosa. The sequence goes on along the minus strand of JAWWMO010000096.1, from coordinate 42,073,796 downwards.
TTTTTTTTTTTTTTTTTTATTTTGTTGTTTTTATTTTTTTCTCCCTCTTCTTTAACTTATCATTCACTTATTAAAGAATTAATATTATTATTAGTATTTATTATTAGTAGTATTTATTATTATTAATTATTACTATTATTAATCTTGATCCCCAAGTTTTCTTGCCTTTATTCCTCCTTTCCTCTGTCCCTGTCCCACTGGAGATAGGGGTTGTGAAGCCTGAGTGAGTGGCTGTGTGCTGCTCAGCTGCCCACTGGGTTTAAACCACAAGAGCTCACCCATATAGGCATCTCCTCCCTCCCCTTTCTCGGTGCACTAATTCTGCCATTCTTTCCAGCTCTATCAGAAATATTGTTCTAGTGAAAGAGTGAATGTGGCCAATAACAGTCTTCATTAACCTATACAGAAGATCCTAAAGAGTCAGTACACACCATAAAGAGACAGTACACATCATAAAATAAGCCCACATAAATATAAGCACAAAGGCATCCTCTTCATTTTTTTTGTAAAATGCCCAAATCATGAAAAAAGAATTTGACTTATTGTTAGTCACTCTCATAACAAAATTTGTACTGGAACACTTTTGCTGCCTTGGTTTTTTCACTGGCTGGAAAAGGGCAAGGCAAAGCTTTCCAAATCCTACTTAATGATTCTCTACAGACCTCAGTGTGGTCACTTAATTCCTACTTAGAGGACAAAACAAGTTCAGACAAAGATGGACAAAACTTTGATGATGAAAGACTGCAAACATACCCAAAAATATTGTCAATTTTTTTCTGTTAAAGTACAGAATCAAAGAACTATTATGGTTATTATTTTGCTAAAATACATACAGGTATGTAATTCCCACACATGCTACAGCATGCTGTATTTGAAGCTCAAATACTAAGAATTACCCTGCTTCAATTTCTATTAGACCATTTCTCACAGAAGTTAGAAAGAAGGAATAGAAAAAAAGCACATGACCTTGCACTAAACAAACTGAAATACTCTTCTACTACATTTTGGTTCCTTCTTAACCAGGTATTTACATTTCAGGGTGTCTTTTAACAGAACCTGTGTACAGAGAAATTGAAAAAGTATTTCCTTATTTACCATTATTGTGAATTAAGCATGAAAATAACCTGCATTTTTGATAAGAGACTGCCAAGTTTTTCTTATTCCCCATTCCATTTTATTGGCAAGAGCCCTGAAATATCTAAAGATGCAGCCTTGTTCTGTTAACACAAAGATTCTGTAGTGACAGAAGAGCTGTAGATACAAAGTATTGACAGTTTTTTCTTAGACAGAGAACAACATAAAACTAACACAAACTTTGTCTTTTAAAAATCTGACACAGTGTTTTTACTCTTTAAGGTCTTTTAAACAACACTTTACCAAGGTTTACCATTCTGGCTACACCCAAGGCTCAGTTAGCAAGTCTCCTGAGGCTAATCTTTAAATCTGAATAGTTCTTCTGTAAATGGGAGAGGCATATGAAAAATAAAACTTTATAATTTGTGGCTGAAAGGTTTTCTTTTGAAGTTCTAGTGCATCTTAGTATGAGTGTTAAAGACACAGGTGTAAAAAAACCCAAGTTTTGGAAATTCAAATCAAAGAAAAATCTTTTTTGTTCAGCTTATGTTGCCTGCATAGGCTTTAAGAAATTCAGACAGTAGGCCCTCAGATTTAATAAATTAGTGTTAAATTAGCTTTGGTGTTTTACACAGTGTTCAACTAAGGATTCCTTGAAGACCTGCCCTTAGAAGTCTGGAGGATGTATTATTAAATACATCCTTCTTTTTATGTATTAGCCTGTCATGGTTCATCTGTATTATTCCATGGAGGAAATAGTAAAATTCAAACACAACAATTTAGCACAGAATGCCTAGGGCACCTAAACAACATTGAGATCTGAGTAGCCGTTTGCAACGTAAACATACAAGAACTTTCTCTCAAAAAGCAGCCTCATCTGGAAACTTTACTCATTTATTTTTAATGTTAGTGTATTTGAATTCTTTTCATGGTAATATTATAAGTGTTTTTCAGTATTTCCAGTAATTTATATAGGCTACAGTTCACATATGGCTAAGGACATTTTTTGCTTCCTTTTCCTGAGAGATTTTGTTTTTCTTCCTATGGTGTCATTCTGTATGGGTCCCATAATTTCAAGACAGTGTATTTTAAAACAGAATTGTAAAAAATAGTAGAAATTGCCTTAAATTTGAAGGAAGATACTTGTTCTACCTTTATCTGGGCAGTTTCAAATTTGTTGATTTCTGATTTTTTTCAGTTACATAGACTACATGACTATAATAAGGTACTCTTGAGTTAACACAATACTTTATTATTTCTTACTGTGCTCAATATAGTAAAGATTGATCAAATCAGTGGGTTTCATAGGTGTTTAACAAGTGAGATGAGAAAGTTTCTGATAAAATTATTACATATAAATGAAAAAAGGAGCAGACCTAATTTTCAAAATTTTTGTGTAAACAAGACCTATCTGCTTATAGAAAGGCTTGTGAGAGCATATAAAATGGAATTATAAATGTTTACACCTTTTTTTCCTGAATTTCAAGCTGTGCTATTTGTTGGTAGATTTCGCTGGACTTCAGTCTTATTTAGATGGCAGAAAAAGATGGAAATCTTTCTTGCATTGCATTGGTGTACTGCATTGCAAATATCAGTTTATGGTGATTGCATAATGTTACTCAAAATTTGGCTTTTTTTTTTTTTTTTAATTCACTGTGATGAGGTAACTGCAGTAGAATTTCCACTTTCAAAACTAAAGATAGTTATGGATGGCCACCAGACATTGCTTCTGTTTTTATGAGATATTCAACGAGAAAGAAAGACAAAAAAAAATAGAGAAACTGCCTTTTTTTAGTAATCTTCCTAGCTGCTTTTCCTTTTCTTGGACATAAGAGAACTAAATCATATACAAAGAAGAGTTACCATACAATACGTGTTATTTTCACCTAAAAATTAAATGCTTTTTTCCCTAAGAATTCTCAAATAATAAGTTTGTTTTCACTGATAATGCAAGCACATATTTTCAATTGAGGGTGGTCTTTTCCAGAAGTCTAATACAGTGTCTCTTTCTGATTTTTTCTATTCTCAATATGCTATTTATGCGATTGGGCCAAATCCTTCATGCAGTCAATTCAAAACCAGAAACTTGAATGCTGATATACCTAGACTCTGTGGGATCCTGACCTGAAAAAAATTATATTTGAAAACATTAACTTGCAAAATCTAACAGAAATTGCAGAAGTGAGAATCCTGGAAGTACTTTTAATTAATTATTTGAATCCATCTAGATTCATGTACCCAGTATGTTCATGGGGAAAAAAATATTTTTGATTTTTTTTTTATTTGTGATTTAGCTCACTTGAAGGCGTAGTCAACTATGTCCCATGTAGATCATTATTTGGAACATTTTCTTCTTTGCTACTTAAAAAAATCAAATATCAAATATATAATCTTCTACAAATTGCCATGAACTGCTTCATAGCCAACTACTGTGCAAGAAAGTACATTTCTTTTCTGTATGAAACAGTTTGCAATATATTATATATTATATAAAGAAATCAGAAAGATTCCACATTCAATTATAAAAGTTTTAGGTGCATAGCTTGATGCAGAAAATGTAAAACTGTATTTACATGAGAAATGGGGAAAGTTTCTCTGTACAAATGCACCATTCCAAAGATACAAATACATACATGTAAAAATACATATACATACATATTTATATAATACTAGATACAAAAATCTAACTTGTCATATGTTAGCTCAAATCTTCAAATGTTTTCTAACTCTTTAAAAAGTGTAGTGGATTGCAATAATCCATCTGAACTGATACTATAGTATATTGCCATAGTTATTGTTTTAAAAAAAATCTAGAAAAAAACATTGGCAATCATTTAATGTTGTTACAATTTCTGTGCTAAAGTAAAAGGCTCTTTCTGGTACCCATCACGTAGCCCTAGCCACTTGAAGCACTAATTTACATTTTTGATGCTTTTGTAATAATTTTTCCAAGTGTTTAGACTGAAGAAAGAGCTATCTCAAATTTCTGCACTGAGAATAACAAAGAATTGGGGAAGCTTTTATCAACTAAGGATTTTAAAAATTATGAGTAGTGGAACCTATAATGTAGCAGCAGATAATTTGCAAAGACAGAAGAGAGACAGCTAATTTCAGAGAAGCTGTGCAACTAGGAAAATATGTATGGATGTGGACACACCCTCACAAAATGAAAACTACTGACTGTATTTTATGTGTGATGTGATAACTGCTACTAGTATTATTTTGCCTTCTCAGGGTCTTATCATAAAAGCTTAGCCTGATGATGATACAGGTAGATCAGGTAATGGCCACCCAGGTGGGAGAGACCTGGAACAAAAAAATTTTCTCTGGGACTACGGGCAGAAACAGAACTTGATATTGTTGTTGTCATGTTGTCATCTAATACGTTCAGGCTAGAAAATGTAATTTTATATAATACAATAATTTTATATTACTAAAAGTATCCAAAATATTTAATTTAGATCCAAAGCAGGGAGCAAACATTCAAAATCAAATCAGGATCACCATGCTCCAGTTCACTTGTCTGTTTTTTCAGTCATGAAGAAAATCAGGGGGCTAGAGCATCTTTTTAAGGAGTCTTTCTCCCTTGACTTCATGGGTTGATGTCTTTCAAAGTATCCCATGACTGATCACAGTGAATAGATTCAGGGCAGTAGTCAGCATACTAATGAATCCTCTGATTATGTGGAACATGCCCTAAAAGCTTCTGCATCCTGGTCTTCCATTTATGAATTATATTGTTGGCCATTGACCTTTTTCCTGTTGTCATGCTAAATAGCTCTCAGAAAGTTGTCTACATTAGATTTCTTTCACATGCATGGAACACAAGAAGTTTTACTGGATATTTCTCAATGGTTTGTACATTGGCCTTTGTACAGAAGTGAAAGAAATCAAGATCGGAAGAG
>JAWWMO010000096.1:41966549-41977575 GCA_035047845.1 Dendrocincla fuliginosa | reverse complement strand
GTTTTGATGCGTTAGAGTTTTCATGAATTTGTAGATTTTTATACTTCTAGGTAGTTTCTCACATATAGAGTAGCTAGCAACCTCTACGTGCTAGCTGTCTTAAGGGTCAGATAATAGCTGGAACACCATGCAAGGGAAACTTGTATTAGAGCTAAGACAACTAGATACCATCTTAGTCAAAACAAGAAAACAAAGCCCAGCAACCTCGGAGAAGCTCCAATAAGGGAAAGTGGTATGAAGTAAGGGGTCTTAAGACCTCCAACTCAATTCTAGGAGAGGTATGCCATGAGGCGGAACCAAGGAAAGTTCTGGGCATGGACATATCTTAGATTGGATACAACCTTTAGATGTGATAATTGAGTAGTGTTATAAAATTAGTATGCTGCCACATAGATGAGGCTTTTTCTGCTTTCTCCAGCTCCTACACTTTATTGACATTTCTCTCTCTCACACACACACTCTCTGCTGCCTACCCTGTGGTGCACTGTGTTCCCTCCCTCTGAAAGCGAGGGGGTGGGGAAGAGCTCAGAAGAGCTCTGCTTGCAAAGTGGGGTTTCCCTCTCTTGCTCTCCTGAGGTGGGGGGAGAAGATGTTTCCCCTTCTTTATTCTCCTGGACCGGACCGAACCTCAAGTCCTGCTTGAAGGAAGATGAGACCGGTAGTGGGAACTGGGTTCTAGCATGAGCTGCTGGGGTAGCTGAGCTGCAGGGAAGCAGCTGCAAAAGGGAGTTTCTCCCTTGATTATAGTAGGTTGGGCGGTGAAATGACTTGGGCCTAGATGTTGCAAGAGTCATGTTCCCAGCCTGTGGGTGAAAGGGTTTTTTTCACCTGAGAGGGGCAGGTTGTTGTCCCTTGTTTGCTTCTTTGTTTGGTAAGACATAGCAGAGTGGCTCAGGGTGTGGGCTGGATACAGCTGGGAATGAAATGAAAGGGATGCCTTTCTGATTAATTTACTCTGCATGTTTTGAAGCTGTGGTGCTTGGAAAAAGGAGCTCACATGGTATTCCTGAGGCCGTGAGTTCATCCTAACATTGGTCTTTTCTATCTGTTATTTGTCAACATGTGTTGTACTCTTTTATATTTTATACTTTATATACTCTTTTATACTCCTTTATATTCTGTACTCCAAACCCCCATAAGTAAAAGAACTCTTCTCTACTTTACCCACATAAAGTTGTCTTGGAAAGTTTTTTTTCCCCTTTCCTTAAGGCACCAGTTTTATTGTTCCATGTTTTTCTATTCCTCTCAAAGAGAATATTGTAAGTGGCTTCCCACACAACTAAAAAAAGTATTTATTCAGTCATTTAATGAAATATAAGATTTTTGTCATAACAAATTACAAGATTGAGTCTGATTTTATAATGTGATAGAAAATTTTAATTGGCAGGTTGGCAGTTGGGACGAAGATGTCAGTCTTTACTGTATTTTGATTGAACAGTAATAAGCTAGTGTTCTCACCATATATGATCACTATTTTTTAGCATTTCCACAAAAAAAAAAGTATCATTAATTTTGAATTTCTGTGAGAAACACATACCATTTCCCTACAGAGTAGTAGCATATTTTGTATGCACTCTTTCTGTTTTCTAAAAATCATAAAATTTGTTCAGGATGTGGGCATGAATTTCCCTTTCTGTTTTGTCTATAGTTACCATGTTTAGTCTTTTTTCAAAGGAGTTTTCCTGACAGACAGGGAATTTAACAGAATATCACTTGCTTTCCTTCACATTGCTTGAGGGACAGAAGGAAACCAGAACAGGATAGAAAGAAAACCTTCTGTAAAATACAAATTTACAGGAAATACATTCAGGCTATTGCTCAAAGGGCTCTAGTGTTGACTGCAAACCTTGCTGCACCATTTTTTTGCAGAACCATCTCAACACAAACTCATTCTTAAAGCTCAAAAGCTTTAGATAGTCAACTTATGGCAGCTTTCCTGAGTGTTTGCAATACATTACATTGGCTGCTGATTGAAGGCAAATGGCGCATTTGCATTGCTCTAAATCTCTGGTGCTTCACAAGGATCTAACTCTGGCATTTTCTTCATCCAAGGTATACTGTGTTAAACAATAACATGCAGAAATGATGACAGTTTTTCCATTTCCCCTGATCTGAGGCATCATCTCTACTCACAGCAAATCAGCCTAAGTGGAGATGATATGGTCTGATGGCTCATAGAACACTTCCAGAATAGCCCAAGTAGCGCTTTAAAGACAAATGGTGATTCTCAGGATTAGTAACTACTTATTTTGTATAGTTTCTGTAATTCTGTGTGTGAAACAAAACCCAAGAATGTAAAGCGAGATTTGTGGACTCTGAAGAAGATGAAATTTCAAACAGAAAAATAGTCTAAACCAAACCCCTAATGAAATTAACTATGCAATATAGACAATAACTATTTAACTTAGTATGATGAACTTGAGACTTCTGAAGAAATGAATTTTACTAAAGCAATCACATACTAATTAATAGAAGAGAATTGTATGAGTCACATGCAGGGTATTACCATAGTAATTACAAAAAAAGCACTAATCTCATTAAACCAACCTCTAACATGATTATCAGCTCACATGAATTAATGATGTCTGCTTCTCACACAGTAGAGGAAACCTCATGTAAAAACATATGAAAACATTGTAACCAATGCAACAGTAAAGTTATGTATGTTATTATAATGTAATTGCTTTTAATAGAATATATTTTCTTGTAACAAAAGAGTAAGACATCAACTTTGATGAGGATCTGCCAAATTATCACCTTAATCACATGCACTTGAATATGTTTAATTTTTAAATTATTTAATTTTTCTTTAATTAGTAAACACTTCATAAAATTTCTATTTTTCTTCCTAAAGACATATTGCTGAAGCTATTTGTCCAGGAAGAATTTCTATTGACTATGCACCTCATGGCATTGTACATATATACTTAACATATATTTCAATACTGCTGGTGTCAAAACAACACAGTGAAAGATATATAAAGGAAACTTATCTAGTAAGCACTTAGAGTGGAAACTGGGAAGGCAGCTGTAACTCTGTCTAGCTAGCTTTGTTTTCAATTTTGTTTTCTAGTTATTTGTCATTTAGGGCAACAGAGAGAATTAGATTAAATTTAACATTTACTGTCACAAAATAGAAGTCTGTGTCCATAATGCTGGAAAATGTCTTTGCAGTATAAATACAAGATCAAGTGTGTATAGGGTATCTATGTTTCCTTTAATATTTCAATACTTTTTGAATTACTAGCTGCTAAATTTTTTCTACATGGTTAAGATATCTGCCAACATAGATCCATTGGCAATAATATACCTTTATTTTGGCTTCACCAGTTTCACCTTGTTATATATCGGCAAATTTAAACTATGCATTTATATATATATATACAGGTATAAATAATCCTCATATCTTCTAACTCTTGATTTGGTATATTTTGTACCTCTCAAAATACACATTTCTATGCAACTAATTAACCAGAATGTTTTTAAGGAAAATATGCCAATACTTGTTTTACATTCTTGTTTGTGTCTGAAACAATTTTTTCAAAAATCTTAAGATACTATGAAATGGAACTTTTTTGTCAAGTAGAATGCTGACAACCTACTTGTGTCTGTCATCTGTTTCACATTTTCAAAACAATCCAAATGGACAGACATCTTGTGATCAGCACTGAATATTTTGACTGAAAGATGTTTTCCTGCTTTGAAACAGATATATCTCTTTTGTGTGAGCCTTTATTTTTCATAAATGTCTTGACAGTCATCTTGCAGTGGAAGAGCATTATCCAGTGACAATGTTCAGTTCCTTTTGACATCTAACAGGACATGGGTGAGGAAGGGCAGAAAGATAAAACATCCTTAAGTAAATTATAACAAAAATAAAGTATCTAACTAAATATAGGGGTTTTTTTTCTGCTGATCTACTATAAAATCTTGTGAATTTTTTTAATTAAATGTTTTTAGAATTATAAGGAAGTCCTTTATTAAAGCTATTCAGTGCTTTTCAGTGCTATTATACCAGTTTTCTTCTAGTGACCTGATTTCCTCAGATAACTCTTAATATTCCAACTAATGTACTCCAATTACTTTTTTTGTATTATTGGACAAACCATCTGTTTCATATGCCAAACAAATATAAATACTGGTACCACTGTGCTCTTGCTAGCATTGCTTGACTTCTCATCATGTATTCTGCAATCTACAGTAACAGAGGATTTTAAATTTTCTCTTGAATTCTGGCTTATTTGCTCTTTATTCTCCTCATGACACAAAGTCTTTCTCTTGATTTATGCTGCAGTCTTACAGCATCACTTCTTTTTGACTATCAAGCATGCCACCCTACAACCTCAAGCAAGTACTGTGAATATTGATTTGCCAGTTGAGAATCACTCCAGTAATTTTACCACAGATTGCTATGGACAGCATTTATATCTTAAGTAGGAAATCACACTGAAAATTATTAAATTATTCGAATCAACATGATATCTTTGACGCAAACAACTTCAACTTAGAATTTTACTCCTACCAAGATATGAAACCTGTAATATTTGCATAGTAGTTGACTGTTTTTAACTAATGGAACAATAGCTCTTTTTTAATAATCCCAGAATTAGAATATATTCTGAAATACTATTTAATTCTAAGGTGTTTTTTCAGTTTCGTTAGATTGTAGAATAATAGGTTGCATGTCATGGAAAATTGCTCTACTGTAAAGCTTGTCAAACTTCTGAATAGGCTGCCTAGGGAGATGGTCGAGTCACCATCTCTGAAGGTATTTTAAAGGCATGTAAATCTTGCACCTAGGAACATGGCCTAGTGGTGGAATTGGCAGTGCTAGGTTAGCAGCTGGACTTGATGAACTTAAGGACCTTTTGTAACCTGAGTGATTCTATGATTCTATAATGTGGTGACAGAAAATATTACAAGAGAAATCACATGGGAAAAATATATGTAACTGAGTCTAAGACTAAATGCAAATAATAGTTCCTACGTTTGTACTGAAGAAACAATGAAAAACATACTATTACTAATGAGTTGGATATCTTCTATCTATTGGCTCTCTAGTATAATATAGTCATAATATATACATACATATAAAATAATACTACTAATAAAATAAATTTAAAATAAATACAACTATAATAACAACAATAACAATAATATGCTAACTTTATATACATATTTTAATGTTAATAAATATTGCTTCAGGGGGTTAGTCACCACCTCTATAGATTTGGTACCTTGTATTGACCTCTGTAGGATTTTAGTATTACATTAAGTAGGGGAAATGACTTCCATAATAGGAAATCTCTTTTGCATTGTGTTTCTACAAGCTTGTATTTAGAACTTGTATTTAGAACTTGTATTTGCAAATTCAAAAGCAAAATTTTTTTAAAAAACACCATCATAGTATTTGACTGTCTGAGTTATGCACTGGAAATGCATGTTTTTACACTGATATTCACAAAAGAACTAATTGTTTTCTGGGCACAATGGTGCTTGTAGTTTTTCATTCTGTATGTGATCTGTATTTCAACTAAGGTGTTATTGCTCAGTCTGTGGAGTTGGAGAAATTAGAATGTATTGATAAGGACTTGTGCATGAAGTCACATTTGGAGTTCCTGATTAAACCAGCACCTTTTGAGGTTGGAGTACCAATCATTAATGTCATTAGGCATTTTGTTCCTTAATTACATTCTAGTACGGAGGACTCGACACAGAAACTTAAAGAATTCAGAAAAAACTGCAATCAAACTTGACTGTTCGGGTTCATGGTTGTTAACCTCTACGTTATGTCAGGTGAACTTATGCAAAGCATATCAGAACTGAAAAAAATAAAAAAAAAAACAAATCCAAATCTTCAGCCTTGGTCATGCTTGCATTTTTTGTAAGTTTTCAGGAAATGAGGAGTTAGTGTTTAATTAACCTTACCAGAAGGATCTATGATTTCAAGTGTTGAATTATGCCTTTATGTCTTCTAGTTTTTAAGCCAACATACATTGACCTTGCAGTGGCAAAATTTCTCTCAGTGATATAAACCTAATCAGCATTATACCTTCCACTTGCATGAAAAGAGCACTATCTAATTAGAGAATATGTTTTTCGAAAATGAAGGTTGAAGGTTAAGATTTCATTTAGGATGCATTAGCTTAAATATGCTTATGGGCTATTCCCACTAGCTAGGCTTTTTATGAATTCTCTTAAAAAGATATGGAAATTATATTTCTAAAACTAAAAAGAAATTGATTCAATAGGATGCATGAATTCATATTCAATTTTTGTAGGAGTGATCCTTGATGATTTGAAGGTTCAGACTACATTTCCCTTTGAATGTCAGTATTTAGCTTCATAGAACTGCTGTATGAAGTGTTATTAATTTTGAGATAAAAACAATAATAATAAAAGGCATATATTTTATGCTTGATATTGACAGAAGAAACTGACATAAAGGTCTGACATGTTTGTATATTTGCTCAAACTAATATCTGTTACCCTTCACTGGTATTTCCCGGCATTCTGCGTCTGCATGCCTTCAACTTCTACTCACTGCAACTGGACTCACTTTTTGTCATAAGGAGTTCCAGATTTTGTTACAGATACCACTCTGATTTTTTTTTTATTATTTTATTTTTTTTTAATTTTATTTTTTTATTTTACTTTGGTTGAGGAAGAATATTGCTGCAAAGAAAGATGGGCAATCCTTCTACCCAAAACTAACTAAAATTCATCTATGATTAAATGTCCATGATCCCAAGAAAGCCTGTAAAGCTATCATGTGAATTAGGAAGTTGAGGACAAGATTGATTCAGGAAAAATGCACATGCATTGTATAAAGTGGAAAACTGAGATATTTGGGCACTAGCTTGCAGCAAGTAGGTGGAAGAACCTACTTCATTTCATATGAAACCCACTTCTTAATTTTAAACTAATCAACATTCTGTTTTCCTTGCTAGCAAATGAATTTCAGGTTTAATGAATCCACTACAAAGATTCTAATATTAGTTGAATATTTTAATTAAAAATTCATATAATAACAAGCAAAATCACAGCACATTTGAGGGGGGAAAAAAGTAAACTGTTTCCATAAATAGAAACAAAGCTATGTTAAAAGTGCGGTATAAAAATGCTAAAACAAGTCCACTGACTTCCTCTCCTGAAAAATATTTTGCATCTCTGCAGACAACTTCCTTTCTTTGAAAGAGAACACCTTTAAAAAGGAAAATTATTTCAGCGTTTTAAAGGTCAATTTTCCACATGAAGTACTCCAAAAACTATAGAAAAAAACCCCAATATTTTCTAACTGCATCTCGATTTCTTCTGTCTGAACACAACTGGGTAAATTGTGGTAGAAACATAGTACTGTGGGGGAAAAAAAAAGAATGAGAAGAGGAAAAAAAAATCAAAGGAGGACATGCTATCCTTCATTTTCTTCAGGAAAATGAAGACATTTTGAGATTTATAATATGGTTGAAAGCTAATGTAAACCAGACGACTACACAGTGAAGAAACTGAGGTTAACCTTCTCCCACTTGAAAATCACTACAGAGAACGAAAGATGAGGTTAGGAATTTTTTTTATCTTGTTTTGTAAGGTTCTTCTACATGATTTTTGCATCTTTAGGTAAGATCTTGCCTTCAGTTTAGCTGCTATCACAGCATGTTTCTTGAATGTCAGTATAATGATTCAATCTCTTTATAAATGGGTTGTGTCATAAGGACTTGAATTATTACTGTGACTAAAACAATATGACTACTTTCCTCATAAATTCATAGCAAAGTCTATTTTGAAGTCATTAAACAATTATGACCAGATAACCACTGAACTTCAGGTTATGCTTGAGAAGAACAGGAGGTCATCTTAACTGAGACGAATATACATCTGAAACAGATTCATACATGCCTATTTTGCACAATTTGTGACATTATTCTTGTTTGCTTGAAAACTCTGAGACATGAAGGCTCCCAGCAAGTGGTTAGAAATTCATTTCATATCAGAAATGTAACAGCTATATGGGAAACTAACACTTATGAACATAAAAGAAATATGGTCTGGTTTGGTTCGAAACTGGCAAATAATTTTAAATGAATACTGCTATTCTTTCACCTACACAGTTAACATTTACTTCTCTGAGAACAATTTCAAAAGGTAGTTTATATATATATATATATGGAGTCTTTTAAGCCTCATTGGTTGAAAAAAGATGGAACCTTCAGCACTTAATTATTTAAGTGATCTGCCAGCTCAGGCATTCGGAGGTGAATAAATAGGGCTTTATAGTATAAGGTGGTACTGTGCCAGATATTTCAGGTAACCAAATAAGCCAGCTGTGTGTATGCATATGTACTTAATGTTTGTACATTAATCACAGTGTGCTTATAAAATATTTTGATAACTGATTGCATAAAATCAAGTTTACAAGGTTCCAGACAGGTTTTACGGACAACATCTAGGTCAAGTTTGCCCCAATATGCAAATCTGAATTTTTAATTAACACTATCCCACCTCTGCAGATAGAATTCAGCCTCAAACTTATACTGTTCATTGCATTCACTTCAGTTACATAAATGTAAATAAAAATAGAATAAGGTATGGAACTTATGTGGTGCAATATCTTATTTTTGTTACAGACACATAACTGCAGAAGGGGCACAGGTTCCACAGTGATGAGAAGCATTGAAGAAACCCCAAACTCTAGAAAAAAACCCAAGTATGAATACTGGCAGCAAACAGCCAAGTATGAGTGATGAAGACATGCCTTTTTAGGGAAACATGCAGAACTCAATTTAGAAGACGAAGATCTTTATCAATTAAATTAATTTCTCTTTAAGAGAAGGAAGAAGCTATCAACATATCTGATGCAAACATGAAGAAAGATGTTCTGTAAACTTGTAAATATATGGGTGTGTTCCTGCGTTCAATCATGGCATTTTTGCATAGGAGACAATGGATACTACAAGGCTATCCTGAGTCAAGATCGTCAAAAAAACTATCAACTAATATGTTTTGCTGAATTTTGTATTTAAAGGATGTGTCTCTGATGAGTTTAGCCTAAAATTTATCATCTTTGAAACTACTTTGCCTAAGAGGAATCATACCTGGTTTCATATAACATATCAAAATACTCTAACAAGCTTTCAGAAAGTTTCATGAGTCTTCTAGGGCAAGAAAAGTAGTTACTCACATAATTAATTTTTGTCACTTAATTGACAATAATAATAAAACCAAAGAAAAATGCCCTTCCCCTATTCTCCACCCATGCCAAAAAAAAAACCAAAACCCAAAGAACCCTCCTCCAGATTCCACATAATTTTCATTTCAAAACTTTCCAGAGATCAAATAAAATCAATACCACAAATATGAGACCAAAAATAGAAATGCATTAGTTCACATAATAACTTTCACTGAAAGACACGGTATTATTTCAAAATTAATTCTAGAAAGTAAATTGATAAATAACAGAATTAGCGTTACTGTCTTTAACAATATGATAATACAGTGCTTGGACGAAAAAAACCCCACTGTGTTCCACTCATTAGTTTTAAATTTGTTTAATTACATTAAAGTTATAGGACTGAATTTCTGACTCAACGATTTTTAGAATTGGCAGCATATGGAAGATTGACTGGACTGTTCTTGATAGAGTTCTACAGATAACAGTTAGATTTTGCAATGGATTGCTTAATTTTTATGCTACTGTATTATTATATCTTCACCGTAATTAGGGGGGATAAGACATCAAAAAGCACTACATTGCCTACATGGACATGCTGATCTAGAGAATGCACTCCCCTCTTTCAACTCATGAGATCTACTTACTATCAGATTGAAACAGAAATGTGTGGAGTAGGGAAAGAGTACATAGTAGAATATTTATCAACAATGCATCCATTTGACCAGTGAGGTATTTCGTTAATATTAAGTATGTGTCAATTTAGAATCTACATAGTAGGGACATGTGTTTTGCAAATTATAGGGTTTCATATACTTAAGAAAAGGGCAAATAGAGCATATGAGAAAAATTTGCCTGATGGCAGAGACATTTTGCATGTTTTATGAAAAGAATGACAAATTTTATATAATTGTTTAAAAGTATTTCAGAATTATACAATAGCTTTTCAGAAGTCTAGGCACTTGAGGAAATTTATCATGTCAAATCAGTTTGAAAATAATGGAAAATGGAATCTGTCCTTGACAACACAGCTTCATTCAAAAATGTAAAATAAGAAATTTTTTTTTTTCAAGAAAATTGAAAAATACCCCAACAAAACAATTCCTTGATATTATTATTTTCAATTTCCATATTAGAAACATGACATGGCTTGCTACTGTCAGTTTACTAGAGCAATGAATAATCATCTAACAAATCTATAATATTCTGGAATTAGTATCAGTTATTGTCAATACACTTCTCACATGGATGTTCTTGGGAGATTACTCTAGACACACCTTTCACAACATTTGATGGAAGATGCCCACTCTTAATTCTTAGTGACATTTACAAGTCTCTGTACTTAGATATTTGGAAGTTTATTCTGTTAATTGCTAAACTGAAAAAAAAGTATAAGAGAATAATATTTTTTCTCTTGAGCATTTCCAGCCTCTCACACATATTAATCTTTATAGTTCTTTTTTTTTATTTTTTTTTTTGTAGCAATGAAAGGCCGAATTCAGACCTTTTCCTTTATTGCCTAAATAAATGAAAAGTAAAAACCAAACCAACCATGTAATAAGGTAGAAGATAAGTTAAAAGGAAAAACAAAACAAAACAAAAAAAACACGTTGCATTATGATTCATGTATTCTGCATTCTTATTAGTACTCTAGATGTTGCCTTAGGGTTTTAATAAATTTGTAGATTTTTATACTTCTAGGTAGTTTCTCACATATAGCATAGCTTGTAACCTCTAAGCCTGTGTTAGCTGTCTAAAGGGTCAGATAATAGCTGGAACACTATGCAAGGAAAACTTGTACCAGAGCTAAGGCAACTAGATACCATGTTAGTCAAAACAAGAAAGCAAAGCCCAGCAACC
>JAWWMO010000096.1:41914867-41925870 GCA_035047845.1 Dendrocincla fuliginosa | reverse complement strand
GTAGATTGAAGTAAATGTGCAAAGTATTATTTGGAGAATAAATAACTAAATATTTTTTAAAGACTGCTACTGGTGATGTCAGCTTATGTCTTTTTTTCCTTTTCCTTTCTCAAATACTCTCAAACAAAGCTAGGCTTTGGCACTTCACAGTTTCAGCATCATGTTCATGATAAAGAGTTGTAAGTTTGAATGTCGCATGCAATCTCATAAAACATGAAGTTCAACATTGCATTAAACTGTCCCTTTAAAAGAATTCTGTTGAGCTATCATAATTTTTTTGAAAATTGTTAATAATAGTAATGTAGATGTTGGATTTTAATAAAATGTAATTTATTCTCCATTATTTTATAAATATAGAGGACAATTAATTGGTCATCAGTGGTGCGTTTTCTTTGGTGACTGTGCAGTCATTCACTGCTTTGAGATGGACTTCCACTTTCAGAAGCTGTTAAGTTCCACTTGTTATATTTTACAGTATTAGTTATAAAACTGGAATTTTTAATAAGTTACTTTTGACACAGAAATATACTAATTAAATAAATTTCTTTTACAGTAAAATAGAATTTACAATCTTATAAAACTGTGGTATTTGGGGGCTATATAATTTTCTTATAGAACTACTTGACATTTGTAAAAAGAGGAAGAAACGTTAATGGAAACAAAAATTTAAGCCTAATGATATTGAAGTGTCTTTTGGCCAGTAATCTTTATTACATATTATTATAATTTTTACATCTTAAACATTATTGAAGGAAAAATAAAATGGAAGCATTGGAGTAACTAATCACTTTGCCTTGTAAGAGATGAAGAAGATAGGCACAATGCTGAGAAGTGAACATTTAAAATTCAGACTCACATAGGTGCATTTTACTCTGTTTCTTAAACCTTATAGCACAGTTGTAGCTGTCCAGAAAAAAATGTGGATCTGTTACATAGGAACCCCATTAGATATATCTTGTTCAGTTGTACCACAAGACTATCTGCATTTGCACTAAAATTTAAACAAATTTTAGTGAAGACTCTGAGGTGAACTGCTCCAGCAGACACACTCTGGAGTCAAAGATCACACTGAGGGACTTGGGAGAGTTTCTGAAGCAGCAAGACCTCAAAATTTGTGATGAGAGATATACCCAAGACCCATTAGTGGGAAGCACTGAAGCACTGTAGCCCTGAGGAGGGGCAGCTCTGTCTCTTCTGCAGAAGCCAGGACAGGAGCAACAGCAGGCACCCTGTAGCCGTTCAAAATCAACCTCTGGGGAGCACAAGTGATCAGAGTGAGCAAACAATTTTGATGTGGCAGTTCATGTGACAGTTTGTGCAGTGAGGGCAACTCACGCACGAGCTCTGGAGGTGAGCTCTAGGTGATCGTGATCCCCTTGGAAAGAGCTCAGCAATGGTTTCCACTTGGTGGCTAACCATGTCCTCAGCATTCACTAGAAAAGATGTGGTGACACAAATGCATCCCCCATGAAAACATGAAGCTGTCCAGGTTACAGGCTACAGGGAGTGCCAGATGGAACAACAGAGGCAACAGGTTATGTGTAAGGTGCAACATAACTTGCTCTGTCTTGTGGCAGAGCATAGAAGGAGGTAAAAAGGTTAAAAAGTATCAGGGACTGTGAGAATGAGATTAGACTGGTGGAATCCTCCTTCAGCTCTGCAGAGACAGCAGCAGGCACCAGAATGAAACTCAGATCAGTAGATTCCTGCATCTTCCCCCTGCCAGACTGAAGGGAGTAGATCAAAATGATTGCAGGCAGTGGCACAGGAAGAAAGAAAGAGCTCTTATCTATCAAAATATGGCTTTGTGGCTTTAAACTATATGTGATGGTGTGTGGGGTATAATATAGCCCTTGATGAGCTGTGGAATGACAGACCAAGATAAGAGGGACAGAGTGCTTGTGGGAGCCCCTTGCTGTTGACTCTGAGATGTCCCAGCTACACTGAATCACACTCCAAGTCTTATGGAGATGAGGTAGGGGCCCTGAGGTGACAAAAGCCAACAGGGAAACACCAGAAAAAATACATCAAAGGAATTATAGGGTGTTCCTCTAGGAAGGCAACATATCCCACATCTCTTAGCCCATCTGAGATGCCTTAACACCAATGTATACAGCATGGTTAATACACAGGGAGAGTTGGAAGCCACAGTGTTGCTAAAAAATTATGACCTTGTCATTACTGAAACTTGTTTGGACAAATCTCATGACTGAAGTGTGAGTGTTGATGGCTACTGACCCTTCAGAAAGGACAGGGGTGAAAGGAGAGGCAGAGGGGTTGCCTTCTACACCAAGAGCCTATTGACAAAACTTTTCTGCTCCAGTCTGCAGGGTGTCAATCTGCTGGGGTACTTGAATCAACTGTGTCATCTGCTGGGAAAGAAGCACAGCAGATGTAGGCAATCCTCAAGACTTTTGAAATGCGTGAAGGATAAATTCTTAAGCCAATTAATAAACATACCAATCAAAGCGGACACAATACTGGATGTGATGGTCACCAATGTACATGAGCTAATCAGGGATGTCAAGACCAGAGACAGGCTGCAGTGAGCATGCCTTGGTGTAGTTTGTAGTCCTCAGGGATACAGGTCAGGTCAAGAGACAAATAAATATCCTGAAGTTTCAGAAAACAAACTTCCTGCTCTTCAAGGAGTTAGTCAATAGGACCCTGTGGCACACAGGTAATATAGAAATGCAATAAATAATATTTTGCCATTGTTTCTGCCTGTCAAAACTTCTAACCCAAAAATTCTCTGTCAGCTTTCCTGCCAGAAGTTCTCACAAAAGCTTCCTGCTGGAGTGTTCCAGCAAAAGATCCTTCTATTGTGATCTCTTCAAAACATCTAAATAGAGCAATGTTCCAGGAAACCTCCTTTTTATGCTATAAAATTAATGAGAGACTTTGGAAAATCAGGGAATGAGAAAAGAAACAGAACTGGTTATTGTAACAAAAAATGTCTCCCTACCTCTCCCTTACCCTTTTCTTCTATGCCACCATCTGCTGCCTACCTGCCACCAGAGATTGAAACTCTGCCAGCCTGGAGAGAACTGAGACCCACCATGCCACATGTGTGAGTTTTATCTTATCTACCTTTACTATATTTTTGAAAGCTGCTGGATCAAGACCCCACATGGTTGGTGAACACAGCTTCTCATGAACCATGAAACCGCATATCCTGGCTGCACTCCAGAGAACTAATGCTGCTAAAACCTCTAGAAGAGACATTATTGAAAAAGCAGCAGAGAAAGAAAAAAAAAAAAAAGAAAAAAAAAAGTGGCCAAAACTGCTTCTCTCTCCCCATACCAACTTGGCAAAAGGTAGGTTTCTGGTAGTAACTTTTCTCTGCTTCTAAAAGTAATCTTAGCTTTTTCCAAACTTTTCTTGTTTCTTCTCTGCATCTCTTAGCAACTAAAAAAAAAATCAGGTTTTGTTGTAAACAGATAATTTACATGAGTTTTAATTTTGCTCAGGGAAATATTTGAATCTGAAGTTCTTTGTGCAATATTTAAGCAGATTGTAACAGACCCTCTGGGGAGCTGCCCTCAGAGATAAACGAGCAGATCAGAGCTGACTGGTCTTTAAGGACATCTTCCATAGAACACGGAAGCTAATGAGGCCAGAAGCAAGACATCAGTCTAGAAAGGCATGGTTGAGTAGGAAACTGCTGGTCAAACTAGTGGGCAAGAAGCAAATGCACAGGCAGTGGAGGCATGAACAGGTACACTGAGTATAGCCACTCAGTCTGGTTGTGTATGGCTGGGATAAGGAAGGTCATAGTGAATATGGCGCTGAAACTGGCTGAAAATGGCAAGAAGGATTTCTATGGGTATGTTGTCCAGAAAAAGGAAGATCAAAGAAAGGAAGTCTGTGATAAACAAGGCTAGCAAGCTACCAACAACACATGAGAAGACTGAGGTACTCGACATTTTTTGCTTCTATCTTCAATGGCAACCTCTCTTCATACACCACTCAAGTGGATGGACCCCAAGATGTGGACTGGGGGAGCTAAAGTCTTCCCACTGCAAATAAAGACCAGGTTCATGACCACCTGAGAAACTGAAAATACATAACTCTATAGAACCTGAGGAGGTGCATGCCAGAGTCCTGAGGGAACTGGCTGACAAGCCAGTCTCCATGATATTTTAAAAGTATGGCAGTCAGGTGAAGTCCCAGCTGACTGGAAAAAGGGAAACATTGTACCCATCTTAAAAAGGATAGAAATGAGGACTCTTGGAACTACTGACCTGTCAGCTTCCCCTTTGTGCCTGAAAAAAATCATGGAACAGATCTTCCTAGAAGCTATAGGAAGGACAGGGAAATGATTCAAGACAACTAGCATAGATTCACCAAGGGCAAGTCCTGTCTGGCCAACTTTATGGCCTTCTACAATGGAGTGACAACATCAATGGACTTGTAGAGGGCTACAGGTGTCATCAATCTGGACCTTTAAGGGCTTTGACATGGTCTTCCTCTTTAAATTGGACAGTTACGAATTTGATAGTTGGACAATTCAATGGATAAGGATTTGATTAGATCGTTGCATAAAAAGGGTAGAAATCAATGGTTCAAAGTCCTGATGGACATCGGTGACAAGTGATCCTCAGGGATCTGTATTGGGACCTATATCTATATTTGATATCTTCAATAATGACATAGATGAAGGGGTCAATGCACCTTCACAAAGTTGGCTGTTAACACCAAGCTGAGTGGCATGGTTTCAGACCTAAAGAAATAACATCCAGAGGGACCCGGATAAGCTTGAGAAGTGGGCCCATGGAAACCTAATGAGACTGAGCAAGGCCAAGACAGTGCTGCATCAGGGTCAAGGCAAATCCCAGTACCTATGTAGACTTGGAGGATGAACTGAGCAAGAGTAGTCCTGTCAAGAAAGACGTGGAGGCACTGGTGACTGAGGGGCTCAACAGGACCCAGCAATGTGCACTTTCAGGCCAGAAAGCCAGTTGTACCCTCAGTTGCACCAAAAGCAGTGTGATCAGCAGGTTGAAGGAGGTGATTCTGCTCCTTCACTCTGCTCTGCTGAGATCTCACCTGAAGCCAGGTCTGGGGTCCCCAACATAAGTAGTGCATGGATCTGTTGGAGTAAGTCAAAAGAAGGGTCACAATGGAACGTGAGCACCTCTCCTACAAGACATAGCTAAGAGAACTGGTATTGTTTTGCCTGGTGGAGAGAATGCAATTACCTATTTGCAGCATTTCATTGCTTGAAGGTGGCCTACAAGAAGATTCCTTGCAAGTGTTTGTAGTGACGGGACAAAGGAGAATAGATTCAAATAGAAAGAGAGTAGATTTGAACTAGATTTGAAATTCTTCCCTCTGGGGGCGGTGAGGAAGTGGAAGAGAAGCCCAAAGAAGTTATGGATGTCCCATCCCTGGAAGTGTTGAATACCAGGTTGGATGGGGCTTTGAGTAACCTAGTCTAGAGGAAGATGTCCCTTGTCATGGCAGAGTGTTTGGAACTTGACAGTCTCTTAGGTCTTTTCCAATCCAAACCATTCTATGATTCTGTGACAATTTAAACTGATTTGAAGTGTTGAGTAAACTGAGGAGAAGTAATTTCATCATCATCTTTTTAAAAATACATACGTATATCAAAAAGTATGGGATAGTTTAAATATTCAGTCTTCCTATTAAATTCTAAAAAAACAAAACACATTTAAGTAACATGGTTCATAAGAATATGTTAGTTACGTGGAACTGAAGTCTCGGAATGGATGTACTATATTAGATAAACCTTTCATATTATCCCTCTTCTGTATCAATTTATCTACTAAATCTTTTCAAAGAAATTTTGAATATACCAACATCTACAACATTTAATCAATGGCTTTGTGATAGAGCTATAAATATCTGAGTAGCAGGAGTGGGGAAGGAGAGACTATTTGCAGAAACTAAGGATTATGGCACATCTGCAATCACCTACAATGTCAGCATTCATACATTAGAATGGATGATGGTAAAAAACATACACCTGAGGGGAATACATTATCTCAAACTAGCGTAAGTGGCGTAAATGTTTCATTACTGTGGAAATGGTGCACAGTACATGACAGCAGAAAAAGTCAATTGATACAGGTAATTTTAATTTATATTGATAATAGGATTACAGGTGTGCTTTTAATCATTTCACAACTTCAGATTTCTCAACTGTCAGTAATTATTTCATATGGCAAGCATGATGCCCTTGTGACATTACAAATACAACCTAGAGTTACTTACAGTGCCTGCTGACTAACAAGACACTGTCTCTACTGTCAGGGCACAACCACAGAAAATCTGTTTATTTAGTACATCATAGGTCACTCAACCACTCCATGATGCCCTGCAACATTTGCATTTTATTGGGTGATGTAATCAATGTAGGCAAAAGTTTTGACTGTTCATATAAAATACCTTCTGGGTGAAGGTGAGGTGAGAAAGAGGCATACAGGATTCATAAGGACCATGAGAGATCACAGAGTCACAGAATCACACAATATGCTGAGCTGGAAGGATCACTGAGTCCAACAACTAGGCTTTCACAGAACCACCCCAAGCCACACTCTGTGCCTGAGAGTATTGTCCAAAAACACTTCTTGAACTCAGATAGGCTTGATGCTGTGATCACCTCCCTGGAGGGCCTATTCTAGTGCTGGACCACCCACCGGGTGAAGAACCTCTTTCTAATATCCAACCTAAATCAATCTGACACGACTTCAGGCCATTCCCGTAGGTCCTGTCACTGGTCACCACAGGGAAGAGATCAGTGCCTGCCCCTCCTCCTCCCCTTACGAGGAAGGTGTAACTGCAATGAGATCTTTCCTCGGTCTCCTCCAGCCTGAACAGACCAAGTGCCCTCAGCCACTCCTCATACAGCTTCCTCTCAAGGCCCTTCACGATCTTTGTTGCCCTCCTTTGGACACTCTCTAAGAGCTGAATATCTTCCTTATATTGTGGCTCCCAAAACTGCCCACAGTGTTCAAGGTAAACCCCAGTGCAGAGCAGAGCAGAGTAAGACAATCCCCTCCCTTGACCCGCTCCTGATTCTGTGCCTGATGCCCTCGGGAACATGGTTGGCCCTCCTGACTGCCAGGGCACTGCTGACTCAGCTTGCCATCAACCAGAAAGATATATGGTCAAAAACATCAAATTATTTAGGGACATATAATCTAACTAAAAAGCAGGACAGTCTTAATCCATAAGGCTTCCTGGCTCTCTGACTCTTTGTGCTTTAAATTTCAGAGAAATCTTAACTGAATTTCCTATATTGCATGTCCTACTTAAGAGCTAAACAATACTGCAGAGTCTGAGGTCTTGTTGGAGCCCAGAATGATTCAGAAGGAAATATTAATGATTGCAAATAAATACTGTATTGTAAGAATGCAAGTAAAAACCAGCAAAATGGCAAAACCAATGCATCCTCAGTTGCATATATTATTTAGATATTAAATCATGTATATATATATATATCACATATCTGCATCAGAGACTTCACATCTCCCTCCTTCACCCCCTATACTTCAGATGAGTCCAGAATGAGGAGTTCTATAAAACACAAGTAGTGTGAAAATGGATTATAAGTTATAGTTGTCTCATTTCATGATTTGTGTTTTTTGTTTTGGGGGTTTTGGGGGTTTTTTTGGAGGAGGGAGTATTTTTCAGATGTCATATAGTGTTAAATTGCTAGTTTTAAGATATGTTTCCAGTGTAAAATTTTTAATTATCACAACTAACTTAACCAGAACTCCATATACAGAGAAAGATTATAATTAATAATAATAATACCATATTAATATAAAAAAAAAATTTGCAAAAATTTGGATAGGGTTTTTTTTTGCACTAAGAACAGAGAGAGATTGTGTTAAAGCAATTTTTTATGGAGGAAGGGACTGGAAAGGAAGGAAAAAAATTGGGCAATTTATCTGATCTTATCCAATCTATGTTAACTAGTAATTTCTCAGTAAATGACCATTCAGAAAACATGCTCAAAACTATATTCCCTTCAGCAGATCTTGTGTTGTTTAGAGGTTAAGAACCTGGCTGAACATAGATAAGTGTATTTTATTCTTAGAGGAGATTTTCATATTAAAACTTACTTAGGACTTTGTAATACTGTTTTAGCATGTGAACTGCAAAGATAATTGTGAAAGAGCTTTTAGAATTATCCAAGAAATTTATAATATGAAACTGAAGTCTCCTATAAGAGTGAGAATGAGATTATTACATAGTAATAAATATGTTGCCATCTACTTTAGTAGTGTCATACTGGAGCCATTAATAACCAGATGTAAACTGTAACATCTACTGGTACAAAGTGCTTTGACATGTTATTAATAAAGTCTGTGTTCACCTCTACTTTCTTTAATTCCCTTTATTATTTTGTTTAATATGTTTTGTTACTCTTTTTTTTTCATGTAAATACATGTCATATTCATACTATCATAGTATGAATCTGATAATTAAAAGTAATTGTTATTATAGTAATTTAAGAAAACCAGAAGAAAAATGACCAACTTTCCTAGTAGTTATAACTATTCTTCAGTAAAAATTGCAATGATATCACAGAAAACATGTTAGTATAATTTTTCCTTTCTTAAAATATTTTACTTTGGGATGACAGTTACAAAAATGGACGAAGGAGGATTTAAACAGTTTCATTTCAGAATATTCAAATATTTTCTTTGCACTGAAAATTATTCCCCATGAGAGAAGGATGAACAGAAGGAATCTCTTCTCTTCTGTTTTCTGTTTGCTTAGCACAGGTGTCAACTAAAGTATCAACACAGAGAACAGAAGGGATAAAATCTTGGCTTCTCTGATATAAATGGAAATTCTCCCATTGACTTTAACGGGTCAGGGTTTTTCTAAAACTGTTTCTGGAATCACAGCTGCCAGAATGTGAGACTCCACTGAAGAGTATACTTTTTCCTCTGGTGTGAGATGAAGGCAGATTGGATGTACATGGTAGTCAGAGCAGAACATTTAACAATGATGCTTCATGGCAAAGTTAATATGCTGTAGAGTGCAGAGCTCTTCCAACCAAAACCAGTGCATAATTTGCTTCTTTCATTTGACATTGTCTCATAAATAAAAGATAAGAGGATGATGAATTATAGTTTGTAAACAGTAGAGTCAAATAATCATAGCTGATTGCTAATAAACTACAATGCAACCTGATTCTTACAAACCAGAAGTTGTACTGCAGCAATAAATATCAAGGGCACTGTACATTAATAAAAATTGTTATGCGAGTTATTTGAATATCAATTCCTAGTTGCATAGCTGAAACCAATGGAAAAATATTTCTTCAGCAGGTTGAAACAAATCAGACTGACAGCAACTCACTTTTCTGCCATATTTCAAGATCAAAACATTTACACTGCCATGATAAATCATGATATGCTTGACAAAGAGAGAAGACTAAGAGTTAATATTAAATATATTGTTATTCAAATTTAAAAGCTTATTAATTTAAAATAGGTGTTACATCAACACTGAGGAACTCTGCCTTTTCCTTCATATTTGTTGCTTTCACAAAATTATTTGCCTGTTTTAATAAGGCAATTGTAGTGATACTGGTATTAGAAGTTCTATAAAATGGAATCGTTTCTGGCAGCTACAAAGGGTAGACCCTCTGTAGTGAATCCTGTTGTCAAAGCTGCTAAAGCACATTTTACATACACATAATTACTACAGTTGATCCAAATTCTACAGTAATTACGGTATTAGAATAAATAGGAACATGGCAGCACATCACCTAAGAATCCTCTGGCAGTACAAAGATAAGTACAGTTTCAGTGCACAGCTTTGTCTAAGCCTTTTAAGACAGCCTCCAAGATTCCACTATGTAAGAAGCAAAAGATCAGCTTTCAGACTTCTATTTTTAATTCCCAACACAATAGCTGCACATTCTGTGGCTGACTAGAGTTATTTGTATTTGAAATATGGACAGAGCTAAGGAGATGGGACACAATGCACACAAAAATTTCCCTCTTCAGTACCTGAAGAAAAGAATTCCAGCTGACAAAATTCAGAGCTACCGTTATTAAGGTTTTAAAAAAAATTGAAACCATTATTACCTTTCATTTTTCAATGCCAACATTGCCCTTTTCGAGGACCTACCAGTTCAGTGTGATTTACAAAGAGCACACATTGCCTTCTCCTTAAAGTCAGAATCTTCCGTGTTCCTGGCATCTACTCATGTAGGTTAAATCACAGACTATCACGAATACATGTGAATCAGCTTAAATACTTGTCACTTTCCATTTGTGTAGACTAGTCTAAAGAATTAATATAACCTGTTACAATCAAGTCTATTATTACCACATACTTTTCCAGAATCCTGAATGTTACAGTGCAAATAAAACAAAAAACTCGTGCTCATCCCCCACAATCCCCCCACCCCTCACCATGAAGGCATAGATGTTCATTCAATATTGATAATCAGTGCAATTGTCATAGCAAAATACCCAAAACAAAACAAGACATCAAAACCCACCAACAAAAAAAAAAAAAAAAAACAAAAAAAAACCAACAAAACAAACCTTGTATTTCCCCACTTACTTGCAGACCAACAGAACCTGCAATGTAAGAAAAGAGAAAGTCTGCACAACTAGTTATTGAATACATATGTGTACACACAGAGGTAGACAGACTAATTTTACAAATAGTATATGTGTTAATAGTGTAATAATGGATATAAAGGCAACTGAACAGTTAAGTATTTCCTTCTACATGTCATGAAAGAAGATTCAGAAAGCATAGCAAATAGCATGTTGACAATACACATATATTGTCAGATTCTGATAATTACTGTCTTTTTAGGCTTGACAATGAATGGCTTCCCTTTCCAGGAGCAGCTGAATGTTTTAGCAGTCAAACTGCTTTGATCTTCATTTTGTAACATATTACTGTTTAATGTGTCTTGAGTTGCCCCATCTTTTATTGCCCTCTCTCCAATAGGGATGTGAAAAACCTCTTGTCTATAAAGTTTATGTATTTTTTTT
>JAWWMO010000096.1:41875624-41892625 GCA_035047845.1 Dendrocincla fuliginosa | reverse complement strand
TTATTAGACACTACAATAAAGTTAAGGGAATTTTTCTGCTATGGAAAAAAAAAACAACAAATAGTTAAAGAGATCATGTCCACTCTTTGTGTAGCCTATAAACATTCTCTGCAGAAACAGTATAGAAATAGGATAGTACAACTGGATAATCTCATAATGCTCCAGAGAGCCATACTGCGTTTTTTTTCCCACTTTGTGACCTTTTCAGAGACAAGAATAAAACAATAAAATAAAAAAATAAAATAAAAATAAAATAAAATAAAATAAAATAAAATAAAATAAAATAGCAGAAGGTCTTCATTTATTTTACCTTTATTCATACAGAGTTGAGAGCAACTTTATTTTTATTCAAATACACTGCCATGAAAGTTTAGACATGATCTATAGATTATCTATTTTATCTGTTGCCATAAAATAATGTGACTTTATCATTATCATATCATTTGTCACAATCAATATCATTTAAATAACTTTAAAAATATGCTGTTGTAAAAGGTGTTCTTAAACTGATATAGTTTTGGGTTTTTTCCTTGTAACCTTCTTCCCTTATTTAAAAGTATCAAAAATAAGTGAGGTCAAATAACTGAATTTTGAAGGATTAAACAATCAGAACAAAATGGATATTTCATAGCTCTTTAAATGGATCTTTCTAAGTTTGGACATATCTACATATGACGTATTACAGAATAATTCCTGTTACTGATGGGCATCTATCCTTCTATATGGAAAACCCATTTAAGGAAAAAAAAAATTTCTTAACCATCCAGAAAAATCTGTGGAGGTAGCCCTGTATGGCAAAGGAGGCCAGGTAGGCCAGACATTTCTCAGCAAGGAAGTCCTAAAAGTGCAGGAACAGGCCATCCCCATGTACCAAATGAGGAGCTGGTGGGAAGAAGACCAACCCAGCTGAACAGAGAACTTTTGCTGGAACTCAGTCAAAAAACCCAAAAAAAACCCAAAAAAACCAAACCAGTTCATGACCATTGGAAGAAGGGGCATCCAACTTAAGAAGACCATGAGGATGTCATGAGGTTATGCAGGGAGAAAACTAAAAGGGCTCAAGACAACTAGAACTTAATCTGGATACTTCCATAGACAACCAAAAATATTTCTGTAAACACATTAGCAACAAAAGATGGGCTAAGAAGAATCTTCATCCATTTTTGGATGCCGGGGGAAACATACTGACAAGAGATGAGGAAAAGTCTGTGTATTTAATGCTGCCTCTGTCTCAGTCTTTAGTAGTATGTCCTGTCATTCTCTGGGTACAAAGCCGCTAGCTGTAAGACAAGGATGAGTAGCAGAATGAAACTCGCATAGTCCAAAAGCAAATGATGACCCTTAGTTGGAAATGGCTTCACCACTAAGACATGCACTAATCTAGGGGGCCAAATGGGATTCAAGGGTACTGAGAAGCTGGTGGAACTGTTCATCAAGAAACTTCCTGTCACTTATCAACATCCCTGGCTAGTAGAGGAGGTTACTAAGGAGGTTCCAGGTAATGAGACCATGTGATGGGCTGGAAGGAGGACCTGGGGAAAAACAGTCTTGTCAGTCTGACCTCAGTGTTGGGGAATGTCATGAAGCAGATGATCTTGAGTGTCATCATATGTTATGTCCAGGATAACCAGGGGAGCAGGAGCAGCCAGCAGGGGTTTGTGAAAGGGAGATGCTGCTTGACCAAAGTGATCTTCTTCTATAACAAAGTAACCTACTTAGTAAAGGAGGAAAAAGCTGTGGATATTTTTTATCTAGACCTAAGTAAAGCCTTTGACACCATTTCCCACAGCATTCTCCTGGGGAAAGTAACAGACTGCTCATGGTTTGGGTGGACATACCCTTTGCTGGGTAAAAAGGCTGACTGGTGTCCCAGACCAAGGAGTGGTGTTCCCCAGGGTGCAGTACTGGGGGCAGTCCTGTTTAATAACTTTACCAATGACCTGTACAAGGGGATCAAGTTTCACCTCTGTCAGTTTGCAGATGACACCAAATTGAGTGGGAATGATGATCTGTTAGAGGGTGAAAAAGCTCTGCAGAGGTATCGGGACATGCTAGATCAATGGGCCAAAGCCCATGGAGTTCAACACAAAATGCCAGGTCCTGCCCTTGGGTCACAAAAACCCCAGGCAGCACTATGGGCTTGGTGCAGAGTGGCTGGAAAGCTGCACAGTACAAAAGGATATGGGGTGTTGGTTGACATCAGCCAAACATGAGCCAGCAATGTGCCCAGGTGACAAAAAAGGCCAATGACATCCTGGCTTGTGTGAGAAACAGTGTGGTCAGCAGGATTAGATCAGTGATCGTTTCCTTGTTCTCAGCACTGGTGATGCTGCACCTTGAACCCTGTGTTCCGTTTCGGGCTCCTGCTCCTTGAACATAACCAAAGAAGGGCAACAAAGTTGATGAAGGGTCTAAAGTACAGACTTACAATGAGAAGTTAAGGGAGCTGGGGTTGTTCAGCCTAGATCAAAGGAGTCTGAGGAGAAACCTTATAATTCTCTACAGCTATTTGAAAGGAGGCTGTAGTGAGGTGGGGGTCAGTCTCTTCTCCCAAGTAACTAATATGAAAAATCTATAAGTTAATATACTCCTGAAAAAGATGCCCAAATATAAATACATTTTTTCACAGAAGAGGTAGTCTCAATGGAAAAATATGAAAAACTAGATTTAGATGATAAATACGGTATTCAACAACTCAAACAGAAAACAAATAAACCAAGCAATTATATTCCAGTAATAGCATATTCTAAGTTTGTAGAAATTGCTATCATATAGTATAAGCAAGAACATTTTATAAAAGTAAACACAGAATAAAACAAGAAACACTTAAAAACCTGAAGGCTGGGAGGTAAACTTTGCCCTCCTTCCTAAGTTGAAAACCATTAAATTTATAATAATTTGATCTGTGGAGAGTTAAATGTAAACCCAGTATTTTTTCTCTCTCTGCATATTTCTGGGGTGTCAAAAGATCAGAATTGTCTAAAAACACAAATGCTTGTTCTGGGAGTATTTCCAAACAAGAAGACAGCCGAAGTGCTGTGAATCTTACAGGTAGATTTTTGGTTGGTGTGGTTTTTTGTTTTGGTTTGGTCGGTTGTTTGTCTGAGTTGGGTATTATTTTGTTTGTTTTTTGTTTGTTTGTTTGTTTTGTGGTGTTTTTGTTGTTTGTTTTTTCTTTTTATTTGAGTTTCCCTCACAATCACACTCTTTAATTTATCATCATAACACCATCCTATGAAGTACATGTATCCTTAATGTGAAAAAACAGTCTTGTAATATAGAGAAATTAAAACTATTTTCTTCACAGTGACACTGTCAGAAACTGAACCCAGGCTCCTGGGAATGTAGTAAAGCCTATGCCAACCATTTGTATATATGATCTTAAAGAAAGGGAAAGGAAAAGAGCATCTCCTAGAAACAGATTTGGAAGCTGTCATCCGAGTGATGAATTACAATACTTTTAGGAGAGAAGAATTTCTCCCACCATCAGCTTGGCAGTGATACTGAAACAAAGCTAGTCCAATATTAATCTTCAGTGTGTAACTCCTACATGAAATTCCCCTCTCAATAATTTTAACAGAAATTAGGAACTTCAGGAACATCATGTTTAGGGCTTTTTGGGGTCAGCGGGTGTTCTTTTTTTTCCTGCATACATGTATTGGAGTGTACTTGTATTCTTGGTTTGATTTGAGGAGGCACACAATGCTTTGAGAAAATGGCACCTCATCAAAAATAAGAAATACTTCACTCCTCAGTAGTCTGATAACTTCTCTGTTATTTCACAGCTCTTCCTCTGAGCTCCATATACTAATCATGCTGTTCCAAAATCACTGTCAACAGGGGAAAGGAATAAGTATTTTGGGATTCGAGCTATAAGCCTTTGTGTTTAAACTTAAATCTGTTGGCAAGGCAACTGGAGGAAAGTTGGAAATTATTTTGTTAAAGGAAACAACAATCATAAGATGGTGGCATATATTTTAATCACATTCATTTCTTTGTGGCATTTATCAGCATGTTGAATGTGCAAAAGAAATCCCTGCTGTAATAGCCTTCCTCATGCTGCAAAACAGCCAACTTACACAACTCAAATGCCCCCATAATTCTTTTTTCAGCCTCTTCAGCTATGAGAAGTAGTTTCCCTTAGTCTTTGGCCTGGAGGTCTGTCAGCACCGTTTCACAGCTTAGAAATCAGAAACTTTGTGAGACAGGAAAATTCAGACTGTAAACCAGTTAGCCCATAAGGTTGAAATTCCATTAAAAATGGGGAACATCTTCTTTT
Source organism: Dendrocincla fuliginosa (assembly GCA_035047845.1). Lineage (NCBI taxonomy): Eukaryota > Metazoa > Chordata > Aves > Passeriformes > Dendrocolaptidae > Dendrocincla > Dendrocincla fuliginosa. Next base: position 41,888,346 of record JAWWMO010000096.1, on the reverse strand, counting down.
TCTGTGTTGCACAGTTTAACCCAAGGGGGTTTTTATAGCTTGTAGAAACACTCTCGCTGATTAATTCTTCTAGTTTGCTATCAAATTCTTCTAGTTTGCTAAGTCACAGATATGTTGGTTTGCTCTACACACATTATCTCATTGTCTATGTCAAAGAAAAAAAAAGTGATAATATCATAGCAAGAAGTAATATTTTTGAGCTGAAAAGCTGAAGTTTTTTTTTCTTATATTTTATGATTTCTTCAGTCTTCTTATTATATTTCATCCTTATTTTCAGTTTCATTCTTATCATCTCCTGTTCCATTCTTGTTTCTGCTCAAGGAACACAATGCAGATGGTCAGACTAGTTGTGCCATCTCTTTCTCAGTGATTTCACAGTTTAGAAAAAAAAATAGGAAATAATATTTTGCTCTTTGTTCCTGCATATATCATTCCAAAGACTGATAGTTTCCACATCCCTGAAGAGAATGGCCTTTGTATGAGGTTGAAAATAAAGAAATTATGTCTGCAAAGTTGTTGTAAACTCATGAACACCTTTGGAGATTAATATAATATCATTTAATTACATGCAGAAGCTAAAGGGGAATAAATAAAGGCCACAGACCATATTCTGGGAGATAAAACTGATCATGGAAAAGGAAATTACTTATGACATGGATATTTTAAGATTATCTCATTTTGATCACTGTCAAGGCAAAAAGACTGAAGAATAGTATGTGTTAGCACCAGTAATACATCAAATCAGCCAGAGGTAGGCAAAAAAAACCCCCAACCAAACACAAAAACCCCACAACATTGTTTTTTCCCCTTTACTAGTAAGTACTATCAACTGTCTGAAAGCTTGACCTCTTGTTTAGAGCTTCTTCTAATATTTCTGCCATTTTTATGGCTGTCTAACTTTTCTAGCCAAATTAAACTGAAGGGATCTCCTTTAGGAGGAGCAATATAAGAAAATTTGGAAATATGACAGACAAGTTTCACTAACATAAATAATAAAAATTAAGGATTTTCTTCATTTAATTTCCCTGATCAGTTAAGACAGATGTATAAACTGCATGTATCTACTTTTATGTTTCATTAAGCTTAAGTTACAGAACAACATGGCAGTCTGTCTTTTATTCTCTGGATAAGGGGACATAATTGAATATTTCATGCTTAAATTTTTCAAGATGTTTGTCATTATCTCCTGTAATATCCTATAATCACATTGGTGAAACATAGATTAGAAGGGGAAAATAAGGGTGGTTGCAAAAAATTAACTGGAGAGACAGGAAAAAATCTACAGTTCGTGATGAACCCAACTGTAGACCAGTTAGTAGAGTTGTATCTTAGGGTTTGATTCTAAGAGCATATACTGTTTAATGTCTTCATCAGCTACATGGATCATATAATTATTGTGTACTTTCAGCCAATTCAAAGTGGCAGACTGCATGGAGCAGTCAATGCATGGAACTATTCTTGCATTCAGCTAATCAGAAGCAAAGAAAATGTTGGAGAAGTAAGGTAACAGGAACTTCATAAATCTTGTCAAAACTCAACACAAAACTTGGACTCTAGACTGGATAAAAACTTGAAGCAGTTATGTTCCAAGGTCTCAGGGCCCTGTAGGACACCAGATTGGCCATGATACAGCAGTGACCCTGAGAAGCAAAGACACCACTGTATCCTACACACCACAAGCAAGGATTCAGTTGGCAGGTCTGGGGAAGCATCTTATCCCACTATCCAAGATCTGTGAAATGCACCTGAGTGCCACACTGCTTTTGATGCAGCCTAGGACACTATGGTCTTTCTTTGCTGCAAGTGCACATTGCTTGGTCATGTTTAGTTTCTCAGCAACCAGCACCCATAAGTCCTTCTTCACAAGACTGCTCACTATCTGTTTATCCCTCAGCCTATATTGATATCAGGGATTTCCCCAACCCAGGTGCAGCACTCTGTACTTGGCCTTGTTAATCTTTGTGAGATTCCCATCGGCCCACCCCTTGAACTTGTCCAGGTCCCTCTGGACCACCCTTCTTTCAGATGTGGCAGCTACACAACTCAACTTGATGTCATCTGTAAACTTGTTGAGGGTGCATTTGATCCCTTCATCTATGTCATTAATGAAGCTATTTAATAATGCTTGTCTCAATACGGACCCTTGAGGGACATCACTTGTCACTGATGTCAGTGGGGATTCTGAGTCATTGGCCTCTCCCTTTGGGATGTGACTCTTCCATCACAAAAGGCTGCAAGGTTATTTAGGTAGGACTTGTCCTTTCTGAGTCCATATTGATCATCTTGAATCACTTCCGTATCATCCATGTGCCTTAGCATAGCTTCTAGGAGGATCTGTTCCATGCACAGAGTGAGATGGTAGGTCAGTAGCACTCAAGGTCACTGGCACTTCATCTGACTACTGTGATGTTTCAAATATTATGGCAACTACATCAGCCAATTTTCTCAGCACTCTGGGATGCCTCTTCTCATAAATTCTTTGAATTTATATATGTTCAGGCTCTTCAAGTGGTCATGAATCTGATTTTTACTCAAGTAGGAAGCATATTGCTCCCCTAGTACCTTTCCTGCTGTCCATCCACTCAGAAGTTGTGGGAAGAGTGGTTGCCATTGAAGACAGAGGCAAAACATGTCTTGAGTCTTCTTATGCATTGTTAGCAGTTTACCAGCCGTCTTTATCAGTGCAGGTATACAGTCTTTGATCTTCCTTTTCTGGTTGACATATCTGTAGAAGTCCTTTCCATTATTCTTTGGGTCCCATACCATTGTCAGTTTCAGATTTGCCTTGTCCTTCCTCAACCCACTCCTACACAAGTGAATTTTCATCTCTTTAGTCTTCCCAGATCGGCTGTCCTAGCTTCCACTGCCTGCGAATTTGCTTCTTTCCTTTTACTTTGCCCAACATGTCAGTCTTTTGCCTTCTTTGTCCAATTTCTTGCTTCTGGGCTAGCTCTTGTGCTCTATAGAAGACTTTCTTAAAGATCTGTCAGCTATGATCTTGTTCCTTGTCCCTGAGGGCAGCCTCCCAAGAGATCCCACTGATTATTGCCTTGAAGAGCTGGAAGTTTGTTTTCATAATGTTAAGGGACCCAACTTTACTCCTTACTCCTTACTCGATATCCCTCAAGACAGAAAACTCCACTGATGCACAGTCACTTCATCCCAGGTCTTGATGGATTAAGCTCACTTACACTAGTGCCTGTTAGATCCAGTATCATCCCCTCTGGTAGGGCTGTCTATTACCTTGCTCAAGTTCTCTATGGATTCCAGGAATCTCTTAGATTGCATGCAGCTTGCTGTGTTACTTTCCAAGACGATGTCAGAGTGGTTGAAGTCCCCCAGAAGGACAAGAGTGTGAGATTGTAATGCCTTCTGTAGCTGGAGCAAGAAGGCTTTGTCAATACGCTCTCATTGATCAGGGGCCTGATCTGATTCTTATGGGCTTTTGACCTGCTCATGGCTGTTCTTTGAGATGACTCTACACACTCAATCCACCTCTTGAGGGGTTACAGCCCCTCCACCTCTCCTGTCTCTTCTGAACAACTTATAGCCAGCAACAGCTGTACACCAATCGTGGGATTCATCCCACCAAGTTTCAATAAGAGCACAGAGGTCATAATTTTCTAGCAGCACATTGGCTTCCAACTCCTCTTGTGTGTTGCCCATGCTGTGTGTATTAGGCACCTCAGCTGGTCATATTGCCTCCCCAGAGGAACATCTCTTAATTCGTTTGAGGTATTTCCCGTTTTTTTCATGTTGGCTTTTGTTACCTCAAAAGTCCCTGGCTGTTCTCTGTAAAACTGCAAGTGTTGTCCAGTGTAGCTGGCACAGTTCAGAGTCACTAGCAGTGGGCCCTTGCTATCAACCTGCTCCTCTAACCTTGGTGTTCCCTCCCATTGGAGGTATAGAGAGAATATAACTCATACCTCAGATTTCCTCACCAAGGCCCTCAATTCCTTTTTGATTGCCCTTGGACTATGTGTTGCCCCTTCATTGCCTGCTATGTGGAAGACCAGTAATGGGCAGTAGTCTGAGGGCCACAACAGTCTAGAAAGTCTCTTGATGATGTTTTTAATCCAGCCTCCAGGGAGCCAGCAGACCTTCCTATTGGTTGAACCTGGTTTCAAGTAATGAATGAATTCCTTAATTTGTTTTGTTTGTACATGCAGCTTTTTCTTTACCTATTAAACTGTCTTTACCTCAGTCCATGTTTTCTCACTTTTAACCTTTCAAGTGTCCTCTCTATTCCAAAGTGGGTGACTGAGAGAGTGGCTGTGCTGTGGGGCTTATCTGCCAAATGCAGATAATCCACAGAGTATATAATTTTTGAAGATTTTATGATTAACAAAACCTCTGCACTTTTAAGGCCTGTATCATCCTATAAAACTAAGATACTTAGAAAGATTGAATGTTATTTTGATTTCTGGGGTTTGGTAGGTTGTTTTGTTTTTTTTAACAAAAAAATTAATTTCATGTAATTTACAGTCTTTTTCACTCACAGTCCACCCTCTTCACATTTGCAAACTTGTGTACCTTTCTAATTCTGTGCTAAAGTTTTTGCTGTAATCAGTTTCCCTGCAGATTAGTTTTCAATTTTGTGAAATGTACCAAATATTTTGAATAAACTACAGTTTTCATACATTACCAGTAAGTTTATTCTCAGTTGTTCATGGGATAATTCCGGCTGATGGGCACCTGGGGAGTTCTCCAGTCCCAGCCTATGATCTTGCCCTGAGCACACTGAGATGTGGGATCAGATTAGGCTGTTCAGGGCTTCACCCAGACAAGGCATGACAGGTTTCAAGCAAGGGATGGCCCAGACTCTCTGGGCCTTGGCTCCAGGGCTGGGCTGTCCTTATGGGAAAAAGACTTCTGCTTATCTCCCTCCAGCCTGATTCTCTCGTGTTTCAGCTTGTGCTATTGCCTCTTGTCCTCCCAATACACACCACTGTGAAGAGCCTTCCTGAACCTTGTCCATTCTTCCTACTGGTGCTGGAGATGCTGTTGAGTGCACCCAAAGCCTTCCCTTGTCCCAGCAGAACCCATCCTAGCCCTGCAGGACTTCCCCATAGGGAAAAGGTCTTAGCCTCTTCTTCATTGTTTCTGCTTATTTTATTCTAGTTTATCTAGGCCAAAAACTGGACACCATATCTAGATGTCATATAGCATATGTCATATGTTGGGTTTAGTGCTGCCTTAGCTGAACTTTACAAGGTCATTTGTGGCCCCTTTCTTACAGCTACTCAGGTTCACAGAAGGCCACTTGGCCGTCTAGCATGTCACCAGCATGTCACCCTTGCTGTCACCAGCAAAACTAGTGACAGTTTTCCATTCTTTCCATTCTTTCCTCCAGGTTACTGAGAAAGTCCCAGGATAGACTCTGCACTGGTTGCCAGCCTGCAGGTAGACTACAATGCAGTAAAACATGGCCCTGTGAGCCCTACCAACCAACTCATTATTTACTGGTAGTCCTCACATCCCACCTCTTATTTAACTTGCCTGCAAGGAGCATTTCAGGGTATAGTGTTATAAGCCTTGCTATATCAGCGTAAATGCCATCTGTGTCCACAGGTACAGCTATTTTATCACTAGGGGCAGTCACTTGAAAAAGCGTTGTTGACTGCTTCCAATCACTTCCTTCCTGAGTCTTGAAATATGATCCCAGGGGACTCCATGTTTTTCATTGGCATCAAAGTGAAAGCAACCTATGCCTCTGCTTTCTGCATTTGTTCCTTTTGAACTTCAAAAATGCATGCAACAGTTTCTTTCCTGCAGTGGTTGAATATCTCCCCCAGTCTCCTTAACTTGGGAATAAGAATCTGTGACAAGAATCTTCAAGAAGGCTTTGTCCATATTGCTGTCCTGATGAATGGTCTGCAGCACATTCATGACTTGGTATCACATTTAGTGGCCTATCATCTACCCCTGAAGCACAATCTCTAAGCCCGTATTTTGTAAATCCATAGAGGAGCCTTACACACCTCTCAGCTGCTCCTCATATGGTTTCCCCTCAAGGCCCTTCACCATCTTCATTGCCCTCCTTTGGACACTCTCCAATAACTTAAGAGCTTTCTTATATTTTGGCACCTAAAACTGCCCACAATATTCAAGGTGAGGTTGCACCAGGGCAGAGCAGATTGGGACAATCCCCTCCTTTGACTGGCTGGTTATGCTGTGTCTGATGTACCCTATGACATAGCCTTCTTTTCTCATCTTACTAGTTTAAAGTACTTCTCAGTACTTCAGTCAGCCTCTTGGCAATTGTGCTCTTGATACTTTCTGTCCTGTGTATTCTGTCTCCATTCTGCAGTTCTTGATTCTCAGTTCAGGTTTCACTGTTGTGAAAGCATCATCCCTGCAATTAACACCTGCTTTGCAAGCGACTATTGACCCACAATATCCCACTTCTCTGCCTCCCATTTGCAGAAGAAAGGTGATGGCATCCCCTTTTCATATCCTGTAACATAAATCTGGTTCTGCATTCATCATCATGTCTCCCTGACACTGGCCAGAAAGTCCTTCCCACATGTAAAGCCCAGAGATTGCTGCACAGGCAGTTACTCAGCTAGTTGCACCTGGCAGTCACACAACAGGAGCTGCATGATGGAAACAGCTCCTTGTCACTGTGTGAAATAAAACCATGATGTATGCAGTACAGAGTCACTGCTGCCTACTTAAAACACCTCCACAACAAAATCTAGCCTTCTTCTATGTCTGGAATACTTGTGAGGCAGCAATTATTTTTGATTGTTACTAAAACAAGAAAATACTATAAAGTTCAGATGTAACGGAAGTAACTCATGGAACAGACTGACTGTGCACTTGATCCTACTAGTAAATTTTCAGATAGACTGAAGAATGACCAAAAATTTTTCCATGTCCTGCTTACAACAGTATGAAGTGTTCACAATACTAACAGTTGTAACATTTCACAAAGAAATAGGTACCTTACCTTACATTTACATTTCCTTTTTATAATTAGATATAGTAACTTCCCCCTCCCACCCCCCATCAAAATTGCTTTCACTGGAGGGAAAAAAAATTAGAAAACAATTGCTTACAGGACATTACTAGCTTTAATCTGATGGCAAATATTTTGAAAAGGAAACCATGTCTATTTTCCCCTGGAAGTTTCATAACACTTTTTTACTTTAATAGCATTGTTTTATTAAATGTTTTGCACAATTGTGTGAAATAAATTCAAACCAAAATACATATAATTAAAAACAAGGGAAATGAACCTGTTGAGAGGAAAACGTAACTATAAAACTAGTCCTTTGGAATGGGAACTATATTGCATACTGAACACATTCTAGAATTTTACGAGTGATTATCTGGTATTGCTTGAATTCCTGTATAGCATTCATCACAAGTATACTTACAGTTTTGCATTCCACCTACAGTGGTATTAACCAAAACTGCACTTGAATGTCACTTTTTTTTTTAATAGGAAAAAAACCCTACTTTATGTTTTGAATTACGTTTTATGCTTTGGCAACTTAGAAGACAGCGTTTTTCTCATATAAGCATAGAAAAAAGGTAACTCATTGCTAGCAACAGAGATTTTTAAGTTGGCTGGTAGAATATGATTTACTGCATCCGATACATATATATGACGAATCACTCTTTTTGGAATGTTTCCGTTATCATGTATTCCTACCTTCCTCGTTTTGTACACAGGCAGAAAATTCTCTTTCTCCCCGCTCTCGCTCAGTCTCTTGCTTTGCATCTCTCTCGCTACACAGAATTGCAGAATGCTGAATTTTGGAAGGGGACTCTGGAGATGATCTAGGTTTTGAATATCTCCAGAAAGAGATTCCACAAACTCTCTGGGCAATCTGTTCCAGTGCTCTGTCATCTGCACAGTAAAAAAGTTTTTCCTGATATTCAGATGGAACTTCTTGTGTTTCAGTTTGTCCACAGTGCCCCTTGTCCTATTACTGGGCACCACTGAAGACAATCTGGTGCCATCCTCCTGACACCCACCCTTAAGGTATTAGTACATTGATGAGGTCCCCTCTCTGTCACTTTTTCTTGAGGATGAACAGGCCCAGTCCCTCAGCTTTTCTATGTAAGAGAGATGCTTCAGTCCCCTAACCATCTTTGTAGTCCTCCACTGGACCTCTGTAGTAGTTTGTTACCTCTCTTGTCCTGAGGATTCCAGAACTGGACTCAGCACTCCAGATGTGGTCGCACTAGGGCTGAATGGAGGAACAAGATCACCTCCCTCAATCTGCTGACAGTGCTCTTCCTAATACACTCCAGGATATCATTGGACCTCTTGGCCACATGAGCCACCTCTTGGCTCATGGACAACTTGCCCACCAGGACCTCCAGGTGGTTCTCCACAGAGCTGCTTTCCTCTCTCTATACATAGTGTGAAACAACGGAGCCAGCCATGTTTTTCCCTAGTTGAGCCAGGAAATAATCTCTTTCAGTCTGTAAAGGGATGGCAGAAAATGAGCCACTAATTTTTAGATGAGGAAAATTTCATCTCAATATAAATAAAATCTGTTTGCAATTGTTGGGTTGTTTTAGAAATTCAAAAATAAATTGTTACTTTGGCTTATTAGAAAAAAAGTCGAAATTCTTTCCTTACTTTTCCTACTTAAATTTGTGATATTATTATTTGTGATAAATTTTAAATTTATTATCACTTTGGTTTTTCTCTATGGAAACAGAAACGTAACTACCAGAGTAGTGGCAGCAGTATAAAAAAAACAACTGGTAGAGTAAATTGGTATGACTTCAAAAGAGAAACAAGCTTAAGGATTTAATTTGGGGTTAGAAAAACTGAAATCATATCGGAATAGATTTGCAAAGATATGCAATCTGGAAAATGTTAAGACAAGTTCTGAAGAAGAAATAGAAGAATTGATATCTCTGTACTTGGGTATTCCCAATATTCATGGTATTTGAGCTAACCTCGTATGTTTTTGGTACAGAGCACCTTGTAACCTGTTGCTGCCTTAGGCCAGCTGCAGGTATAGTTCCCTGGCCAGTTCAGTCTCTTTCAGTTTAGTGGCAGAACAGACACTGAAATCCTGACCAGGATGGCAACACTAGAAGTAAGAAGCTATAAAATTAAATAAAACAACTATTTGAATCAATCACTTGCAGCAAGTTACTTGGGCAGATCAGAACATTTTTACTATGCATGCTTCAAAAATGTAATGCTGATTTTCTAAAAACTGAAAAAAGTAATTCTTCTGCCTGTTAAAATTCAGATATAAATAAGCAATACTTTATGAGGCTTTATACATTTGAGAGATCAGTTCTTACACATAATATTTAATAACAGCTGTATGTTCATTCTGCAGATGAACATTTCAAAAATACTATGAAAAATTATCTGTGTGAAGCTGTGTACATTTTAATAATTTTTTGTTTAACTTTTATGGATAAGTAATGTCAGAGCACTGAAGAACAGAATGGAATGCAGAGACTTTCATTAGTGAGTCAATGTTTCAAATCTATTCTAAGCCAAACATAACTGAAAATTAACACCTGATGGCAGTCACTGAGTTGTCAGTCAAATAAATAAGGAGGTTTCAAGATTAAAAAAAAAAAAAAAAAGTTTGGATAATTACACCCACTTGGCAACCTAGAGTAATAAAATTTGACTAGCCTGACTTTTTTTTTTCCCTAGATCCTCCCACTGAAGACAGCAGATGGATATATCTTGCTTGAATATTTTGAAGTTATCCTTTTATGTCTAATAGATAACAACAGGCTCATTTTCAGATATTTGAAAGTCTTTTAGCAAATACGGGTTTCAAAGATGTTGGGGCAGAGATGTTTCTTTGCTTGTGCAATATAAGCCAATGACTGAAAATAATTCATAGTGTATGGTTAGATCTCATTTGCTGTGAGAGCATAGTCACTAACAATAGTAATAGATATAAAAATATAGATATAATATTTTTCCTTTGGAAATATAAGATACTGCATTTTTATAAAACTGTGGGATTCAACATCCTTGTATAATCCCCAAGAGAATAAAAAAATATTACAGATATTTAGGGGATGAATAAGATATTCACCCAATTTCATTTGTCAGTGAGCTGGATTAACAGATAAATGGACATTCCAGGAGAAAAATATGCTAATATTGTCCAAACAAGAGGTTTCTTTGTTTTCTTGTTTATGTTTAATAATTCAAGTGGAATAATATTGACGACCTGTGCATGGAAATGGAAGATTACCTACAGCTAATGTAAGTATCATCCCTGGTCACTAGAAATGTGAAACATATAGGATTCTATAGCAAGACACCTATTAAAAACAGACAGACAAGAGTAAAGTGCATGGTACACCATATTTTCAATAGAATTTAAGTGCAAAGTGAAGCATGTCTTAGAAGTGATGTAATTTTTTATATACCAGACACTATTGACAGCTCAGGGTGGCCTGTCATGACATGATGGAAATGCTGTGTGTATAGCCCAGAGTTTTCTGGATAGCACTGTTTTTAAAAAAATACTATGTTTCTCTTGAGGGCATCATTAAAATGAGGTTTCTAAAGTCTTTTAGATGAGTGTCTCAAAACCATGATCTTACTCGCATGCAACAATGCTATAAGCAAAATGCTGTATGACTCTCTAGGGGGAAGAGAGAGTGGATGCTGGGGCAAAGCTTGAAATCTTTGAATTATTACTGATAGGTCTGCTATAACCAAGTATAATTTCATCTGTTTAGTTCTCATTCAGAGCTACTGTCTGACAAGATAAATATGCTCATTTTCTGTTTTTCATATTTTGTCACAAGAAGATATATATGCAGTGAAACCAAATAGTAATTTCTAAATATGTCTCTGCAGATAGAATATTGCAGTTGCATATACCTTTACAACTCTGGTCTAGATCAGTTCTTAGAAAGACTGTAGAAGTATAAAGATCTGACCCACAAAGTTGTTTTCTTTAGTTGAGCAAACTTGGTTTCCTTATGAGGAAGTAAATACATTATAACTAAGTTAAAATATAAAGAAATGTTTCACAGGTTTAATTTTTTGCTTGCCCATTTCTTGTAGTGAATGAAATAGCATTTATGAAATCACACTAAAGATCACAGCATGAATAGGATGTGCTATCAGGTGGATCTTTGAAAGAAAACTGAAGGAGTTTTTTATTTTTTTCTCTTTTTGTGCTTTACTACATGATCTAAAAGAGATTCAAATTTTTTTCTGTTTAGATCATCACAAATGCAATTATAATATGCAACCAAATTAGATATCATCATTTTATCTACACAGTATAGTTGACTGTGATCAATATGATGCACACAGATTTATTTTAGTAGGCAGAATATTAGGAATGTTAACAAAACTGCTTTTTAGATTTTGATGAGTTTGAGGAAGAATGACTTAAACTCTGCTTTTTTATATTATGGTTCCTGTTTCTCCTGAAAATAGCACATTCCTCAGACAGTTGTAAATTCAATCATCTTTTCTGAGTATTCCTATTAAATATTAACAGAATATCATAGGTGAATGACAGTCAGTAATAATAATTATTATTAATAATAGTGTGGTCATGAAAGCTCTATCCTTGGAGATACTCAAAAGTCATCTGCTCACCCTGCCTGAGCAGAATGGTAGGTCAAGATAACCACCAGAGGTCCCTTTCAACCTCAAACGTCCTATGGTCCTGTAAAAAAGTAGTGGAAAATTGCCACTGTAAGAAGAGTTACACCATCTTACTCAATTTTATACTTTAACTTACAAAAGAGAAACTGAGGGAAACAAAAGTGGAATCAAGGCTAGATGAAATCAACAGAAAATTACCAGAATATGTACATTCCTGTGTCCAGCCCCTCACAGATCTTTTGTGTGTGATTTATCCACTATTTTTGAATCTCTTTTTACTTCCGAAATTCTCAGTCTGATGAAGTGATGGACTAATGACATATAACACTTTACCTTGAGAAATTATCTATGAAAAACTGATAGTGATTTGTGAAGCACAACACCACGAAATGTCCTGAATCTTCACACCCTATAAGGGGTGGTAACTCTTGAAGAAGGTTACAAACATAAGACACTTGATTTACCTCAAGATGCCCAACAGTTTCAAGAAAAATGACTACCATGCTAAGTATCACTAAAATAACATTTTTTAAGGTAAGTGCTGTTAAGTGTTGCCATATACACTGGCACAAAGCTGAAAGATTTATTTGTCTCTGACTCTAAAGAAAGGTTCAAACCACATAAGTCTGAATCTAACTATATTTCGGACTAAGAAAGGGTTCAGCTATAATAGTATAAATACACAATTTGTTCCCATTGGACATCTACCTTTATCAACTGAAAAGTATGAAGGTTTGGGGTAAATGAATAAAGAAACTTATCAAAATGATATTTGATAATTCAATATAAAAATGTTTTAAACACTTAATGTGAAAAAGTTTTACTTCATTTTGATACAGAAATCTGGTTTAGTTCTTTCAGATACATCTTTCCTTTCTTTATTCTAAAGTAATATGTTTCTTTTTCCGTAAGTACACTGGGGGCTTTTAATGGACATTTTATCTCCCCTTCCTGTTTTTCAGGTACTGCGTTAAAACAGAGCTCTTCAACTCAGTCTTTTGCTTCATTATCAGTAACTTGGCTAGTTTCTGTCTCAGGGTGTAAACTGTAGATTGAGTTCTCAACAACCACATTTATTTTGTTCAGGTCTAAGGGCATATGGCTGCACTTTGGAAAGTGCAGACAGCTAAGGAAGAAA
>JAWWMO010000096.1:41754044-41765171 GCA_035047845.1 Dendrocincla fuliginosa | reverse complement strand
GAATTTTTCTATACATACATATAGAATCAAAACTGACATCTCCCTATTTGTGGATATTTCATTATCTCTTAATTTCTTCTGTGGATAAAGGTGAACCCATACATTTTCTGTTTTCCACAGTTTTCCATGTTTCCGATTCAAAATATCCAATTAATAGAAATCATAACAACAGGGATGTGGAATAATTTTCATTAATAGCAGGACAACAGTCAGACCCTCCAAAAATCACCCATGAGAGGAATTTTTCAAAGCTACAGAATAATATTTCTAGGCAAAATACAACATGTGCTCCTTTTAATCAGAACATTAAAAGCTTTCCACTAGGACTTAATATTTTAAGAACTTTTTCTAAATACCCACAGTAATGTAAGTATTTGTTCCATACATCTGATCAGTAACATGTCCAGGTTAGCTTCATGTTTTTCTTTAGATTCAGTGGTGGGTTTGATATAAATATCTGCAAAAAGTTTGCTTATGAACAAGGATCAGCTCATGTCTTTTTTATCAAACAATTTATAAAATCACTTCAGTTGAGTCAGTGGGCCCTCCAAATGATTTTAGAGTCAAGGCAAACATTATAACAAGTAACTAAAAAATAAATCAGCTTAAAGAAGCGTGCATGTTTACCATCATATCACAAGAAACAACCTTTCATTTTGAGGTGAACTTTTACCCTTTCCATAACTCTCTCATGACCTTAAAATGTCATCACAAGAGTGTCCACACTTTGTGTTTAATTTATCACAATGACATCTGGCACAGTGCTTGCTCAAAGCATCATCCCATGTGGCACAAAGGGCTTAATAACAGCATACACTTTTATGCTTTATTTTCCTCCCTCCTCTTCACCTGTCAGGGAGCAAGAGAAATTTCTTTAGTTGCATGAATTGTACATGCTTGCACATGTAACCTCCTTTTGTGAGGAGCTGCATCTAAAAGAGACTACTTTTCTTCTTTCTCTCTGGCTAGTAATAATGATCTGCACAGAGCAGGAAATAGGAGGGGAAAAGTATGTAGGTAGTCTATGAGAAGAAAGAAAATTACCATTTCATCCATATGTTTGTGGTATGGAATGCTTTGGAAAAAGCACAGACTACTTCTCTAGCTCATATTATATTTTTGTATCCTTATTCTAGGGAGGATGTCTTCACTCAATGCCACTCAAGAAGAGATGACAATGGATCAATATGTTAAGCCCTAACAATTATATCACCTAGATGTATATGTTATTGGAGAAAAAAACAGTGCAACCACCTAAACACACACAGGCACAGGTTTCATTATCCATTTCTGCTACTGTCTTCTTCCAGCATTTCTGGACCTAAAATTGTAACAGACTAAAACAGAAGACTAAGTAATAGTCATTAACTTGCAGAATCTTGATTTCGGGAAACATTCATTAGTAAAACAATAAAAAAACCAATGTTTTCTTCTTTGAAAACTATAATTCTGTACCTTCTACAATAAGATTGGAATTTAGTAAAATTAAAAACCATCTGAAAAGAGTCATGATCAGTCGTTAATTGAACATTTACTTGCTAAGTATTATTATAGCTTTTGTGATGTAATTTATTTCTAGTAACTAAATTTGATCTCTGCTACCATTTAAACTTTGCCAAACTACTACTTGATTGTAAAAGCTTAATGGTAAGGCTGTAGGCAAAAACAGTCACAGCTTTGGTTAGTTAACTATTAGCAGTATAATTAATATAGTTAATATAGTCCGTAGTTAAGAGTTAGCATTACCTCTTGATTTTTACAGACACAAAAATAAAATATGTACCTTAATTATGTATATCAGACTTGATAGGAATATCTTATGCTTTATGTTGTTTTATGTTATCAGTGAAGAAAAACAGTATCTGAAACCTATGGTGTTATTTGGCCATGTCTGTTCCTCTACTTGCTGTTACAGACAGTAACAGATGTGCTGACTTCAGCATGAAGCTGTATCATACACTGATGTTCCTTATATTTTCAAATTATAATTTAAAAAGTTATAACAACAACTGTGAGCATAAAGATTTTGGTTGCACCTTTGCAATGAAATAATTTGAAATATTATTATAGTATGTATGAATATCCCTCAAGCAGATTTAATGAAAAAAATGTACTAGAACAAGGAAAAAAATAAATAAATTCTGGTAAGAGAAAGAAAATATGTTTTAATATTGTAGGTTACATAGGGAGCATGTGCAGATAATGCAGTGGATTACCTGTGCTTTACCTGTGTTGGAAAAGCTAAAAATCACAACTACTTCATTTAGTTTTCCACTATTTTTTTTATCAGTCATTATTAAGATCTTCAAAAGTCATGAGTTCAGAACTACAAGGTGATAAGAATCCAACAATCTTTAAGGAGCGTTCCTCCACAGCATGTTATGTTTAGCCAAAGTCTTTGAATACCAGTTAGGATTTTTTCCTGGTTGTTTTGTTTGGTTGGGTTAGGGTTTGGGTCGTTGTTGTTGTTTTTTTTTGTTTTGTTTTGTTTTGTTTTTTTTTTTTTTTGTTGTTGTTTTTTTTTTGTTTTGTTTTGTTTTGTTTTGTCTTGTTTTGTTGTTTTTTTTTTTTAATCTATTGAAGGTCTGTAATAGGTTGTTCTAACTGGAAGAAATAAATGCACTGGAAATGCAGTTTCCTAATGTATAACCAGGCTGCAAGGAATGAAACAACCCCTTATCCTTTTAAGTTACAAAAATGTTTAGGGTTTCTTATACCAGAAGACAGTTTTCCTTGGAGGGGAATGTTATATAGTTTAAATATCAAATGTTAACCTTTTCTCCCTCATGTACCACTAAAAATATTTTAGAGGCCAGTTTAACACCACCATCTGCCTGGTTTTGAGCACTATACCATTTTCTTAAAGGCCACCAGATGGCAATTTTTTTCAATAGTCCACATTCAATTGTGACCAACCAAAATGCAGCAAATTTTATGGTAAAAAGCAGGCAGCAGAGTCTGGTTTTATTTTGGAGGTCTGTATGTCTTACTTTACCTCATTACATCCATGGCTTTAAATTTTGAGGAAGAACATGTCATATCCATATTAACAAAAAAGCTAGGAAAAATATAACTCAGTTAACTTATCTGCCAATAACATGGTTTCCCATATCTTGAGTCCAGCACACAACTGTTTTGGTCATAGAGAGATAATCCCTGTGAAATTATTTTTTAAACATATGACAAAATAGCTTTTTAGCAAAAATTTAAATTATTTATTGTAATTTCTGCTATTCTTTCTTTCCAAAGTTAACACCAGAAGTTAACTATTAAATTAATATGGATCTATCTTAGCCAAAACAACTCCAGAGCGCATTCTTGATATCACACAAAACATTATGGAACTTTCTATTCTCCAAATGTCAGAAAACTTTTCAAAGAGAGAGTAAGGGACTGGACAATACAGAACATGCAGAATATGAAACAACTCCAAGGCCTCTTCAAAAGGGGATAAGTGCAGGGGCCATGAGTTGTCTGGAGAAGGGTGATGGAAATTTCTGGGAAGTGTTATTTCTTTCTAGAAATGGAATAAGCAAGAAAAGGGCAATATCTGATGTACAATTCCAGCTCCTATCTTGGCCAAATAAGCTGCTCCTCTCCACTGCTAAATGTGTGCAACAGGATATTGCAGATGACTACAGAAATAAAGAGGGAAAGAAAGACACCAGCTGCAAATTTAGACAGGTTGTGAAGATTGGTACTAGGCTACTGATGTGGTCTACTGGCAGCCTGTGGAGGAGACTCCACACTAACCTGTAATATAATTATAGCTCTGGGCTTCCATGCTACGACTTTAACTCCTCTCAGACTTGTTCTTCCAGTCCACCTGATATACCCATCTTTTTCTTAATAACTTTAGTAGCCAAGCAGGAAGAAGACTGGTGATATCAGCTTTGGTGAATTATCCTGTAAGTAAAGCCTGTATCACTTCCTTATCCCATGGAGTGACTCACTACACTGTTCAAGGGAGCAAAGTTCATCTGTTCACCTAGGACACTAATTTTCTTGATTAGGGAAGGTCTTTTCTGACCTCCCTTTGCCAATAAACTACCTGAACTGCTGAAAATAATCCAGGTGATCTTCCTCCAACTAATTCAAGCATATAGATGAAAACATTTTCATGTGTGGATGTTAGCAACCATAAAGATGGCTCAAATAAAGAGGAAAAATTACTGTACAGAAGAAACTGTCTGCTGAAAAATACAGAGAGGCCTGCCAGACTGAACCTGAAAGCTTGAGCTCTAGACCTGTGCATCAGAAACTGAAAAATATAGCTGTCCTCTTGGAACTTTAGGCAGGGTACCTAGAAATAAGAAACATCCTGAGATACCACCAATAAGCACAAAATCAAGGGATTTCAATGCCAGCTTCTATGAGAAGGTGGAAAACTATCTGGAAAAATAAAATTGCTCTGAAAACATCATCATCTATGGGATGTTACCAGGTGAAAAACAGAAATTAATTATCTGTTGATAGCTTGAAGTAGGATGTCCTATAGCCTCTTATATCTCTACGTTATAAAAAGTACTTCTTTTTTTCCTAAATGGACCTTCTGTCTCTCTGTGTGATAACTTTTTGGATTGATTTCCACATGAACTTTCTGTAAGATCTTGGACTCTCCCTCCATACCCTGTTTCACAGAAAAATATTTAACTGAGACTACTCCTTACCAGTTTGGTTTGTCTTTCTCCCATTTCTGGATTGTTTGGCTCCTTCTAAAAGATATCTAATTTAGTTTATTTGCTATTATATAAACAATAACTCTTTGTTATATAAGAGTAGAAAAATGGTTTCAGGAATAAGAAGAGTCTCAAACACCTGCTGTCACATAAAAGCTTATGACCAGGTCTTTGAAATTTCTTGTCTTCCAGAAGAGGCAGGACAGTGCATCTATTGAGAGTGACACTTTTGATTGTACTAAGTTCTGAACTCTTTCTGGCAATTTTAAGTGTTAATTATCTTTTCCTGAATATAAAATTTTAAAAATTATAAGACTGACTTCAGGCTGTTATTTGTACTGCCTAAAGCTGCTTGGATGCATTTAGAATTTTGGCTTCCATAACATCATGTACAATGAGTCCCCAATTAGGAGCATAATATTAAATATATATATATATCTTATATGAATACAGATACTGATTAGTAGCACTTTATTCACCTGTTCCACACCCCATGCGTTAATGTAAGTTTCTATCATAATTCCTTCCATTATCTTGGTTTTAGCTTTAATGGTGCAATGTATTTTTTTCTCATTAGTGCCCATAGAAATATCTTTGATCATTCTCTCTCTCTTTTTATAAAAAGGACCAGGAAGGAACAGAATTACATGCAGTATGATAATGACCAGATATACCATCAGGTATTTAAATTGCAAAACTGTATTTTTATTCTGTCTGTATTAACTTTGAAATAAAGGAGAATATTTGATTTGCCTTCTGTTCTGTGTATTCCTATAGCCACTTGCTTTCTTAGTAATCATAAACTCAATAGATAATTCAACCATATGCTAAGTACTGTGTTCTGGTCTGGGAAAATAACTTTAAAATATGTTTGAATGTTTAATTGGATTAAAGTCTTTTCCCAGCAGAATTGCATTAAGTTTAGGCACTTTTTATTCATGCACAAATTACCAGACTATAAATAATCTCAACATTCTCAATTTGGTGGTGTTGAGGATGTTTGCATTTTTCCCAGTATCTTTGCAAATACCTTCTAAAAGCTCCATCAGAACTAAGTTGATGTCATTCACATGTTTTTTTTTCCTACTACACATCTAATAGCAATCACACTGACAAAAAATGCCCTTTCGGGACCTTTGATTCTGTGAGATGCTGAATACCCTTTATTTTAGGGTCTGTCAGGTTAGGGTCACCATGTATGTAACAGGAAGCCTACTTATCTATCAGACTTCTCAAATGTATTCTGTTCTGAGTTACTCTAATTTTTGTTTTCTAAGGCAAATTATTCTATGTTAAAATCCTGGTTTTAAAACAGAACAAGGTATTTTCAGAAATCTGGCAATACGATAGAATCCCATGATTTCACTTAAAATGCCACCACATTCCCCTGAAGTCTATTAATAACTGTCATCTAATGTGTGACAATAACTCACAGTTATCTTTTTATGGAAACTACATTCATTTGGGACAATAATAAAAATTAGGAATTAATATCATTTTGAGCTAGGTTTCATTTTGGTTGTCTAAAGGATGGAAACACAAAAGTGGTTTTCTTTATTTTTCTACATGTCTAGTGACTTTTCTATGACTCTCATACATTCTGCAAAATAGTAATTTTGTATTCTGTCAAATCATTACACAGTTCATCTCAGTGAAGAAAAACTAAAGGCATAGGACAAACACTAGCAAAAGTTTGCGAAAAAAAGGAAACATGAAAACCAATGTCTCCATTTTAGTACAGCAAAAGAGTACATCATGTTTTGAGGATTCTGTGTCAAACTTTCAGGTGGTATGATCAAAGTACAATTTCTACACAGCCCTGCCATTCATAATCAAACTTTTATTCTTATATCTACAAAGGTGAAGTTAGACCATATATGGACTCTGTATTAAAACTGTTATGCCTCTCCAACAACTTCGATAAATGTGTGCTACATAAAAGAGAATGCTCTACCTAAACTTATTTCTCAAGCTTGGTGTCTTAGGAGTTCTTTGAAAAGCTGCTTCAACTTTCAGATCTGTTTGTCCTCATAGGGTGTCCTCTTCATACTATAGTTCTACCTGTGCACAGGGATACATCTGTAGGATCACACACTAGAATACCTGCTCACAAATTCGTATGGGGGAAATTTGTGCAGATATATTTCTGTAAGATCCTTGATACTGTTGGCTATTTAAGACACTGAAAAATGAGAAGAAAGGATCTGAATCCATAGGTGAGTTAGTAATTTAAAGAGATTTCAAAAACCTTGCAATTACCACATTTCAGGGATGGATTATCTTGTAGGTATAAATGGAACCTGCAGATTCGTTTACCTATTTACCAGCTACTTACTAGACTTGTCTTTATAAGTCAGTCTTTACTGTGCTCATATCCTCAATACTAAGCATTTTGTCCTATGTATTACCTTCAATATTCATATAAAATTCAGATTCTTTCCATATGGGCTACTTATTACATTTTAATTCTTCTCTTAACAAAATGTGATTCTGATCTTACACTTGGGACCTCTCACTGTCACTGTAACACAAGTGGGTAATAAAAATAATTATGTATTCTCCTATATGTTTAATAGAAATCATAATTAAGAAATTAGGTGAACAGTTGTTAGCTAATATCTTATTCTCTTGTGGATTTCTTGCACTTCAGTGTACAATAAAACTCTGGGTTTAACATGACTATTAGTTAGGGGTTCAATATTTGTATGGAGAATTAAAAAAAAAAACAAAACAACAAACCAAACAAAACAGACAAACAAAACAACAACGACAAAAAAACCCAAGCATAGAAGCAAATGAATGGTGTGCGCTTAGAACAATAAAATATGTGCAGAAACATTCTATGAGAAAAATCATCAATATCAGTCCTAAACAGTTTTGATTTTTCTTACAGAACATTGATGTCACTAAGGATGATTTCAGCATCTTATTAAACTATACTCTAATAAAAAGACAAAGAGGAAAAGAAGACTAAGCACATTTTTTAAAAAGGCATGGATACAGTGGACTGACTGTAAAAAGTGTGTGGATGCCTAACAACATATTTTTTTTATAAGGACCTTAAAAATATCTTCATACCTAAGTGACATTGGTTCTTTATGGCAATAGAGATAGGTTGTGAGAACCTTCGTGTTATAATTGTCTGGAGGATATCTAAAATGTAGACATATGAAAAATGCACATATATAAGTGAATAGAAAAAGCATTTTAAAATTACTACTTTCTTTCTTCTTTTACTTGTTTCCTCTAAAATAGTTTTTATTTCATTTACTAATGTAGGTAATGCAATGCAATGTGTCATTTAACACACTATACCATATCTGATTAGAAGAATCCAATGAAAGGAACATATGTAAAAAGCCAATGCAGATTCCAGAAGCCAAATCAAATGCAAGGAACACAGCTACACTATAGCAAAACTGTATATGAATTTAGACAACAAATTCATGCAGTTTTAAAATTAAAATGAAATCTGAACATAAATATGGAGTAATTAAATAAATGGAACCAGTGAAAAGATCCACTAACTGACTCAATAGGGAGAATCACAACTGAAATGTTGGACATAGAATAATTTTACAAATTGCAATTCATAAATATTTTCCAATGGTTTGCATACTACAACTAATTTTTAAAAACAATTTTTTCTGAACTGTCTTTAGAAAAAAAGAGAACAGCATGAATAATTTTTATATATAAATACCTAAATCATTTTTTTCTGTATATTCAATCTATAGCACTTGGTATCTGTGTTTCATCTCAGTTCAGCATTTTTGTTTTTTTTTTTTTTAATTTTTCCCTACATGGTATTAAGCAAAATCTTTCTGTCAACACACTATATTTGCCTCTATATTAAAAGATCTAACTGTTGTAAATCAGACAGGAAATAAATACTAAGTCAACAACACAGTCTGAAATCTGAGAAGGTTGAAAGCAAAAAATTTCACTCTAACATTGTCATCTCCCAGTAGTGTGTATGAAAAAGTAGTACAAATGTGGAGAAGGATTAACTCAGCCTGTACCCTGCAGATGTATTCTGGCTTTATCCAACTAAATTATAATTCATTATTACATACACCATGACATGTCCAAATCTCTTAACATTTATTTTACTTTCTTTAAACTTATTGAAACTTTGAAGACATTTAGTTCCTGAATTACTTAGGAAAAACAAAACAAAACAAAACAAAACCCAGAATTGAATTCTAATTTTTTTTTTTTTTGGTCTATGTGTGCTTTCAGAAACTAATACTTTTCTCTCTGCAATAGTAAAAGTTTTCCCCCATGAGAAAATAAGACATTTTGCTGTTCCCCATGCTATAACATGGAAAAAGGAGAAAGGAATGGCAGAGAGAAACAGCTATGCGCTGATAATATTTTGGCCTCTACATACATACCTTATTTTTAACTTTGCTCTCCCCTCACCACTAAAGACAGTCACACTGACTTCATTTTAAGACATTCAGTGTTTTGAACTTCAAAAACTCAGGACACATTATTTATCTGAGTGCATATTCAATGAAGTGTTTGATTGTAAACATACTAATTAGATTATAGAATCAATAAAACTAAAATCTTGTATCCAATATATCATTCTTTTTGTAACTCATTTCAGAAAGGGCTGAACAGGACAGATTTGTCAAAACCAGAATCTTTTTAGTAGATACTAATGAAAGAATATTCTTTCACAAGTTAAAGCAATAAATTCAAGGTTCATATACATATGAAAACTATGCCAGCTTAAAATCAGTAGTCTGGATTTCTATACAATTTTGTTCCCATAAAAAGTGATTCCATTTAGATTTATTCCATGTGTTCTTTACAGTTACATTTGAAAAGTTTAAAGTTACAGTTTAAAATAAGGAATGCTTGCAAACTACATTTAAGACCTATTTTCATTGATGGGTTTTTTGTTTGTTTGTTTTGTGGGGTTTTTTTTGTTCTTGTTTTGCTTGCTTGTTTGTTTGTTTGTTTTCTGAATATCTCAAAGAGTTTTTTTTTCCTGGAACTGAATCCTGTATCTTTTTCTTACAGTATATGCATATCATAAGAGGATTTATTATCAGTGCAAGCACTATAAGGTACTTCCAAGCATGCCAAATGCTTTACCATTCCCCCCCAAACCACTGTGACATTAACATTTTTGCTTGTATTGTCTACCTCGTATTTAAAACAAAAATGGAAATGTTATCTATCAAGTTTTTCAAATTACCTAAATACCAGATTGTCTGTTAAAATATTTATCTACATATAAGTCAGTTTTCAAAATCCATCTACCTTCTAGTTTACACACTAAATAGGGTTTGTTCTATGAGCAGACTTGAGATGGATAAAAGTGGATTTACAAAGTGGGTGTTGATATATACTAATTATAAGAGAGAGGACTAATAGCAAATCAAGGTAATGCAGAAATTTTGGCAAACTGGCTGTTCTATCTCTTTGCCTGATGTCAAGATACATCAACTTACAAGCTACATAAGATATCAGAAGACACTCTATAGCTTGCCTAACTGGTAGGCATTCAAATTAAGTGGTCAGTACTCCATTTAGTCCGTTTAGTCCATTGACCAAAGTCAAAATATGATGCAAATGTTTGTAATGGTAAATAAACACAATACAAAATTATTTCCTCTGTTTAACACATAGAGAAACTCTGCCAAAGAGATAGAATATAACTTTCCTATATCAATTAGCTGACCATTTTCCATAACAGGAATTAAAAGCCATCTCAGGCTAATTTCTGTCTTGTACATTACACAGTCAACACAGTACTGCACTATCAAAGAAAAAAGGTCTATTCCCACATCATTTTTTATAGCTGGCATCCTGGGAACCACAATTTTCCTCTTTAGTTATCTTTCAGAAATAAACAGTAGATCCAAATGCAAAGTTCAGTTTCTGCTTCTACAGATGTTAGTAGTCTTTGATTGCTGATGCACACACTTTGCCCATTATAAATTAGACAAGGGAGGCAGATTTCCACCTGAAGAAGCATGTCTGTCAAATGTGTGGTTAGTATGGTGTTTTTCATAAAATTCTGCTATGGATGGCTAACATGCTGATTAATGGATTTTAAGAACAAGTTTGCAGTTTTGAAGGATAAGTACTCTTTCCAATTTAGCAATCAAAAAATTGTAAAGATTTTTTCCTCCTACAAATATATGCACATTTATTTAGAATTGGTGTATTAATATATTATTAAGTGACAGCTGCTACAGAAAGTAGTCTAGCATTAAATTAAATACATTTCATGACCCAGTCTCTCAAAATGCATTATGTTTTTTACATATTATGCATGCAAATATAATGGCACATAAATATCAATCTAAAAGTCCTATGCGAAACTGAAAGCCTGTTTGTCTGATGAGTCAAAATAACCTTGAACTATTTTAAAAAAAACCCCAAAACTGTTTGATATTATTATGTAATTGTTCTGTCTGTTAAAAGT
>JAWWMO010000096.1:41440013-41450599 GCA_035047845.1 Dendrocincla fuliginosa | reverse complement strand
CCGGGGCGCGCTCCGCCACCCGCCTCCCCCGGCACAGCCTCCTCCCACCGCACTCCCCGGCGTGTGCGACAGGAACGAGCTCCTCGCTGTTGGTAATAATAAGCCCAATCCCCGTCTTCCTCTCTCCCCGAGAAAACAATTAATAATGCATTAAAATAAGGCACCTTTAAAGCCGGCGGCTGGCGGTAATAAAATAATAATATTACCACTACTTAAGAGAGCGCTGCTGTGGATATGGTGGCGAGGCACGTTTTCCTATCGTTCACACCCAATGTGAGCACACATTCTGCTTCTGGTATTCATAAGTCCCTTTTCCAGAGTACCAGAGCAACTATCATTATCACCATCGAAGAGAAAGTCTCCAAAGCTGAGTGGAGACACCGAGTCCCCAGGTGCCCGCTGTGGCTGGGCTGCAAGGAGGGTACCCTCTGCCCTCTTCCGTTCCCCCCAACAAATGTCATCGCTTCCCCTCTTTTTCTTGTGCCAGTGGGTTAAGCATTGCGTTTGGCCCTTTTAGTGTTTTCCCTTCCGTTCCTCCCCTGACGATAGTTTGTGTATTTTAAATAAAGATTTCATTCTGCCAACCCGCAGGAAGCTTTTAACAAGATGCAGCTGAGCGTGTCGATATCTTATATCTTTTTACTGCTGCTCCGGCGGGTACATCAACTCCAAACTCCTTTCTTTTCTTCTCCGTCTGATACTGTAGCCTCTCAGAGACGGCGGTGGCGGCAGCCGCAGAGCGCTGCTCCCAGGGGGCAGTTTTACTTTACCCTCAAAGTATCTCCCAGCAACGAGACCCGTTGGAGCCCCTTCCCCTCCCCATTTCTTTACAGAAAAACTCTGGGGTGATTGCTGTAGGGTTTCCAGTTCCGTTGATAGCACTACGCTGTCTGAGAACAGACGAGGTGGGGGGTGGGGATTTTCGTTCTGTTTAGAATAAAATTTTGTGTTTGCGCTATTTTTAATTAAGATTTTTCCAGAAATAGATCCCATTGAATTTTAATTTAAGTAGGTATTTCTAACATAGGTCAATACTGTCTTCCAAGAGGAACATTTGCAATCGTTTGCCTCCTCGAAACAATGCTCAAATGCTTTTCACAGATCTTAAACCATTTATGAAAGACTAAACCACAGAATTTAGTTGTTAGGCTATCTTTGTGTTTTGTGAAGTTTGATTGGGTTTGGGGTTTTTTGTTTGTTTGGTTGGTGGGGTGTTTTTTGTTTGTTTTTTTGGGGGGGTTGTTTTTTGTTTGTTTGTTTGTTTAGGTGGGGATTTTTGTTTTGTTTGAGGATTTGGTTTTGTTCGGGAGTTTTTGTTTGTTTGTTTTAATTTTCATTTCATCTGCAGTAAAATAAAACTTTGTTCAGTATACCGAGTACTTCCTTATTGATTTCTGGGGTTTGAGAGATGCTCCACCGGTACCCCCCTGCCCCCTCCCCGGGGATGATCACGGTGATTTCTTTCCATGGTACGCTTTTCCCAATCGCTAGCTGTGCCGTTCCACCTTGCTGGCCGTCTGCTACTCCACGGCTGCTGAGCCGTGGCTACCTCCTCGTGCTCTAGCGCCAGGTTAAGCCCGAGGAGAGGCAAGGCGCGGGCCTAACCCTCTGCCAAGGCTCAGCGCAGTCAGGACTGCGCCTGGGGAGGGCCGCGGGGTGAGGCATCCCCGCCGGGGCCGCGGAGCGGGGTGGGCGTGGGGCGAGCGGGGGCAGCCCGTGGTCAGCCCTCGGCAGCAGGTCAGGGGGACGAAGTCAACCTGCAACCCGAAGAAGGGCATCTTTCGCATCTTAGAGCTGGCAGAGGGCGCGCCGTCCACCTGCGATTAGGGTTTCATCTCCGAAGTTGACCCTGCCCACTGCCCTTAAAAGAGAAGAGGCGATGAAGAGCTTCTGGCACACCTGGTACTGAGTACTGCCGGCTTTTCTTTAAGGTTCAGTTCAACTCAGTCTGACCTAGTTTGACGCACGAAGGTTCAGAGTTTGGGGGGAGGGGTGGGCAGGACAATAAAAAATAGAAAAGTATTTCCCTCCCCTTTTTTCCTCACAGTGGTGTTTTACGCTTTGGTAGACCAAAAGTGAGTATTGGTTTAAATTGCAATTCAATATGGCATTGCTAATGGTTTTAAAACTAATTTTATGTTTACACTAAACCCCTGCTAAATGCAGTAGAAAATCAGGGATTCTAACATCTTAACACCTCTTATCAAATTGAAATTATAGGTCTTTCATTCCTATGTTCCTTTCAATTTTCAGTTTTTCCCCTTATTTTTTACTTTGACTTAGATTTTTCCAGCTTACTGTGTCTTATTCCTGCAATTCACTATGAATTTCTTCCAGGAGTAATATATTGATATATATTATATTTTGTGAGTAAAAAAGTTTTGTGTAGTAGCATACCTTAAAGAGGTTCGTGATAATTAGCCATGAAGCTCAAATGAACCACCTATTCTGCATCCTGAGCATTACACAGCTTTTTAAAGTTTGTGAAGGCTGAGTGAATGTAACATTAGAAGGTGTTGCAAAGTTGGCCACATGAGAGCAACTGGAAGAAAATCCATGTAGATGCAAAATCACATACCAATTAACTAGAAATAAAAATAAAATGTTCCAAATATCAATTTGAAAGTCAATATATATAAGACGAAAATCTCCAAGCCACAGTGTCTACCAGATTTTATGACCTCTACCATCTGAAATAACAGAAGTTTAACATAGAGACAGTACTGCAGCTATACCCAACTAATATAGTGGGAAAGGTGATTTGCATATCTGCTTTTTTTAGAATTTAGTTGTAGTAGTAAATATGCTGTTGAGTACATCAGCAGCACTTCTTTTTGGGCATAATCTATGTCTTTTTTGCAAGCCATGCATGAAAAGTATGGCTGAGGTTGTACATTTTAAAAAAAATTATAGTGAAGCTTGAGGAAAAGAAAATACAAACCTGTAAGAACTGCAAACCTGACAGTTTTAAGATGCAAAATATCATTGTATTTTTCTTCCATCTTTAGGTCTCTGTGGGCTCACATCCTTCTTTTTTTTCCAATCAGCTTCAGTCCTCAGACCTCAGCTTTTTGTGGACTAACATCTGCAAAGAAAAGCAGCAGACTTTTTGGTGCGTAGCATATTTATAACCACAATGAACAAAAAGAAGTTTGATCATCCCGTTACAAAATAAAATTTATGAGATAAGAGGAATAGGAAATCCACAGGAAAATACATAGCAAAAAATATTTTGTGAAACTACTCTTGATCATTTTATTCTGGGACAGTGTTTAATATCTCCTGCAGGAAACTGAGAAGATGACTCAGCAATTTGTAACCACCTGGAATGCAAAAAGGTCCGTTTCTGCAAAGACCAGGTGCCTGCAAGCAGCTCTGAAGCCCTGGTATCCTCACATGATTAATTTGTCTGACACAGGTTTTTCAATAGAAGCTTCTCATAGCTGCTCTTTATTCACACTGGTCAGTGCTAAATACTTTATTCTGAGGAGGAAATAAAACATAGAAATGAGAAGTTATGCAGCACTAGTGTTATACTTTCACAATAATCATGTTTAAATGGGGACAGGGAACTTATATGTATTTTTCTCCCACTGTGTGCAAAACATAATTGCTCATTGTGTTAAAAGTCTGTCTGTACACTACACATACTCCAAATGTCCATATGAGAGAAATTAAGAAATAATTACATTCATTATATGTGAATTAGCTTTCTTACAAAACGACAGGAATTTATTTTTGAGGAGGTGTTTTCCTACCTTTGTATTGCAGAGTTTCTAAAAATGTACTTGCTGATATAATCTTTTATTTTCAGGTTGCTGAAATGAAGTTTCCTTGCATTCAAAGGACTAGGTATGCAACCATGAGACAAACACCTCATGGGTCATAATATGAATTTTTCCTGTGGAAGGGCTGTAGCTCAGGAAGCATGACATAACATATTAATGAGGAAAAATAAAATTTCACTTCAAGACAATGACATTTATATATTAACTATATTCATTTATAGAACAACAACCATACTTCCAATCTAGTATCTGGTAGTATTGTCTAAGAAAAATAAAATATTTGAACTAAATGTCACAGAATAACTTGTCTTTTTTCTTTTGTTCAAGGGACAAAATGGGTCTATATATCCCAATTATATAGAAAGTATTTTTTTCTTTATGCCATATTTTTCCTTTATTATTCCTAACCTCTTATGTGTTAACAGTTTCACACTTCATGAAAGAACTGCATATATTTTTAATAATATCAGGTGGAAATCTTGAACATTTGAACTGTAGAGCCTGGGTCAGAGCGTTAGGATCTGGCAGTCTTAAGCTATTGTGCCCCCTCTCTCTAAAACTCTATTTAGACATCTATGCTTGAATTTGTAGAACTGCTGTCTGTTGTTGTTTTACTAGAATAATCATTCACTAATGATCTTCAGTGCAATTCTACAGAACATACTTTTCTCTGGCTAGGCAACCTGCTAAGGAGAAAACAAAAAACCAGAAAACCAGCTTAATGTCTTTGTGTCAAAGCAGATGTCTAAGTGTTAGAGGTCAACCTGGAAATAAATACAAAAAACTCTATCAATATATATTTGTGTTATTATTATGCCTTTTCAAATCAGCTGATATTAGATGTGAAAGCCCATTTGAACAGACCATATGTGTGAGAAGTATATCAATACCAATGTTCATGTGAGCATTGAAATATTCCAGGGATTTCAGTCTGCATTAAAACATGCATTGAAATTTAATCAGATTTTAGTCTACTATGGATTTAGATTCTGGTCTGCAATACTGAAGATAAAGTAAGATTTTGCCATTTAATTTAGTGAGAACAAGATTGGTCTCCAAATGAGTAACTTCATCTCTGTTCTTAAGCAGAGAACCTAGGAAGAGCTTGACAAGAGTTTCATTAATCCACCTACTGATATTTTGCTTGCGTTTCTTATATGGTTGGAGTACAGCTTGAAGATAACTTTATATTTCTGAAAAGAAAGGAAAAAAACAATGTTCTCACCTTGAAGCCTCTTTTTTCACTAATTCCTCTAAGACATATCTTAAGCATATGTTTTCTATGCTTGAATAAAAAGAAGTGAAGTGTTCAACTGTGAAGATGAGAGAATAAAGTAATACTTATGGAAAAAAAAAAAAGATCAATTATGGCAGACCTCCTTCAGGCAAATAATATGTCTCTCGTGATAAAAAAAAATAATCATAATTCTTTTAATGGTGTTTTGCTAGTGACCTTCATCTCTATTATACCAATGATAGATGGCCAAGAAAAGCCTTTGATTATATACTGGTGAAGTGTGTGTCGGATAAATATGTTATTTTTAATTTGTGGACAAATGTAATACATGCTGACTTTTTCTACATCATCATGTCTTCATGAACGATAAATACCTTCTTTCTTGGGTTACCCCTCTGATTATTTTACCTTTTAATCTTGGGGTTTGATGGGTATCTCTATAATTTCTTCATGAATTAAAAAAGTTTTATAGCCTTGGAATAAATAGACCAAAGTATGCGACTTAAAATGTTCTGTATATGGCTTTTAAAACACTTTTTAATACAAATTAGGTGAAGAATAAAATCTTCAGTGAAAATAATTATTTTAAAGGGGTTTTATTAAGGTAAGGATAATTATCTTTTTAAGGGGCTTTATTTTGTCCGAAGTGTTTCATAGTGTCTGGTAAAAAGGAATGTTTATTCTGTCTAATGCAATTTTTGGTGAAAGGTTAATTTATTCTTTCTCTGTCTTTGTTTTTTTCTTTTTCTTCCCTAAAGTCCAGTTAGGTTTCATTAGCCTATTTAAATTAAGATTTATCCTCATTTTGGTGTTTTTTAGTACTACCTCTTGAAACCATAATTGAAGGCACAAGTGTTTATTATACTCTAGCCCCAGTTATACTTTTGTTACTTTCATTGCACAAATAAGTGTACATCTGCAAATAGGACACTATTCTTAACTCAAAATATACTTCAGATACTAGTTGTACATAGTACTTAAGAGCTCTCAGCTTCCACTGAAGACCAGGACTCATAGCTCAAAATATTCTCAACACTTTTTTCATTTAATTCTAATAGACTATTAACTATTAATGGAAAAATGTGTGTAATATGAAAAGTATTGCAAAAGTTACAACATTATTGGAGTCACCCATACAGATGTGAAGAAGTAAACATGTTGAGGTGCCAAGCAGAGTTTGGTCAGCTACAATGCCTCTAATTTCCTAACATACCTGAAAGCTCAAAAGAAACTTAATGACATTTCCATAAGCTTACGTGTAAAAACTGAACAAAATCCTCTATGTATTATTGTACATATCTGTAGGAAGCTAACAGGAATTATCTCACATTTTCTCAAAATATAGGTCATCAATAAAGTTACTAGCAAAAAATTGACAAGCATAATGCATATTTTTGAACATGACCAAGAACTGTGAGATGCAAAAGACAGGAAAAGATCAGATGAAGAAAGAACAAGAAAAACAAGAAAGAGTAGGGGAAAGAGTAGATCTGCCCACAGATAAATCTAAAAGCCATTTCTTGTTTATGGAAATTACCTTCTTACAAACCTGTTTTCATAAGTCAACAGTCTAGAAGTCTATGATTTGCAATACTAGATCTATCAGCAAAGAAGGAAAATGTGGGTCAAAGTGAAACTTTATTGTAGAGAGGATAGATGAGAGAAATTATATGAACTGGGCCTGAATGATCAGTATTTTCAGCAATTTGCTATGACATTAGGTAAGTGATACAGTTCCACACAGCTTTATAGTGCCAGTACTGGTGTTGGCAAGCATAATGATAGTGAAGCAACATTAGAGCCTATGGATGAAGAAAATTAAATCTGAAGTGTCACTGCTGTTGGGAAAATATTACCAGAGAAGGCAATATTTTAAGATGTGATGCAGAGTTTGCATACTCAATAGAGTGACTCTGAAGTTTTATCGGAAAAATACTGTAATGATGTGCCAAAGGAAAAGAAAAATATTTTAAAACCATTTTAAAGTTAAAATTCATTAAGCATTTCAGCAGATGAAAATGCCTACTTTTCTGGGTAAAGTTCCATACTAAAATTCCCTAATAACAATTCTCTCTGTAAGTGTATTCTCAAAGAAACACTAATGCTTTTCCAAGAGGTGAAACTCACACTCAGAAAATAGCTCATCCACCCACTGCAATTTTTCTCTTGATTACTTAGAAATATGTCTAAAACTATAGAATTATAAATGCTAAATGCTAAAAAAGAAAAAAAGTTGAAATTTAATCTATTATAAACAGGGAACTCTTCAGTGTGAAGCGCTGAATATACCACAAAGAAACTGGTGCATAGACTGTGTCAGGGTCTCACAGATTTTAGTGTTCTTACAGATTAGTGGCATAGCATAGTAATTCTTGTTCATACCATCTAAAATCATTCACAGAAAATCAGGTAGAGTCTATTTTCTGAAAAGTATATCATGACATAATAAATCAATCTATTGTTATTATAAGATTGCTTTCATATTTCAAGTAACTTTGGTAAACCAAGGGGTATTATGGTATTGTCTTTCCAGTATTGGACTTAGAATAACTTGCTATCCAGAAATTCCAATGTACTTTGTTGGATTCAGAATGAGTCAGGGTTAAATTTGGTTGCTCTATAACAAAAATACTGAGTATAAAAAGCAAAGTGAAGGCAAAAAGAGCATGAATAGCTTATTGGGAAAATTAAGCATTTCTACTCTAACTTTTGGTGAAGTTCTACTTTCATTTGTCACTAGAAAAACCTTTCTGTACACACTCGGTTGGACTGTTTTACCTATTTAGGATGTCGCCTACAAATGTTTGTGCAATGCTCAACAAAATACTATAACAACACAGTTCACAAATACAAACAACCCTTAACCTAGGAAATGTGATTAGAACCATGAATTGCAGAAATATAAAATGCCTTCCATGTTCTAATAAATTACTTGAGAAAGAACCAAGTCAATGTATATGCCAACACTGCTCTACCTGTGAGAGAGAAGGGTGATAGACTCCATAGGGTTATACAGCAAAATTCACACTCTCAGTCAGATTACTAGACTGCAGGAAAATTGACAGATTTTTTTGTATTACAATATCTGTAAACAGATATTGGTTTTAAGTCTTAAATTTTAATGTATAATAAAGACTAAGGTTGTTTTTGTCTTTTAAGTCCCTGATTATGATCTCCTCTACATTAGTTTCATTACTGTTAGACTGGATATACAATGGTTTTACAAAGTCAGAATCAGGTCCATGAGTATTTCCAGATGAGTTCCCCCAATATCATAGTCTGATGTTCAGCAGTATAAGAGTAAGAGAGGAACCTGTTTCTTTAAACTGCATCATGAGAGTGAAGTACAATAGAATGTCTGCTCCAAAGAAACCAGAATCTCTAAAAAACTGAGTGACCTGCTTGTTAACTGAAAGGAATCAATACCAAATAATACCTTTCCAGTTCTAGCTAATTAAAGTTATTAAAACAAATCAAGTTATGAAAAGTTTACAGTGTCAAAGAAGTTTAAACTAATGTTTTAGAGTTCTGGGAACTGTCTTAAATAAAAACATAACACTAAAGATGTGGTGACCAAGATGTTTTTTACTTTGGTAGCTTATATGAGCAGGACTACCTTATGATCCATTATTTAGCCCATCACTAAAAACTTCAGGTCAGGCTCTTATTTCTGCCTTAGTTAAGCAACAGAACTCTTGGCACAGCCCCAGAGAAGGTATCCCCATCTGGTATGGCCAGGACAAGACTCTTTGCCCTTCTCAGGCTGGCAGCGGGACTACTAGGCCCATGGCATCTGTGCATTCTAACGCAAATAAGTGAAAAATAAAATATAACCTCTGATATGGCCCACATGCCATTGCAGAGTATGTAAACACCATAATTTATTACATCAACTCAAAGCAAGGAAATGATGACCATTACAAAATAGAAGTTCTTTGCAGTTTGCAACAGTATACAGAAAATCAGTAGATTTACCATTCAGAGAAGGTTAATTTTTAGCTTCAGCTCATAA
Source organism: Dendrocincla fuliginosa (assembly GCA_035047845.1). Taxonomy (NCBI): domain Eukaryota; kingdom Metazoa; phylum Chordata; class Aves; order Passeriformes; family Dendrocolaptidae; genus Dendrocincla; species Dendrocincla fuliginosa. The sequence goes on along the minus strand of JAWWMO010000096.1, from coordinate 41,441,562 downwards.
AGAAACTACTTGTTTCCCAGAATAATGGTGAAGGGAAGTAAAATAATACAGGTAGCTGTATATAACTTGCAGGTAGCTGGTTGTAGATAACACAAATCTTATAAATCTCTGTACTTCCTGTATTTTTACAGAACTAAGCCAGTCTAATTCAGGAATCAAGTCCATATATTTGAGATTCATGTGTTCTGTTCTTTCAGGATATCCCATACTTTGTTTCCTGACACTTCTCACTTCTTGTTCTCTGAATTTTGTAGAGGGAGGCAAGAATATTCCTACACTGACTTCTCAACTTTGTGCTACGTGAGTAGGCCACTGACTGAACAATTTGAAACATTCAAAGCAAAATATTTGCCAAGAGATTTTTCTCTAACAATTTCAGGAAGTTTGATATCATTGGATTCCAGGCCTTCTGGAATGTAAATAATTTTATTCACCTTCATCATATTCACCTTTCTGTTCATTTAGCCATGAAATGATTTAGCTTCATATATCAATATAGTCACCATGGCATCTTGGGCTGATAATATATTTTCCAAGTTTTTGGTTCTCAAATCAGTTTGAAAAAACCCATCATATATAACTTCAATCCTCTTATTTATGCTTGAAACTGCTCCTTGAAAACTCTCTAACCTTTATTAAGAACATTGGTCTTTGCTGCCAGCTTTTGTTTCAGTCCCATAATCTCCAGTCTCACAGAGGAGAGCATATAGGTGGACACAAAGATGAAAACATGGGAGTGTTAACTAGTATTCACTGAGCTTCCTTTCAAAATTGAGTCTAAAGAAGTAGATTTGATTCTGTGAAGGATTTAAACTCCAGAAACCTTAGTGTGCAGTTTAAAAGTAGTCTGTCTGGTCCTTAAAATATAATTAGCTGCTTGAAACTTTGTGTATAAGGGACATTAAATGATGTTTACAAGATAGATTAAACCTCTTATCTTTTCTATAGCAAGGGTTTGTTGTTTGGTTTGGGTTTTTTTTTTTTTGTTTGGTTTGGTTTGGTTTTGGGTTTGGTTTGGTTTTGGTTTTGGTTTGTTGTTTTGGTTTTTTGCTTGTTTCTTTGTTTTTAAATATATTCACAAATCATAAATAAGAAAAAAATCAAATGAGTGCTTGACTGTGTCTTCTTTTCTGGATACTCATTGAATTGATAGCAAGTTTACATGTTAGGAGAGTTAAAGTGTAACTATCTACTAGAAACACAAGTAATAAAGATTTCTGGAGGATGATACTGGTACTAGACACTCCAACCAACAGTGGCACACAGCTGGATCTGCTCACAGCGAGCTTCACTAATACAGAAGAACTGATGGAAGTGTGATAATCAGTCTTGGATTACTGATTACTTGATTACTGGTACTACTACGTGTAGTAGTGGCACGTTCATGAGGAGAGGACTCTAGGATCAAATCTACTTTTAGAACAAATTTCAACTCGTTCAAGGAACTGGCACAGGACATACCAGGGAAGACAGTGTTACAATCTGCTTGAATATTGCAGAAAGAACTTCAGATTCGAATATTTTCCCCAACAAAATTAAAACTCAAACC
>JAWWMO010000096.1:41390356-41404932 GCA_035047845.1 Dendrocincla fuliginosa | reverse complement strand
TTTTCTCCGGCATGCTCAACAGCACCACTCAGCCTGGTGTCATCTGCAAAATTGGTTAAGGTTGTTTCAATCCCACTGTCTATGTCATTAACAAAGACACTGAACTGTAGTTATGCCAATACAGTCTCCCCGCGAGAAACGCCATTCATCATCATGTTCCACCTGGACGTTAAGCCATTGACTTGGACATAGCCATTCATCCAACTCCTTATCCATTTAACAGTCTATGCAACAAATATGCATTTTGACAATTAGAGACAATGATATTGTGTGGGACAATGTCAAAATCCTTGTAGAAGTCAAGACAGATGGCATCATCAGTTGCTCTTATCCACCAACTCAGTCACTCCATTGTAGAAGTCCACCTGCCTTCAAAAAGGCGCAAATTGTGCCTGACTAAGCAGTCACAGTGTGGAACATCACTCACGTAACTGTGTCTAATCACCTCTCTGTCATCCATACGACCTGACATAGCTTCCAGAAGGATCTGCTCCATCATATTGCAGGCTCAAAGGTGAAGTTTGCTTCCTCTTACTGTAGTAAAATGCTGCTATCTTCAAGTGTCTTTTTCTCTTAATATAGGATTTTTCTGGCTGTGACCATAGATATGTTTTCTTTTTTTTTTTTTTTTTTTACAGTATCTGCTGTCCTTTCACAATTATTACCCATCTATAATTGTATTTCCTTTGTAGTATAGGTATTATTACATAGATTCTTCATTTGTTTTCAGCTTAAGATCATTGAGTTTACTTGTCAATTTGGCAGGAACATCAGTTGTTTGTGTAATTAATTAAGACTTTTTTTTTTTTTAATCAAAGCCCAGCAGATCCTACTGAATTTAATTGCCACTTAATCACAGACCAAATTCTTTCTGAAATTAAAATCCTGTTTTTGAAAGACAAGCAAAGTTTGGGGTTTTGTGCTTATCCCTGCCACTCTTAAAAAAAGAAAACTGGATATTCTTCTTTATGAATCAGTGATTTTTTTTTTATTTTTTTTTTTTAGGTTGACCTTTCAAATTGAAACACTCCTGTCTAGCACTAACAGATTAAATCCTATATAACAGAAAAAAGAGTGCAGAGATTGCTGTTACATTTCTGAACCACTCTGTAAGAGTAAATCAAGTGAGACAAGTACAGGTATAATGTGGTGAAGGAAAAGGACACAATTCTTTACATTTATCTTGGTCTCTGGTTATAGTTGTCAATATTACAATCAAGAAAAGAAATAGTTAGTGTAAATAATTTACATTACTTTGGATAGTACTCACGAAAGGTCATTCCTTTATCATGAGTTACAAGTGAAATTAACAATTTTTTCAAGTATAAAATTTTCAGAATTATTACTAACTGGAATGAATTCTTCCTTTTATTTTTATTTAGATTTTTGTTATGATATGGATGGACCCTCTTGAATAATGCAGAAACATTTTTGCGAACAGAAATTAATCATTCCAAAAGCTGAAAAAGTGTTGGATAGGTGGGGAAAATCTAACTGCAGCCTCATAGTCCATACCAAAACAAGGTTGCATTGATTTCAATGGTCACACCACTCATCTAACTCATTGACTTCAACTTGAGTTTTGCTTCACTAAGGATTTTGTGATCAGGTCCTTCATTTGGAAAAAAATGGATCCATTTTTCAAATTGTCACTGTGAGCTTGGGAAGGTCAAACTCTATTTTTTGTAAGTTAAACTAAAGAAGACTTAAGCTGTGGGGAAGAAAGTGACAATGAGAACAAGAAAGACAAAAGATGAGAAGGGAGGTAGAAAGAGTGCTCCTACTTCCTTTTCTCTTTGAGTTCCTGGGAAGATGTTATCAGTGATTACTTGGTTGTTTTAATGCATTATTACCCCAGTATTTATTGTTTTGGAGATAGTAGAGGAAGATAATGGCTTTATTTTGTGGCTTCACCAGCTTTAGCAATTATTTTTCTATTAATGATTAAACACCATTATCAACTTAAGCCTGAAATTGTGGCCTAACGCAGCTCCAAAATCATTACACTTATCTCAGAACTTTTGAAGAGTTGTTTGACACCTATGCTTCAGATAATGGTAGCCAAATCTGGCAGCCTGACAGCATCAAATCTTCCACAGCTCCATGTCTCTATCCCACCAGACTGAAGGAGAAAGCTGGAGAGGCTGATCACATAGTATTAGTAATGTATACATCAACATGCATATACAACATGCATATATGCACCTAAACACAGCAGGCCACACAGATCCATAAAGGCAGAAACCTTTGTTTGTTTTTCTGTACTCACAGAAGCACAGATAGGACCCCATCCTTGCACCTGGTGCAGAGACACCCTTGAACACACACGCACACACATGCAAAAGTGTAGATCTCCTGACAGATGGGCTTAGGCAAGTGGTCTCCAGTGACCCTGGATCATCCTGTGTCTCTCTCAGACTCATGAACACACACACAGAAATGCACACACATACACACTCACACTAGCCACCAGCTCTCTCAGTTGACCTGCATCTTCAGAGTTCCTCCAGCACTAGGTGCGAATCCTTTGTCCATTTGGGAGTCAAACCTTCTGGGTGTCACACTCTCCCAGGCCTGCCCCTGGGCTGCTCGACCCCTCCCCGTCCAATTAGGTAGCCCATTTGCCAGTAATCATGCACAGGCACACACAGCTGTGATGGCTACTGGGCTGACACATGACACCTGACCCATAGTCCCTTACCACAGACACATGGGTCAGGTTTCCTTACCCTGAAAATAGGAGTGGAGACCAGAGAGAAGAGAGGGTGAATCTTGTCAATAAGGGGTCAGGCATGGACCCCTGAGTATGCTGGCCAACTCTGCTTACTCTTCTCTGTCCCTTTGCATCACTGTTCTCCTCAGTTTTCCCATGCTTTCTCCTCCTCAAACTACTCTGATTCTCCTGCTTCCAGTTTATCTCCTTCACATCCCACAATTCCCCTGCACTCCATGAAGTGTTCCACATGTGCAGGCAGTGATCCCTGTTTGTAGTGAGACATGGAGAGCTCCCACAGTCTCACAATGTGGATGTCTCCCTGTTCAGGGGGAGAGGTTCCCTGGGACACCCTGAGGAGGAGTCAAGTGGGTGCTGGGGCGCTACTTGGGATGTTACAACACCCCAGTGGTGCTCCTAGGATTCTACATGGGGATAGTCATGTTGCTGACCCATCATCGTTTCTCTCTGCCTCTCTGTGCTCCCTGTGTGGAAATGAGTTTATCGCATATATTAAATTCTCCATATCTTATGGAGTCAAAGAGGTTAAGAATGGAAAAGATATGTTTGAAATTCCTAGGAAGAAGACACTTCAGTTGAATATTTCTTTGCATTACTTGAATTTAATCACCCACAGTGGGATCATATATGACATGGCTTTTATTACATCCTTTTGGAAAATATTTTGCTTTCTATTCATTTTACTATATCCTTTATTTTATTGCTATAATTTTAACTATGTATTTTTTGTGTTTCTTTTTTTGTTCAATGTTCTTTTCTTGCACTATGCACAAAAAAGTAACCCTCATGATCTTTGTTAGATCCTCCACTTAACTGAACTCTGTTAGTTAATTCTAAGAGCCACTGTGCACAGAATTTAATCTCTGCTATTCATACTCTTTGTATAATAATGTCTTAGTTTAGAGGAAACTAATATATCTATGTTGACCAGGAGAAAGAAAGGGGCCTTCTTCCTCTTCTTCCTGAAAAGACAACCACCCAACTCCCTTAAATTAAGAACAAATTTTAATTAGGAAAATGAAAAGGACAACAGTTCTTAACTATTATATATATATATATATATACAGAAAAAAAGGAACCAAACAAAACAGTCTGTAATCAATGCTTTCAAATTAAATGAAAAGTTTCTGTTCCCTTTGGGAGTAATTATATTTACAGGCAGCAGCTGACGATGTCACACCTTGTCTGGCTGCAGGATTGATCCCCCAGGAACAGGGCAGAGACACCCATGGGTCCCGATGATGGAGCTGTGGTGGTCCCCAGTAGACTTCTGTAGAATTGCTGAGGCAGAGGGACGATGCAGAACCTCCTTCGGGCTGTAGCGTAGACATGCTCCCATTCTTTGTTCAAGAGAAGCAGTGCTGGGCCAGAGGGGGCAGAGGGGGAAGCAGCAGCCCTTCCACCGATGTCAATCCTGTCAGGAAAAAAAGTCCATTGCAAATCCAAGGCACAGGGTGCCCCGAGCTAGGGGCTGGATAGGTGAAAAAGAGAGAAACCAAAAAGAGAGGCTCCCCCTGAGATGCTTCCACCTCCCACAACCGCCAGGAGAAGCAAAAAAACCTAACTGCTCCCTGTCCATCACACTATAAGAAGAAAAATAAAACCCTCTCTCCCTTCTCTCAGCCATTAGATTGTAATGGTGCTCAGCCATTCCTTTTGTTGACTAACAGTAGGAGGTTGGGCGTTAGCTTCAAACTCTGTGTTGGTAGGAAAAGGAATTCCATTGCAAGATCCTGAAACTATAAAAAATAACAAATGTTAGTATTTTCTATAGAATTTTGGATAATTTTACTTTGAAAAAGAGTTGGTGAATGCATAGTATTATTCCATGCTTACTTCCTTGAAAAAATGGTTTGTTCTGATTATATATGCTAAAGCAAAACCAACTTTGATATAAAATATTTTTCTAGGATTTAAATGTAAAAATATTGTACTTGTAAAATAGTCACTTCTTCATATTATCCTCTTCCCTCAGGAGAAGAAAATTAGCTGGACTTCATTTACCAAGATTTTTTCTTCTGGGTACATTGCCTTCTTGATAAAGGACAGCTATTAACCATGGGTCTGAGCTTTAAGGTACTTTATGTACCTTTCCTGTACACTAATCATGCATTTTCTATTTGCTAAATACTAATAATTGCATCCTTCAAATCATCCACCAGATGATAAAACCTGCCTCAGCTGTACACTTTTAAAAGCATGCATCAGAAAAAGAGCAAATTAAGCTGACTGCATAGATCCTACATATATGTAAGTGTTACGTATAGGCACCTCAGAATCCATGACTGGACCCCTTTTGATTTGTTGTTCTGGTTGTTGTTGTTGTTATAGTTTAGATCTTTTCCAGATGTAACTTAACAACACTTAAATGAAGGTGGAGGACCTTTCTCTTTTAACCTTACTGGGGTACCACTGCCATTGTAAAAAAAAGCCTAGCTGAGGTTGTTCCTTATCGAAGAGACTAAACAGGCAGTCCTAACCTCATGATACCAGTGCAGAAGATGAAGCCACTACAGAAGATTAAGCCACTTGTGGCTTTGAGTTTATTGTCAAAGAAGGTGATCTTTTAGTGTATTTGCATTACAGTTACTCAAGCAAACAACTGGTATTTTTGTTTTTTGTAGGATGCCACTGGAACGTTTACATTTTCAAAATGTCATATAGTCTGTTAATTTTTCTCCCCAAAAATTAACAGGTTTACATGCCTTTTGAATAAATGAGAAACAAGAATGGTGATGTTGATACAGAGAAGGCGGAGGTATTCAATGAGCCCTTTGCCTCAGCCTCTACCAGTAGTGAGGCTTCCCACTTCTCTTGAGTTCTGGATCCTCTGGATGGGGATTGGGTGAGTAAAGTCCCTCCCACTACAAGTGAAGAACAGGTTGGAGACCACTTGATAAATCTGATCAGCCACAAGTCTGTGGAACCTGGTGACATCTCAGGGTCCTGAGAGAACTGGCTGGTGTTGTTGCCAAGCCACTCTACAACATATTTGAAAAGTCATGAAGGTCAGGCGAAGTACATGGTGATTAAAAAGTGAAACATTCCCAGCTTTACAAAAGGGAAGAAAGAAAAATATGTGGACCTGCAGAGGGTGAGCCGGTAAGGCCTCAGTTTTTCCCAGTAAGTTTCTTTGGGGCATTTTTATACCCTGAGGCAGAACAAGGGGAAAATGTTACAATGTTTTCCAGAGGTCAAACAACAATCTTCTACTGGCAAACTTTAGAAAATAAGGGAACTTGGCAAATTTTAAAGGCAACATTTAATCACAATGAAGTATTGCATAAAGTATTGCCTTAGCAAACTCCAGTGCATTCAGCTGTAAGTATCCCAGATTCCAAGCATCAGAAATTAGAAGAAAAAGAGAGAAAGAGAGAAAAAGCAAAAAATATACCATCTTGGTTCCCACGTGATCTTAACTGCTATGGATCCAAGACAATAGGGACACAACACATGAAAGTTTTGTGCAATTATTTTTATCTGCTCTGGCCTCCTGTGGCCACCCCACCTCAGGTGGGATTTCTGCTGTGCCAATCACTGTGGAGCTGGGTTAGGGGCTCCAGGGGCAGGGTGGGAGAGCACTGATTCCAGTGTGCCAGTGATGGAGAGATGCTCTAGGGCATGTAGTGTAGAGCAGATCTTTACAGAACTTGATCTGTCCCCTTCCCACACACACCTTAGTTGTTTCAAGTAATAATGTTTTTTTCCAATTTCTCACAGACCCTCACCTCTGTTCCTGGGGAGATCATGAAGCAGATCCTTCTGCATATAAAAGACAAGGAGGTGATCATAAACAGACACTAGGGTTTCACAAAGGGCAAATCATGTCTGACCAATCTAGTAGCCCACTTATGATGGAGTGATGGCAATAGTTGACAAGGGAAGATCACGCAATATCATCTACCTAGACTTCTCTAAGGCCTTCTGTATGGTCCCGCATGACGTGCATATAGTCCAATGGGAGAGACATGGATTTGATGAATGAACTATTCCGCAGATAATGAATTGGAGAGTCTGGTGGAGGCTGGTGATGACTGGTGTCCATTAGGGCTCTGTCATGGGACTGGTGCTCTTTAATATCTCCATCAGCAACACTATCAGCAAGTCTGCAGGGGGCATGGAGCTGAGGAGAACAGTTGATAAAAAAGAAGGAAGTGATGCCATCCAATGGGACTTGAACATGCTTGAGAAGTGGGTCTACAAGTACCTCATAAAGTTCAACAAGGCAAGTGCAAGATCCTGCACCTGGACTGGGACAACCTCAGACATGAGAACAGAGTGGGAAAAGAAATCATTGAGAGCAGCCTTGTGGAGGAGGACTTGGGGGTTCTCATGAATGCAAAACTGGACATGAGGCAACAGTGAGCACTTGCAGCCCAGAAAGCCAAATAGGCCCTCGTCTGCATCGAGTGTCCAGCAGGTCAAGGGAGGTGATCCTTCCACTTTTCTCTGTTTTCATGAGACTCCACCCAGATTACTCTGTCCAGGTCTGGGGTCCTCAGCACAAAAAAGACATAGGCCTGTTAGAGTGGGTGCAAAAGAAGGCCACCAAGACGATCAGAGAGCTGGAGTACCTCTCTCGTATGAGGATAGGCTAAGAGAGTTGGCACTGTTCAGAAAGAAAAGGAAAGGGCTTCAGGGAGACTTCATTGCAGCCTTCCAGTACCTTAAGGGGCCATACGAAAAGCAGGGAGAGGATCCTTTTATGTGGGCAGATAATGACATGAGAAGGAGTGTTATTGTTCATTTTTTGAGAGATGCTTCTGCCTGAATTAAGGTGCAAACAAGACCATAGACTGAAATCAATGGTACTGATTTTATTTTACAGTCAACATGAGATAAAAGGATAGAAAGAAATAGGAAATGGAGGCAGGGAGAGAGAAATATTATATAGAAAGATATCATCAGCTTGTGGACCCAATGCCATCCTGTTAGTCTTTCTTCTTCTGGTCCTCTCAGTGGTGGGAGTCCCTGGAATAATTCTTCTTGGATATCCCCCTTATACAGTCCAAATTCCAGGTATGCATGGGGCACAGATAGTGTTCCCAAACCTTGGGATGACATGTATAAGCAGTTGCTTCTTTTCCCACAGTTGGCCATAATGGGAATTTTTGTGCAGATTTATTAACTAGGATGTGCTAACCTGCCTTATCTCCACCAGGTTTGGAGTTAGTGCCTTCCTCTTGTAAATACCGCCCTTCTCTGCTTATCTGAACTATCCACAGTTGTAACTTCATATGGCAAGTTCCTTCTGTGGCCCCTACAGTGTTTAAGGCAATTGTAATCTTTAAGTCTCTTAAAAGGCAGTGGTTTCAACCTGAAAGAGCACAAGTTTAGGTTAGATGTTAGGAAGAAATTCTTTACTCAGATAGTGGTGAAACAGTGGAACAGGCTGCCCAGAGAAGCTGTGGGTGTCCAACCACTGTGAGTGTTCAAGGTCAGGTTGGATGGGCCCCTGACCAACCTGGTCTAGTGAATGGCATCCCTGCCTATGGCATGGATGTGGGGTTAGAACTGGATCATCTTTACAGACTCTTCCAACCCAGGCCACTCTTTGTTTCTATGCTTCTGTAGTTCTACTCAAGGATATCAATGGAGGATTAGAACAAATTATGTAGACAAGCTCCAGCATAGCTTTCCAAATAGATTTTTTTGACACAGGTGTTAATTTTGTCAACACTGTCCAGAAAATGTGTTTGAAACTCAGTCCTGCAGGGACCAAATACATTGCTTTTGTTACAGTAAATAGAAAAACACCTGCTTGAATTTAGGATGCATATAAACTCTTTTTGAAATTGCAGAATGAGAGATGGGTATTTCTCAGAATGATCTGTGTGAATATGAGACTGCTTTAAAACTCATAAAATATTCTCAACTTTGTCAATATTCTTAATAGAACAATGAATTGTTGATGTTGGTTTGTGTGAGAGGGCAGGGGAGGGGAGAGAAGAGAAAGGGAGGGGAGTGGAGGAGATTAGCTTCAGGAAGGGGCCAGGCAGGGCAGGGCAGGCAAGGTAAGGAAAGGCAAGGCAAGGCAAAAGGCAAGAGACATTTTTCACCATGAGACATTTAAACAAATCTAGGAAATTTATATTTTAAAATGTTAACATTTAAATGAGCAAAATAAAATACATGGTAAGGTTCCTCACTACTAGTAAATACTTCTGAATAATGAGGGGAAAAAAAGCAGAGAGAAAGACATAAAGATTGTACTTGTTCTAAATTGTACACTAATAAATCACTAAGATACAGGTTATTTACCAGGATATTTGGATTGAGGGTTGTTGCTTTCTTTTTTTATGGACCCAAATGTGATCAGTCTTTCCTGGATTCATGTAAACCATGTCACCACACAGAGAATATGAAACTGCTATTTTGCTTTACAAAGTTAAATGTCATGAAGTCAAACTCTCCTTTCAGTTTTTCTGTTAAACACAAATTACTGATAATAAAATGTGCGTGGTACATTTTTAATTAAAAAACCCCTCTCTTTAAGAAGCATTTCTACAAGGAGGGGCTTTATGACACTTTAGATAAATATCATATTAATATTTTTCAAGTGCTGGTTGCTTGCAAGGCTGATTTTTGGATGTAAAAATAAATAGCTGACTGAGTTCAAGCACTTAAGTAATTCTGGTGCAATTACCATCAAATAGACATTTGAACATATATACTTTTGGATGCATCATCACATCATTTCTCAACTGACACAAAATCAGATCAGATATAAAATGAAAAATATGAAAAAAATCGAAGTGGATTTTTACTATTTTAATTATTATTAACATTCACTGAATTATTCTCTTACCATACTTACAATAATAAAAAAATATTTACAAGTATTTAGAATCTAAATACTTAAAGTGAATGCACACACACAACACAAACTATAAAATTAGTGTACATAAATCATGTACATGTATGAGAATAATGTACATTAAGTTTATAGTATTCAGTGCCTCTTTTTATAATTCAAGACTGTAAAAAATAGATTTATCATGAATGCTCTGTGCCTTTGGAATCATAGTTAACGCTTTCAGATAGTAACCTGGAAATAAGCAAACCTTTTTTCTTTTTTTTTTTTTTTTAGAATTTATAAGTTGCATGATAAGATATGTTACACAATAAGAAATTGCACAGACTACAGTTTATACAGTCCACCATATAAAAAGGTGGAGTTTCTTGGTTCTACGAGTTTCCTGTTGCTATTTGTTAAAGAAAACATACTTTTTTTAAAAAAAAAATTGTTTATTATTAAAATTATTTTTTGCTTCACAGCAAAGTATTGCTCTTTTGTTTAAATGAATTTTAGGGAATCATCATTTAAACACCATACATAATCTAGCTTGTCTTTACAGTACAGAATTCCACTCTAAACTTTAAGATTAAATAAGATGTATTCACAAGAAGTAGAACCAACTAGTTATTTCCATGTGGCTTAGAGTAAACATGTTATAAAACATAAGATCAAAATTAACTAAGTAAATAAGAGTTCAAGTACCATCCCTGGAAACATGAAAAATATAAATTCATAGGCAATACAGACTTCATCTTATGCTCAATTGATTAGCCTTAGCAAAACTTGTCAAGACATTTGTCTTTTTCTAATACACTTAGAACATTTTGAAGTTAAGTCACCAAAATGTCTCTTTGCTTTATGAAATGGGACATTTATTAGGCATGGTATGCCTAGTAAGTAGAGAGTTGTTTTAATTATGAAAAAGAATGAAGAACAGAGAATGATGTGCCAATTTTAATTTTGGATTATTTTATTTGAACACAAATAATATTTTCATTTAATACAACATTTTGGAATTCAAGAGAAATTATTCCAGCAAAACACATCTTTTGCTGAAAGACCTAAGTTTTTCATCTTTGTCAAAACATTTATTTGACAAAAAAAAAAAAAAAAAAAAAAGCCAAAAACAAACAAACAAAAAAAAACACCTGTGGAAAACTTTTACGGAAAAATTTTATATTGCTCTGGCATTTATTCAACACTGGGAAACCATTAACCAATGACAATATTCTCCTGCACTGACATTTTTCAAAGCATAAAAGTATTCTTTTAAATTTTGTGATAGATTTTTTCTCATGAATCCACGCTTCTCCTCATGTACCTTGTTTCTTATGAACACTACAAATCACCTTTATGACATGATTTCACTGTTACATGTTGGCTATACCTTTCACTTACTTATCTGTAACTAATGGGACAGGATGTTTCATTATGCTTTGATCAGATGCTCTGATCACTTACAAGTTGAATAGTCTTCAGAAGAAGGTGATAAAGAGAAAGGAATATTATTCTAAGTTGTAGTGATGTAATAAAGGAAGGACAAAAAGGAAGAAGTTGAAGTTGATTTACTGGTACATGGTTTCACTAGAGGAAAAAAATAGAAAAGTAATCACTTTTAATCAGGTTACTTTTTTAATCAGGTTACTCAAAGAAAACAGCTGCAACTATAAAGTTGGACTTTAGCCTGAAAATGAGATACTGAATTTTCTATGAAATTTACTTCTGGATGATCAGATATGAAGAAGTCTTTTCCCATTTTTCTGCCACTTGGAAGAAAGAATCAAGATATGCTCGTTTCTTTAACCCGTTAAAATACTTTAAAAACAGAGAAAAAAGTTTGGTAGTATCTGCCCACTTGGCATAACCAGAGCCCCCAGCAGTCTTCAAAACTTTTAGGAAGTCTGGGCATTTAACCAGTACCACAATAAATTTGTGCACTTAAAACCTGACAGTTCTAAAACTGGTATGGTAATGGTTACACTCTTCACATTTCTGATTTCTGCCTTTCTAGACAGTAGCAAAGGGTACAGGAGCACATGCTGACTTTGAATCTCATGGACCCAGAATGACTCATAGCTGTAATTTCCAGATAAGGACATGACTACAGTTGTCCGGGTGTACCCCTGGATGCTTATGTTTCCTTCGCTGTGAGGTGGCGATAATGAGCTCTCAAATTTTCTCTTTGTCCATTCTCCCTTACTGCTTCTCTCTCCTTCTCATTTGACATGACAGACAGAAATTATGTATCTTATTATAGCAACTAAATTCATGATGTTCTTATCACAAAAAATGGTAGTGCGTAGCTGATATAGATCATTAGTAACCACTGAAACTATTAAGAAAGGACATTATTAATTCTCTACTACCTTGTCATGCAGTGAAAGTGATGTAAAATGTAAATAATCAGAAGATCTTTGCAAATTAAATCCTGTTCGTACATCTCAGAACCTGCTCTACATGTCCAGGGGTCCTGATAGGTACTCATTTTCTGGGGTCTGACATTTGAGTTTATACATTAAAAATAGCATAATACCCATAAAAGAACAAGCACAGGAGACAGAAGTACAATGAGACACTTTAATTAATGTTAGAATAACCTTGGGAAAAGTAAGAAATGTCAGTTTTCTCTGTGAGCCACAAAGAGAAGACTGAGTTTAGTCTCCAGATACAAAGACAAGCAATTATTATTTGTTTCTTAGGAACAGAGAAGTTTATAAAAAATTGGATCTTCTTCCGGCAGTATTTTTGAAACATAGCTGATACTGTATTTCACTCTCACACTAATAAAATTCCTCACCCTAAATCCATAAAAATCAGGAGTGGTATTGATTCAGGCACTGCCTCTCGGCTTGCACCATTGTAAAAGTTATGTCAGTTGCCACTTTCCCACCTAGAGAAACATTCTAAGTTGTTAGACAAAAAAAACCCCACTAAGTTACCATGTGATAGGCTACCAGTGCAATTGCTTTAGGACTTTTGGAATTGACTCGCATTTAACCTGCTCACTTTTCTGCTTTTATATATAATATTAGTGTGAGAATGTTATTTTCTTTTGATGCATGAAAGAACCTTTGACTCAATTGCACTACTGAGTCTTTATAAGAATGTTATTTAGCTAATGCTATATCAATTTTCATTACCTATATTTTGCATTGCAGTGGCATCAGGCTTTCACTGTTGCTTTCACAATGTAAAGCAAAGGGATGTGAGTACATAGCGAGGGGAAAAGTAACAGTAGGACAGGAATGGTCTGGTGACTCCAGTCGTCAAAAGTTGCTCAGTAACAGGTTCACTGCCAGAGAGTACCTGATGCTTTAATCTCACTGCTATTCAGATATGTTCATCACAGGGTCTGTTCTGTGCTGCTAGGGTAATAAATAGTTGTTATTCAAGAGACATTTTGAACTGATGTATCAAGGCACTTTCTGAAATTTCTTATTCATATCGATTCACATCTCTGGTGTCTATTGCTGTATAAAAGATCTTACAAGTACAACTGTAGTATCATCATCTGAAACTGAGGATATATTCACTGATTATTAATTATTATTTTTTTAAGAGCTTTCTTTCTCAACTTCCTTACAAATAATTTCTAGGACATTGAATAGAATGATAGAGGTTAAATTGCCTTTTAATCTGCAATAAAACTGCTGCTAGTCACTAGCAACATTAATCTATGATATCCTAATATGCTATATATGATTAGTGTTAAACTTCAAGCATTTAAACCATTACAAACTGTTCAGACTGTCTATTCATAATGACGTATTAATTTATAAAAACTTTTGCGAGCAAAAAAATGGTTGTAATCCCAACTGGAATCCTCTAGAAAGGAAACTGAAAAAATCAGGAAATTAGCCCATCATTAGAGGAGAGGCTCTTATTTCTGGGGAAAAGGAAAGAATATGAAAGCTGAAATGAGATTTGACTATCAACATGACATGAAAAAGTGTTTGAGTAAAGCTAACTGTGTCAGGCAAAGAGAGTATAACCTTGACTATATACTTCTACATAGAAACAGCTAAAACAGCTGTTAAATTTACTTTACTTTCTGGACCTTCTTAGAAATATTTTTTTAGATGAGGTTGGGTATTTCATAGGGGAATGGTACTGAGTCTGTTGTGCTGCATTAGACAAGGAACTTTGAAAATTCTAAAGCTGAAAATATTCTATATGGACTGTGTAAAAATCTAAAGTAAAAAAGAGAAGTACTGTAGATCTTAATGAAAAAGTTGGACTGATACTTCAGCTTTATAAAGATGTATCAAATTATTATGAACAAAAAAGGGGGAAAAAAGTAGATAAATGAATATTTTTCTATGCAAACAAACAAAAATTCAGAAAACAGTTTTTTCAGAGAACAACCTTTTCTCATTAGGCATAAATTAGTCCAAACACGCAAAAAAGTTATAGTCACAATAAAGAGTGAGGTTTTGGGTTTTGGTTTCTTTTTCCTTTTTTTTTACTGCCTTTTTATTGTTTTCCTTTTTTTTTTCTTTTTGACATCTGTTTCTTTTACTCTATTTTAGCAATAAAATACAACCTGCTACTTTCTATTCCTGTCATCTCAGCTGATTAAGTGTGGCAAGACTAAAAACAACTCTAGCCTGTAACAGTTCATCTATCACCACAAATGTGGTTAATTTAAATTACAGTTGCAGTATCATTCCCATATAATGAAACATAAAATTCATCTTCCATTTCAAAATTCTAAGCATTAAACTGAGGACAACTTGATTTTGTTTGTAAATCAATCAACATAATAAGAAAAGTGAAGATACAATGACTACAGTATGTTGCCTTCATTCATCTGTTCTGAATTTGAATTCATCTTTACCTTAATAACTACCATGTGGGACCTCGTTTGCGTGGCTTATTCACAAAGACAATTTCCCTCTTAACCACCCAGGAATAATAGATGAATGGTACACCAACAGTAAGAAATGTGTTTTGGGGTTTATTTTTGTGTGACAAATTACCTTATTTCAATCTAGCAGTTATTACTCTATGGATGTATTCACGTTTCTGCAATTTCTGAATTCA
>JAWWMO010000096.1:41339560-41350590 GCA_035047845.1 Dendrocincla fuliginosa | reverse complement strand
TTAGATATATAAATACTTTAAAAAAAAATCCTTCAGAGAATTTTCAGTTTAAAGGCGGTATTTTAAGTTCTTTCCCCTACAGTTTAATAGGAACACAGTAGCTAACTTGCCTAGTGCCAAATCTTGATCCTCTAAATTATAGTTCTAATATAAGATGCATTCTCAATAGGGAATATGTACTTTGCTAATTTTGTAGAGAGGAAAGGAAGAAACCTTAGGCATTAAAACAGGAAAAATACAAGCATTTATGTAACACTTCACTTCTTTCATTACTTAAAGTACTGAGGTCTCTGGTTCAATTTCTCAAGTATTAAAGACTCATTTTATCATCCCTGCACAAACACATCTTCTGAAGACAAGAGAGATGTGTTTATAACAGCTGATCACTGAGATGCAGATACACAATAGAAGGCTATACCACAAAACCCGCACATTCAGAATAATGCAGAAGTTAAATGATAACCTTCTCTTTATTTTTGTCAAAAGACAACACACTAGGCATTTTTAAACTGTGTACAAAACTCAAAATGTACAATATATTAAGACAAAACATTACAAACTGAAAGTTTGTATCAAAGTAATTTTCTCTTTCATCCGTTTGCCAAAAAACCTGTCATTTCATGCTGCTCTAATGGAAAACAGAATTTGACTGTAGAGTGCTAAGAGAAGTTCCTGTTTTCTTCACACATATGGATGAACCACATTAGCAAGAGAAACAGCCAGAGATGTTTCCCTTTTCCTTGGCAGGTAAAGTCCATTATAAATATCAAAGGCCAAGGGAACTGGAGTGAGAAATTTATAGTTTTGTTTGCATATTTAAACAAACACAGTATTTCCTAGTGACAGAAAATGGAGAGATCCTTTTAAAGACAAAAAGTTAAGTTTCTAAAAATGTGGTATCCTGACATTTATTTTTTTTTTTTCTTAATAGAGTAAACCAATAGTTTCAGGCAACCTTCAAGAGTCTGAAAAGAAAAGATTTGAGAAGGATGCACTGCAAAGAACTGGAGAGTTGACGCAACTTGCTGCAATTCGAGAAAATGAGGGAAGGGTATTTTTTTTTTAAAATAGTATATTTCTGTGCCTCAGAGACAAATCATGTCTGGCTGGGATAATTAAGCTATTACCAAAGAGAGGTTGAACTGCACAAGACAGCAGCAATCCCTGTTCACTTCATGGTGCAAGTCTAATAAATGGTTCACAAACTCTCAGGTAGCCCACTCCAACATATGGATTTTGAAGTCACATCTTGGTATAGGATTAGCCTGTGTCTTTGGCCTGAACACTCTGAAGAAAGCAATATAGATGTAGCAGTGAACCACTAGATACTTATTCCTTGATCATTACCATAAATACCATCTAAATCATGTTCCAAACTGAGATGTAGCTTCATTTTGTGGTAATGTGGTATTCAGAGCAAAGTCTGCATGCCCCAAGTGCTATTTTTATGCACAGAATAAACAAAAATGTGTCACTTTGGAAAAGATCTGCTATAGAAAGTGGATGGAGAAATGATCCCCTCTTTTCCAGTCACTTTATTCACTTTGTTATGCTTTACATGAAATAAGTGAAATGAAGGTTTAGTCTGTTTCTGTTCCCTTTCTCCAGCCAATTTCTCACTTAATCTCTAGCTGGAGATTTTTCCTGCATGGGCTTTGCTTTTTCCATTAAGCTGGGTTCAGTAGTAAATATAGTTGCCTCAGTCTTTCAGATAAATGAATTTTTTTTCTCTGGAAGGGTGTTTGAATACAACAGAACAGGGCCGTGAAATAGATGTTCAAATCCTTGGAATATGACTTTTGGTTGTGCCAATCTATCCTCCATAGGCATACGGGACTGCCAAAGTCTGAAACAGAGATGACTTTGCTTCAGTAGTAGAACATTGCATCATGTGCATGTGACAAATATTTTTACAAAATCCCTTCAGTGTGAAATCTTAATTCTGTGAGCTCTGAAAAAATGCTGCCAGAACAAGCAGAAAGGCAGAGGCATTTGCCGTATAAACAAAAGAACACAAAGCAAGCAATTTATAAGTGAGTATAACACAGCACCAACTATAGAAGTTCCCCAAACACTTCATTTAAACCTAACGTTTTGCAAAAAGTGAGAGAGCTACTTTTGAACAACAGACACGATTTCATTACCACTCCTGACTGTTTGCATAAGTGTCCCAAATTTCAAATTATGGACTTCTCATAATTTTTATAATGTGTTTCAATATTGCCCTGCTATACAACACACAAGAGAATCTTTAGGGAAGTACAAATGGGAGCTATTTTATCATCATTCACTTCCTTGTATGTTACTTTCATTAAAAACTACAGCCACTATCAGTATTGTTACACTTCTGAGAGTATGTCAGTGCCTTGAAACAGTCATATGAATGTTTCTTTTAAGGTTCTCTCCCTTTGTAAGATATCATTAGTGTGTGCCTTCTTTTTATTACTTTAAAATCACAGTTTTGAACACAATTTTAGTACAGTTGCTTTCTGACTGGTTCTCTGTGGTTTTGTGTTTTTCAATTTTGTTTGGGTTTATTGTTTGGTTGGTATTGGTGCTGTTCTCTTTTTACTTTTGGGGGCAGGGGGGGCATGGGAGAAGGGGTTAGAAACATTAATAAGGCCCAAATCTAGCTTTCAATTTTGTGCAGGGCATATTAAAGACAAAAATCTTTGCAAGGCTTGGAAAATGGACAGTGTTAAAACTATTGTTCTACTGAAAAACTGAAACATATGAGAAAAAAAAAAAAAAGCATAGGATTCCATGGCATTTGCAAAGTGTTAAACTTTACTACTTATGTATATTCCTAAGAAGGGTTGTTTTCTTGCACACATTGCACCAAACTCCGAGCAATCACTGCAGAAGATAGGTATCTCCTCCTAATGAGTTAATCCGTCAATTCCACTGTTATTAAGTCTGGGAAAGAAAAAGTGAATATGGTTTGACATGTTTGAAAAGTTGTTTGTGAAACAAGTGTAATGTATGACAGATTCTGAATAAGGACAGCATCCTAGTGGCTGCTCTCCTTCACCATTGTCCACAGAGTCAGGGTCCAGGAACATTCATCATTCTTCAGAAATAATGCACCCCAGATTGTACCTTGTGTTTAGTAAAGACTGAGGCTAGAAATTAAGATCAGAGACAACGGAGGGATCAATGAAAATAGTACGATACCCAAGCAGGCCAGACTTTATCAATAATATAAATATACCTTATATACTTTACTATCATATGTCCTGTAGCTAAAAGGAAATTTCAAAAACTAAGGACACATTCAGGTGAAAGAGGGAAGTAAAATTTGATTCTCACTTCCTTTCTACTTTAACGGAATATTTATTCTATTTTTCTAGTTCTGGTTTAATGTAGAGAATAAACCCCAACGTTCATCTGGTTTGTTTACACAGAGGAGAAAAAAAAATCCCCAAAACTTAGAAATCTTTCTTATGAAAGTTTCCATACAGAGATACAAAACTTATATTAAGCATGATTAATTAATTTCTCTACATATTAATAAAAAATTCAAATGGAGCCTCAGGGTTTTAAGTTTTGAAACTTCTCTTTTAATTTTATCAGCTACAGTGCTCTGTCACAATATTCCACCCCAAATTATTATTCTTAGGGAGAAAAAAAAATAGAAAAAAAGTGATATATGAAAAAAAAGATAAAAGGAAAAAAAAAGGAAAAAAGAAAGGAATAAGAAATTAAAGAGAATAAAAGGAGAAAGGAAGAAGAAAGAAGAAGGAGAAAATTCTGATTTGGCAGCAAGAGATTATGTTCTCTTCATTGTTTTCATCTAGCTACCTGGTGTTCAAGTACCTTGTTATATACCAGAGTGAGCATAAAATTATTTTATTTTTTGTCATTTAATTGGCCAAAGCCACAGCAGCTGCCACTTTTCATGTGAATCAAATTTCTGCCTCAAAACTTGTAACAGAACATTGAGACCTTCATAGTAGTAGTTGCACCATTATCTCTCTTTTTTAATCTACTTGGCTTCCTCCCCCACACTAGTGCTTTTTCCTTTTATTGGATCTGCCACAGAAACTTGTCTGGCTATTGATTCTGTAGAGTATGCCTGTTCAGTATTGCAAGGTCACTCATAATTGCATCTAGATTGTTTTCTTTTCTTCTCCCACCTCCTCCTATTTTTCCCCAGTCCCTCCTCCTTTCTCTAAGGAAGGCAACTGTTCTGACAAAAAGCCATGCTGGCATACTGTGAGCTGGAATTTTACCAGCAATAAAATGAATTGTGATCATTGAGGGAGAAAATGTGGAAAGAGAAATTAAACCTACTCTGAAGTGGTACCTTTTTGGCTAATGGGGCACTGCAAAGAGAGTGGCACAGAAAAGTATTATCTTTCAGAAATAAAAGCCCAAACTTACTAGGCAGGCAGTAAAATAAAAGCTAAGACGTGTTTTACAGCATCAGGGGCCTAAAATTTTCTCCCTTTGGGATTTTGTGATGTCAGTGTTTTGTACTTCTATTTCAGCTACCGACAGGGATGGCATTTGCAGCTTTATGCCCTCTAGTCACATTCACACCTAAATGACAAAGTCAGACTTTATACTTTTCTTCATTTCCTCTTCACAGTCCACGGTAACCTTACTGTAGATCTGCAAAGAAGGAGAAGGGACATTTTCTTCCTTTTGCCCTCCAGTTATGTCTTGAGTGAGAAAGACAGAATACTGCAGTCATACTTAATCCCAACAGAACCAGCAAGTCTTTACTGTATTTATATTTTCAGGATGAAAGAAATTCCTGTGGTCTTCTGAATCTTAATATAGTGTGTTGGGGAATTTCTGTCAAGAAAGTATAAGTTGTCAATAATCCAATGACTCCCTGAGAAAAAAGAAAGTGGTTTCCAGGCACTTTAAGTGATCACTCTAATTCTGTCATCTGCTGGTACAGGACCAATGGAAGTGAAACACATTTTTCTAGCTAAGATTTATTTCCGACATAGCAGTAAAATTTACCTGTTTGACATTGAATTCTATAAACATGCAGATATCAGAGAACTAATCAAAATTCTTATAGAACTAAACCTTGAGATTAATTAGAGTAAATGTGAATCCATATTTCTGGGACAGTAACAGTTGGACTCAATGAACTTAAAGGACTTTGTCAGCTAAGATGATTCTATGATTCTATGATACACTTTATGCTTCTTCATTTTATTCTCAAAGACACAAGTCCTTTGCATCCAAACCCACCACATCCTAGTTTCAGATGGGATAGAGTTAATTTTCTTCTTAGTATTTGGCACAGTGATATGTTTAGGATTTAATATAAAATTTATGTTGGTAATACTTGATCTTTTAATTGTTGCTGAGTAGTACTTATTTTAAATACAGTCTTTTCAATTTCCTGTGCCACTGAGGAGATGCACAAGAATCTGAGTGGGAGCACAGCCAGGACAGGTGACCTGAACCGGCCAAAGGGGTATTCCATACAGTAGAATATCATGCTCAGTAAGAGAAAACTGGGGGGAATTGTCTCAGAGGTGCTGCCCACTACTTAAGGACATGGTGTGCAGTCAGGGGTCATGAGCAATTGCACTGTGCATCACTTGTTTATCTTGTGATTTGTTCCTCTCTCTGTGCCTTTTTCATTATGACAGCAATAACACCATAATAACAGCAATAATAGCAATTATTATGTAATTTTACTTTATTTTAATTATTAAACTCTTCTTATATCAACCCACAAGTTTTACCTTTTTCTGATTCTCCTCATCATCCTACTGTGGAGGTGCATCTGGGGAGTGAGTGAGCAACTGCATAATACAGTCGTTAGCTGGGTCTAACACACCACCAAGTAACTCCATCAAGTGTCATTTCCAGAAGAAATCCTCATAAAGTTAAAAAAAAACTAAAATGTGTGCAATAGGCACAGAATTGTGTCTTCTTATTTAATTTTTATCTTTTACCAAATCATAGCAAATATTGGGTCTTTAGAGAGCAATAGCCTGGTGAATCAGAAATCAGTGACAAGGACCCTTACTGTAACATAAGGAAAGTTTATTTTACCACCATATATAATCATCCTGAAATAGATGTGATAGCAAGGAAAAGCAGTTCCTTGTCAGCCTAGATTTAGTTTCTATGTTTCCAAACCAATCTTTTTTTTTTTTCCCATAATTGGTTTGATTGAAAATTCAAGAGGATAAAAAATTTGTGTTCACATTTTTCCTAGTACAGCTTCTGCTTTTATAACAATGGACAGTCTTGCTCTTATTTTGCAGTACTGCATGCCTACCATCTTATCTGGTAATTCTTACCATAAAACTATTTAGAATTAGATTTTCTCTTAAACTATTCAAATTAAATCTGTAATTTCAAATACAAACATAGGTGCAGTTCACACACATTCTGGTAGTTGAAAACACACAGAACAGTTTTGTTTATTCCTCATCCAGCTCTCCCACCACTACTCTTATTTTTGAAGACATTATGTAAAAGTTAGATTAAAATCTCATATTGAACATCCTTCTTTTTAGGATATTATAAAGAGGTCAGTCAAATTCCATGACCTGACTTCTGTAACTGAAATACATAGAACTGCTTCTGTTCCAATTGACTGAGTTCTTTATCTTACTTTTTCATTGTGCAAAAATTGGGCTGAAGAGCAGCCTCTGCGAAACATCTTTGTCTCATTGATCATGAAGCTGAATAATTGTGCAGAGTTGCTCAGATTTTTTCATTTCATTATGTATTTATTTGCAACAGCTGGGTGGTTCGCTCCCTCTTTCCCGTCCCATCCCGGCCATGCGGTCCCAAGATGTCCCAGCAAAGAGACACACAGAGACCACAGGAGATGGAAGCAGAGAGTTTATTCACCTGGCCAGGGGTATTTAAGAGGCTTTTGGGGATGCTGGTCACAGCCTGTAGGAGTTGAGGGTTAAGAACAAATGGGGAAAGGGTTAACAATGGACCAATAAGGATGGGTTTCACATCGCCTGGCCAAGGTAAATATCTGCATAGATAGGAGTTTTCTCTCAAGGGGTCTTGGGAAGGAGAAGGGTGGCTCAGGGAAAAAAAAAAAAAAAAGGCAAAGACTACATTTTACAATACAGTAAAAAGCCTCAGGTTTTTAAAGCACTTTGGTTGGTTTCTTCATCTCCCTCAGAGACCCATCTCCTGCATGATTTATTCCACTTCTGATATTGTGAGTTTATTCCTACATTTATTAAGACTTGAAAGTTTGCTTAACAAAAGAAAAAAAAGTTTTTTAACTGAGTTAAAACTCAGTTGAAAGTTCAGGTAATTTTCTCCATTGACATGTTCGTTAAAGAGATATTGATATGTTATCTTATACAAAATTGTAAAATTTGATGAAAAATTATTCCAAACTTTAGAGTAAAATAAGAATGTTTGATATGTAGCATTTCTAAAAAACTGAAATGAGAATCTATTTGTCCTGGTTATATGTGACCAGCTTGTCACTCTGTGGGTGTGGCCAGGGCTGTGTGTTCTACACCCTCTATGTCATTTCTCATGAACTATTAATAATGGATCATTTGCAGCAGCTGCCCAGGGCACACTTGGCCCCTCAGGCTACCAGATGAGTGTTCAAGAACTCTATGAGATGAGCAAGTTTTCCTGTCTTCACACTAGCGACTCTGGTGTGATAACTTCCCTCTGGGGAGTCGTTAGCACCTTCACAGCCAGCCTGAGGGGTCATGTCTGATAATGGGCCACCAAGGAGTATCCCATGACTCACAAAGTAAATCACCCATTCTGAAACTCCTCAGCCTTGGGGAGGTATTGTGCATGTCCACCTGAACCTGAGCATATATAATCTTGGGGTTTGGGACTTCTGGTACCACTTGTCGGATCCAGAGGAGGACCAGAATCTCAACAGGACAGTGACTGCCACTCTCGACCAGACTGTGGACATCATCCTCACCAACACATTTCTTCTTTCCTTTTACTTTGTACTCAGGGGGCCACGTGGCGCTCAGCACAGGGGCTGGTGAGCTCCATTCTGCTCATGCCCCACAGTGTTGGGTTGTACATCTGTTTTTGTGGGTCAAACAGATTTCTTTTCTCTGTGTCATTGTACTAATTGTGATCTTTTTATTAAATTGTAATTTTGGCTTGTAATCTCTTTTTGAGTTGGTTTCATTTCTTCTGCCAGTTTACTACGTTTTTTTTTTTAACTTTAAACCAGCACACTATGTTATTTCAAATATTTCACTTTGAAGTCATTTTGAACCAGATAACATTGTGTGGTATATCACTTAAGTTGATAAACATAAAAATATAAGAGTTTATGATGCAAGTGAAAGGATGTCCTGCATCTGGTTATTGTATAGTACTCAAAGATCCTGTGTGAAACAAGCTGAAGCAGTTTACCTCCTTTCTGACTTTCTTGGTCTCCTGAGCAAAGAATACTTATCTCATGCTCCTATTTCCATTTCAATTTTTCTGCCATCATGTTCTCCTGAAGTTGTTCCTACTGTACTACTGAATAGTGATCAAGCCGTTCAAGGGTCCTGAAGATTAATGCATTGCCGACAGCACCTTGCTGCACTATCAGGAAAGATAAGAAGTAATTATTATTGAGTTTATATTAGTAAGTCTTTGAAAAATTAGAATATTTTTGCCCTGGCCTACCAGTTCAGATCCAGCCCACACTAACAACTATCTGCCTCCCTTAGTATCAGATGACCTGTTGCATGGTATGAAAGTCCTTTTTTGCAGTTTTGTGACCTGACATGGGGGATAGGGGAGGGGGAAGGTGAAATGGGAAGAAATAGTTTGGTGGTAATTTTGTGGATCAGAGATATCTTATAATTAGCTGACATACAGTGTACTTAAATGCTTAATTTTTATCAGTAATTCTTCATGGCAACCCAAATGATTTAGTTTTGAGACTACTTGTGACCATTGTATTTAAATATTAATGTTTATTTTGATGAGACTAATAAAAGTGTAACTCCAGGAGCACTGGTACAAAGCATCATTTTGATTGTACCAAACTGATGAGAACAGAAATTGGAAATTAATTTCTGCTCATACAGAATTGTCACAGTGAATTTCTGCTAAACTTGCAAAATTACAACAAAGTATTGCTCCTCTAGATCTATAATAAAGTGTGCACCTTTTGGGAAGAAATCCATTCTTGATTTAAAATTAACATCTTTGAAGTTTGTCACACAATTCCTAGGGATTGAATCAACCTACACCAATTTAAAGGCAGGTGAAGAGATTCAGCTTTTAGAATATAATGCACTATATTAAGAAAAGAAACAAAAGTAGCCTACATATGAATGGCTATTGTGTTAATTTTGAAAGCTCCTTTTGAGTCTGATCTTGTGAGGTTTTTCACTTTGCCTATAAAGGGTCTTTCTAATTGTAACTCATATCAAGCTGCAGTGAAGTAAAATTTCTCTTAGGGAAGTAAGTATATTCAAACTTTGTCAAGACATGCCTGTGCAATTAATTACTTTTGGTTAAGTATCTATACAATTAATACATAAACACAAAAAATGCTAAAAGATCCATAGTATTTAGCCCACATTACACTTGCAAATGGTTACCACAATATGTCATTTGCCTGTCTTTATTAAGTTTTGTTTGTTTAAAAAATCATAACACTTCACAATGAAGATGTAATTTTCAGCTCACATAGAGAAGATACTAGGCAAAAATTCTTCTTTGAGTTATAAGATAATTTCCCCAGTTTGTTTTTTTGTTTGGTTGGTTTTAGGTTTTTTGGGAATTTTTTTTTGTTGTTTGTTTGTTTTAACATATAACAAGATACATCCTTTTCCACCACCTTATATTATACTTATGGCCATGTTGTAGTACATACATTTGCATATGATTTTGCAGTTACTCCGAGTGCATTGGTACACAGGTGTGGTTGAGTTTTTTTGTTTTGTTTATTTTGGGTTTCCTTGTTTATTCATTCTTAAGACAGAATTGGAAATATTAACCGTTAGAAATGAAGAAATTTTATTTTCTGTCTGAGAAGCTGAAGTTATCAATTCTTGTGTGAAACAGTTATGCTTCTAAAGTTTTGTATCTTGATTATGCACTACATTAAGTTCTGGAGAACCATGCCTTATGCAAAGCTAAATGTAAATATTACTTGCTGTGGATAACAGAATTGGCACTACTATTCGCGACATGTTTAAAAGTCACCATTTGTTTGTCTTTAAAAAAATTCTTTTGTCTTCTTTTTCCGAAACCTTAACTGTTATTCACACCAGTGGAGTAACAAATGAGTCTAAATGCTCTCAAAGGTTAAACCAAAGTTCGTAACCTTGTAACATCTATTTCATTGAGCTTTCTGGATGTACAGTAATCAGCATAAAATAGCTGCCTACTGTCTTGCTTATTACCTTCATATGTTTACCTGAGTTCTAATAAAGTCTTTTACATTGAAATAATGGTTAAATTTTGATTCATTCAAAAAGCATTAACATCCATGTTTTGGAATGAAGTATAAACTTTGGTTTTTTTGGTTTTGGTTTTTTGTGACTTTTGAGTTTTGGTGTGGGTTGGTTTTTTTGTTTTGGTTTGGGTTTTTTTTGCAAAAAAAAATTATAGTCTACAAGCTCACAGAACCATATGAACAATTAAAAATCTGTTTTTCTTTAGTCATTCAGAAAATCTTAACAACTTCTAGAACCATGGATATGTTGTTTTTTTTTCTATTGTACCAGGCACACCTTAGTCCCATTCCACATTCATATTGATATATTTAGTTCAATTTTAAAATTAAAAATATTAATTATGAAACCATTTAAAAGAAGTAAAAGGTATTTTTTCTTATCATATTATAAATAAAGATATTTTAAGCTAAATACCTTATTAATTTAAAAGGCATTACTGTTTTAGTAAACTGCCTTATCTCAGCCTAGGAGGTGTTTTCCATCTTATCCTCTCTCCCTTGTCTGGGAGGGGGAATGATAGAATGTCTTGATAGGCACCTGATATCCAGCCAGGGTCAACTCACTACAGTGTTTTTGCTGCTCACTGTTTCCTTCGAATAAAAAAAAAAACAAACAAACAAACAAAAA
>JAWWMO010000096.1:41212208-41222899 GCA_035047845.1 Dendrocincla fuliginosa | reverse complement strand
TGGGACAGCAGCTTCTCCGAGAGGCCTCAGCCCACAGAGATAAGAGCTAGGCCAGCACAGAGAGCTGATGTCCTCCACCATGCAAACGGGAGAGAAGAGAGAAGAGAGAGAGGGAGGAAACCTTCCTCCTGTCTTTATATACACCAGATTATGTGAAGGAATGGTGTGGAATACTTCCTTAGTTATAACCTTGCTACCAAGGAAGGCCTAAACCAAAACCGAGAAAACTATACCACATGTGACCAGTGCTCTTCAAAGTCTTTGTTAATGACATAGACAATGGGATTGAGTGCAACATCTGCAAGTTTGCCAGTGAGACCAAGCTGAGTGGTGCAGTTGACACATCTGAATCTGATTGACACACCAGAGGGACCTGGTAAAGTTTGAGAAGTGGGTCTGTGAGATTCTTGAGGTTTAACAAGGCCAAGTGAAAGGTCCTGCACCTGGGTTGGGGCAATCTGTGGTATTGATCTAGACCGGAAGATGAGCATAACAAGAGCAGGCCAGCTGAGAGGAACATGAGGAAGCTACTGGATGAGAAGCTGGACACATGAGCTGGCAACATGTACTTGCAGCCCAGAAAGCTAATTGTATCCTGCATCAAAAGCAGCGAGGCGGCAGAAGGTCAAGGGAGGTGATTCTCCCCCTGTACTACTCTCTGGTGAGATGTGAATCCAGCTCTGGGCTCCCCAGCACAGGAAGGATATCTCCCTGCTGGGTTGAGTCCAGAGGAGGGCCAGCAAGTTTATTAGAAGGATAGAGCCCTACTACTATGGGAAAAGCTCTAAATAACTTGATCTGGTTGTATTTTCTTTGAGCATGGTGCCAGATGACCACCAGAAATGATTTCTAAAGTATATGTTTCCATGATTCTGTATTACAGAAGGGTTATCTCTGGTGTGGTTATTTTATGGCTTGTTTGCAACATGTTGCACCGTCTGGCCTTGCATCTACATCTGAACCCCACACAATAATTCTTTTTTTGGTTTCAAGTAATAGGTCTCCAAGCCTTATACATGTATTTGTCTTATTTCTCTTTGAATGACTACTTGCACTGTGCATGTCTCTAGCTGGGACTAAAGCCACTCATGACAGCGTTCAGAAATAACGGAAGAAATCCTTTTAGAGATGCAGTTTGTCTAGTTTTGTTCATATTTTAAACATTACGTGTTTTATTCCATGACATACTTTCTCAGACATTCCTGATTGTTTTAAAGTCAATGACA
Organism: Dendrocincla fuliginosa; assembly: GCA_035047845.1. Classification (NCBI taxonomy): domain Eukaryota; kingdom Metazoa; phylum Chordata; class Aves; order Passeriformes; family Dendrocolaptidae; genus Dendrocincla; species Dendrocincla fuliginosa. The sequence goes on along the minus strand of JAWWMO010000096.1, from coordinate 41,221,673 downwards.
CCCTAAATACCCAGAATATTTTCTAGTCAATGTGTAATGAAATACTAAGATTACTGCCTTTTGAAATAGAGTAAAATGCATTTATATTTCAATATCTAGTTTCTGACAAGAATGAGGCAGAAAAAAACATGTACCATCCTGCAAGTTTAAAATTTTAGGTACCTCATCCTGAGACAATCTTTACAAATTATTAAGTAATATTATCAGTATGTTTTCTTATTACCAAAACTAAAATCTAATTTAAAAAAAAAAACAATGAAGCCACAGATAAACTTTCCAGCTGGAGAGAATTATGTCCATTTAGAAAGCTCTGAAAAATCCTATCCAGACTAGGATGTCAAAATCACTGTATAACACAAAATGAATTCCCCAAGTTATAATTAAATACTCTTTGGTGATTTCTCTATTCGCAGCTCAACTGAAATAAGACAGCGGGGACTCTTGATTCCTGTGATTACCTTTAGGTGACCCTTTGCAACATACTTTCAGAATACTGCCAGCCATTAATCAAACCAAACCAGTCAAGGGGGTTTTTGAAGTATCATGAAACAGATGAACTTGAAAATGTCAGTATTTGGTGGGAATATGAGGTTTTAAAGGATTAAAGGATATTGGTCAGTCAAGAAGAATGAAAGACAAGAGGATACCTGTATGTGTGAGGGGAATGAAACCCATCTGTACCACTGTGTGCAACTTACCTATATATTACATTAACTCATCACTGTTTTTTTCTTCCAAGAACTTTGTTTTGGGGGAATTGTTTGATACTTTCAAACTCTGTATGATATGACTATTCAAATGTAAGATACATTAGAAGAAACAGTTTTTAATGGTTTAACTCACTCTTTGTGTTTTTGATATATAAAGAAAAACTGGAACTTTTAATTCTGTTGCAGGGAAAACACACATTTTTAGTTGTATTTTGCTGCTGGAAGCTGAAACACTGGGCTATTTGCTCTCCCTTTCTCTCTCTCTCTCTCTGTAAGTAGCTTAATGAAATGGAAACAGCAGTGGCATCAGTGTTGTCTCCCTATATTGAAATGTGATGTAGAAAAGTTTGCTTCAGGGTATTTCATTACTTATTTCATTGAATAAAAGATGCATGGTGTCAAACATGAGACTTAAATCACCTTGTGTTCAGTTGCCTTCTTACTGATCAGCAACTATGAGATAGAAGAAAACTGTGAGAGATATCTGCTGAAAATGCTTTGTGGCAGAAGTCTATTTTCCCACGTGATTTTGCACAACAGTTTATTAACATTTTCAAGCCTTTCCTTTTCCTCATGCGGAATTTCTTTCAAAGCTTTGACATATCACTGTTCTTACTTCACTCCAAAGGACAAACCTCTTGTGTTTTGAAGCTGCTGACATCTTCTTTTAGAAGCCCTGTGATGGTGATTATTTTGCATCACAAAGTGGGTCCATATTGCTTATAATTTATACTGAAAGCTGTATCTCTGTCTGTGGATTTATATAAGAATTTAAAGATTCAGACTACTCATAGGAAAAGCATTTAATGGACTTAATATACCATATCTCTAAAGGAGAAAATCCTAGCAGTTTAGAGCCACTGGATATTTTTTACCCACATTTATAGAAAACCAATAGATTTACCTCCCTAGGGGACATGAAAAAGATTAGAGGACAGAGGAAAAAGAACCTATCAAGGATGCCTTTTCAGCATCAGAACTCAAACAGTATTTTTTCACATTACTTCTCCCCAAAAAGCATAATAAAATATTTCCTGTGTTTCTGCATTTTAATGTAATTATAGTTATATCCTCTGCCTTCATCAACTGTTAGTAATACTTTGTGTCATGAAAACAAACAAAAAAAGCCCAACAACAAGAAGAAAGCAACCGAAAAAAAACCCTAAAAGAAAACCCATAAAAAAATATTCATGAAGATGTCATCAGTTGCTGGTGGGCTGAAAATAAATGCATAAAATTTGTACTGTTTTAAATACTATCCAAAGTCCCCCAAGATAGTCTTTGGTAAATAAAGTAGGAAGTTAAACATTTTACGTAAATAAAGCATTACAATAAAAGAAGGCTATAACAAGCCAAGAGCTGAGACATTTCTTAACAAATCGATCTACTCTTTGTTAAATATGGGATAAGAATATGTTGCTCACCTCCTTAAAATGTGAATTGGCTGAAGCATAAGCTAGTGTAAATAAAGCTATGACCTATATTTAAAAAAAAATGATAAAGTATTATGAATTGAGAAGGTAATTTCCATGTTGTTTTTTTCAGAAATAAATGTAAACTGGTAGGTGTCATCATAATCTTTATAACAAATTACTGCATATTATCAAGCTGTTGATACTACATGTCAGTATAGTATTTGCTAAAGGTAAACAAAGCAGCACTCTGTTCCAACACTATGATTGCCAAATGTTTCTCAGAAATAAAGCAAAAGTAAGCTTCTGGTAAATATTATATAGAGTAATTAGAACTATAGATTATCTTAAATGCAGATTTTAAATTCTCCATATTTCTAGTGAAAACACTTCCCCCAGCATGACAGCATAGAGTAAAGTTTTAGATATCCTATGCTTTTGTAACAACTGCTTAAGGCCGTCTGCTCATTTGTAATGTCCTCCACTTTGGTTTCTTCCCCTTCTCTTCTGGATCTCAACTGTCTATACAAGTCAAGAAATGAGAAAGCAAAACGTGAGAATATTGAAATGCATGGTGGGGGGTGGGGGGGAGGGGAAAGGAAATTTCACATGTTTCTAAGAAATATTATTTTAGCTCTAAAGCAAACATGGCTGCAACCTTCTGAATGTCAGCTGGGCAAATGAAGATAGATCAGACATGTTTTGATATGTCCAAACTCACAATTTTGTTTATTGTTTTGTGATTTTCTAACACAAGCTAAGTATTTTTATCACCCCTTGATCTAAAGAATTACTTCAGCTTTGTGAGATTTTTGTTTCTAATAAAATTATAAGCTGATGGGGAAATACATATGTCTCAAAGTGGGCAACAATTAAGTGTGAATAAAAAATTCCTGCTCCACCAGCACATAAGATACCAAGTAACAGGTTACATTCACTTCACTAGGGACTTCATCTATATTTTATAAAATAAGTTTAAAAGTAATTTTTGCCAGATTCATGAAGCCATGATTCTGTGCCTTGTAATTCTTCACTCTCTCTTTCTGCTCCTGGTTATTTTTTTGTTGGTGGTTTTCCTGATCAACCTATCACAGAGTAATTGATATTGACTAGTACTTGTTCAAGTTTTCTAGACAAGTCTAGGCATTTGTCAGTGTCTCCAAGTACAGGGATACCACAACCTCTTGATTCCGTTGTTTTATAACCCTTACAATAAAATCCCTTTTTCTTCTGTTTAGAATTATTTTCACATATCTTGGTTGGAGTCACCTGCCTCTTGTCTTGTCTATGGACACCACTGAGAAGTTTAGTTCCTTCTTCTTAATGCAGTCCCCTGTATTAATATGCCAGAAGATCCTCACGAGTCTTTTTTAATCCTAGATGTGCACTCACAGCTCTCTCAGCCTCTCCCCATCTGACAGATGCTCCAGTCATTTTATCATCTCCAGGGTTCCCTAGGGGACTCTCTCCAGTATGAAAGATTCATAGAATAGTTTGAGGTGGAATAGACCTTTTAATGATCATCCAATCCAACACTCCAGCAATGAGGTCTACTAGATCAGGTCGCTCAAAGCTCCAACCAAACTAACCCTGAATGTTTAAAGGTGTTCTGGCTTTCTTGCAGTTGTTGAGAGGGGTGCAGAGCCTAGAGCCATGTGGGCGTGTGTAGGTTGCTATTCTATGGGGACGTGGCTTTGGGGGAAAGGAAAGAGAAACACATAGCAGAAGCGGTTCTACTTTGTTGTGTTTTTTGCTTTGTTTTGTTTTGTTTTGTTTTGTTTTGTTTTTCAGGAGAATAAGGGGGCAAACAAAGCTGGAGGGGTGGAGTGGTACAATGAAGGCATGAGCCCAGCAGTCAGTTGGTGTGGTCCAGGTGCAGTCCAGGTGCAGTCAGCACAGCGTGGATGGGAAGTGGAGTGGTTGGTGCAGGTAGAGCAGAGCGGTCAGTGTGGCACAACACAGTCCTGCTTGGAGGATTTACCCTCATTGCCTTTCATGGTCAGGGGAAAAAGATGCCAGCTGCAGTAACATCTGCCATTTTCTCCATTGTCTCAGGAAAGAGCCTTATGACCACCAGGATGCAGTAATACCTGCCATTTTCTCTTTGTGTCTGTGGCCACCCCAAGCTGTTTGTTTTCCTTATTTCATTACTTTTTTTTTCCCCAGTAATTTGTTATTTCAACCCATAATGTCTTCCTTTATGTCCCTTTCTCATTGGAGGGGGTGGGGAGAAGGGAAGCAACTGCTTCAAGTTCCAGATGATTTTAAAAAAGCACTAGAGATGGGACATGTACCACTTATCTGGGCAACCTGTGCCAGATTTTACCACCCTCATTGTATTTAATTTAAATTTATATTTAATTTAAATTTATATTTAATTTAAATTGAATCTCCTATAGTCTGAAGCTGTTGTCCCTTATCCTATCAATATAGGACCTTGTCAAAAGTCTCTTTCCAGCTTTTTTATAAGTCTCCTTTAGCTACTGGAAGGCTGAGCAGCCAGCAGATCATCTTTGTGATCCTGCTCCAAGAGGTCCTTATGTTTCTTATATTGGGGGTACCAAACACAGCACTTCATATGGGGTCTTGTGATAGTGGAGGAGATGGGGATAAACACCTCCCTTGACCTGCTGGCCATGCTTTTTTTGATGGAACCCAGGATACAAATGGCTTTCTGTGTTGCACGTGCACATTGCTGGCTCATGTCCAATAGCATCCTCATGTCCCCCTCAGCTGGGCTGCTCATAATCTGTGCATCCTCCTACATGAATTTGTACTTAGAATTGCCCCAACCCAGGTGCAGGACCTTGAACCATGGTTGAGTCTTAGGACCTTGCCCTAGACCCACTTCTTGCGCTTGCCAAGATCCCCTGGATGGTGTCTTGTCTTTCAGGGGTGTCAAACACACCACTCAGCTTGGTCTCATCTTTGAATTTGCTTACAATTTCACACAATTCCTTTGTGTCATCAGTGAAGGCATTAAAAAGTCTCAATACAGACCCTGGAGGGACACCACTTGTCACTGATATCCATCTGGACATTGACCCTCTGATGTGACTTTCCAACCAATTTCTCATCCACTGAACACTCCAGCCGTCAAATCCATCTCTCTTCAATTTCAAGAGAAGGATGTTGTGGAGCACCATGTCAAAGGCTTAACAGATGTCCAGATAAATGACATTCATGACATTTGAATCCCCTCCCTGTCCTCTGTGTGCTTTAGCATAGCTTCTCTGAGGATCTGTTCTATGTTATTCCTAGAACATAGAACAGAGGGCAGGCTGGCAGGTCAGTAGTTCCCAGGGTTCTCCTTTCTGTCCTTTTTTAAGATGGGTAATTTTTTTTTCTGTTTCTGCAGACACCAGGAACTTCTCCTGACTGCCATGACTTTTCAACTGTCAGGGAGAGTGGCTTGACAACTACATCAGCCAATTCCCTTAGGACTCTGGAATGCATCTCATCAGGTCTCATAGACTTATTATGTTCAGGTTCCTTAGCTGGCTATGAACCTGATCTTGTCTCACAGTGGGAGACAAGCCCCAACAGCCCCTATCCTGAGGTCACTCAGCCACTCGAGAGGTGTGGGAGGAGAGGTTTCCACTGAAGAATGCAAAAAATTTGTTGAGCACCTCAGCCTTCTCTTCATCTGTATTTACCAGTTTGCCTACCTTGCCCGTAAGGGGAGTCCACTTTCTTTAACCAACCCTTCTGTCTGACACCCCTATAGATGCCATTGTTGTGATTTCTTGCATCCCTTGACAAGTTTAGCTCCAGCTTTGTCTTGGCCTTCCTCACCCCATACTGACACAACCAGGTTGTGTCCCTATACTCTTCTCATATACCTGTTCCTGCTGATATCACCTATGTCTTTGCTTTTTTTCCCTTTAGTTTGACAGCAGATGTATCCATGTCTTTCTTGTGCGAGACAGTCCAGCAGGGAACTCAGCACCCAGATATGTCTTACCTGAGCTGAGTACTGTCTTCTTTGATCTGCTTGCAGTGGCCTTCTTAGTGCATCAGGACAATGCTGCACTTCTTTGCTATAAGAGACTATTGCTGACTCATGGTCAACTCACTGAGACCAAAACTTCTCTCTGCAAAGCTTCACACCAACTGATGGGCCACTGACATATACTGATGTACAAGATTATTCCTTCTAATTTGCAGGGTGTGTCACTTTCTTTTGTTGAATTTAATGAGGTTGCTCTCTGTCCATTTTCCCAGCCTCTCCAGATCCCTCTGAAAGGCAGTGCACACATCTGGTATATCACCTGCTACTTCCAGTTTGGTATATTCTGTACAAGATGGTCATCTCTTTCTAGTATAATCAGTGACCTCATCTCAGCAATTGCTACTCTGCTTCTTAAAAAAACTTTTTATTGCATATTTCGGATTCTACCTAAATACTTGTGTTGTGTGAGGCTTGTGTTTTCACTTATAGCTATTTTAATTTCAGTTGTCTCATTACATAAAAACATTAAATGGCTTCTTCTAGTTTACACTGACAGAAAGACACTACCCACTTCATTCCAAGTGAAAATCTACTATTTTACAGCAGCAGTTTAAAATCTACTCGTATCTTCTGAACATGCTTGAGAATGACACTGAAAATCTTGGCTTTAAATTTGCTTACATTGAATTTAACAAGCATCTTATCATTAATTTCACTAAAACAAGTAAGCCAATGGTAAGGGCTTAGGAAAAATCCTACCATATGTGATTTTTTAAATATTCATAACTCAGATAAATAGAAAGATATTTTTCTCTTGAAGATTGTTGAATGCTTTTTTCTTTTCTTTTTCCCACTGAAGGCTTAATTTGCCCCAAAATTCAATATTAAAGCAAATCTTTGCACTGTTCTAAGAATTATCAGAATACAATTATTTGGTTTGCATTTTTTTCATGCTAGGAACAGAAAACACCTTTACATCATTTTTTATTCAAAAGAAAGCAGGCAAAAAGTCAGAAAAAGTTTTTGATAAACTGTGATATGCATTTTGAGCATGAAAGTGGAATTTATACCTCTGTATAGTGTGTACAAGGTACATATTGTCCACATTCAACAGAACACATTCAACATACAGTTGCAATTCTTCTTTATCCCAGATTTCTAGAGGAAATCTGGCAATCTATCATGCCTTAAGAATACCGGTACTGATACCCAATTATGCAGAGTTAAAACAAAAAAAAAATAAAGAAAATGATGGTATACCTCAAATAAATAAAAGCAAACTTTTTTAAGAAGTTGTAAGCTGTGTTTATCAATTCTTTATGTTTTATTACATATTAGTTTTACACTAGAAGCAAGAAGTACAAATCAAATTTTTAAAACTTTTTACATAAAAACATTTGTTGAAAGAATATATTTACTGTCAACATATGAAGACCAGAGAAATTTTTCAGTATCAGCATACCTTAACTTTTATTTTGACAATATGTTCTGATCGGCTTGTTGACAGGAAAGCAAAGTAGAATTTTTGACCCTTTTATTCTACATCTCAAGGGTCTGCCTTATTTTCCTTGAGGAATAAGTGGAACAGCAAATACTTATGTTCAACAGGTAATTCACAGGCATTAAAAACAAAATAGACAAACAAACAAAAACATATTTGCTGAACTATGAATAGAACTTTATGAAATATGAAATAAATACTCAGGGGATGTTGTATTCACTGACTTTGATTTGTAGGGTTTTTTTAAATCTTGGTCAGCAGAAAATATATTTATCTAGGTTTATCTTTAACTGTGTTATTGTAGTGACATATGGCAGTCTTCCCTAACTTTGAATGTCATTACAGGTGAATCACTGTCCAAACAGAGAGTACCGGTAGTAATTACACTTTTCCAACATCTACCAAAGCCCTCCAAGGAAAGATCACTCTTTGATGATTTCTTTCCACCATTCTGAGGGACATGCGTTTGTCTTGACACTGAGTTAAAATTATTCTTTAATAATAAAATAAGAAATTTCTGACAGTGAGAAGACTTCGCTATATATTCTGTGCTTTAGAACCAGGGCCTGGAGTCATTATTTACTTACATGTTGCTTAACACTGAACTAAAATAAATAAAACCAACTCTATTTTATTTCTCATAACCATTAGTTGAACCTGATACAATCTGTCTATAGAAAGTGATGTCAGTTTTATCCATGTATTAAAGAGACAGATAACAGCTGCATTCCACTGTTAGTAATTTTAAAGCAATATTTCTTCTTTATTTTCAAGTTTTGAACGGAAAATCAGTACATCAAACTCATATTCATATGATCTTGCAGAATTATTCAGTACTTTGCTTTATTCATTCCTTGCCTCTGCTTATCTCAGTATTTTAGTTTTGCTGTCGCTTGAAAGTATCCAATTGACTGATATAAGGCATGAAAGCATGTGACAAAGTCATCAAATGCCTTTATACTAGCATCTTTTCCAGATGATGTGCTAAAAAAGGTTCTGTGTCAGGAATAGTGACTTGAAGAGAATATATAATCTACAGTTACATTTTTTCTTGCATATTGAGAGGGTTTGCATGTTGTAGAAGCAACATCCAGTTTTAAGCTGTCTTATTCTTTTACTTTGGCTACTTTCCATGCTTCCCTGTTTCTCTTTTTCATAGTCCTGAAATGATAAAAATGAACAAATATATATTTTTTGTGTTTTGTCAATTAAATAAAAAAAAAAAAATTGGATATATAGGGAGTGATAATTGAGATGCTTTTGTGTAAACCAGAAAATAATAACAAGTTCTGCAGAATTCAATAAACACCTTAGCCTCTTTTAAATGTAGTGCCAATTTTTTCTCTTTTATATTTTTATGCTATGTCGATTAATGTTTACATTGAAGTTTTGCAAAAGAACAAAATCTCTATTTTAAACTCTAGGTATAAAGAAAAAAATGTTTGAATAAAAAAATAGCAGATTGCATGAATTTGAGAATATTCTTTCATATTTTTTGAGAATAAGTATCAACAAAGTGGATATATTTTTGTTGCCAGCAGACTAAAGTACTGCCTGTGCTTAAAGCTAGTGTGACAGAAGAATTCAGTATATATTGTACTGCATGTACGGTAACTAACATCACCACCAGAGAGGCTGAAAGTGGTATATAGAAAGGAAAAATTCACTGTGGATTTAGATAAGGAAAAATGTAAATGCTAAATGGCAGACATTTTTTGCTATGCTGCAGAGTGACATGTGCATGCCTCAGTACCCATCACAGTTGACCTGTCAATAGCATTCTTTTTTTCCCCCCTCATATAGATTTAATTTAATTTATTTTTTTTTTTTTTTAAAAAATAAGTAATTGTTTATCAGATGGCAGCTACACAAAACAGTTGGGCAGGATTA
>JAWWMO010000096.1:41177001-41187444 GCA_035047845.1 Dendrocincla fuliginosa | reverse complement strand
CAACACATACCTCATCAGCTTGGCTGTGCTAAAGAAGGGCTCAGTTACTGTGTCTGATTTTCCCTACCTCCCTGGAAAGTATCTCAAAACCCTACAATAAGATTGGATGTTTTAATTTTCTCCTTATGTAATGTTACACTTTATTTTTATAAAAATATTTGTGTGCATGAAAAGGGAAGAAGTATTCTCCATTCTAGAGGTTCAGACTCTCATCTGGGAGCAGGGATAGTCAGATTTTATTCCCTCATTCACAATTTAATTATTCATTCAAAGTGAAGCAGAATGTGAATGGGTGTAATTGAGAACACCCCACCTCAGAGACTCATATACTTTGATGACTGGGGATCTCTATTGTGATGAAGTTAAAAACTCCTCAGAGGAAGGAATTGAATCTCCTGTTTCTTTGCCCACTTTCATTTTTTTTTTTTTTTTTTTTTTTATGATTCTGAACACTAAACACGCTCTCAAACATCAAGACCTTTCTTTCACAGTAAAAGCTACTTTTTCCTGTAACATTAAGTTTAGAAAAAAAAAAAAAGAATCAGGGAAGTTCATTGTCACTCTCTGTCTCAAACTTTTTGTTCAGCAGAAAGGACCACACTCACACACTCACCAGATGCAGAACATTCAGAGAATTATCAAGATTGGAAGATACCTGCAAGTTCATCTAGTACAACCATCAAACAAACATAAGTACCCCTAAACCCGATTTTAAGTGCCCCATCCAGACATCTCTTGAACACATCCAGAGATGGTGACTCCATCATCTCTCTGGGTAACTTATTTCAATACCTAAACACTTTTCAGTGAAATTTTTGTTCTAATATCTAACTTGAATATCCCCTGGCACAACTTCATGTGATTTCCCCTTGTTGTTTCACTTAAAACGTAGCAAAAGAGTCAGACCCCTACCTCACTACAACCTTCTTTCAGGTAATTGTAAAAAGCAATGAGGTCCTCCCTGAACCTCCTTTACTCCAGTTAAATGACACTGTCTCCTTTGTCCCTTCCTTACGAGGAATATTTTCTTGACCCTTCATAATCTTCATTGTCCTTCTCTGGATTTGCTCCTGCACCTCAATTTCTTTCTAGTAGTGAGTGGCCTAAAAATGAACACAATACTTAATTTGTGGCCTCACCAGTGCCAACTGCAGATGGACTATCACTTCCATAGTCCTGTTGGCCACACTATTGCTGATACAGGCTGGGATGCCATTAGCCTTCTTCACCATCTGGACATATTGCTGGGTCATATCCAGACGGCTGTCAATCAATACCCGCAAGGCCCTTTGTGCTGAGAAAATCTCAAGTCACTCTGCCCCAGGCCTGTTTTGTTGCATGGGGTTTTTGTGACCCAGGTGCAAGACCCTGTTGAACTTCATGCAGTTCTCCAGAGTCCCTCGATACAATCTCTGAAGATTTGTCTATAGGCTTTAGCAGGTCAGTGCTCCCACCCAACTTTTGAGTTTACTGAGGATACACTCAATCACCTCAACCAGATCATTGATTGAGATGTTGAACAAGACAGACCTCAATACCGTACTGAAGAACACCACTAGTGACTGCTGGCTGCCAGTTGGATTTAGTTCTATCCACTAATGCTCACTGGACCAGTCATTTTTTTTAACCAGTGAAGAGTTCCCCTGTCCAAGCTTTATTAAACAACGTTTAAAAAAAAAAAAAAAGAATTTGTTCACTTAAAAAATTAGTTATTCAAGGGTCAATGGTAAAACCATGGATGTAGTAATACAGAACATATCCATCTGATCTATGGGAGCAACACTATAAATTAAGAGCTGCAACATCCACTGCCTTCTTCAAAGCATCTTTAGCTGATGATGTCACTATCTTTAAGGTATCCTTTAAGCATTTTTTAAAGTAATTCTCTATTTTGCTATCCTCATCTCTAAATATGGTCACTTTTGAATTTTTTTCATGCTTTTACTTTTTGCCAAAGACTTGAAATGTTCAATGCAACTGACTTAGTTATAAGAAAAGAGGGTGGGGTTGAGCATTAGGTGGGTGTGACCAACTATGTATTCTATCCTATTTCATAATTTTTGATGAACTGCCTCTTTAATTATTAGAGGAGCAACAATTTATTCCTTGCCTGAGTGAATGAAGTGGAAAGGGAATGGATGGGCCTCCTTTTAAAGCCACAGGGTGGAAGCCATTGTCATTTGTCCATCTAGGGAGAGAGGAGGAGGTTCCCTGCCAAAGTCACTTTCCAGCCCCGGAGTAGCTGCTCTGCAATTTCCAGCTGCTGCTGCAAGCCACTTCAGAGCTGTTTGACCACACTCCCACTGCTTGTCATCACCTGAACCACTGCAGCCCCAGAGTCGCTGATTTGCCACTCAAGCCACAGCGGCCCACCAGAACCGCCACCACTGCTGCCACCAGGACCATTGCCATTGCCGCCACTGCCAGAACAGGCATTTTGACAACATAACTAATTTTGGATGAAGTAGTTTTCCAGGTTTTACTTTGACCATGTTTTCCATTGTCTTCTGGCTGAGGGAGGGTATTAAAACATGGAAACTCCTTTGCCACATTGTTTTCATTGTTTTCCCAGGTCATGAGGTCCAGTGTGGTAAGTCACTGTTTTGGGTTTGTATTGTTTCTGTCTGCCCTAAGGGTCAGGCAATATTTTCTTTGCCTTTGCTGGGTAGAGAAAACTTTTTTCCTCTCTATATTTGTAGTTACTGATATTTCCTTTAGTAAATTGTTATTTTTGCTTTTATTTCTCCATATTGCCACTTCATTATTAGAAGGGGTGGAGAAGAAAAAAAACCAACAACCAAAAAACACAAAAGGGAAATGATTAATTTAGGGTTCTAATTCTCCAATAGTTTGTCCAAAATCAGCACAGCAACATAATTATTTCTATCATTTTACACAAATCAAAGTTAATTTAGTTATGATGTTCAGTTTAGTTACTTAGTTATGATGCTTAGTTATGATGTTCAGCTTCAATTCACCATTACATATTGAACCAACAAATATATCCACGTACAGCAGAGTCACGAATGTATTTCCAGACCAGTCTCTGCTTGAAGGAACTTGAAGGAAGAGCACAACAGACTAACAAAGCATTCTAAAATTTAAAAAAGAAAAGTGAATATGATTAATCATACACCCATTGGATGTTCTAATTTCCTATTTCTGGTGCTAGACCTCAACATTAATGTATTTAAAGTCCTTAAACCCCCTTCACATTCAAGTGAATTAACATGGCAGTAATATAATGAACATGTATCCAATGAAACCAAGAGTTAATTCAATCTTTGCTTTCAGAAGTTATTGGCCTGGAAAAAAAAAAAAAAAAACAAAAACCAAAAAAACCAAATCCCAAACCCCAACATTATTTGACCAAGGTGACATACAAGATAAAGCACAGGGTGCATCACAGAACTACAAAACTCAACGGATTTACCATACTGAGTCAAACAATTCTGCAAAAATCTTGAGTTCAAGGGCTTTAAACTATAATATCAGAGTCAACTCAGAGCATGGGATTTACTGACTTTGCTACTGTGTGAGGTTCCCTTGCAAAATAGTTCTTTGTCTTCAAGAAATCCAATATTTCAAATGTAGATACTAAAGGAAGATTGAAATATGGATACTGATGCTTTCTATTTTAAAATTCATGTTTCATGAGTATTTTGCAAAATGATAAACACATTTTGGACAATCTTGCATTGGAGATTACAGTAGAGATTTATCTGTTGTTACAATGTTCAATGCAAATTTGTCTTTAATGAAAAATGTAAATATGAATTCACCCAGACCTCCTTAAAAATCAATAAATTTTAAAAGTCAGGGTTTCTTCAGCAATGCAACTGTTTCTAGAAGCAGTATTTCCTAAATATTTCTAAAAGGAATATTTCCTATTTCTTTTGAGTGGAAGCTTTTCCTATTACTCTGCATTTTGTGTCAAGTTAAAGTATTCATGTATGTAATATGATTAACTAGGGCAGTATATTAGTGTGTTTGACAGCTGCTTGTATGTGTTATTCAATTTCTTTTGGACTCATAGATTTCTAATTTTTTTATTATTAATACTAAAGATGTCCCTAATATTAACAACTGAAAGAATTGCAGTAGGCACAGCCCATGCATTTAGTTGAAAACAGATTCTCACAGGCTCCAAAAGGAAGACAAAGGAGAGTGGAAAGTGAAATGCAAGCTCATTTTGAGAGTGAGAAGTTAAGGCACAAAGTAATAGGTGGCTCCTTGTCACTAAAGGCCAAGGCCAGTTTTCTAAGAGAGCAGGTTTTGTGCTGGTAACACTTGAAGATATTAGTCTTTGATGCCTTGCTCTGTAAAATATATGGCCTGGTTTCAGAGTAGTTCAGCACTGAAGGAAGTAGAAAACTACTTTTTCTTATTTTATATCTCAAAAGTATAAGCCAAACCTTATGAAAACCTAATTTTAGTAATGAATTCTGATTACTGTGTCAAGTCTATCAACATGTCACCTTATACAAGGTCACAAAAGAAGTCCATCAAAGTGCCTGGAACTGAAACTACATCTCTGGAATTTCAACATAGTACTTCTTTTGACATGCACAAAAATTCACAGAAAGCACAACATCATAAACTACTTTCAGTGAATGCACTTTCTTACTAGGAGACAGTGGAAAGAAAAGATAAAAAATCAAAAGAGGGATGTCGCATCAGCATTTTTTTAAAGAATTTATGCATCCTATTTTTATTTTAGATTCAATTTGCCTTTACAAGCTGGGATGAGGAAAGTGATCTTTCTTTTTTGTTTTCTAAGATGTGCTAAATGGCCAGGAAATATAGAATACACCAGAGAGTTTGGAGACTTCTTAATTCATTGCCCTGGTGTACAGTAAATCTATTCCTTGAACAGCTTTATTTCTTTTATCCAGCAGAATTTCCCCTAGTGGATAGCATGGATATAAGATGGTGACTGTATAGTGAGTGATGTTACTAGGGGCAAGACTTATCACTATGATGCAAAGTAAAGAGAAGCAGCTCTTTACAAACACATGCTTTGTAAAGAAAATGGGTTTTAAACCAAACACTTCTGTCATACCTGCAAACAAGTTCATGGCAATGAAGGATGTAGACATGTAGACTTACAGCATTGCTTTGACCAAGTCTTTCCACTTCAGTCCTACCCATCAACTCCAACCCCATGTTCATTCTAGTGCTGGGTGGAGGAAGAAAATGTAGCAAGTTAGTAGCCTTGACATAGTAGTGATATGTATAAATTGTTCTGAATATACTCAATTATTCTTGCTAGTACTGCAGATGTGGTGCAAGCCCAAACTGAATTCCAGGTTAACTAATGTGTTCAAGAAAAATGGGAGTTCAGGAATTGGGTTCTTTCAGTGTTGTTTTTTGTGGTTTTGGTTTTCGTTTTTTTTTGGTGGGGGCTTTTTGTTTCGTGGAGGGTCTTTTTGGGGGAGGGGTTTATTTTTTTTGGGGGGGCTGGGGGTGTGGTTTGGTTTGTTTGTTTTCCTAGAGCAGCAAATAAAATTCTGGATGTAAAAACAGTACAAAAAAAGAACCAGGTTGTTTGCCTCCATCTGCACATAGCAGATCCTGTTATCTGAACGTTCCACTTCTATTTCTTTCTCCTGAAATATTGTTACAATTATAAAGCTTCTACGTCAATAACACTATTACAAATATGAAAGAAGAAAGGTGGTATGAATGAGGCCTTTAAAATTTCTGATTTAGGACTGGCTGAAGGAAAAAAATCCAAAGAGGAGAGAAGGGACTGCAGGAGAGGAATGGATAAAGAGAAAATAGACAGACATTAACAGCAGGACTGGAAGGGAAGAAAGGATAAAGGGTTGATAGATGGGCTATAACAGCGATGTAAGGACAGTCAGGTACTTTTCACTACTCAAAACTCAGTGTGGCATTCCTGTGTCAATACCAAGATCACTTCAAGAATTACCTTCTCCCTTTCCATGTAGATGTCCTGCTGATACCACTACGAGATTCTGTATAGTCTCAGGAGACTATCAAATCCTCAGTTTTATTCTCAAGAAACTGTGGAAGTCAATCTTGTCTTTGAAAGAAGTTTTATTCCTTGATCAGTGACAATTACAATGATGTGATTAATTCATTACTGGGGTAAAGTGAACAGTTATTGTAAGGACCCTGCACCTCCCTCAGTACACACACGCACACACACACAGACCATAAGAGTTTTACTGCCTGCACTTGAGATGCTCCTTGACATGACAAGGCTGCCTGAACCAGGACTGCGACTGTGTGAAAGGGCTGTGAGTAACGACCCCACTTGTCTACCTTGTGCAGGAGCCCTTGCAGGTCTGCCAGAGCCTTGTGACATACTGTGCTGATCCAGCCCGTGACCCACAGACTTAACAACCTGGCTTGACATCTTGGTCTCAATGCGAAATCTGGCTGGCTCTGGTCTGGTCATCTTGTTCCCTTGAGGGAGAACTTCATCCCTCATGGTCACTTCCTGCCCTGCCCTGTGTTGTAGTTGCCCTTGGCTCTGCTCCCCCTGCAGAGCCACCCTGCCTCATGCTTCCTGTAAAACTCATCTGCCTTGTCTGACAGAAATTTGCCATGTTACTTGAGAAATGTAATGCTACATTGTTTTTTTCCCAGCATAGAGTATTTCTTCTCCAGAAAGAGTTTCAAGGGTTGTTTTTGCTTATTTTGCACAGTGGACTTCAGCCCAGTAAAGAATTTTATGAGATATGAAACCATCACAGCATGTAGCCCTCAAAGATCCTCCTTAAAAGTATCAACCTGGACATCACTTGAATATAAGCAAAATAATATGAACTCCAGAATTGTGACCAGTAAGGGCAGGCCTGTTTGAAAACTGATTACTCAGACAGCTGGAAATGTCTCAAAAAACAAAGTATGCAAGTGCAGAAGAATTAAGGGATGACTGGAAAAACTGGCATAATCCCAGTAGAAATATCTTATGCATAAATCTAATTCATAGTCTGTTAGACTTCCATCAGTTTTCTGTCACTGTTTAATTCAGCAAAACTTGACTTTTATATTGTCATCCAAACAATAATGGATGCTAAGTTGTTTTGGTTACTGGGAGTTTACTGCTAAGCTGCTGTGTTAACTAGGAGTTTACTGACATGTTGCCTAAACCCAGACTAAATGACATGACATCTGTATCCATGGAAATCTTACTAATACTAAATTATCAACCATGGAATTAGGAAGAGTGATGCATATGTTCCCAAAACATGTCTCTAGAAATGTAGTCAACAAAATTCAGCCAGTGCTAAGTGGTGATAGTTATGTAGTTTCTGGCACATCTAGAGTGACTTCAGGATCTCAAAAAAATATGTAATACACTTCATAAGCCTAATTTAGCAAAAGATTTATAGCTGTATAACAGGGAGCTAAAGTACATAGAGATCAGTTTAACCATCATGGTCACAAGACACCTGTGAAGCAGTAAACCATATTAGTGCTTTAGCACAACTCTAAACCAGAAAATCATGAAATGATGAGGAAAGATAAAGAAGGTGAAGAAGGAAGGGGAAGGAGAAAAGGAAGGGGAGGAGAAGAGGAAAGGGAAGGGGAAGGGAAAAGGAAAGGGAAAGGGAAAGGAATGGGAAAAGAGAAGGGGAAGGAGAAGATGAAAGGAAAAGGGAAGGTGAATGGAAAGGGGAAGTGGGAAACTTCCTCACCTCCTGTGGGGTTCCTGTTTTCTTGAAATACTTGTTTCTATTGAAACCATGTAGGATACATTGCTCCTCACTCTACCAATTGTTTCACTTTCATTGGTAGTACAGTACAGACTCTCAAAAATATAAGTTTCATCAGACATGAATATCATGCAAAATTACAGACATAATGCTAACTCATAAGGGTATCAGAACATAGACCTTGTTTGGAATATTTACAGAAATACAGTCAAAAGGGTAAAACTGGTACTAATAACCATTACGGCTATGGTTAGAGATGCCATTGTCGCATTTCTAATATTAATATCAGTGGCTCAATGCAAAGAATTTTCCTGGCCTTTTTAGTAATTTTACTTATATAAATTAGTTGTCAATGTCTAGTCATGACCCTTTAACCTTTTCTTTTCATATGGGAAATTCTCTGAAAAAAAAAATTCCTCCACAGATTTTAATCAAGTTTAAAATTTTAAGAGAAAGATCAGTCTTGTGCTGTGTTTATGACAAAAAATTCAGAAAAGTACAGGAAGAACAAATTGGTTCAGTAAAATGAGTATGATGCTTTGAACACTTGGGAGAGAAAAGGGTCATAATGGATAGGACCCTCGAAATCCCTTATCTTGCTTTTGTTAAAATAGCTTTCTCTCACCTAGTTACTGGATGAGAATGGTGTTCACAATATGGGATTTCAAGTCTGTTCTTTTACAACATTTCAATACATTTCACGCCCTTTCATAACTATATTGCTTAAAATTATAGGCCTTAAAAACTGATCCCTTGCAACAGTATTAAAACATTGGCAAAAAGAGTAAATTATTATGTTTATGTTACTTAACTTCTAGGGTAAAAGCATGTCTCCTTTTCCACCTTGGTACCCACCTTTTGTTTCCCCTTGGTACCACCTGCTACCAAGAAGAGAGGAGAAGGACTCTTCCAGGGGAGCAGAGCACTTTCCCTGTATGATCAGTTGAGGAGTCCAGGAAGTCCTGAATTTCAGTCAATGCATTGCTACAGGAGCTCTTCAGATATGCTTGCAAAAGAGGGGTAGCTTGCTCATGCAAAAGGAGATTCTTATATCAGCACTCTCTTTTTCAAAAGTGGATGTAAGAGAGCTTTTCAACTGCAAAATATTTGTCATTAGGGTTTGTGTTAGTATTAAACCTTCTTGGAAACCTTTAAACAAAACAAATCATACAAAGCACACTACCTTTTATTATTTTTATTTTTTTTAACTTGGACAAAAATTTCCTTGAAATATACATTTTTTACAAAGATATTGCTAGAAACTATTTCAGAGAACTTTTTTTCTGACAGTCTTCTAAGTTTTATTCATTTTCCTTATGTCAAATAAAAGGAAATATGTAAAGGAAAAGACAGCTAGTCTTTCTTATATAATTCTTATTTCTTATAATAAAACATGAGGTTTTATTCTATCTGAATACTTTGTTTTTCTTGTGCTTGCCTCCTGGAAAATAACTCACTAACCAAAGAAATCTGTATCTTATATCTAGAATGTTGAGGGGCTTTTCAATACAGTATGTGAATTTTATTCCTGGATTGAGATCCTGTTGGAATTTTTTTATATATGGAACTTGTTAACCAATAATGACAATATAGGGTTTGTAATTTCAAAACTCATGTATAACTCATAAAGATTTCAGTGTCTGAGGGCTTTATTTCCAAAAATTAACTGAATAGATGTTAATTGCTTTTAAAAAGCAGCATTCAAATAATAATTCCAGTTTTATACAAAGAAAAAAACAACACAAAAAAACCCAAATAAAGAACCTTCAGAATAAAGGCAAAAACTTTTAAGTGCCTTTGCAATTTTTTATTAGGAAATAATAGTTCCTTTTATATCGACATATCTCTGAAGAAGATTCAAGGGACAAAAGGATGGTATAAAATGGTGCCTCTAGACATGTAGTAAATTGTTAAGTAGAAAACCTTCTCTTATAAGATGAATGGGGTATGATTCTTATGTAAATTGTAAAAAAAAAATCAGGAAAAAACCGCTGGAAATGCATGTTGCATATTGAATATGTCACAATATATACATATTACCTGTACCAAAGATATAAATCACTAAAATCCTTAAAAATACTAAAACCCCTGTTATTTGAAAGACATTTATTCAGTTTTTGTAGTTTGAAAGCACATTCTGATCTTACAAGAACTCTCATTGTCACTGCACTTTCTGGTGGTCGTCTAGACATAAAACAAAAACCAGTGTCAACAACCACAAGTAATAATTACTTGAAAGCAGCTGTCTCACCAAATACAGAGGTGCCTAAGGCCAATATTAGCCTTTTGCAACTTCAATTCCTAACAAGTATCGTACACTTCATATAGAAAATGGAGTTATTTCTTCATGAAGTTAGATTGCATTTTTGCCAAGCAAAATATAACATGGAAACTATTGATTGCATCTCTTCACTATTTTCTATATAAACCAAAAGATACTACTTCACAATGTATCTGCAATGGCTGAAATAGTTAATAAACTGTTATTTGCTTTTCAGAATTGGGGGGGAATGTAATGCTCTTAAGAAATGTAGGCAAACATTATGATTAATCCAAAGTCATTCTGAATCTGAAATCTTTAACAATTTGGAAATGTTGATTTTCAGGCAAATCCTAGTATAATTCTGGATAAAAATTTGCATTAGCTAAGGATTTGGCATTAGTTTAAATACACATAGATGCCGGCACAAAGAAATAAACCTTAGGTCGTTTTGAAATAAAAGATTCAGTCCTTAAGTAAGCAAAAAGTTGT
>JAWWMO010000096.1:41089907-41102090 GCA_035047845.1 Dendrocincla fuliginosa | reverse complement strand
CAAACAGATGGGATCACAGAAGCCTCATTTATTGGCTTTGAACTCTAGATAGATTCTGAAATATTTATCATGTAGAAACATTCCAGTGTCAATGGAATTACCTCTCTGAGTAGAGTTTATTTCACTAAAGTATCTTGTTCCAGGAGTACCTTGTGTCATTTTCCTCATCGGGGACAAATCACAGACACTAGTGTTCACCTCCTCCTCCTTCAAATACAGAAGTACTTCATTTTCCTTGGTATAAGACATATTTTCAATCAAATGTATTGCAATCCCCAAGCTTATATTTTTCTAGATCCTGCTTGTCAGATATCCAGCTGTGCTGATGTCAGAATTGTCAGAAAGTGTCCATAACAAAAAGATTATGTTTCAGAAATATGCTTATATGCAAACTAGCTGCAGTGCATAGAGAAGCACAAAATACTGTTGATAATACCCTTGTCTTCTCTGTGCTGTATATATATTTCAAATAAAATCTTATCCTGTATTGTTAAACACATTAAAATTTCTGATATCATTAACTATGGAAAAAAAAAGTAAAAACTAAAAAACCCTCTATAAGAAATATTTTCATTTAAAATTATTTATCTTGTAAAGGTAGCATAATTTAAATGTTATCATGAAACTCTTAACTGTAAATACATAATTATCAAGGAGAATTGCAGGAGATGAAAAATTATTAGAATAAAATACACTCACAAGAGCACATAGTAGAGATTTTGAGATTTTATACAACTAGAGTCTTTACATCTTCTTAAGTTATGGAAGGACAGATGAGAGATTTCATTTGATTGGGAGTTTTGAATATGGTAGGGAAGATGCTATGGTGAGTAGTTTTATGAGCAGCACACCAATTACCATATTAAAAATAAGAAAAATCAGAGAAAAATAAAGAGTGTACTGATTAGTTTTATTTGTCTTGCAGAAGGAAAGAGATAAATAGAAAAGCAAAACAGGTCACAGAAATCACAGAAAGCTGTGAAATTAAGCACTTCAACTAAATGAGCAAGCCACAAAAGGATGGGCACATACAATGAATGGTCTAGAAAAAGTCATTCTAGGCACAAATGAAATGATGGATTTTTCTCCTCTTGTAATAGTATGGAAAATGTTAGCAGTGGTCAGTGTTGAAAAAGGATCAAAACCTAATAAAATATCCGGCAAATTTTATAAGGCATCTTTCTTGATATTGTTGAATACAATCATTTTTATCTTGATATAGATCAGAGCCATGGTTAGCTCTTACCACTAGTAAAGGCAGGGCCTGCTGGTGCTTAAGCTCAAGGTCAGTTTTCTATGAAGATTATCCATATGCAAATCATCTCATCATAAAGTGCAATGTGAGCACACCTGAAACTGGCAGCAATTAATACTGCTTCAAAGAAAGCTATATAATTCAAAGGAATTTGGAGAGAGTGATAGAATTAACAGAGCATAGAAGTCCATGACTTTCACTAACTCAAAAGCTTATGAGCACATCTGAATGCCACCTAAGGGAAAAGCTAAAGCAGGCTAATTCCATTCCTGATAAAGCTGTCCTATGTAATGCCAGCTTTTGGAACTCTGAATTGTTTTGGTATGGGTAAAGTGCAGAGGTTGGACATTAGGGTTTAAAATTATGAAATTCTTGAGAAATAAATTGCATTGGTAATGAGTAATTTATCTGAATTTTACAGATGTGACAACGTTTTTTGTTCATGTTTCTATAGAAAGGACAATTTTGCTTTAAAGTGATGGTCTCCTCTAAGCATATATATAGTGGACCCTAGGCTGAAGAGGTTCAGGTGGATCCAACTTATGACACAATGGTATTCTATGTGAAAAGAAGATATAACTCCCTGATAAACCTAGCATTACATATGATCTGATATCTGTGCATTTCTCTCAAAGTACAAATGCTATCTTCAGTGCATAGGGTCACTCTGTATTCTGGACCTGTTAAATTGCTTAAAATGCTCTTTCCTTTGCTGTGCTTCAATAGGAAGATAATGCTGCTTCTAAGCATGGATTCACAGAGTAATGGGTTAGAAGGAATCTCCAGAGATCACCTAACCTTACCTTTTTTTTAAGCAGGTCTAATTGGATGCAATTATTCCCGAACACAGACCTCTATGTCTTGAGTACCTTCAGCAAAGTACATCTCACAGAATCTCTGGGTTCCAGTTCCTTTATTTTACTGCTTTTAGTAAAAATGCTTACAGTAAAAAAATACCTCATTAGAATTTCTCAGAAATTCTTAGATTGCTCATTGTCTCTTGTCCATGCAGTTCCAATTGAAGTCTTGCTTCATCTTTGGGCTCTCTAGCCAGGTAGTAGCAGACACCTTTAAGGTATCCAAGAGCCAATTTTCTCCATGGGAAACTACATAAGCTCACTCAGACTTTATCTCTCTGGGTCCTGAGGTCATTAACAGACTTTACTGGCCCTGAACAGCTTCATCTGGGTCCTCTAGAACCCTGTTCATGAGCCCATGTGTGTACAAGACTGACTGCCTCGTCTTTTCCACCTCTCTAATACACATTCATCTCAGTCTTTCTTGTAGCTACCCAAAACTGCTGACAAGGTATCTAAGATGAGTAGAGAGGAGAGATGAGAAGTCAGTGTAGTAGAGGGAAGAATAGGGAGATCAATTTCTTACCACTTTCACCTTTGCTGAAGAAACTTACAGAGATGGCTGTTTGGAGGCAAAATGGTATAACCTTTTTGAGAACTCACTATTGTTTTTTCTTGGTCTTTGATGTAGTTTTCTTCTCAGCTTCCACTTTTTATAGGTACTGTAAGTAGTCAAACTTAAATTGTTTCAAGACAATTTGATAGGGTGGGGAAGCTATGTGAAAACACTTCTTAATCAAACCTGTGACTAAAGACTGCTATTCTCCAATTTCAGTTGGTTTTACTCCTGCTGCTAGCTACTGATGTGAGACTGATTTACAAAACAGCAGCTTAAACACACTACAGAGTAAGATCCTAGTGTCTGTTGGAAACGGTCTTCTATGACAAGAAGTGGAATTGGAATTTATCACACCATAGCTAGTACTAGTGTTCAATATTTATGCTAGGCTGAAAATAGTTTGGACACTACAACTAGGGCTGATTATCAGTGTTCCTCAATAAACTGCATCCATACCTGTACACTTGTCAGCATGCAGAAAATGGTCTTTGCTGTGCATTGGCTCCAGTCCTGTTATTTTAAACCTAGTCTATATTGGGAAAATGGAAGGAATTGTATAAGTAGAAACAAAAGGCAGAAAATAATTTTTAATTTGGAAAATTAATGGTTTACAATTATTTCTGGTGCAGGGTGAGGAGTAAGTACACAGAAACAAAATGAGAAACATTATTCATATAAACTACAGGACAAGACAGCATAGCTATCAGTTCTTCATACCCAGTTCTGAAGCAGTGTACCCAGTGTAACTAGGTACTCCTTAAAAAAACTGCACTTTTTTGTTGTTTTATACATTAGACACTTCCACCTGTGCTATTATTTATGTGCAGCTTCGTTAGGTTGTGACACAGCTCTATGTCAGCGAAAGCATTTATGTGACTGCCCTGGGGCTCTTAGTACTATCATGCTTCTGAGCTCTTCAGACCTCTGGCAGCCAGTGCAATCAGGGGCAACTGCTGTGTTTTTGACAGGTCATTTCTGCAGACAGGCTGAGCCTCAGGTTATTAGGGCATTCCTTCACCCAGTAAGATTGAAAGTCTCTCTCTATAGAGAGAGATACAGGTACTTATGTGTGCCTGTATACTTTCTTTTTCCTCAACTTCTTCTTCTAATATGTATCTAAGTAGAAGCATTATTGACGAGATAACTGAGGCAGGACCAGAGGGTGGGGGGGTGGAAGGGGCATTGTTAGTAGAGCAGTAGCAGTCTTTTGCCTTCATCAGTGTTTGGGCTCTCACAATCAGTGGAAGCTTCTGCTTAAAATAAAAGTCAGCTGGATCAAAATGCAATAGGAGTATTTACATTTTCAGACAGTGAGCTTAAGAACACTTAGGTAAAATTAATTTTCAGTGATGTACATGCTGGAAGAGCTGGAAGATTTATCACTTGTAAATGAAAATAGAAATGTGTCAGTCTATTGGAATTTATCCTATTAGGGTTACATGCATCATCACAGAGGAGATAAGGAATCACTTGTGAAACACTTATCTCCTTTCAGAGATAGAAAGGGATTTACTAGTAACCAGACAGTAGAAAAGAAAATGGAAGACAAGGGCCATTTTGAAGTTCAGTTCTATTTTCTTTGCTCTTTTTTTGCTCTATATCTCTTTCAAGCCTTTTAAATAAGGATGTAGAGACATCAGCAGTTACCGTGAGGTTTTTACACTTACATATAAACTACTCATATCTCTCTTACCTTCTGTAGGTGTCAAGTCACATAGAGTGAAACAGTTGTATACTGATGACCAAATAGCACTAAAAAATAAACTTTGTTTGCGTAACACCTTTCTTAGTTACTTTTGTCTCTTTCATTTTCTTCACCTCTAATAATTTGTAATTTTCTCTGGAAAAAAAAATCCTATTGGGAATGTCAGTGCAAGATGGCTAAAGGCTGCTTTCATAGTTACGGCTTCGCTGCATGGTGCTCAGCTGAACTATCTTAATGTGTTCTTCTGCCCATTTCTTTTGCAAGAGTATCAGTCTTAAAAGTATGATATAATCATTTCAACCTTCTTTCCTACATTCTCCATTTAATTCTATATTTGCAAATCTGACTTAAGAATAGCAATATGATGGGGAAAACAATTCAATCTTTAAATGTTATTCCCTATTGACAGGTGATGTGAAGACAGAATCACAAGGTTAGGGGCTCAATAAGTGTATCCAGCAGGCTGCTGTTTATTGGTGCAAGAAGTTACCAACAATGAAAGAAAGACAACGTGGAAAGCAGTTGTGAGCAGAAGGCAAAGAAGACTGGGACCATGCACCCACCCTAGAAGGCCTTGGCAAGTGATCAAGGACACAGACCCATCTGGGACGAAGTTGTTTAGTTGTACAAAGTTAATATTATCGTTATGTGGAGTTTGTTATGATATTGCAATAGGGCTTTAGTTTTTAAATGTCCCATGCATTCTGATCCCCCATTGGTTGCCTGTACCCCAGTTGCCAATTGGCCGATGTTTGGTGCATTGCACCCCTTCCTTTTATGGCAGTCCCCTCCTATCCATTCCCTTATACAGTTTCTGTCCTTCCTCTATTTCCCTTATATGTTTATGCTCCACCCATGTTCCTCCCTGCTTCCAGAACCTTCCCCTCGGACCCTATATAAGCAATCCTTTCCTCTCAATAAACTGCCATTCTTATTCCACCCCCTAAGAGTGTGCCAATCCCTTTTTTCCTGCAAAAGCTGTGTTCTGTCTTAAAAAAAAAGGAATCATATTCTAAACCACTATGGTAAAATAATGAAACAAAGTGAAAGCATGAAGATTCTGCTGTGAAAAGAATTCTCTCAGAAAATTTCACCTGAGGAATAGGAAGCTACAACAAAGCTTTTCTTTTAAAGTTTTAGCTTGTGAGAAGGAGACGTCAATATCCACCAGGCAAAATGTAGGATAATGTAATAAGAAGATAATTATAATTAGTTCCCTGCTTCTGTAAGATCACAGATAACAATGTAACTGTCTATACATTATGACTGCCTTGGAGATCTCTCTACAGTAATTCAGTATATTAGACTGTGTGCAAAGGAAGGGATGTAGGAACAGGAAGGGAGACAAGCCTTGTGTCATACAGTTATTCAGGATAGATTCTAGGTCCCACTTTTCCAAGATTTGCAAAGTTGACCCTTTTCTCCCCCTGACCAAAAGGAAACATAAAAATTGTGTAAAACAATCCATCTTTCTTGGAAACATGTCACATGATTTTTTTGTATATACAGTTACACTCTAGAATACACTACATTTTCTTCTTTCTCCTTACCACAGAAATGTAAATATTAAAAAAAAAAGAAAAAAAAAAGAGAAAATCAATATTTAGATCTCTTTAGAAGAAAAATATATTAATCCATTTTTCATTTAGCCTGCTATTTGCTGTGTAGTTTTTTAAAATTCCTGGGTTTTGCAAGCAGAATTCCCAGTAAAATAAAGGAAAAAATGTACCTGTTTATGTATACTACTCTGTAGATTCACAGTATTAATAATTGCTCTTCATTAATGACATTGTTTACAAATATAGATCAGCCAAAGATTTTTCTGAGTCTTCCATGAATCAGTAGAGACCTTTGGTTACACACTCTTTTTATCTCCAAGTCTGAGGCATGTGACAGCAGTCACATATTAACTGAACTCATACACTGACTTCTGGACTACAGGAAGCAGAGTGAAATACTTCACATAATTATGTTCACTGAAGTAATTATAATAATAAAAAAAATTGGAGTAACACTTAAAATGGTACACAATAATGTCTACAATAATGTTACAGAGGGATTTAGTTTAACAAATACAAGATAACTGTCTCCTGTTAAAGGCAAAAGTGAACACGCAGAGCATTTTCTTTCTTGTCACTGACTTCTCCCTCTTATTATACCTTGTATATTCTGACATGAAACACTTTTTTTGGTAAATGATGCTTCAATTAAACTCTATCCTTATTTGAGGATCTATCTCTGCTTATCTCTAATATAATTCCTTATTGTGTGAAAATAGCTGCAAAATATCATAGAATATGATGAGTTGGAAGAGACCCATCAGGATCATTCAGTCCAACTGCTGGTCCTGCACAGGACCATCCCCAAGAGTCGCACCATGAGCCCAAGAGTATCATCCAAATGTTTCTTGAATTCTGCCAGGCTTGGTGCTCTGACTACTTCCCTGGGGATCCTGTTCAGTGTCCAATCACCCACTAGAGAAAAAACCCTTTTTTTTATTATCCAACCTAAACCTCATGCAATAGCAGTCTCACATTCAGAATTATTACCCTTACAAATATATATTATTTTTCTGTCTTAAGAAATATATAACAGTGGCATAAGATTATGAATTTAAAAATTAAAGCATTACTGTTAAAAATCATATTGTTTAAGTGATAAGTAGTGCTTGAGAAAACTCACCATAGTATTCTCAGTGTGCTGTGCTGAATCTGTCCTTTTGTTCAGATGATACTAATTAAAGACTTTTAATTTTGAGAGGAAATACATCAGCATTCAGTTTTAAGGGCTAATGAACTGTAATATTTGTCAAACTTTTTGGATTACTGACAAGTAAGTGTGCTATCACACATGAAAAGATAGGTAGCCTATTTCAGACCAATTTAAGGAAAAAAAAAAGTAAAAATCTGTGGTTGTAATGTAAGCAAATTCTTTACCAGAAGTAAGAAAAAAAGTTCTTATTTTTGTCTCTGTGTAAAATGGAAATCCAAGCTAACTCTGTGTGGAGTTGGAACTGTGATTTTTTTTTATTATTATTTATTTTTTAGAATTTCTGTACATTTGACTGCTGCACGTGGCTGTTTGTGATCCCAAATGAATAAATCCTGGACATACTTCAGCAGATACCTTGCAAAGAAACATGCAACTGGATGCATATATATCTATATCTTTCTGTAGTGTTGTGTAGTGAAAATGTTGTACTAGAATACAATTATGTGGTGGATTGACCCTTCATGGACACCAGATACCCACCAAGACACTTTATTACTCTACCTCCTCAGCTGGACAGGGCAGAAAAGCACAAAAAAAAGCTCATGGCCCAAGATAAGGGCAGGGAAATCACTCACCCATTATCACTATGGGCAAAGCTGGCTTAGCTTGGGGAAATTCATTTAATTTATTGCCAATCAGAATCAGAGTAGGATGATGAGAAATAAACGAGCTCCTCCCTTCTTTCCTGACTCAGCTTTATTTCTTGTTGTGTCTACTTCCTCCCCCTCTATGGTGCAGGATTACAAGGGATTGGGGTTGGGTCAATTCATCACTCACTCTCTGTCACCCTCATTCTTCCTCACACTCTCCCTCTGATTCAGTGTGGGGTTCCTCACACAGGTGACAGTCTAACTAACTTCTTCAGTGTAGGTCCCTCCCACAGGTTGTAGTTCTCCACTAACTATTCCAGTGTGGGTGCCTTTAGGAACCAGCTGCTCCAATGTAGACCCCACAGGGTCACAAGTCCTGCCACCAAACCTTTCCAGCATGGACCGCTCATGGACCACAGTCCCTGCCAGGAGCCTGCTCTAGTACAGGCTTCCCATGGGGCCAATATCTCCTTTGGGCATCCACCGTTATGGACTTGTCCATGGGCTGCAGTGGATCTCTGTCTTCCGGTGGTCCTCCACATACTGCAGGGTGGGCAGTCTGCCTCACTGTGGTCTTCTCCAAAGGCTGCAGGAGTATCTCCACTCCAATACCTGAAGCACCTCCCTCACCTCCTTCTCTGGCCTTGGTGTCTGCAGAGCTGTTTCTATCACAAATCCTCATTCCCCTCTTCTCTGGTGGCAATTGCACATGTTTTTTTCCCTGACTTGATTTTCAATTGACATGATTAATTACATGAAGGCTTCATAACAATTATATTGACAATGATCTTTTCTTCTCTTTATTTCTTTTTTTCCTAGGTAATGAGATCAGTAGATTTAAAACTTAAGAGGCAGAATTACAGAATAGAAAATATATGTGAAATATAAACTATAATAATCTTGAAAAGTTGTGTCAGTTGTCACTTCTCAATGTACAAAACATTGGCAAACAATATATCTGTAGGAAAGTAAATTACATTTTTGTTCTTGACAAAAGTCATCATTCTTTCTATGATACTGTATTATCTTAGAAAAAATTTGCCCACACCTCTACATCCAGCTCTGTAGTCCTCAAAACAGGAAGGACATGGGCCTGTTGGAATGGGTCCAGAGAAGAGTCATGAAAACAGTCAAAAGGCTACAACACCTCTCATATGAAGAAAGGCTGAGATAGTTGGTGTTGTTCAGCCTGGAGAAAAGTCTCCAGGAACACATTACTTCAGCCTTCAAATACTTAAAACAGGCTTACGAAAAAGGCAGAGACACATCTTACTGTGACCTGTAATGACAGGACAAGAGGCAACAGCTTTAAATTTGAAAGAAAGTAGATTTAGATTGAACCAAAGGATTGAGCCTCATATTCTGTGATAATGGTGGTGGGACACTGAGAGTCTGTCCAGAGAAGTTGTGGGCACTCTAAAACTGGAAGTGTTCAAGATCAAGTTTGATGAGTCTTTGAGCAACCTGGTTTAGTGGAAGGTGCCCTTGATCATGACAGGGTGTTGGATTTAATGACTTTTGGTGATCCTTTTGAACTCAAATGATCCTATGATTCTATGACTTTCTACTGTGACATGCATCTTTCTCTGCTGCTGAAGGCTCCAGCTGAGTTCAATTTTCTTCAGTCAGTGCTTTGAACTCCACAGTCGCTTCTGTGACTCTTGTTGCAATTAGACTTAGTCTTTCTCTACCCTCATAATTATGAAGGAAAATAATCCAAAAAACAGCTCTCTTTTTCCTTCATATTTATACACTAAACCAAGAAACTTCACTGAATGCCAAAAACTGCTGTCAGAGAGTCTACTGCAAAGACAAATTAATTTCGTAGCTTCATGTTCTCAGTTTGGAGATGTGACTGGAAACCTTTCATCTTTTGAATGTTTCCTTCATTTTCCATAAGACACCTCTTTCTTTTTCTCTTTTTTTTTTTTTTTCTTTTTTTCTTTTTTTCCCCCAGGGTAAAATGTTTTCTGTCAGGAAAATTAGTCTTCCACAAATTTGTGGTAGTGACGTCAGACCCTTATAATTTCTTTCATAAATAAAGTCTGGCTCTCTTGACCTTAAATGAATGCCATTAATGTCCATCAAACAAGAATCTAGCTTTACCGTTTGAACAATAGAATAAAATCAGAAACTATATTATATTTAAAAATTATACGAAACTAGTATGTATTATAGGGTGTCACTACATATTATCTTGAACTCTTCATTAAACTCTATCCTGAATATTAATGCCCATTGGAAACACACTTGTCTTAGTGTAAATAAATTTGAAAGAAGAGACAATAGTTCTCACTTTAAAACAAATTATGTCAATCTGGTGTACACAACTTGTTTTGTTCAATCTTCCGCTGTCACTGTTTCCATACCTCAAGCATTAGTGCTTCCTAGTTAGAAATTATTTGAAGTCTGAGACTTCAAATTCATATGTAGAATGAAAGTTTTATTTCCGGGCAGAGTTTGTGGAAAACAACGCAAGAAAAGTAAATTACTGTGACTTTGTTATTTTACTTGTAGGTTCATAGGTAAATAAATCTAAGTTAAAACACTCTGAGTCCAAGAAGACTTACCATTTGCAGACACTTGAACTGTGGTTGCATGTTCTGGATTATTCATCCTCAATTACACTGGATGCAACAACCTCAGAAATATCAATATAATTCCACATTAAAAATTGAAACTTGCCTGTGACTTTTATCTCCTTCTTGTTTTGTTCCCTCATATCCAGGCATTCTGCAATTCATGTTAGTTCTTTTCTTCTCCAACCTGGCAGTTTTATAACTTCTCAGTAGCAGTCAACAAGTTCTCAAGTTCTGAAATAATTATCTTTTGTCCTTTGACTTTCTCTTTTCCTTTCTAGGTAAACTACAGTTATAGCAATTCTTCATTTGCCTTTGTGTCAGAGTAGAGTATACGAGTACTCTCATTTCCAATTTATGGAGTATCTATGTCCTGATGCTCCTTCAAATCCTTGAGGTGTAACAGTAAGCCTGTGAAGATGAAGAAACCAACCAAAGTGCCTTTTAAACCTGAGGCTTTTTTACTGTATTGTAACAAGAAGTTTTTGCCTTTTTCCCTGAGTTACCCACCTCCTTCCCTGGACCCTCTGTCTTCCTAATTAGTATGTAAGCCTTGGCCAGGCTAGGTTAAACCCCTCTGATTGGTCTGTTGTTAACCCTTCCCCTTGAATCCTATAGGCTGTGAAGCCCTATAAAAACCCTGGCCATGTGAATAAATCCCTCTCTGCTTTCCTGCCTGGTGGTGGGTGGGTGTGTATGTGTGTGCGTGCGTGCGTGCGTGCGTGCGTTGGGGTGGGGTGTCATGTCTGTGTGTGTGTGTGTGTGTGTTTGTGTCTGTCTGTCTGTGTGTCTCTCTTTGCTGGGACCTCTGGAGACCACATGGCTGCCGACCACATGGCCTGGGAGGGGACTGGAAAGGGGGGAGCAAACCCCCATCTTGCCACGTTGAGGAATATATTCCTGTTTCCCATTAGATTTTGCAGATGCCTCTACAGACATTTTAGTTTTCTAGGTAACTGGGTTTGTGCATAGGGAAAAGAATAGTTATACATTTTCCATTAAACAGCGGATAGGAGTCCTGAAGGGAAAAAGATTGGAAAAGAAGGCAAGACAAGGCAAGGCAAGAACTCAGCTTCAAAAGTCTAAACAGTATACTCCACTGACTTCTTTCAGCAAACACAAATATGAGAAGCATTTCTACTTTGTTCTAGCTATTAATATTATAAAAAAATATATAAAATTAAATGCACCACATTATATAGAAACATAATTTTTAACTTCTTTCTCATATATTCAAAACCAATTAGAGTTTTCTCAATACAGATTATTAAAGCTGCTTCACGTGCATCACATGAGTCATTGATTTTACTAAAAGATTTTGTAAAATACCTGTAGGCATTCATATGTGGGTGCTGACCAGTGGATAAAAATCCTAATTGAAAAACTAAGGATTAGTTCTCAGATGCTCATTAGCTACAAGTTTTACTTCATGTAGGATTCAACTAGTGACCTTTTCATAGGAACCAGAGCAGAAAGAGCTGTCATGAATGCCTTGTATTCTGTAGTCACTTTCAGACACTGCCTAATAGTTACTATAAAACTTTCTCCTTTAATTGATCTTATTATTAAAAATGTGTAGAACCCCACTAAACAAAGGAAGGCAATCATTCAGATTCCCTTTGTGGAATCTGAATCATTCAGATTCCATTTGATTTGAAAGTCAATGTAGTGCAGAAAAAGAAAGCATTATGCAATTAAATTATATTCTAATTAAATAAGGACCATGTAAAGCAACCTTCGACATTTTAAAGCCAGTTTAAATAAGGGCCACTAATAATGGAGAAAATGACAAAAAAGCACCAGAATGACGTATAAAACTAGAAATATTTGTGCCATGGAAGACACTACCCCCCCCCCCCCCCCATA
>JAWWMO010000096.1:41068612-41079567 GCA_035047845.1 Dendrocincla fuliginosa | reverse complement strand
TTTTTTTTTTTTTTTTTTTTTTTTTTATTTACATACATTGAGAGAGTATCAGATGAAAATATATTTCCACACAAGCAACACAAATAAGAAAAAGCATATGTAGGATACACATACTAAACTTCTCATCAGATGAGTTCACTGTCACAACAAGGTGGAACCAATTAATACTTCCTTGTGTTTTTCTGAAGACATGAAAGCTTCAAATATAATAATAAAAAAAACACTTCAACAAAGAGCATATTTTATTGAACTGCCTTTGATGTCATAAGAGGGTGGATTATAAAGCTTAATGCAAAATTTTATTAACAGAAGATTTCTGCACAATACTTGAGTGGTATTCACAGCATTTACTGGGAATTGACACCATTTTTTCACAGCATTTTATGCATTGGCATTGCCGTACATATACTGTTGAGAGCTTTGGTGCTAAAGTACAGCACATCTAAAAATTTCTAGCTCAGATATGTTACTTTTCTGTCAGGTCTTTCCACCACATCAGGAACCAAGAATAGATCTATTCTACATACCAGCCACAACCACTTTTATCTGCAGAAGCAATTTCTGTTCTTATACCTATTAGGGTACTTGTAAATATATGAGTCTACATGCAAATGTTACAAAAATATTTCCTCAAAAACATGACTGTAACAATGAGAATGAATACATGTCTCTTTTGCACACAATGTTGAAGAAAACAAGACGTGATTGAACTGAAAGCTAATGTAAGCTAAAATGTCTGTGTGTAAAATGGTCGACTATGTTACAATGTATTTAAACATAATGTGCTACAGGAGAAGCAGCTGAGGGTGTAGTCATCAGCTGGTTACTGCTGCGTTTGCCAAATCTGTCTTGTCATGATTAATGTTGTAGTTTCCACCTAAACAGACCATTCACCATAAATTTCTTCTAAATTACAGCAAATAAAAAAAATAGAATAATATGCCTGAAATAAGATATTTTAGATACTGTGAATTTAATGCCTAGCTCAGTCGAGACTGATTGTTTACAACGATTAATTTTAACATTCATCTTTACAAATCTGTAGTCCTCATCACACAGTTAGAAAGGAAACAAATATATGTATTACAATAAACTTTTTACTGTGAAGTATAATTACAACCCCAAAAATTAACTGCTGAGAGACTTTCTGGAAGCAAACTACCTTCCTCCAGATCTGCCTGGACTGTGCCCAAGCCAGGCAATGATCTCATCTATTGAGAAGTTAGCTGAGCAAGAGTATTCCTTCCAACTAGTCCCTATTGAGCTTTTGTAGCTGTTAACTATCCCATAAACAAAATGTCTGTTGTCTCAGAATGTTTAAGTAGGTTATGGCTATTGCCCCTTAAATTCCACCAAGCATAAATCAGGACAAAGTATTGACCCTTTAAAGAACAAAATAAAAAGCCATTATGTTGGTAGGGTGTGATTCTGTTTACTTCAATCACAAAAACACACCAACAAACATGAGGTTAAAGCAGGTTTCTTAAAATCAGATTTTTGATGTTTCACCCAATCCTCCACAGCACTGGCAATCTGTTTCTTCAATAAGTGTTGGAGGAAAGTGAGAAGCCTGTGGGGAATGTGCGTGTGCAAATATGTGATAGAGGGAGGGGAAGTAACCATAACCTATACATTAGCATAAATATGCTTAGAAGAAATATGCAACACTTTTCTCTCACTCCTTCCAGCAGGAGTCTAGGAGTTGCCACTCAGGTCAATCAGGATGAAACCCAAGCTTGCTGACAGCGTAGAACAGCTCACACCAAACAATGAGGTCTTTTTGTCTTAAAGGACCTAATGTAGGCTTCTGACTTTTTGCAAAGGAGTCAGTAAATCTCAGCCACCACCAAGGAGTATTTGATGTAAAAAAACATTTGAGTTAACTAAGTTTCATTTTAGTGTAATTTGATACTGTTGCAGAAGAGTAGTGTGAGACTCTTTAAAACAGCAGGTCATAATTCTAGAGTAGAAATGTGATGATCGGTCTCAGATGTGCTTTTGTGAGTTGACTTCAATAGTCCTCAAACTATAACCCACTTTTCAGTATTGTTGGGACATATTATACCTGCAGTAGATTTTTTTAAAGATTAAAAAATCATAAGTCAGACCACTGCACTCCTAGATAGTCAAAGCTAGACAATTTTAGTGCAGAATATGAATTCATGATTCTAAAACATCTTTACAACAGAAATGACATACTGTTTTTCCAAGTGAAGCCATATGCAATGTAGACTTCTTATAAAACTCCCAATATATTACTTTCATCATTTTGATGTGGGAACTGCAAAGCACTTTGAATTTAAATTTAATGTTATTGCACAGGGACACAACATATATTATATGGAATACTTCTGGTTTATCATGGTAAAAATATTAATGTTATGTCATAAAACAGCTTATGTCCATGCAAAGAGGAGCACAAAGGAAAAAAAAAAAAAAGACTTCAGGAAATACAAATAACACCACCACTCCTATGAAGGACTCCAGAGACACCATGGGGTGAGAGTGAGAGGGGTTGGTACTCAAGACAGCACCTTCAGCACCTACTGGATGTTCCAGGGACCCTCTACCCCTGGACTGAGGGACACCTAGCATTGTAAAGAGGAAGGACTTTCCAGATCTCACCACAAACTGAAAGGTCACTGCCCATGTGTGCTGGATGCTTCATGGGGTGCAGATGAACAGGCCTTATTGTGGAAGGTTCAAGGGAGTAACCAGAGGAAAGACAGCTGGGGATCAGGATGGTTTGAGGCAGAAAAAGGATGGGAAAGCAGGTTGGAAAAGTGATACAGAGGACCAGAAAGGCGTGAACAAGAGCCGACCAGTGTCCTCATGAGGCCATGCCCAGTACCCAATCCATGTGATCCACCCTGTCTTTTCCCTGATCTCCACTTCTGTTTCCTGGGTAAGGAATCCTGTCCCATGTGGCTTTGGAAGAGGACTGTGAGTCACGCTGCCTGTGTCTGTGATGGCAGCCCTGAAGCTGTCACAGTTCCATAAGCCAGTCCGTGATCATCTGCAAATGTGTAGCCCAACAGATCAGAGAGGGGGCAAGCAGCCCAGAACAGGGTAGTGGATGTCTTCAAGGGTGAAGCATCCAGAGAGCTTGGCTCCTGAAATTCCAGAATTCCAAGCTGAGCGCTGGAGGAACTGTGGAGATGCAGGTCAGCTGAGAGACCTGGTGGTGAATGTGAGTGTATGTGTGTGCAAGTGTGTGTGCATGCATGGGTGGGAGAGAGGGACAGGAGAATCCTGGGAAAGTCCCTTGATAGACTACAAGTCTAAACACAGACACCAGGACATTCACACTTGCTTGTGTGCCTGTTCAAGGGGCTCTGTATCAATGGCAAGGGTGGGTCTGGTTCTTTGGTGTTTACGTGTCCAGGAAGCATCAGCTGGGGGACTGCAAGCTAAGGATTGCTAGATAGCTAGATTGCTAGATAGACTGTGTCTCAGTTTTGCTGATGAAGGGATATTGTACAGATATGTATTTCCACTAAATGTTATCCTGACTAGGGAATTATTCCTGTTATTCCTGAGAGGGAACTGGGACAAGGTCATAAGCGCTGTTTTTATGTACCTGCAAGAGTGCTGTGGCTTCTGTTAGTGCTGGTTGGTCTATGGGCATATATCTGCATTGTGTATGTGTGTTTCTGTATATGCTCACTGGGATTATGTGCTCAGACTCACCGGCAGCCATCTGCCAGATACGGCAAGTCTTAACAAAATCCACAGAGGCAGACTCTATTGCTAGACTATTACATCTAGGATTTATATAAAAAATAAATGATTTCTATAAAAAATTATGATTGACTAATATTTTGAATTTACATTTATTTACATTTATTTATTTATTTTCTGATAGATTTATTTTCGACAAGTGTTAGATAAGATTTCAGGTGGCCAGACTACTTGACTAGCACAAGCCTTATAGTATACCCAGTTCCATAAGTATCCCTGTGGCTGTATGTAAACCAGAATGCGTGGTTGCACTTAGGAGCTTCCTGTGTAATGCTTATATTACCCACAGCTTTATCAACTGGGCCTATGTTGGCTTGCCTCATTTGAGATTACAATCCTTATACCTTCCTGTTGTCCTTGTGAAGTCCCCTCATTTTGATAACAACTTCAAGAACTGTAGTTTCTTTGAAAGGCTGCTGAATCTAGGCAACTGAAATTTACTAATTCAGTCTAAATCTGGTCTAGTTTCCTCCACAACTGTCTGCATCACTGGTGTGAGATTTGCAAAACCTAGTAACACAATCATAATTTTAGAATGTCTTTTTTTCTTTTCTTTTTTTTTTTTTTCTTAATAAGCAGAAAGGTCACATTACACCAAATAAATTTGCTATGGTCTCTAGCACAAGGAACTCTGATTCTGAAAGTAGCAGATTGGGGAAGAGTTAAACAGGAAACATTTCAGTACAGATTAAAACAGTTTATCACAGGCAGCACAGCAGAATTCCACATTCTATAAATGGAGAAGCATAGTATTTTATAATACGAGTTCAAATTACATGTCTGGGCCAGAAAACCACCATCAGTTTACTATCTACTTTCCATATTAGATGCTGTTACAATCTGCCTCAGACTCCACTCTCCTTGATATATGGTAAATATATGTAAGTCTTCTGTCCTGTCATCCACCTAAACAACTGCCTCACCTATATATCAATAAGGTTCAACATTATTACATGTAAAAGACTACACTTATAGCAGAGATCTTTCTTATTTAATACTTTTAAGGGTTAATCTAATAAATATTATAATGTTTTAAATCCTCAATACTTGCCAATACCTTCCATATTCTACATAGTTTTATATGGATAGAGGATCTAAAAATATATGAGTCGGTGTGTGGTTTTTTTAATGCCAAAATACACTGGAAGCTAGGAGATGGCCTATAAAACTTGCTCATGTAAGTTAGTATTTGAAAGGAGGGGCTTTAATGGAACTTCTTGCATCAGTAGGTGCTTATCAGCATGAGCTAGGCCTCCACAATCTGGCATTTTAAAGAAAATTGCTTCTCTGAGTTTCAGGTGGCACATTATGCAAGCCTGTACTGCAGCACCTGCAGTGCATGATATAGAACAGCATATGCTTGTCTTATAGCACCATTTATTTAGAAATAAGACATCACACATCTCATGCTAAAAAGAAGAACAAAATAAATCAACACATTTGTTTTCAGAACAACCAACTATTTTAAGCCCATCATTTGTTGTTGAGGTTTTTTTTTTTATTTTGGTTTGTTTGGTTTTTGTTGCTGTTGTGTTTTTAGCATTTTTTTGGGGGGTGAGGGGGGAGAGAGGAATAGAATAGGATAATTTTTTTTAGAACATTTGCAACAAAATGATGCTTAGCCAAATCAAAGAACACATTTGGGGAAAATCTAAGTTTCTCTGAAAATTTTCAGCACATAATTAATGGTTATAAAAGCAGAACAAAATGCTTCTAACAAAAAGTGTTAGCATCAAAATTAACAGCAGAAAATCCTCTATGTCTCTGCTTGAAGTGCTGCTTTTGACTATCTTCTTTTTTCTGAAATTAATTGTTTTGTCCATTATGTTTTGTAATAAACATCAGCATACAGACTCTTTAGAACTACTAGCATATAATTCAAGGAAGGGAAAAAATATGTATATGAGTTATTTAAAACAAAAAAGAGAAGAGAAGCCAGAAGTTCTCATTTTCATTTTATGAACCAAATCCTAAGCAATGTAAAGACCAGCTGATCTGGTGGTAGAAGGATCTAAAAGTATATTTAAATATCCTAATGCTAAGATGCCATAGGCATAAGCAGCTAGCTGCAAAGAAAAGAGAAGTGTGACTGTATCAGTGAAACTGGTGACATATAGTATCTGACTCTTCTTCTGGACATAAACCTCCTTTCATACGTGCAATGAGGCAAAACAAGGTAGTGGTGCCATGCAGTTCAATAATCAGTGAAAAAACATCATCAATTACTACCTGGAAATACTATAAGAAGCAGATTAAGTATGAAGCAGGAGGGTTTGGTGACTGAATTGTGGTCTGAATAATTATTACAGGCTGAGAACAAAGAAGGCAATAGAAGAGCTGGAGATGAAGACCTGCAGCAATGATAACATTGCCTTTGCTCTGTTTAGAATACATCCTTGGAAAGCCCAGTCAACTGCAGCCAAATTGTATGTTTGATTTCCCACTTTCTATTTTCCTTAGAGGCCAGTGTTCAGATGACAGGGCCTAAAAGCTAGTTTTCCAAACCACACCTCAGTTTAGATTTATTTTAAGAAAAATTTGTTGAGCTTTGGACATGTACAAGAATTAAGACCATGAAATATTAAAAAAAAAAGAAGAAACAAAAGACTGGAACTATTGAGTCAGTAGTAAACAGTAGCTGCAATATTAAAGAGAAAAATAGTGACATGAAAAGGTAAAAAGTCCAGAAAAATGCAAAGCTGAAAGGCAGCAACATAGCAAGGTAAGGATAGAACTCATTATGCCATCAAGACTTCATAACTTCTCCAACTGTCTTGTAAATTCCTGATCAGCAGGTCATGTCACTATGTTCCTGCATGAGGAATTGTAATTTTTCCAGGTCTTAATCAAATAGTAAATGAAACCTTGCTAGCAAGAAAACAAGAAAAACCCAAACCAAAAAACAGTCTACTCCTGAGTACACACTGACTTCAGAGTTTTTACTCATAATAAAAAGTATCCAAACATAACCATTTAGCAGAGAAAAAGTTGACACTGCTGCTAAACGAAAATAGCACTAAGAATTGTTCAGTGGTTATATAGTGTAATATCTAATGCATGTAAGCAACTAGGAGGCAGGGTTCAGTCTTGGGATGCTATTTCCTAGAAATAAGTAGTCTATGAAATCTATTATGTCATGGTCTGACACTCAGCAATACTATTTTTAGGAATCTCTACCTCATTCTGCAGTGTTAATGTCTCCTCTATATAGTACATCCATCTAATCTAATATTCTTGCATATGCACAAAAATAAATTACAAAATTTATTATAGTTTTGACATTTTTCCCACCATTTCAGCAATATACTTCACAATTTTTGTGAATGGTAGATAATAAAAATTTCAAATACATTACTTCTTTCTTCCCTAGAATAACTTTTGCAATTATGCACGTTACATTATATGCTTGTCAATGACCTTCTGTTGGCAGGTACAATTCCAGCATCATCTTGGCAAAGATGTTAAGACAGTTGCATTATCTAAGAAAGTTGTTTGCTTTCTAACATGAAGTAGAAAAGACCACACGAATGGTGTTAGTAAATGTGTTCAAAGTGTATTTTAAAAATTACTGAGTTCTCATGAAGATGAAAGATATCATAATTTTAATATACACATTTTGCTGTGGTAAGATTTGCAGAAAAAAAAAACACATAAAAAGAATGTGTTAATTAAAAAAAAAAGAAAAGAAAAAAAAAGAGCAAAGTGTGTCAACGATATTAGGCATATTTCTCAAATATGCAAGCTATTTCTTTGATTTATATGTACTCTTCAGACCGTTGAGTTTGTAGAGCTT
This sequence comes from Dendrocincla fuliginosa, assembly GCA_035047845.1. NCBI lineage: Eukaryota > Metazoa > Chordata > Aves > Passeriformes > Dendrocolaptidae > Dendrocincla > Dendrocincla fuliginosa. The sequence continues at coordinate 41,072,033 of JAWWMO010000096.1, read as the reverse complement.
TAACATAAGTGGTTTATGTTTTATCTTTTTCAGAATGTTCTTAATGAGAAATCAGTCTTTACCTAAAAACTTTATTATAAAATTTCTTTTTCTTTCAAAACCAGACTGTTTTGTTAAGAGCAGAATCTAGGAATCCCTCCACATAAAAACCAGTTCAAAATATGGTTTTAGTTTCTGGTAGTCCAGCCAATAATTGTTTCATTGTGGGAGGTAGTAGGGCTCCCATAATGAAAAGAGATTCTTTGTAAAACAAATGTCCTGCCCAAATACATACTCTGGCATGTACTGATCAGTAATCCAATGTCTAAACACTGTGTTCAGAAATATTTTTCTTTAGTTCACACAGAAAACACAATCACATGGAAAGAAATGGAAAATTTTGATTTACAGGAAGTCCTTTACCACTAATGAGGCCTGGTCCACATATCAAAATTGTTGAATACACTAGCTAAGAAGACATTTAAACATTTAAATTTCATGGTATTTAAAATCTGGCATATAGACTAGGTATAAAACCAAAATAAGGATACACTTGAATATTTAAAGGATCAGAAGTGTTCCAGAAAATAAGAGAAATAATCAGTCTTGCATCACAGTTGTTTCTCATATTTAAATTGAGATGGGGTCACAGTGATTTGACATTTCACCTATAAAATTGTATGAAATACAATATGAAGAAACTAACAGATGTAATCTCCTGCATGTCTGAAGAAGCAGGTATGAAAATGTGCAACAGCTGGTGGGGTTCGCTCCCCCTTTCCATCCCACCCCCCGCCAGGGTCACATGGCCGGGCCACGCGGTCTTCTGAGGCCCCAGTAAAGAGATCTACGCATGCTGGGGACAGGAAGCAGAGAGAGAGATTTATTCACCTGGCCAGGTCTTTTATAGGCTTCACAGCCAGTAGGATTCAAGGGGAGGGATGATAAGGACCAATCAGGGAAGTTTTCACACAGCCTGGCCAGGGCTTGCATACTAATTAGGAAGGTAAGGGGTTTCTTTCCAGGGGCGTGGGAAAAAGCAACTTTCTGTTTACAATACAGTAAAAAACCCCTCAGGTTTACAAGACACATTGATTGATTTCTTCATCTTCTCCAGAGGTCCATCTCTTACATGATCTGTTCCACTCCTGATATTGTGAGTCTATTCCCACAAAAATGCTCCAATACAGAGCATTTTTCCAGACCAAATGGATCACAGTAAAAGTAAGAAACAGACTTATCAAGTTAACTTTCATTTGTAAGGAACCCTGAAAATAATAGCAATATGTCAGAAAAGGAGAGAAATAGATGGAAAATATTTGAGGAGAGTGTTTTGAATTATCAGAAGGCAGATTCCTGTCAAATGCAGATATTTCTGCTCCCATACAGAGCATTTTCTTTCTATTTTATTTCAATACCGCGCAAAGGATGAAGACAAGGATTTAAAAAAAAAAAAAATCAGATTTGGAGTTTAGTAATGAATCAGGGATAATGCAAATTTGACACTGAGTTCTTATGAGGTTTACCTCCAGAGAAATGGAACTTCATATCAAAACCCATTTACACTATATTTTCAGCAGTTTGGGGAACTTCTGAGTAGTATATTAAGACTACAAAACTTACTATTTTTAGTGAATATGATTTTTGGTCACTGAAGATGGGAACTGTTACCACTGCAGATCTTTGATCTCTCTAAGCATTGTATCATATAGCTTTTTAGTTCTTTTGAACCGTCTAAGCTAACAATTTAGAAGATCAGTATGATGAATAATGCTTTCCTATTATGTATTTAAGTATTAACTGTCTTTAATGAAAAAGAAAAAGGATCTTCGTTTCTCAAATTCAGAACCCTCATGAATATTGACAGGAACTGTTGAGTTACCTGGCATCATTAATTCTATAGGGCTCTCTGTAGCACTAGTACAGAATTAAGATGCTCTCTGTACAGGCAAAGCTATACTTTGTGTAGCAGCTGAGAACATATTTTGAAGTACCATTGTGTAAGTGCTGGAAAAATTCAATAATGCCTCATAACATGATCACTGTGAATTGGTATCCCCTCTAGTACACTGAGAAATAATGGCAGTCCTTACAATGGTGTCTTGTAGTAGTCGTTTATATCTGCTTTTAAAGTTTATTAAAATAAACAGATAGATATAGATGCTTATCTGAATCTTGCAGATGAAGTTTTCTTGTAATGCTGTCTGCAGACTGCCACCAGGTGATGGATTAGCTGAGGTTCAGAAGCGGTATGCCTTATCAAAGTTCCCAGTGCAATACAGTGTGGGATGACCTCTTGAAGAGTTTAAAATATGTAATAGTGAATATAAATTACAGCCTTTCATCTGTCCTTCCAATTTAAAAAGACCCTGAAAAGTGAACCACGTGCAAAACTTATACAATAATTTGAAAAAGAAAAAAAAAACACAGTGTTTTTGCAAATTTATACCCTTCTAAAGCTCCTCAACCTTTCCCAAAAGAATAAAGGGATCATAGTATAAATAAGAAACAGACCATAGGCATACCAAGCTAATTTTTGTTTTTAAGTAATACTGAAAGCAATGCCAGCATGTCAGAAAATGAGAAAAATAGATAGAAAATAATTGAGGAGAGTGCTTTAAGCTGTCAGAAAGCGAATTCCTGGCAAATAACACACTAGTATAAGGGAGGGTGGAGAGTGAAGAAGTTGTTAATGTTATCCTACTCATTCATTGACTCATTTCTGAGGTGGTTTCTTTGGACACAATCATTGTCAAGTTTAATTATTATTTTTTCTATGCCATACTACATATTTTATAATATTCACATTTTCATGGGCTGCTCACAACAGATGAAGGAGACAGACTATGTAGTATATATCATTTGTAAACTGAAACATTATAGGATTTACTTCTTGGGATTTGACAATGCACATCAGGATTTTATCACATTCTTCTGTAGCTTGTTTAACATTTGAAATGCCCTTTACATCGCTAAAAAGTGCTCTGAATAGCTAGCGCTTCAAAAAAGAAAAAAGTACGCCAGTCTCTACTGAAACTGAGTTATCCTGGAATATTTTGTTCCGAGGTTTGTGGGTTGGGTTTTTTGTTGTTTTATATTTTTTTTTGTTTCCCCTGAGGGGGAAAAGAAATCAAAAAATGACCATGATATTATGATGTCTTTAGTGAAGATCAAAAGAAAACAAACAAGCTGAACCCCCAACCTTATGTCTTCTTTCAGTCGGTCCCTATAAAAGAGTACTATAGAATCTTAATAAAGCTTGTGCCTCCAAAACCAAAAGATTGGTGAAACACTATTGCATTATTACAATGACCTCTTTATTTTCTGCCTGTCACCTGGAACACATGAAGTTTGGAAAAAAAAAACCAAAAACAAACCCTCACACACAAACAAAAAACAAAAATTTAAAAAAAATCAAAAAATCAAAACCAAGAAACAAAAA
>JAWWMO010000096.1:41029206-41051618 GCA_035047845.1 Dendrocincla fuliginosa | reverse complement strand
GATCTATGGAATATATTTTTCTGTTTTCTGTCTTTTGCAGTTCAGAACTATTATTTTCTTGAGGTATTTGAAATTGAGAATAGCTACATCCAGATTTAAATAATATCCCACTTATATCATGGTTTTCATATTTGTTTTGAAATTTATGCTGCATCTTTTCAAGTGCAAAGATGTGTAACAATCACACACAAGCATATTTCTGAATTCTGATGCTGAAATTCAGCACTGAACCCAGCATAGGATAGAGCACAGGTGAAGGAGTCAGTTGTATATGTTCAGACATATTTTCTGTAGTAGAGAACCATTGAACAGAAGCAATTTTGCTGCACATGCCAGAAGCAGATTGTAATGCTGATGAAGAAAGAGGAATGAATTTTAGTCCTTAGTAGTTATAATGAAGAATATGCAGTCATACTGAAAAGTTCCACGGAGAGGGAAAAATAATCTTGCTTACTCACTTGGAATGAGCCTGTCCCTGCTTCTAGACATGTCCAATTCCTTCTAGGCATGGAGTAGACTGTAGTCTTAGCCTAGATAACAGCAGTTTTGTATCATGCTGTCATTTGATTTCTATGTTCTTTTCCATGATCATAGCTGATATCTGTCCCAAGTTTGACAGACACCTAGAAAAGAGCTGTGCACAACACTGCAAGCTAGTGCAGTGCTTGCTCTTAAGTATGATGACATACTTTGCTGGAGCACTGCTCTTTTGAGGGTTGGAAAAAGTTGCTAAAATCCAGAAAGTGCAAAGTGAGAGAAAAAATTTCTTTATATGTGTTTTTTCCAATTTTTTCAGCTTTCATATTATCACTGTGCTGATACTTGATGTATGTTAGACTGTCACTAGAACTATCATAATGATGCCTAAACCCTACAAAAGGCTTTAAAAACAGCATTAGTAGAGATAGATAAAATAGTTCCTTTATTAGAAGCTTCTAAGGTGCACACTAAAAGTAAGTACACGTGTGTCAGCCAGATGTTACCGTTTTTATAACTTTCAGTAATTAACATATTTGATAGCTATAACCAACCTGTGATACCATTTTTCACTGGTGCCCACCCTCAGAACTCCTCAGAACTGTCCCTTGGGCCCCTCCAAGGGCTCTGAGCTGTCTCTCCTGTTCTGACTACAGCTTATCTTATTGTCTCAGTTGGAGATCTTGCAGGTGTTCTTCAAAACAGCATGTCCTTGGTAATGTGTGTCTAACAGAATTTCAGGAATGTGTGAGAAAGTGTTCAGTAACTTCTAAATAGCACCTAAAATGTGAGAAACTTAGGTAAACATATTCATTTTATATAATTCTATGAAAAGCTATAAAATACACATTACAATCCTTAAACATCAATAAACTCAGTGCAAGTATTTCCAGAGCATATGTGAGATCCTGTTTCTCGCTCTGTTTTGTGTGGGAGATTGTCTGTTTTCATGATCAATATGGAAAAAAAAAACAGGGCAATATTCAGAACACTTGTTACTTCACTTACATCTCCACCACTGGTATACCATCTTCAGTCTTAATGAAGCCTGTGTTCCATTTTAGGTCTTAATCTTGGTAAACTGGATGAGATTTAAAACCCTTTTAAATCCTGTTCACAGCTTCTTTGTTAAGATGGAAAGGGATAATAGATAAATAACAGCTAGAATTAACTATGCAGTAAAGATATACGCTGTCTAGGAGAATCTGCAGAAAGTGAGTTATTGTTTTGACTGAACACCTAAGTGGTTTAAGAAATGTGTTTTCAAAAAATGTCTGTTGATATCAACAAATATTATGGTATCTTTTTTCCCCCACTTATTTTTGGCCTCAGGTGAGTTTAGTCATTTATAAAGCAGGTTAGAGCTCTAACTTTTATGTATGAATACCTATTCAGCTAGAAAAAAAATCTATTTCCAACTGCAATTCCTCCAAGAGTCACAACATAAGTTCCAGTCTGTGAACATCATCACATCAAAAATACAGTGACTCTCCAGCAATTTGAATTTTCCTGGAGAGTCTCTATTACTAGGATATTTTAAAATGCATTCAATGGAGCAGGAAGGAGGAAAAGTAAATTATGGTATGGCCCAGTATTATTCAAATTTTCTGATAATCAAGTTATGAAATTTAATGTCTGTGAAGTCAGTTTTTGAGACCTTTATATTCTTAGAATATAAATTGTGTCTTCTGTTTCTTCCAAAATGGATGTCACCAGGAGAACTACTTGCATGTTTTAGGAGATCTGTAACTGAAAAACATTTAGATGTAAAGACTAGAAATTCCCCAAAGACTTTTAAAAGACTGAATGCTATTCTAATACTCCTTCCCAAAGTATTGAACTCTTCTGGAGTCTCAACATCATGCTATCCTGGATAAACAAGACACGATCTAGAAAATAATATGGAAAAAAAGCTTTCAACAAACTATTTCTAGGAATATTTAGCACTGGCAGTCTATACATAACTAATTTGAAGGAGATAAGGAGACATAAATGTATTCAGCCATACATCTAGACTGGCTAAATCCTCTTTATTTCAAGTTACAGTTCAAACATTTTTACCTTATTTATTCACACAATTGCTTTGCACCTAAGCCTGGAATACAATACTAAAAGAGAGTACATGGGCAGGTACAATTTCCTGAGAGAGATTTCAAGGTGTCTGGGAGGTCAGAAGCCTCATTCTAGTCAGCTTCCTCCTGATCATTCCTGTTTATGAAGTTGATTTTAAGCTACATTTTAAAACCGATTTATAAAACTTCTTTGTTATTTTGTGGACCTGCAATTTTATGATAGTCATAAGTTCCACAAATGACAGATGTAGCATAATATTTTGATGGAAAGCATTTGTGATACCAAGATAAAACTCATGTTGCTGCATACTGAAACATTCACATCAATTTTCTATAAATTACACCAAGTTCTTTAAGAGTTTCATTAGATTATTTTAACATTGTTCAGCATATTCTAAATTATATGCTTTGATTATTTAAATACTGTTGTATATTTTTCTTCATCAACTTAAGACTTTTATGCTGCACGGCATTTCTGGTGATTTGTCAGCTAAACTAAAGCAAATAAATCTTTACACTGATTTAAGACAGGCCTGCATGACTTCTTCAAAAGTTTCTAATAATGAAAGTAGCAGGGAATGAAAAAGGACAGATAAAGAACACACGTTACTCTGCCCCAAATACCCAAAAAGACTCTTTCAAATAAAATAATTTATTTTGGTGTTCGAAAACTTGAAACTGCAGCTACACAAGGCCACACAGTAGAACAAAGATGCAAGTATTTAAAAGTGATACGTGCAATTTTATGACATGCTTCTGACAATTCACACAGTGCAAAGTAACACAAGAAAAATGCCATCAGGCAATCTGTTATGGAAAGACTAATTTATGTCTTGAATTCTGACAAAACTGCAGGGCTCTTCTCTTTACCACCTTGTTTAGCCACAAGAAACCCTTAAAAACACTTCTGCTCATTTTGGAATATTGTATATTTTCAGCAGAAATCATGGGTATTATGGATAGGGCATCCATTGGATATCTGTTGCATTCTGAAGTTTGGGGAAAGTTATGTTTTGCTTTAACACTTATATAATTTTTTGAGATAAAATTGTTTTCCACTCTTGAGCAGAATGAAGAAGGATTAGGGGATCCCAAACTATTATATGTCACACAAAATTTGTACATTTATATTGAATTAATTTATGCACATCTCTGGGCAGATCATTTGCCTTTGGTAATAATACTTGTTCTAAGTTAATTCCTGCTGGTTTTTTTCCAAATAAGCCATTATTCAATTTAGTGTAAATGTTTCCATTTTATCTTAATATTGAAATTCATCCCCTAGAACTACACTGATTTATGCTTTTGGCTAACATCATGATTATAACAGTGCATCACAATTAATAAGCAGTGCTACCTTTTTTACTACAGATTTCTAGTGTAGCAAGGTGACCACTCATGCTGTTTTACTTCTAATTGTAGAAAAATTTAGAATCTCTGTTCCTGAACACGCATTGAAAGAATCTCATTGTAAAACTTAATAGCAGATTCCTTTGTTTTGGTTTTATGTTTGGTTGGTTGTGGTTTTTTGTGTTTTGTATTTTTGGGGGCGATTTTTTTTGTTTGTTTGTTTAGCCTGGTTTATTAGTTTTTGGGTTCGGTTTTGTTTGGGGATTTTTTGGTAGATTTTTTTTGTTGCTGTTTGAGGTTTTATTTTTTGTTGTTTTTTAATTGGAGCATATTACAAAGGTAACAAAGAGTGTGAACATGGATAGAGAAATGCATACGCTAAAGACTTCTCAGGACAAAAAGGGATTTAAATACTTCACCTGAACCCTGGTGATGTAAATATTAGCAATTAGCAGTGTGCCAATAAAGTTGCCATCATCAGGTTTCGAAACAACTTTACGTAAATTAATGACAAAAAGGTTTTTTGTTTGTTTTTGTGTTTGTTTGCTTTAGGATGTGTTTTTGTTTTTTTGTTTCTGTCTGAAGATTCAGTACAACAAATCTGTATCCATGTAGAGCTGATACTGAGACTCTGAAACCAGAGTTTAATGGAACTGCAGCTTATGTTGCCAAGTAAATTTTAAGAATTATGGAAAAAAAATTATTTTCTTTCTGCAAAATGCTTTGTAACTCAGTACTTGCAGAGCATGTCTGAGATAAAATAGTTCCTCCTGTAACTATAATAATAGATTTAATTTATTGTTGTTATTCTTGCAGGAAGACCCCCACAATCACCAAAAATATAGAATAAAAAACAAATTGGAATTTTGGTCCAAAACAGGATATTCATATATGTATAACACAGAATGACTTAAAAAAATGTTTGAGAAAAATGCTGGTCTGAAGATTATGTGAGATAGAGAGAGAGAGAGAGAGAGAGAGAGAGAGAGAGAGAGAGAGAGAGAGAGAGATACTAATTTAAACCATTATTTTGAGAAAAGTTTTGGTTTTTTTTAAATAAAGGCACAACTGGACAATATATGCTAACTATGTAGGTTCTAAGGAGCTCATACAGTTCACATCTCTTCCATAAGGAATTTAGATTAGCCACTAATCTACAGCCTGAACAGACCACACAGATCCATCAACATTCTCAGTCAGACTGTCCAGTGGTTTGCTCTGTAGCACTATCTATCTTCTATATATCTTTTCTGATATCTGATGGGAACTTACATCAGTTTACAAGGCTTGCATCCTAAGCCTTTTAAGATATTTGTGGGGTTTCTTTTGGTGGTTTTATTTTTTTTTTTCTTTTTGGTTGGTTGGTTGGGTTTTTTGTGAGGTTTTTTTGTGGTTTGGTTTTGGGTTTTGTTTGTTTATTTGTTTTTAATGGATATGAAATGATTGTGTTCTTATTAGATAAGTTTGAAGATTTTTACTGTAAAGATATCTGTCTTCATCCGTGTTGGTGCTCCTTTAGACCAAAGCATTAGATATTCTCACAGATCACATTTTTGCTTCTTCCTCTGTACTCCCTCTGATTACTCTCTTGAAGTGCATTGTCAGACCTTGGAAAAAAAAAAAAAAGATCATCCAATGTGTTACAAAACCTCAGTGTAATTGTGTTGTAGGTTTTACAAGCTGTCCTGTCCTTTTTCTTTGTTTGTTTTCTTCCACATAGTATCAACTTTACACAAAATTTCGTGTTTTATTTAGATTTAGTAATATCCAGGAATTCAGGAATGACATGTAGGAGGCTTCCCATAAAACTAAATCTCCCCCTTTGAAACTCAAGTTACAATAGTATTCATTGTGGATCCATTAACGTTGTTCAAATATAAATGTAAATTGTCTGTGGGATCTGTTCAAATAAACCTAGAATTCCTGTACCAGAGAATGACAACGCAGCAAATTAGAAAGGTTTGGGTTTCTTTTTCAGCCAAGGATGTTGCAGTAAAAGAAAAGAAATTCCAATAACATGTTTAAAGAAAAAAACCCCAGCCATATAATATAGTGTAGCTGATGATTATTTACTCTCTAAAAAAACCCAACCAAACAAACAAAAAAACCCAACCAACCAAAAAAACCTAACCAACCAAACAAAAAAACCTAACCAAACAAACAAAAAAACCCCCTTCATAAATTTTCATCTCTATGCCTGCATTCTGTCCAGAAAATTACTCAGCAAATATTGTTCATCTTCAGTTCTGGCATGTTCATAAAAAGAATGAAACAGTGTTGTATCAATGGCTCCCAGCTATGTAACAACCTGTTTCTTCATCTGAACAATGATATTGGTGTTCATTGAATTAATTCATGTTACTCCAGAAGACTGCTCCCTTGCATGACAACACTGAGAAATTCCAGGCTGCTGACTCACTGATGTAAAATTCTACCACTTTATTTGATCTTGTGGCAGTATTTAGGGGAAATTCAGCACTATGATAAAATGCAATGTTCGCTAACTTCCACAGACTTCTGCCTTATGTTTTCCAGAGCACATACACGTTCTCTTCCTGGTCACCCATATTCTCTTGGGAAACCAAGTGCCTATACATAATGAAGCAAGAATGCTGCCATTTCTTCCAAAGAGAGGAACTGTAATATACCGCAGTGCTCAGGGGCAAATGAATTCCAAAAAAATGGTGTTGATGAAAATGATGTGTTCTTACTTTAATGAACATAGTAGGAGCAAACTGAGATAAAGAGAATAGTACTTTTGCATTCAGCTCCAGGAGAAATTAACGTTTTGGCCCAGAAGTATTTATGGCTAGAAAAAATAGTCTCCATTATTGAATATGGTTCCTATTTGGAGGTGCAAATAGTGAACCTTCCTTTCAACATTTTCTGTTTCGAGAGATTTCTCATATAAGTTCTATTGAAAGCAAAACGACATAAAAAGACAAATTTCTAACATGGAAACAAGGTAAAAAAGTACAATGTTCTCTTTCTAATATGCTGGGTTTAGTAGTATTAAATCATCATCTTATATGTAAGTTTACTCAACCATGTAGCATTGGGTGATATGTTGAAATGAACTTGGAACATGTATACCATAGAATTTCATATCTAAATTTTCGTATATAAAACAAATATTAAGTGTATTAAAGAACTTGTTTTCAGTGTATGCAGTGTACCCACATCACAGACAAGTACAGCTTCTGCTTTACTTATCATCTCTCTGTCTCTGTCTCTCTCTCTCTCTCTCTCTCTCTCTGTCTGTCTGTCTCTCTCTCTATCATCATCATCATCTATCTATCTAGTTCACTATTAGTGAACTTAAAGAAGATGATAGAACAGATGGTAAATAATCATTTTATGCAATCCTTAGTTATGGAAGCTGGGTTTTTTGATCATTAGAATAATCATGCAATGATGTAAATACATTTGATAAACACTCTCAATCCAAGACTTCTGCTAACTCACAGTGAAGTTACTGAGTTTATGACTGAATGCTCTGAATCCTGATTCACATTCCCTCTAGAGGGTTTCCCAAAGGAACCTAGCAAAAGATGTCCCAACACCTTTTCCTATGTGGTATCAATATTATCACAGTTTTGGAGCTCAGCTCTTCATTCTAAGATGATACTGATTTTCCTAGTGCATCCTTGTTAAAGGGCAGGGTTATGTGGGGAGTAGTCAATCACTTCCTTGGTAAAAAAGAATTGAAACCGTTTAATCCTTCATTCTCTTCTGTACTATAAGAAAGTGAACGGTACAAGCTGTTTGTAAGAATATCTTTGCAGTATTTGGTTCAGTGACTGAAAACACTGATTCTTTCATTTTGCAATCCAGGAAAGCATGGTCAAAGAGATGCTACCAACAACAGGCCCAGTATTGTGTAAGTCTATCAAACCCCTAAAATTGCAGGAACTGTATACATATACATTCCCTTCCCTTCTCCCTCTTTTTTTTTTTTTTAAAACAAGTAGCATGACATTCTCCTGGTTTTAAAGTTTTACCATAACATCAGCTTTATCCACTCAGCAGTTGCACTTTCTTCTGCAGGGTATGTGTTTTAATAATTTGTAGCATCCTTCTGTTTACAAACTACTTCCTGAAAGCTAAGAGAAATGAGCCAGAAATTAATAAGAGAAAAGGAAATAAGTTTACAGTGATGGAAAATAATAATGGCATAGATTATGACTATGGGAATAGTGTTGCTGCAAATATAAGTGTTTTCAATGTCTTCATTCTGCAGTTTAGTAAATGGAAGAACAAAGGTCTACACCAGTGGCATTATGTAACTGAAACATAGAAACACAAAGTCCTATAAAATAGTCTGAAATTAAAGTTCATATTAGGATCTCACTAGGCAATGAAGTAGAAAACATAGATGTACACAATTTGAATACAACAACAAAAATAACACAAACCCCCAAAACAAATATAAAACAAAAAAAATCAACCAAAAAAAAACTAAACCAAAAAAGACCAAGAGATTGATTCATACTAATTCACAATCAAGTGATAGATGCCTAATTTTTTTGAAAAATACATTTGTATACACACACATATAGCTACATTTTTTTACATAAGTATACATAGGCAGCCAGATGGACATATTGTTCATTCCAAGATATGACTTTCTTTACTCTACCTTGTCCATTTCTCCCTGGACCTCATCATAACCTTGAGAAATCAACCTTTCATACTGTGAAAGTCCACTTCTGTTGTTATCTTACCTAGCTTGTGAAATGTTGAATGACTTGTAAAATTGTGGCATTTTCAGAATTTTACAGAAATTGCCTAATAATACTGAAATTGTAATTGATTATAGTATTTAGAAAAAATTATAATCTTACTAAAAATATTGAACATCTTGAATATTAGTTGTACTACTTCTATGTTATGTGTACTATTAAGAAAAGTCTACTCAGAAGAGAACCAACTAACCAAAAATCTGTAATTAAAAAAATAAGAAACATTCAAATTTTTTATGGTTTTTGCTGCATGTGTTCTGAGACAGCTATTTCCTATGATTCAGCTGTGCAGTCCATTCTGATCACTTTATTAAAGTACAGGGAGGGTACCCACAGTTTGTCACCAGGGCTTGTGTTTCGCCTTCTCTTCTGGATCAAAGCACTTTTGATATTTCCTGAAAAAGACAGTAAATATGGTGTAGTCTTTTTCATTTACACACCTTAAGGTACTTACTGAAGAGCATAGTCATCTTTACCTTCCCTTTTCTGCCTAGGCAAAACAAAGACAGGTGAAATTACTTACTTAAAAACAAACCCTTAACTAGTATTTCTTCTCCTAAGCCCTCCTTCATGTCTATTAATATCTGTGATATTGAGCTAGTGAGAATCTGATTAAATTTCAGAGCAACAGTAACAGTCTTTCCCATTATGCATCTTTCCATAGGAAATTACTTCTTACAATAGCGTCTTGATGTCTATATAGTTTCTTTGGTATCATCAACAAATGTTGGTTGTTTAGCCCATTTCAAGTTAGAAAGAGAGAACAACAAGAGCAACTCAAGTTTTCACTCTAAAATTCTGTATCTGTTAGAGCTTCTCACCAAGTCAAGAGTATTCCATCAGGAGGGTGGAGTATCCTTTGCAAATACTGTTTTGAAGGAGGATTTTATGAAGACCGACATGAATAGTAAGCAAGAACAAGATACTATCTTGTTTCTGAAACTACTCTTTGAAGGCAAAAGCAATCAACTTATGAGAAAGAATCCCTCCAAATAAAGTAGTAGCTTAGCTGTACCTTGATTACTGCTTTAATGCTTTTAAGTTCAGAGAATAGACAGCTTTAAATCTTAAATGTACCTGACACTTTTCTAGTTTGCTATGCAGTTCAATTGTCTGCATATATCAATCATTTGTCTTGGGGAACCTACAATTTTGATTTATACACTGTCAACAGAACAAAATTACTTACTTAATTTTTCTTCTTCTCTGTGTTTTTCATTACCAAGAACATTTTCCTCAACTGGAGTTCAACCTATATATTACGCAGGAGTACGATTTATTTCCCAAGCACTGCTAAGAATTTTGCATCTCTCTTCTAACTGTTGTGGCACAGTAGTTGAATGAAGGCTCTAAGCTAGGCATAAGTAGGACACAGTGTATCACTATGACTGGATTTATTGCTAATACAAGATCTAAATACCGTCAATGTAGTCTCTAGATAATAATTCTATTATCTATTGAAATGGATTACAGTATAATTAGGTTCCAAGCTGCAGTGAGATCCCCTTGCTACCTAAACTTCTCAGCGAAGTCTAGGTGCTGCTAGGTTCACTTAGTCTCAGATTTGGTCAAGAATCTACATCTAAAGGGTTTGACTATAAACATACATGTTTACAGCTTTTGGCCTTGCAAAATTCACACTTACCAGGCAACAAAACCTCTATGTAGCTACTCTAGGATTTTATCTAGATATTTGACTGGATCTTAATGTTTTTCACTCACACAGCCAAAACGGAGTGAGGCATCCCTACTGGGGGGTGAGGAATCCACACAGAAGCTGCCTGCAACGTCGTGAGATCAATTTTCCCAATGGGTCAGGTATATAGCAACATTTTACATACTTATGCAAGCAACAAATTCAATTTTCCCCCATCTCTGGAATACATCTATTATGTGAGCATCCAGGCAGTTCTCCCTGCAGTATCCACCTGATCTTCTTATCTTAGAATAAACCACACTGCACCATCAAAGACAGTAGAAAGAGAGATAGTGTTTTTGTGAGTGAGTAAGGGTGCATGTAGGGCATGTAAAGACACAATTATCTTTCACAGATGTCAACATTATGTTATTTGAAATTATTTTCTATAATTTTAAATGCAGATATTTTTAGCCAGATGATAGTCTTAGCCATGGCTTCATTTTAGGTAGTCACACAGGATTTAATAGCAGCTTAAGTCTTAATAGTAGCTTGGACTTAATGAACCTTGCAGTTCCCTTCCAACTGAAGATATCCTATCATTCTATGATACATGATCAAACAATCTTTAAGCTGCTAAATGAAACACTGAGAAGTTAGATATCCCAGTTTCAGATTTGCCTTTATAGGTTTTCTATACATACATATTTATTGAGAATCTTTAACTATAATATATCATTTGTGTCAGAAGACTTCAGTGTCTAAGGCAGAGAGTGCTCATTACAAAACATCTATTTATATCTTTATAAATATTTATATTTTCTCTCTGGTTTTATTACTTAATCCTATACCTGATTTACTGAACACTATTCGGACTATGTTCTAAAATGCAGAATTACTCGTATGCTTTTTACCCATGCTAGGAGTTGAACACAATCAGCAATTAGATTTTTTTTAAAGCATTCCTCTTAGAAGAAGATCTCACTGTAGGCATAGGAAGGCTACTCAGGACACCAACGAATGTGTTTTGTTCATTTGTTTATTTGTTTGTTTTCAGAGAGTCTTATTTCTCCTTCCCCGTCACTTATTGGGATATCCATCTGTGGAAACTTTCCCTGTGCAAGTTCTTTCTCTACAACAATTACTAGCTTATTAATTAATTGCCTTTAATGTAGGAGAAAAAAGAGCCTACATTTTCTTGCAATATCAAGGTATTCTGATAAGGTTTGGAGTATAAGGACGGGAACTGTATCTTTAGGAAAACGAGAATAATGAAGAGGTTGGACTGATTACAGGTATTTGGTTATTGTATGTGAAATCTTTTAAAGCAGTTAGTAGACAGATTTTCTCATTTTAAGCCTAGAATTTAGTTTAAATTTAGGATATTGAACTGTGACTGTTAAAGTGAATATTTCATTAACTTTATATGACAGAGGGAGACTAGAGGCACAGAAATCTCAAATATGTCTCTTATCCTCAACATAGGGTGGGGCTTTTATCAGAATTTTTAGATATATATAAAACTAACTTATCTGTTTATCTTTGCAATTGGGTTATAACAGACTCATACATTTAAAATTTAACACATTGGAAGCTTACAGTAAGTAAGAACTGGAAAATATGGCAGTCCAAAATCTAAGCTCAATGAGTGATATCAAACAGTAATATTTTAGTGAGGAGGTCATTAACATGATTAACAGCAACATCATTACAGTATTTATTGGTAGTTGGAACCCATATTATCTATCTGGTTTATTCTTTGTTAACACACTAAATAAATGTTTTGGAAATTTTTGATCACTTAGGATAGGGACAAGATGCTCCCAAAAAATCTATGCTAGTCCCAAATTAGCTTTGGTGTTCCAGGAGAAACAAATCCTTAAATGTGAGTATACATGAAGAGTGATCTATAAGAAGCAGGCATTTTTATGTAGCTACCACTGATAATCAGCTGTGTCAAATTTGAACTATGAGTAAGCTGCAGTTATTGAGACATAAGCTTCTGAAAAGCAATGTTACATAGATCTCACAGCCTTATCACAGAGTAAGTTCTGCCACCTTATAACGTGATATAGATGATCCTTGATTGAGTAGAAGCATGTAATTCAATTGAAGAGTTCTGCTGACACAAGAGCAGCCTTCAGGTGATTTATGAGTGACAGTAGAGAACCTCATCTGAATTACAATCTTGGTATTC
This sequence comes from Dendrocincla fuliginosa, assembly GCA_035047845.1. NCBI lineage: Eukaryota > Metazoa > Chordata > Aves > Passeriformes > Dendrocolaptidae > Dendrocincla > Dendrocincla fuliginosa. Next base: position 41,039,144 of record JAWWMO010000096.1, on the reverse strand, counting down.
AGCTTGGAACGGCTTTGCAATATACATCATTATCATTATCCTTGGGTGGAGGGGGAAGGGAAATTTAAGGAAGTGAAGAAAACAGATGATGAAATCTTCAAATTGGAAATATAGGAAGGAAATAATTTCAACTCCATTTTTTAAAACAATGTTTATAATAGTAATTTTGATCTTTGCAGAATTTTAGAATTTGTAATCTTTGGAAATAATTTTATGTTTCCTCACACCAAAACATTGGTGATCTTATGACTGTTTCATAACACTTATCATAATTAATTGAGAAGTATTTTCCATTCAAAAAGGTGATTATTCAATGTTTTCCTTACCAACTCTAATTCAAGAGCACTAATCCCATAAACTAATTCTTTCCTGAAGATTCACTTGCAGAAAAGAGAGGCAACTGTTCCCATGCAGACTTTAGATTCTATAAGTATATGGAAAAAACAATCATAATGAAAGCAAGTTTTCCTTTAATGTACCTTGTTTGTGGCAGACATATATTTATGTGGCTGGTGTTCAGGAGCAGGTGGAGAGTATGAGATTCTGTTTCGCTTTCCCCCTGTGTTTGCACTTATGCCTGCTGTGTAGGGTTCAAGGCCTTTGAGTCAGTTGAGTCCCAGCTCACCTATGTGCACAAATTTCCCAGCAGATGAGAGACTCTGAAATCGTCCATGCTGGTGAGTCTGTGATCTTGCTGCAGTATAAATCAGAACACATCCAACACATTCAAAAGAACACAAGAAGTCATAGGGGCTCTTGGGTCCGAAAATGCAGTGTTAGCCATAGAGAATTGATGCATTACAGACATTATGTAACCCCTTCCAGAACTTCCATAGAACATACCAATTATTTAGTCCTGAATTATTCAGTCAGACACAACTATCACTAAATATTTGATATATTCAATTATCGATATGGCTCACCAAGTTCTTCTCATGTATTATGAATACTACACAAGAACACGAACAGGTAATAACAGAGTCATTATGAATAGGCAAGAAACAACAAGCTGAGGTAGTATTGTTTGCCCTACAGGGAAGCTGTCAGGTACATGTCCCTCACATGGGTGTTCTGCAAGAAAGTTCAGATGTAAAAGAGAAACAAGTTAGATGTGTTTTTTAGGAGCAACTGTGCAAAACAATAAGCTGCAATAAATCCCTTTCTGAGACATAATTTCTTCTCAGCTTCTTTCACTACCAAGGGCATGGATTTTTTTCTAGGACATATGCTACCAAGTAATCTCTCCTGCTGTCAAAGGGACGGTGCACCAATGAATGAATAGCAATTTGCGAAGTGGTAATTTAGTTTAATTCCTACCTGTTCTCTGGTTACACGTTACCAGTAGAGCAAACAAATGAGCTTTTCTTCCTGTTTCATCTATAGCAGTTCACATTTGTATGGTGGTGATGTGTGACAAAGAGCAAGCGAGGGTCAGTCCTGAAAACCACTATTGTTTTATCATTAATGCAAAATGCATCACGAATATCATATCAACTGTCTGTCTTATCTCCACATGAAACCAAGCAGGTCATATTGCAGACAGAACATATTGCATAGAAGGCTTGAGATTAGAATGAAACAGTACCATGAGAACAAAAAGAAATTTGCTTTTACAGATTCAGGGCCTGCTGTCACTATTTGTGCAGCTTGAGGCTTCATGAGGTGAGCAGGGTTCAGATGACATTGGAATGGCAGTGAGAGAATCAGAACAAGGAAGTGATACACCAGAAAAATTACAGATCTCATTAGGTAAACCACCATGAAGCAAAACCTGAAAAAAAACATACTACTATCCACAAACATTTAAAAATGTTTTTGTTGAAAACTATCAGTGATAGACCAGTAAGACCAGATCATAAACTATATAAGCAGGCAGATTTTTACCACTGGTTTCATTGTCAATGACAATGATGTTTATATAACTACAAAAATACACTTCATACAGAAAAAAAAAAAAAAAGGAGGGGGGGAAAAGGAGGAGGGGTTAGTAATAATAAAAAAGAGGAAGTTCTTGAAGTGCTGATATATACTAAGCATATTATTAAAGAAGTTCTTACAGAAATCACAGTATCATTGAGTGGCTGAGATGGTGCAGTAGCTCTGGAGATCTATTAGTTCACCTGCTCAGGGTGGGTTTAGCAACAACAGGTTACTCAGGACTCTGTCCAGGTGTGTTTGAGTATCTCCTAAGATGGAGATTCCACTACTCCTTCGGGCAGTCTGTGCCAGTGTTTGACAACTCTCACACTAAAAAGAGTTTTCTTTTGTTTTATTTTCTTCTTAATTTTAAATACAATTCCCTTTATTTTGTTTTGTGTACATTGCCTCTTGTTCTGTTGCTGGAGCCCTCTGAAAGCAATTTGGCTTACTCATCTTCCTTCCTTCTCATCAGCATTTATACATGAGATAATTTTTCTCTTCTCTCTCCTCTTCTATCTCTTTCTCCCTCCCTCTCCTTTTTCTCCTCCCATTCTCTCCCCTATCAACCCCTTTCAACCCCCCCAGAGGCTCTGCCTTCTTCTCCTTATTGCAATGGGGGCTCCTCTAGCTACAGGGTTAGGGTGTGATCTGGTCCATCTTCTTTTCAGCATTTTTGACATTGCACAGTCTGCTCGTCTCCTCCCACAGCCCCTTCACCATTGCAGACCTCCTGCTGATGCCAAGACCATTGCCTCTGGCACCAGCAAGAAGTCCCAAATATTGCTGCAACTCCTTTCTGCAAAGGTACCTCAAGAGCTTGTGTCTCTGAAATTACAGAGATAGTATTTCCTTAGCCTGTTAAAGTACTCATCTTTCAGTAATACTTTTGGCTGCAGGCATACACACAAGGCATTATCTTAACCCTAAATTAAAGCTAGCAAAGGATTGTGGCATTACCAGAAATAATTATAATTCTAAGATGAAAAATTTACTGCATGTGCTAAAGCATACAACTTGAGATATGTTTATATATACTGTATGTGGGATTGTGGAACTTATGAAAATAAGAGGACAAAAGAGTCCTTCCCTGATGTGCTGGTTTTGGCTGGGCTAGAGATAATTTTCTTCACAGTGGTTGGTATGGGGTTGTGTTTCGGATTTGTGCTGAACACAGGGTTCATAATACAGAGATGTTTTTGTAATTGCTTACACAGAGACTACGCCTTTTTTCCTTTTCATACAATATCTTGTCTGTGTTTAGTGACAATATGTATCAGAAGCTGGAACCTCTGATGAGGTAAAACTATCCCTCTCATTTATTTACGTCTCTCTAAATTACAAATTTTTGAACTTACAAGGTGTCTGAATGAAGTAGGAAAAAATATAACTGAGAAATAGAGAACAAAACAAAAACAAAAAACAGCAGAAAAAATGTCACACAAAACACTGTCTTACATCTTGGTTAAACAACAAGAACCTGGAAAAGTATTTCATTTAAAGAAAAGGGAGTCCTAATACCACTGAGACAGCAGCACAGGTCCTGATGGAGTTCAAATGACCATGATGGAGCCAGAGCAGTGCCTGGGCCAGGTGACTGTGCACCACCTGCAACACACAAATGCTTCCTTTTAGCACAGCTGTAGCAGCAATGGAAAAGTTCCTGCCTAATGCAGGAACCACAAGAAGAAGCAGCAGTGACAGAAAATCTTAGTGCCAGATGTGAGAACAGGCCCTGGTTTGATTGGAGCATGGAGCAGGTGTTTCCAGGCAGGAGGCCAGTGACTCCCTCCTAGTCACAGCTCCAGAAAACAAAGAGACATCAAGTTTTCAAATGCTAGCAGGTTTCATTCTTCTTCTCCCATGGTATTTCATTTCAGGGACCCTCTTCTCCTCAAGCCCCTGCCCCAGCCCTGCAGGATGAGAGGAGGAGTGTCCCTTGTACTTACGAATCTATAGGAGTATGATATGAATAATTCAACAAAAATCTTCTTTATTTAGTTAAACCACAACAATACTGCCATGCTGGCTAGGAGACTGGGGCTCCGTGGGAGAGAACTCAACCAGATTAGGTGACCCAAACTGTCCAAAAGTGTGTTCTGTACCCTATGACATCATGCTATAAAGTGAGGGGAAGAAGGGGGAAGAGGAGGATGTTTAGAGTGTCAGTGTTGTCTTCCCAAGTAACCATTACATGTGATAGGGCCCTGCTCTCCTGGAGAAACCTGGACTCCTGCCTGCCCATGGGAAGTGGTGAACAAACTCCTTTTTTTATTTACTTGTGTGCAGGGCTTTTGTTTTCTTGATCAAATTATCTCAACACATGACCATGAGTTTTTTACTTTTTACCCTTCCAATTCTCTCCTTGAACCCCCTGGTGGGGAAGCGAGTGAGCAGCTGGATGAATCTTGGTTGCCTGCTGAGTTAAACCATGAAACCCCAGTAAAATATGTGGAAAATATTAACTTCTGAAACAGTTTGATGATTTTCAAGTGATACTTTTCTATAGGGGCTTGGGAAAGAAGGAATGGTCTAACTTCACATGACCTCTCAGGGAGACAGAGTACTTTAATTTTTTTAATCCTATATGCGTACCTGCTCAGTCACCTTCCAAGTCAATACAGGGACAAAATACAATCAGAAGCGTGTCTTTTCTGACCCATCAGGGCTCTGTCCATCACAGCTCTAGTCTTCCCTGAAACAAAAAAATAAATGGCCAACAAACAATCAAGCCCAGCAGAGTTTGGGGTTGCTTTTATGGAGGTTTGTTGCTATAGTTTGATTTCTTGGTTTGGTGTTTTGTTTTGTGGTGTTTTTTGGGCTTTTTTTTTTTTGTTTTTTTCCCGTAGATGCAAAGTGAGGAACTCTGCCAATATGCAGTTCAAAAATGCAATTGATTTTTTTAAAGGGCTTTTATTAAACTGATCAGTTTGGATATATCTAGTCAGAAGATTTACCATGTGGAATTGGAGAGAGATCAAGAAGTCAGCAAAATCTTGTTTTAATTTGAGCCCACAGTAGATAATTAGAGTGATGTGCATTTCATCCTATATATGCTACATGTGAGTAAATATCTAATTTCATCTTTCTAACCTTGTTAAATTCAATACTATAAAATAAAATGAAGCAGTTGGTAATTGCATTTTCAAAAGTATACCTAGAGGCCACAGACTCATATGGATTTCTTAATTTCTTGTTTTTAGCAATAAAATGGGACATGGAGCTTTAATGCCCAGCAGGGCTGCTGTGTAGTTTAAGGGAGGAAATGAATTCTGAAAGCAGTGAGCTATTAAGATACCACTTTTCCACCACTCTCTTTCTAGCCCTCTTTACAAAAGGAGATAATCTCTGAAGCTATATGAATAATGAAAAATTAATATTCTAAAGAACAATACCACAACAGCTAACCCTGTGAAATAGATTCTGAGAAATTGTTCTCCTGCAGTACTTACATCTGCCTTAGTAGACATCATTAATAGTGCTTTAAGAACAAAGATGTCATTTTTTTTATCATCTGAGAGATTTGGTTTTTTACACACACACACACACACAAAATCAGCAAAAAAGCCCCTTGAGATGAAGCTGAGATAAATAGGGCTCTTAGCAGTAGTATCTTCACTCTCTTCTATTCAATTCTTTTGTGTTTGGAGTTTAATCCTGTAACTCTTTCCTCCACATTTCCTCTTTAACTCTGTGTAATTCTGCTGCTAATCTCCCTTGGTGCCATTGCAAAGGGTTCCAGTTATGGGATAGCAGCATGTCATCCTCCGACGGTGCAGAAGGTGACATCACTTCAATTGTATGCTGATTCTGATAACTTGATGATCAAGTAAATGAGTAGAGTCTAAAGAATATAGTGGAGGACTGTGCTTTTTGCTTTATTTAACTCTAGGATCTTGTGTTTTACAAATGGTTTTCCCACTATCTTTGACATCAACATCCACGTACTTAAAATGAACAAAGTTAATGTAAATCAAAAAATCTGGGCGAATCTGACACTACCATCTTCTGTATATGACTCTACAGCTTCAGAATATTAATAATGGTAAAACTGAGAAGGCACGTGTGGATGAAACAAATTCAATCAAACAATAATTTATAGAAAGGTCACATCAGCTGCAGATGAGTTTTTCTGATTGCAACGATCACAATAAGAAGCAATTTAAGGGCTTACTGGCTACAGAGTTGAATGGATACCCTAAAACCCTCCAACAATGGCTGTATGAAGACTAAAATATACAGATGGGTAAGAGGTAGATGGTCATCCAGAGACCTAGTAGGGGATTATGTCCTAAGGATTATTCCTTCCCTGTGAATTACCCCTAACTACTTTTCCCAGCCAACATCTTCAAAAAACAGTGTTTCTCCTACTTACACTGAGAAATGGTCTAAAATTAATCTCAGTTTTGTTCTATGTGAAGGTATCACATCCTAATCTTTTACATTGCTATGCCCAGAAGTTATGTGATGTGTAATGAAACTGTAGAGATGATGAAGAATTTGCTAAGCCTAAAATTATAGCAGTAGTTCATGTCAGGTTACAAAACCAAAGGATTGGATAAATGAAAACAGAGGACAAATTCTAAAAGAAAATATGCAAGTAATTATTATTTTTTTAAAAAAATAGAACCATCTATCATAAAATGAAACAGAAATAAATATTTTATATTTATATTTAATAAATATTTTTTTTCTTTCCCTATCCATATTTTTCCAAAATAAGTACCATTTGGTCATTTTGACAGTGCAAATCAAACGGATTGTGGAATTCTATTCTTGCTTACTGACTGTTTATACCTTACAACAGGTTTTGGGGAAAGGGTTTATGGAGCATAAACTCAATCTCAGTGGTACTGAGTTCTGTTTAAAAATTATTTTACTCATCACTGGTTATTTTTGGTTTATGCAGGTTAGATACTGCATTCATGCTAATCTATGGAAATCTACTTATTAAAAAAAGAATATAAAATAATTACTTTGAGTGATTATATGGGGGAGGAATTTCAGTGATTAATATTCCTATTAAGCAGTAATATATCTCATCTGCTACTGTTTCTCTTAACAAGAAAAACATGAAAAACTAAAGCAACTCAACCCAACAAAAACTTAGGATTAATTATTTGAAGCTATTTCAAAAGTAAAATGTTAAAAATCAATATAAATGTAACATTTGATACCATCACCCAAACAGGAGCATTTTTAACAACTTTCCTGCAGAATCAGTGGTGAGATTTTTTTTGTTTGATTTTTTTTTTTTTTGGGGGGGGGGGAAGCGGTTTAGGACAAATTCCTAGCGATCATTCATAGAGACTAAAGTTTTACTTTGCAATAGTTTAAACTACTTATGGGAATATCTTGTGGAAAAGCCAGAAATGTATGCCAGGGAACAAATAATCATGTCAAAAATCTTAAAATAAAATCATGGCATAGTTCATCAATGAACATTTTGTGCTTTTAAGTGGTTCCTCCAGATTGGCAGGAAAATACCTGGAAGACTGTTATACTAATCTTATACACCCTCCAGTATTATCAGGAAAAGTACTAACCTCATGAGAGGTATTTTGGAAAACAGTATGCCACAGGTTTTAACTCAATAGATAAAATATGGGTATATTCAAAGATCTTAAGTTTTTTTGCTTGTTTGTTTGGTTTATTTTTACTCCCCATATACACATCTTAACAGCTCTAGTGTTTTAAGTTTCCCAACTTTTTTTCCTTCCTACACTTTGTAAGTATCCCCTTGGGTATTAACTCATCACCATAACTCATTTTAAGGTGGTGTGTGCCATTTGGAAATTGGTGCAAAATACTACCAGAGACAAAAAGAGAAAAGAGCACAAAAATTCTTTGGTGAGGCATTCTTCAGTGTGCTTGCAATTAAAAAGCTCTCAAGATAGTTGTAATGACTGATACATTTCTTGGCAGGCAAACACTGTAAACCATTAATGTCCCCTTCTTTCTCCTCCTTTCCACAGCTTTTGTACCTGAACTGATGTCATATGGTATGGAATAGTCCTTTGGTTAGTTTGGGTCAGCTGGCTTACTTGTGTCCTTTCCCAGAATCTTGCTACCCCCATTCTCTTGATCAGGGTAAGGGAAGGGGATGTTGAGAGACACTGCTGATGCTGTGGCAGAACTGCAGAGTAGTAGCCAAGACACTGGTATGTTGTCAACACCTTTATTTCTACTAAAGCAAAGCACAGCACTGTGAGGGCTGCTGTGAGGAAACAAATTCCATCTCAGTCAGACCCAATACAAATGACTGGGCTCAGAAAGCTCTGATTAGTGGAAAAAAGTTTAGTTGGAGGCCAGCAACTAGTAGTATATCTGTGAGGTTAATACTAGGTCTAAGATTGTCATTGATGGGGCAGATTGTAACCTCAGCAGGTTTACAGATGGTACAAAACTAGGAAGAACATCTGATATGTCAGAGGTTTTGTGCTGCAAGTCAGAAGATTCTTGACAGGCTGGGGAAATGGGCTGTCCAGAAACTCATGAAGTTCATCAAGCTTCGGTTCAAAGGCCTGCACCTGGGGAGGAATATCCCCATGCTGGTTGCTGCCCAGCTGGAAAGCAGCTTGGCAGGGAAGGCTGTGGGCGTCCTTGTAGCCCTCATGTTGATCATGAGCCAGCATTGTACTGTTGCGGCAAAGAAAGCTGATAACATTTTTGGCTGCATCAGAAAACTATTCCCAGCAGGGCAAGATCCTCCCCCTTTACTGCGCAACAGTGAGAGCACTGGAGAACTGGAGTACTGTTCTACACTCTCCAGTACAAAAGGATGCAAGTCTAGTAGAAAGAAACCAGCAAAGACCTCTTAGATGACTAAGGAACTGGAGTATATCACAGTATATCACAGATGAGAAAGACTGAGGAACTCTGTAGACTGGAGAAGAGATGGCTCAGAAGGAATCTCATCAATGTGTACTAATATCTAAAGGGAGGGTGCAAGGAAAACAGAGCAAGATTGTTTCAAGGGGTGTCCAGTGAGAAGACAATAGACAACGGGCACAAACTGAAACACAGGAGGGTCCATATGGACATGAGGGAATGCATTTAAGTTGGGGATGACAGTGCTCAGGCACAGGTTACCAAGAGAGTTGTGCTGTCCCCTTCCTTGGAAACAGTCAAGAGCCATGGGGACAGAGGCATGGGCAATCACCTCTAGGTAACCTTGCTTGAGCAGGAATGTTGGACAAGATGATCTCCTGAGTTCCCTCACAGCCTCAACCAGTCCAAGATTCTTGTGATTCAGATACTGGCAGTCTTATTTCAAAGCAGATTTTTGTAAGGAAAAGGCTCTTCTGGTTTCAACAAAGTATCACTCACACAGAATTTCTTACCCTTTCCCATTTATTTCAATAAACATCTTTATTAACATTTACAGTTTTGGTTATTTTCCAATTATTTGACACTAAAACTACACAGATTCTCTCATCCTGTGTCCAAGTCATGCAGTCACTTAAACTCCTAGTCAGTGAAAAAATGCCTTGAAATTTGTGCATTGAGCATGTCACCACGATTTTTATTTCTTCTATACAGCTTTATAACTTCAGCCCTTTATTATTTTATAGTTTGTTGCCAATACAAATATTCAAATTCTATGCTCTACTCCTGGCAGCTTGTAAACACAAAAAGAATACAGAGACTAAACACTCTCTGGCTGACTATTGATCTAAAGGTCAAAGTGAAAGAATACCTCTGTATTATGGCTTGAATGTGTGATTTATTCAAATGAGAACATCTTAGTCTCATGCAAAAGAGTGAAAATCAAAAAGAAATGGCAAAACGTTGATTTGTTTTTATGGTCTAGATGGTGGTGATATGCAGAATTAGAGCACAGTCTAATGTTTTCTTCTTTTTCTGTAGCTCCTAAGAATCTGCTTTCCAGAAAGTTAAGCACAACTGAGTGTTGACAGCACTTGTCCTTCTCATTAATATCCTTTTCACTGCTCTTTTCTTCTCTATTTTCTTGGGGATGGGGGAGGTTCGTTGTTTTTTTTGTTTGACTGGGGGGGGTT
>JAWWMO010000096.1:40942124-40958391 GCA_035047845.1 Dendrocincla fuliginosa | reverse complement strand
TAATAAATTCTTAAAAAGCAAACAAAACAACAAAAAAGGGAAAAAAAACCCCTCAAACCAAAACCAAAACAAAATGAAACAAAAAGGAAAAAAAAGAACTACAAGATTTTTTTCTCCTTCTCTATGAATAGGGCCTGAGCAATATTACTTTCTGGTGAGAGTAACATATAATAACATTTTGTGTGAGCAGTGAAGCAAATATGTAAATACCCATTACTACTCATGTTTTTTTCATCTTTTTATCTCCTTATATCATGGATCAAATATTTCAAGTGAAAAAGTAAAAACTTGCATGACTTTCAGTCTTGAAACTTATTTGAGCAACTAGTTGAGTAAAACGTGCTTTTAAATTATTGATAGTTTGATATGTTGCTTTAAATATAACCTGCCTTTCGTAAGTAGTTTTTCTGGGACAATATCTTTGAAATAGATTATAAAATAAAATAATAAAATATATTAATAATGAGAAAAAGATAAATACTTTAAGGTATGGAGTTCTGCAAGAGGTGTCTGAAAATTTTCAAAAAGAATAGTAATATATAGAAGAACTAAATATGGTAAGGTATTAATTTCTTGTTCTGGCTCATCCATTTTTGGAGAAGATTGAAAAAAAACCCAAAGCAAATAGCTTTCCTATCATTGCAACTAGTTATAGAAAAATATAGTATGTAGTAAATAAATCCACTGACTTCAATAGCTCCTATAACTATCATCTAATGAAATATGAATGTTATTACTGCTTTTTAGTATAGAATTGCTTCTGTTGTGCCCCGCCAGGCTGTTGGACTCCTCAGATCTTGACCCTAGACAACTTAAACAACTTTGAATCAATTTCTTTTAAGATTCCCTAGTAAAGAGAGAAAGAAGCAATTACTGCTGGAATCCACACTCTCTCCTGTCTTTGTGACAATATAGGGAGATGAAGTAGAATTAGCCTTGAGATGATGTCATAGTCTTCAGAGAATTTTGAAATCTCTCAGAATAGATAATGGAATTGAGATACTGTTATCACTTACTCTATACAAGGGACAACATGAAATGATGATCAGTCTTGAGGCAAAGTTGGTTAATGCGTTTATGATACAGCACTTGTTTTTCAAAATCAGCTGGCATCCGTGCCACATCTGCATATGCTGTGCTAATACTCTCCTGTTTGATCAGATTCTTGCTAGATCTTGATATAGCAAACTTTCTCCTAATTTATGATAGTTTCAGCTCCCATTCTCAGTTCATATCAGAGTATGAAAAAAGAACTAATTTTTTACTCTTATTTTAAGTTTAATCCCCTGTATTTAGTGTATTTAATTAAAAAAAAGCAACCCACACAAAACATAAACAGAGATACATTAATTTTCTGAATAGAAGTATATTACATACACTTAATAAGAGATCAAAATGTAAACAAAATAATAAATGTTTATGTAGATGCACACACATATAAACATATTTATGCCCATACATATACATACACAGACATTTTTTTCACAGGAACACAGAAGCACTGCATTTTTGAGTAAATGCTGAATAGTTGCTTTATCTGTTTAGGGGTTTTTAATTTACTTGCGTTTTTATTGTTTGTTTTCGGGGTCTTTGTAGAATTATAGGTAAAATGTATCTCTGAAAATGAGGCTGTCTGATAAAAAGAGAGGAGACAAGTAGGGTAACTCATCCAACTATGAGTCTGCTCAGTGCAGATACCGAATAGCAGGCCAAGGGAAGGATCTCAGAGTCTTTCAATCTCTGTTTTAGGTTATCCTGTTCCAATGCTATGGAGTCTGATAATGAGAATATCACACAATGAAGAAAACTGCATTTGAACATTTTATCTACATAATAGGAAAATGGATATTTTGAAGAAAATTGTAATTAAGAGCACTTTATAAAATATATCAAAGAGATGGTAGGAAGAATACATACTGCGTACATCTCAAGTGAGTTTGGAAAATTATGATCATTTTAACAGTAAGAAGATCCCTGTGAATACAGCTTTTAATGTATTTTACCTGCTGCTTATACTTTTCTAGTTCATTCCAAAAGAATAGCAGTCAGTTGCTAAAGCAGTTCAAAACACCAAGTGAGCTGTAGCTAAATTGGCAATGAAGAATGCCTTTGAGTCACTTCCACAAATGTCTGAAGCTTCCTTTTAAAATTTAGCCACAAATAGAAGGAGGGAACCAACATAAGGCTTCTCACATAAAGCAGATGAACCACAGGGATAAGTTTGCCATAGAGGCTTTGATCACAATACTTCATAAAAAGCACAGAAAAGTTTCTAAAAGTTCATGATCTCAGAACTCTGGCAAATATATAGACCAGCTTAAAAAAAAATACAGTTTGCCTACAAGTGGTCTGAAAAAAGCTAGAAAAGACTGGGAGAGGGGAATCCAGGTCACAAGCCTCCACATTGGCATTTAATTGGGAAACACCCAGCACACTAGCACTTGCACAGGCCCTGTCATGGCTCAAGAGCCAGTAAAACAGAGCCTACATTTACTCAGCTGCAGGATCCCTGCAGACTTCAACTAGGCTTTGTGCACTGAAGTCCTGTTCTTAAGGTTATTTTCTAATGTAGAAAAACTTTTGTACAAGGAGTCCTTGGGGATCTTCCTGAGGGTGCAGTTTACAGCTTGAGTCCTTTTCTGAGGGTAAATAGCTCATAAGTGTCTTCAGAGGCAAAAGTACCTAAAGGTACCTATAGAGAGCTTTCAACTAGTCTTAGTGGAAGAAGAGGATAAAATTTTGAGTAACACAAAAAAGACAGGGACTACTGATGTACTGGGCATCAAGAGAACACCTGTGAAATAGCTCTCTATTGGGTTTTCATGACAAAGTTTTTGTGCAGGGGATTTTACAAGAAGATACAGGAGTTTTCCCTATGTCAGAGTGACAGTTCTACCTGGCTCAAAGAGAGACTCAATGCCAAAGCAGAGATTCTGCTGCAGTTGGTGTAGGAGCATGATGCAGCAGATATTCACCTTGCAGTCTATGCAGGCCTCCATGCCAGAGCAAGTGTATGTGCCCTGAAGCAAAATGCAGGCTGTGAAGAGTTCAAGCTGGAGCAAGCTCCTGCCAGAAGTTGCAGTCCACAGAGAAGCCCACACAGAAAAAAAATTCTGGCAAAAACTCTGGAGGATCCATGCTAGAACAGTCCCTTCCAGAAGGACTGCGTGCTCCTCTTGGAAAACTGCAATACAAGATTCATGTTGGAGGAGTTTGTATTCAGTGGGAGACACCCAACACTGAAGCAGGGGAAAAGTGGAGGAAGAAGCAGCAGCTGAGATAAGTGTTGCGCTGCTTATGGTTGGGAGGACGTAGAAGAGTCATGGCTGAAGCTGAGTGTGGAAAGAAAGGAGGGGTAAGGTAAAGGTGGGTTTAGTTTTAATTTTAGTTTTCACAATCTTATTCGCTGTTAATTGGCAATAAATTAAGTAATTTTTCCCCAAGTCAAGTCTGTTTTGCATGTGACAGAAATAGGTAAGTGATTGTCTTTACCTTGACCCATGATCTTTTCCATATTATTTTCATCCTCGTCCTGCTGAAGAGGGGGACTAAGAGAATGACTTGGCATCTTGTGGTCAACCAAGATAAATCCACCACAGGCTGAAAGGAATTATGGTGTATCTTCTAAAAACTTGACAGTCAATGGCCCAGCAACTGTCCTTACACCAATGCATGTAGCATGGTGTCCTGAATTTGGCTGTGATAGAGTTTAGTTCTTCTCAGTAGCTGGTGCAGGGCTATGTTTTGAATTTAGTATGAGAAAAATGTTGATAACACAGTAATTTTATGGTTATTGATAAGCAGTGCTTACCATAAGTCAAGGACTTTTTCAGGTCTCATACTCTACCAGTAAGGAAGTGCACAAAATGCTGGGAGGGACTGTGGCCAGGACAAGTAACTCAGGCTGGCCAAAGGGATATTTCACACTATAGAACATAATTCCCAGTACCTAACCTGGAGGAGTTAGCTGGAAGTGGGGCCAAAAGGTGCAATACAGGAATTTGGCATCAGCCAGCAGGTAGTGAACAGCTGTACTGTGCATCACTTTTTTTCTTGGGTTTCATATCTTTCTCCTATTATTATTAATTTTATTGTTATTGTTATTACTTTTTTTACTTTGTTTCTATTATTAAATTATTCTTGTCTCAGGAAACAAGTTTTACTTTTGATTCTTCTCTCTGTTTGGCTGGGCTGGGTGAGTGAGTGAGTGGTTGGATGGTGCCACCAGGGCTTAAACCATAGGTAACAGAAATGGCTTTATATTGTTCAGATGGGACAGGCAAAGAAAGAGAGGTGAAGGGGTTGATGTCTCCATAAAAAGTGGATCGATTGTGCAAAGCTGTCTTTGAAAATCAACAGGGAGTGAGTTGAGAGCTTATGGTAAAAATGTAATGCTAAACAAATACAGAAAATCTTGCGGTTGCTGTTGACTGCAGGCTGCCTGATCAAAAGGAGTATATTGATGTAATATTCTTACTTCAGAAAGAAACACTCCCCCAGGCTCTGATCCACTTGGGGGACTTCAGTCACCCTGACATCTGCTGGAAAAGAGTAAGATATACACTACCTAGGAGACTCTTGAAACATATTCAGGATAATTTCTTAATCCAGTAATAAGGAGCTCAACCAGAAAAGAAGTGTTACTGGACCTAAATCTAACTTCTTTTGTTTCAAGCCATTACCCTTGTCCCATCACTGCATGTCTTTGTAAAAAAGTCCTTAACATGTCCTTTCATGTAGGCCCCCTTCAGGTACTGAAACTGTTGCAGTTGCTCAACCTGGAGAAGAGAAGGCTTAAGGAAGATCCTGTAGTAATCTTTCAATACTTAAAGAGGCCTTATAAAAAAGACTTTCTGTTGTGACAGAACAAGGGGCAACAGTTTTAAACTGAAAGAGTGGAGAATTAAAAGGGATAAAAGGAAGACATTTTGTACTATGATAGTGGTGAGACTCTGAAACAGACTACCAAGGAAAGCTGTGTGTGCCCCAGCACTGGAAATGTTCAAGGTCTGCTTGGACTGGCCTTCCAGCAATCTGGTCCAGTGAAAGGTATCCCTGCCCATGTCAGAGTAGTTGAACTAGCTGACCTTTAAAGATCATGTCCAAACCAAACTACTCTGTTTCTATGATTCTAAGACTCCCATCTTGCACTGGCTAGCGTGAGCCAGCAGTCTATCACACTCTATCATTTCATTGGGAATCAAAATGAATCATAAATTGAAACATTTTTGTATGTATTTGCATGACCAAGGGAGAAGCAATGATACAGACACATCTGCTTCTGCAGCTGAATTTCACACTAAGCTTAAGCAAGCCTGAGTACTATCGGTAGCGATTAATCACCCAGAAACACTGTGAAGACAAATAGAGAAATTTAGACCAAAATATAAATTAAGATAAACCACTCTAGATTAAACAGATACTACCAGTATGCTACATCAATAATTCTTAATTGAATTCTCTACAGCTTTTTGTTCTTTGATCTAAGCACAGAGATAAAGTCATTGTGATTTTTAATTGAATTGTGTTAGTATTATCCTAAAGTCACATACAAGACATAGGCACATTTGAAGAAATGTAATTTTTATGTACAGGGATGACTCCCTGTGAACTGCTTCTTGTACAGCTACTACTAAATCACTGTGTTACATTGCATAATATAAGGAACTAGGCTGTTCAAATTAGAATTGCAGCAGGGAATTATTTAGTAAGTATTTCATCCATGAAAACTACACCACTGTCAGGCCCTTAGTCTGAAGAAACGATAGGCATCCTTAAGGATGGAATCTAGACTTTTACACCAAATTTCGGTGGAGATAAGTAGCCAGAAGTACTGTACAAAATTTGATACTTGTATCACCATGGGTTATTTTCTGCACAAATACAGAAAGTGTAGTTTTCTGCTATATATAAATATTGACCATTGCATCACAGTCTTGCCCAAGATTAAACTAAATTCATTTGCATTAAACCAAAACAATTCAAAAATTTTGATTTTAATTAATTGATTTGTCTGTGAAAGAATATCTGTCCTTTCTCATCAAAGATGACAACAGTCTTTCCACACTAACAGAACACTGTAGTCTCCATGATGCTTTTGGACTCAGAGTCTTAGGTAAAGAATAATCCTCTTCTTCTCAAAACTTGTCTTCAACTTTATAGCTCTTAGTACATGCCTCCTTTATGATACATAATTATTAAGATGAATGCTGCCACTTATACCTCCACTGAGATGTTCAGGTGTTTCCAGTGTGTCTCTGCACCAGAGGTATACCTTTTCTAAAGTAAAAAATTATGTGAATACTGAAAAATTACCTAATATTCTCTTGAGGTAGGTTCTTTCTGTAAGTGAGTAGTCTTATAAAAGGAACAAACAAACAAACAAATAAATACAATAGTAAACAACAAAAATATTAAATATCTGCAGAAAAAAAAAAAGTCAGTAAAATTGGATATAACCATGCTAAAATTATTAAGTTTTCCACCTAATTAGAAAACATTCTCAGGCAATGTTACCATGATATGAATAGTTTTGCTTCCTCCTGTTCTTTACTACTAAATCACAGCTTTTATCACAGATTCACAGAGTGGATGAAAGGTTGGAAGGAACCTCAGGAGACCACTTTGTCCAAGCACCCCTGTTCAAGCAAAGTCACCTAGAAAATGTTGTCCAGAACAAAGTCCAGATGCCTTTAGAATGTCTCCAAGACATTCTAAAGAGACTCTACAACCTCTTTTGGCAAACTGTGCTAGTGCCTAGCCACCCTTCCAGTGAAAAAGTGTTTTCTGACATTCAGATAGAATGTGTTTCATTAGATGTGTTTCAGGTTGTATCTATTGTCTCATCTCCTGTCCCTGGGCACCATTGAAAAGAGGCTGACACTGTCTTCTTTGTGGCCTCTCTTCAGGTATTTGTACACAGTGATGATATTTCCCCTGAACCTTCCCTTCTCCAACTTAAACATCCCAGCTATTTCAGCCTTTGCTCAGAAGAGAGATGCTCCAGTCTCTTTTATCATCTTAGAGCTGAGTAGAGGGGCACAATCACCTACGTTGGTCACTGTCAACACATTCTTATTGCAGCCCAGGATACCACTAGCCCTCTTTACCGCCAAGGCACACTATGGGCTCATGTCATTATGGGGCCCACCAGGATCCCTACAGCCTACTCTGAAAAGCTCCTTTCAAACTGGACAGCCACCAGCATGTACTGATGCATGGGGATATTGGTCCCCAAGTGCAAATTAAACCAGCACTCCTGCCAAATCAGCATATCACTGCAATATTTGGCAAGTTCTGGAGAGGTTATCTAATGGAACAGACATTCCAGAAACTGTGGCAGTAGACTTACCATATCAGAAGTGGAATAAATTATTCAAGAAATGGGCCTGTGAAGAAAATTAAGAAACAAGCCATAATGCCTTAAAAACTGAGATGTTTACTGTATTGTAAAATGGATTCCTTGTCTTTTTCCCCTGAGTCACTGTTCTCCTTCTCAAAACCCCTTGAGAAAACTCTTATCTTCCTAGTCTAGTATGCAGGAATTTGTTCTGGCAGGACTATGTGAAGTCCCCCTATTAGCCTTTAGTTAACCCTTTCCACATTGGTTGTTATCCCTAGATTTCTACTGGTAGCAACCAAAACTCCCTAAAAGCCTATATATATCCCTGGCCATGTGAATAAACCCTCTCTCTGCATCCTCTCTGGTGGCCTCTGTGTGTCTCTTGGGGTATCTCAGGGACCATGTGGCTGGGGGGTGGAACGAAAAGGGGGAGCATTCCACCCCACTCTCACAAGAAACCTGCTCCATTGTTTGGAAAACTTAAACTTAAAAAGCATCTAAACTTTGAGTATTGATGTTTCCTGGTGAGACTGACTTAGAAGAATAGTCTGTTTGCTTTGTCTGCTTTCTAAAGATATTGGTTTGTGCACTGTTCTTCTTCATGAATAGCCTTTTTCATACATGCTGTAATACGCTTTTATTCCATTATCTTTGCATTTTAAATTACAGTGCTTATATTATCTTCAGTTCAAGTTTGAATGCTTTGTTTGATCTTGGTTTCATACTAAAACAACAAAAATACATTCCTAGCAGCTTTTGAAGACATGCAACTTTTTAAACAATTCATCATTTTTTATAGCAATGAATATCAATGTGATTTAAATTTGCTATCAGCAAATGCTCAGCCTACTTAAGCACTTCCTGATATATTCTGACAGTTTTACAATAGTTCCTATAGTTTTCTCTTATCAGTTTTAGCCAGTCTGATTTCAGTTGAACTTCTAGGCTTAGGTAACTATTCCCTATTGGAATAGGCTGATGGCACAAATCTGAACCTGAGTTCCCACTGAATTCTGTTTTATTCCTTACTATGCACCACAAAATTACTAGACAAATAAGGTCACAAAAAATGTGACATAAATATGCCACTGAATTTATTTATGCATATCTTTGCTTATGCATAGTTTCCTGTTTCTGCTTTTTTCCTTTTCTTTGTTAGTACTCAGTCTGAGATTTAATTCTCTTCCTTGTGAATATAATTTCCCATTACCAGTGGTTATAAATCAAAAACACATGGACAAACTGGATATATCTTTGAATTAGGTTACAGGAGATAGACAGAGTGATTGGTTACATTAAAAAATCCCTACCCAACCCAACCCAAAAAAACAAAACAAAAACAAACAAACGAACAAAAAACCCCAACCCAAACCAAACAAAAACAAAAAAAACACCTCATCCTGCTCACTACTTCATGAAAACAAAGAGGTTTCTTTTTTCTGAAAATTTTGTAGCCAACTGCTTAATAATTCAAATAAATGAAAATTCTTCCAGGACAATAATCATCTGAATGGGATTTGAAAAACTGGATATAATATTCTAGAGGTGCTCCAATTGACGTCAAAGAAAATAAGAAGCTTCTTCCAGGTCCTTATTGACTATGTTTCTAATCAGATCAGTATCTCCAGGGTCTCTTCAACAGAGTCTGTACCATCAAAATGGATTAGTCCACACCTGACACAAACCTTTACATTTATCCTTGTTTGGTTTAAGAAGGTTCATTGTGGTCCATTCCTCCAAGTTATCCATAGGCGTTTGAAAGAGAAGTTTTTTTCTCATGTGTATCAACCACACCATAGTTTGGTGTCATCCACAAACTTTGTGAGGACCACAACCATAGATAAACACATTGCATGGAATAAGTTCAAGACAGAATCCTGAGAAATTCCCTGTAACTGGCCTCTAGGTAGAGTATGACAGCAACAACAACCCTCTGTCCTCAAAAACCCAGTCTTTTCACCCATTTATTATGCAGCTATCCAAGCTATAGCGTTCCAGACTGAATCATAGAATCATGGAATCACAGGATCATAGAATCATAGAACCACAGAATGGCCTGAGTTGGAAGGGACCTCAAAGATCAGCTAGTTCCAACGGCCATGTTGTGGGCAAGGACACCTTTCTCTAGACCAGATTTGTCCAAGCCTCATCCAACATGGCCTTGACCGCTTCTAGGTATGGAACATCTGTAACTTCTCTGGGCAACCTGTCCCATTATCTTGCAACCCTCACAGTAATTTTTTTTTTTTTCTAATATCTAATCTAAAACTATTCTTGTTCAGTTTAAAGACATTTCCACTTGTCCTGTCACTACATGTCCTTGCAAATACTCTCTATCCATCTTTCTGGTAGGCTCCCTTCAGGTACTGGAAGGCATTGCCTTTCCCCAGTCATCTTCACAACCTTTCAGTGAAGACCAAAAGCAGCCTAGCAGTGATCTCAGACAGCTCTCTCAGCAAGATTTGGTTTTCTTGCTGTTTAACCCCAAATGGCCACTAAGCCTCATACAGATGCTCCTTCACTACCCCACAGCAGCATGGGGGAGAAAACTGGAAGAATAAACATGAGAAAATGCATGACTTGAGATAAAGATATTTTAATAGATAAAGCAAAAGCCACACAGGCAAGTAAAAAATCCCAATCCATTCACCGTTTCTCATGGGCAGGCAAATATACAGCTGTATCCAGGAAAGCAGGGCTCCATCATGCATAAAGGTGTCTTGGGATGACAAAAGCCATTGTTCCAAATGTCCCTCTCTTGCTTCTCCCCTAGTTAATATGTCGAGTGTAATGCTATAGGATATGGAATATCCCTTTGGCCAGCTGGGGCCAACTATCCTTTCCCAACTGCTTGAGTACCTCCAGCCTACTCTGTGTAAGTGTTGCTCAGCAGTAACAAAAACATCCTTGTACTATCAACACTGTTTTCAGCACAAATTCAAAACACAGCCCCAAAGCTGCTACTATGAAGAAAAGCAAGTCCATCCTATCCAAAACCAGCATAATTTTCTGTATAGAATTGCTCATTTAGAGTGAGCTCATTCTGAGATTAGTTTGACCTCATATACCAAAAGGATATGTTAGCACAGGGCTAAGCACATAATTAATGCAAATTATTGTAGGGAATTAACATCCAGGGGAAAAAATATATATAAAACCCACCACCACCACCATCCCTCATTGAATTCTTCTTTACCTTCCACATACACATCCTTGCTGGAGGTGTGGAGGAGAAAGATTCCGTGCAGAAGTGTTCTGATTTTTCATACAATTCAGTAAAATTAGGTTTCACAAAGTTTAAAGAGAAGTTGGTTTCTATGCACAGATTTGTAAAAGTACAAATGTACTTTGCATTTAATATTCTTATCTAGTCATATTCTTTTAAATCAGGTACAATGACATTTCTAAGCTCAGATAAACCTCTCCTGGCAGCTCATTCAGAAAATTAACATTAGCACTGAGAACATAATACTGGTGATTTTATTTACATTTTATTCTCCTGAAAATTAATACAATCTCAAATACAAAATATATTATGTTAATATTTAAATACAGTGAAAACTTTTGCATAAAAAAACATTATTTATTTTCTGGAGTGTCATTAACCCTAGAGATTCCCATCAGTAACCTTGGAATTCAGGATTTAGAAGATTTTTTTTTTTTTTCATTTAGCTGCTCCAGCAATTTTGTCTTTCATTTTAAAATATGCTGTATCTCCAAACACATCACAGCCTACTCTGATAATAGTTTATAAATAAACATTGTTGCTCATTTACATTTTGCAGTTCCTGTAAAAGATGCATTAGCCTTCATTATTCTGTTCATGAACCTGATGATAATTTCTACATTGTCTTTTTTAATTGCTTTCCAAGTTCACAGCACTTCTTTTACATAATAATCTTACATTTACATTGAATTCTTTATCCTGAAAGATAGCAAAGCCCTTCAAAAACTGTGAACTGCATTCTTTCCTCAGTTTCATCCAAAAACCCACCAGCTGCAAAGAAGTGGAAAAATCTCTGAGGAGATAATTTGATATTTTGCATTAAAAAAAAAAAAAATTAAAAAAATATCATTTCAGCAGAAAATACAGAACTAGTTCAAACTGGTAAGAAGTGGCTTCCTGTAATTTAATTTGTTTTTCTTCTGGGATTGCTCATTTTTTCAAACAAATTTACCTAATTAGATGGAAGTTTGCATTAAGTTCAAACACTCTTTTTAAAGAGTGATTTCTCTTTTCATTTCATGCCAGTTTTCACTGAACTGCTTTAGCCCTGTGCTAATGTCAAGTTTGGAGGGCTTTCCACACCTTCCTACCCCAAGTTTTTTTTAAGCTGTTAAATAGGTCCTGTAATGTCAGAGTTCCAGGCAATTTTCAATCTACCATGTACAAGGTCAATGCATCATGTTAGTCATCACATTACAGGTTTTTGCCTGACCAGAGTGGTCTGGTAGCTTTCACCAAAAATGTTCATGTGCCTTCTAACAATATTTTAAGCATCATCTAGCATGCATACTCTCAGTTTCTACTTACAAACCCCAGTATTTGCATGCTATGCAACCTGAAAAATTTGCATGAGAATGAAGATTCTGTTATCATCCACATTACAGATTCTGAACAATGTTTTTTTTTTTTTTTTTTAATCTTTAAGTGAATCAAGTAAAATAAAATAAAAACATTTAAGTTAAAGAAATTGCCAGTTTGTGTATAGTATGGAGTCTGGTGAGCATGTATTATCTGGGGATTTTCAGGACACGGATTTCTTTTGGATTTTTTCCTTTAGTTTTAATTTATAAGAATGTTTTATCAAGGGCTCCTTCAAAGGCTGTATTTCTTCCTATATCTCAGAAATAAATAAGAACTCCTTGCATACATATTTTTGCCTGCACAAAATTTTTGTACTGACTCTAGACTCCTGCTTTTCCACACTTGCAGATCTACAATGTAATGTAAGTCTCAAACGAGATTCATAAAGTAGACATGGACTTCTTGTTTCTTAAAGTATTGTGGTTCTAGTCTTGGTCTGCCAGGAAACCTTTTATAAACAAGTTGCCCTGAGTGCAAAGACATATGGCAAATCAAAAAAATAAAAAAGTAATTATTCTTTCAAAACATATTACTCTGACTTTTAGGCATTTTCTTACTTTCCTTCAGCAAGAATTTCTACAATCTTTCTGAACATATTTTAAAATGTACTTTACAACAAATAGAGAACTAGTTTGGTCTGATAACAAAAGGCAGTGCCATTGCAAGTTGAATAATGGTAAGGTAATTTTTCTTTTTACCTACAGAAGATTTACATAACTGGGGCAGTGGGGGAGCATATTTTACCTTAAAGTGAAATTTCTAAGAGAAGCAGTGTTTTAGTTTCTTACATTGTTAATGGTAAGTTTTCTTTACGCTCATGTTCTGATGTGTGAGATTTCTTAATCTCATTGACCTACTAAAGCATTTAGAACAAAGTCCTTGCTTGTTTGCACAAAGACTTTCCTACCTCCCTATACTAGTATTCCAGAATCATGTCATGCAACAGAAATAAAAAGAAAAATCACAAGACTAAGATGCTCATTCAAGTTTTGTTACAAAACTGACTGGGAGGGTTATTAACAAGGATGCTCAAAAGTGAATACAAATATCAACATAGCTTCTACATATTCTCAAGGTGGCTCTGTATATCCCCTGTCTCCAGATCTGAGTAACTTCTCTCAGATACTTTTATTTTCATTCCAGAAGTCCATTTCAGTATTTTTTCTTGGCAAAAGGAACACGTAAATCCCAACAACTTTCATTGTATAGATTGTTACTCATGTTTCTTCTTAGATCATTGAATGACAAATGAGCAGTTCCCAAAGATCTTTACTAAGTATGGGTTATGAATGTGTACTGTGATAGTAGAATGGGTTTTCAAAAAAAAAAAAAAAAACAACAAGCAAAGAAAAAACCCAAACAAAACAAACAAAAAAAACCACAAAACAAATAAAAACCACAAAAACCCCAAACAAACAAAAAACTCCACAACAATATTTGTGTTACTAATGTCTCTGTCATGTCTCTGGATGGTTTTTCTGATTTTCGCAGGAAGCATTCTTATACCTTTTTGCATGAGAAATAATTCTGTACTTGAATTTGCAGCTGTTGTTCATCTGGGTGATCTTGTTTCTGATGCTTAGGAGAGACTTGGCATAGATCATCAGCTGTCTAAAGTCTTAAGGGACCACACATGCCAAAAAGAGAAAACATGATTGCCATTCATATGAGACTGTGAAGTGCCAGTATAAAAGGTCACAGCATGGTGTCATTTATTCCTTAGTAGCTGAAGTCTGGAAGGAGAATCCCCTGTAGAAATGTAGAGATGGTTATACCCTAGAACAGTAAGAGAAGGGTAGAAGAGGTCACAGTCACTAGAGGAATGATCTCAGAGGTGCAGAATGGAAGAATCTGGAGGAACTCAATTATTATTCACCATCACTGAAGAGGACTTCAAAAACTTCTGAGGCAAAAAAAGAAAAGTCAGCTCAGAACAGTTGTCCAAGACATTGACTAATTTATTGTGCAATAAGAGCTGAAACAGTTTATCTGTTAGGACAGTCTCCATGCCTACTTGTGCTAAAGCAATTGAAATTGTACATGAAACAGAAGGAAATATCCACTGTATTTCAACCACCTTTTACGATGATAAAACCCTTTATATATCTCCCTTTGTTCTCATTCACTTTGTCAGCATCTTCTTTCACTTCATTCCTGGAGATATTGAAAGCAAACATGTTAGGAGACCATTGAGTTTTCTGTTTTCTACTCTGGGTACTTGTAAATTCCCCTGAATCTAAACCCACAACTCTTAAGGGGTCTGTAGTGCCATGAGCATGCCAGATTTCGGACACATTTCAAACTGCTTTCTAATGTAAGAAATGCCTTAACAAGTTATATTTCAGGTACCTAAATTACATACAGTTAAAACAGACTGGGACTACACACATGCTTTTACCTTTAGTAACGAAAAATTAACCAGATTGTTTTTAATGGGTCAGAGGATGTGTAAAATACCCTGCCAAGAAAAACTGAGAGTATGGAGAGGGTAGGAAAATACATTAGAATAATCATAAACCCTAAATTTTATCCTTTTCTATTGTTGTTTTGTTTTCTTTTTTTTTTTTTGTTTTGGTTTGGTTTGGTTTTAGTTGCATATTGTCAGCAGTTGGTTTCTAATAGATTTTAGAGCATCTGCTTTCTGAACAATTTGTCATAGATTTCCATATGTGAACAAATGTTATTAAGAGCTACGGGAAGGAGACAATGCAATAAAAGGGCTTGCTTCACTGCAATATTTAAAAGCTGGAACAGGTAATTTCTTCACCACGTGGCCATGCTTATAGCCCTGTTGCAAGCAGAACTTGTATTTGCTGTCTTCTTAGCAAAGAAAGCCAAGATAAATGGGGAATCAGAAACTACAGAAGTGTCATTCCCCTTTCCATTTCATAGTGCCACCTTTGAAGGCACTATGAAGGCTTTTCTTCATACTTTTTTAATTATTCTTTGACTAGAGCTCTGTCACCATGTTTCTAACTTTTATAAAGGTCCCTGATGTAAGAGTCAGGCCTTTCAAAACTCAAAGGAAAATCCAGACTTTTCTGTTTGACTGATATTTGCCTTCACATTCATAAGGGCTAGGACCTCTTTTTTTTCCAAAACGAAACCAAAAATTGTAATGCTCACACTTTTAAATCACTTCTAAGTATTGAGTTTTTCCTTATAGTTCTTTCCTAACCCTATTCTGAATCTGGCAATGGTAATATTAATTAACAAAAAGAGCAAATTTTTAAAGACATACTTATTCCCACATATTAATTATATCCACACAAGATACCCACAAATAAAATAAATGCCAAACCCAGAAATATTAATTTGAGCTTCTGACCATGACAGAAAAAAATATTAAGAAATATAAAACTGCCTTTGATGGCCAAAGTTTACCTCAAATTCCGCTACACAATTGACTAAATGACCCAATTGAAACCAGTTTGTACTGCCATTATACACGTAGTGAGAGTGTTGAAAGCAAAACTAATTTACCATGGTGTTGACATAAGACCACATTTATATAAGGAGTCAAAGCAGATAGGATAGTGAGTCACTATGTAGTGGCAATGGGAGTCTCTGTTGTAAGGGTTCTTGCAGTGTTATCTTCAACTTGACTGCCCCACTGACTACTCCTCTACTCACCACGTCCTACAAGCCTGTTACAGAAGAGCTGCTTGTCAAGCAGTCTCCAGTCTGTATTGTTATAAAGGAATTTATTCCTTCCCAGGTGTATGAGTTTGCATTTATTTTTGTTCAATATAATTAATTTCATTGACAGGAAATTCAACTTCCATTCCTTCAACTTTGCCAGGTCCTCCTGAACAGTAGTCCTGCCCTCAAGCATATCAACTGGTTTCCCCTCATATGTTGTCTACTGAATACCACATGTGCAAGCAGTCCATAAAATCTTCCAGATTAACAATCAAGATGCTAACCAGGGACAGTCCCTTTCTTATACTGTTTGCTCCCAGCAACCAGGTAGAGTACAAGTCACTGTCCACTATATGCTGAGTCTAACCATCCACTGAATTTTGTAGCCATCTGGCTTTTCTCCCATAAAGCTGAAGGAAGTAACACCCATTTCTTTTCTGCTGATCAAAAGTCTGGTTATCTTACCACACAAAAAAATCCATAGGGTTGCAACCGTTGGGTGGAAGCGCTCCCCCTCTCCCGTCCTCCCCCCCCAGGTCCACGTGGCCGTGCCACGCGGTCTCCTGAGGTCCCAGTAAAGAGATCTACACATGCTGAGGACAGGAAGCAGAAAGAGAGATTTATTCACCTGGCCAGGTCTTTTATAGACTTCCCGGCAGGGAGGGTTCAAGGGGAGGGATACAAAAGGACCAATC
>JAWWMO010000096.1:40829962-40842355 GCA_035047845.1 Dendrocincla fuliginosa | reverse complement strand
CCACAAAGTATTTTTATATGCGAAACATATGATATTGATCTGTATTACCCAGTGCAAAATTTATTTTCTTCAGTTACAAGTCCATGTGGTTATCTAAGGAATAACACAAATTTGAGAAAAAAAAATAATCTTGTGCCCATATTTTCAACATTTTTCAAGGCCTAGTACAAAATGCCCCATGATAGCATTTATAATTCACCAGGTCTTTCAATTCATAACATTTGAATATTGTTTTTCATAGGAAGATTGTTGTTTCAGCAAAGAATAAAATATAGTCAGTGTCTGGAACCACAGAGGACTCGATTCTTACTAATAGAAAATTTGGTAGCTTCTTGGACGTCAATGGCTACATCTTGAACAGTATAATTTGTTGGAGCTATGACAGCTTACTCCAAAAAATAATCTGGCTTCTCGTGCCTTCAATTTCATGGTGTTTTATAATGGATAAAACGTTAGTGGCCTTGAAGATGACTCGATTTGAAAGGGCAGGAAAGCAGATAATATAAATCAACAGAATGATCTACCTTGTTTTGGGTTTGTTTTACTTCAAGTTTGTTTTCAGAATGGCTTTTATATTGTTACCTTTTAAACAAGTAGCAAAATTCACGTTACTTTAGTATTTGTGGTCTAGCCCAAAACACATATCCAATGTCTCTTGATAAGTAACCCCTGAGTGGGGTCAGAGGAGGAGGACTTTCCTGAACATTGCATTGGCAGGCAGATAGATGAGAGCATGGGGCAGCAGGGCAGATACACAGCACCACTGGTGGTGGGCACCTTAATTCCTGTAAACTCTGTCTGTGTGCCTGCCTCATTGACAGCCATTCTGGGTTCAATGACCATATGAAAGTATGTTAGACAATTTTCTATTCTATAGTTGAGAGTTTTATGAGCCAGCTGCCACTGACTGTAGTGTGGCAATCAAAGCAGTATCTTCACAGTATAACACAAAGCCAATGTTAATACCCTGTTTGTCCCTACCACTATAATATACCTTACTTTCTTCATCTTAGGCTGCTAAAATAGTCAGATTTCACTAACAGTCACTCATAAGTAAAATTAATGATTCCAGGCTCAACAGCACTTTTTTTGCTTTCTAGAAGCTCTATCCAATCTTGTGCCTTTGTCAGTCTGTTTCTCTGAAATACTACTCACAGATCTTACATATATTTTCAAGAGGCAATAGTGATGTGTGTTATTTCACAGCTATTTCAAACTCTTAGACAAGTGCAACTTATTTTCATTCTATGTCTATTTGCAACACTCTTTTAGGTCTCACTTATTTCTCTGTAGACAGTAATTTATCACCTCTATTGCTTCATTTTGAAACTGCAGACCTCTCTGTAGACACTAGTCACTGGACTGTGTTTGGCGAGAGCTATAAATACTCTAATTGCCTATATGTTTCTCTGCTGAAGGTGAACTTTTGAACTACAAAAATGAACTAAATTTTCTGTACTTTTCTTTGCAGAAGGAACCACTGGCCAATTTCATCTTTCAGCTGTACTTCAGGTCACTGATATTCCAGAACAAAAACAACATAATATGGAGGACATGTTCAGAAATTTTTAGCGTTATCATAACATATATTTAAGTACAGTGGCTAAACCTTTAGATGCATAGAACAGAATTTAACACATTTTATGAAGTAGGTATGACTGAAATAATTTATTCTGTGCATGACTAATTATGAAAATTGGGTATTTCAAAGAAAAACAGCATCAATTTGTCCAAAAGATTGTTTAACTTGATTTAATTTTTTTTACTTAATCAGGTTGCCAAACCTTCAAATAAGAACTTGCCCTTGGCTTTATTTATCTTTCATATATATGAATTTATAGGTCCAGCTTTCATAAAAAGAAATACTAGTCTATTTCAGATGCAAATAGAATTCTTTTTATTTGCCAAAAAAACATACTTAGTAAGCACCTGAGAAAAACATTATGTAGTCTGCTAGATGAAAATGAGACAATTGTTGGCAATATGACAGTTGATCGGTTAATACTATCTTGATTAAAATTAATCCAGATTTCAATCTTAAAGTAAAGTACAATACAATAGACACAGTATTTCCTAGAAAAATTAGTAATATTGCTCCATGTATCTTAGCTACTAGGGGGCTTTCAAAATCTGACATAAAAAATGAAAGACACAACAGAGACTAAACAATTTAGAGTGTGTAGAAACCTCATGCATATTTCAAACCATGTAAAAAATAAGGGTTTTTTTTTCTCTTTTTTAGAATGTTATTTCCAATTTTTAATGGTTGCACTAAGTGAAGTTTCATGTTGATCACTGGTCTGGCTTTCAACTGCCTAACAAAAAGAGAGATAATATAGGCTGGTACAATACATAACAGAATTAACTGTGAATCTCTGCAGTTTCTTGTAACAGTATTACTTTTGTAGCATTCTGGTCAGCAAATAAGCCTGCTGAAATGAGCCAAATCTTCATTATAAATGAGCCAAGCTCCCCCAGGCTCACTGTAATTCTCTGTGTTATTAAAACCAATAGGGTTGCATTGATTTGCATTGCTGAGACTGTCTCTTTGTCTTTCTACTATATCAAATTGGTTATTTAACAGAACACTAAGGTTTAGATGCACTAATTCTAGCTGGAAGTAATTTGGTAAAACCTGAGGTTTGCACAGATAGGAGAAATGAGATTATATGCTCCTTATGATTATGTACTTCTACAATTTGCATGACAAATATTAGTAAGACCACCTTGCATCAGTTTCACTGCAAGTGTTGATCTAAGTAAAAGATTTCCAGCAATAAATTTCTCATTGGCTGTGTTTCCAATTATAAATAGAAAATTATCTGCTGTGCATCAATTAACAGCAGTGTTGTTTGTTGCCCTTCCACAATTTATTTATAAATTAACACTTTTTTGCCCTCACATATTCTGTTATTGAAACTCCAGCACCATTTCTTGAAAACTGGATAATTGTAAATTCTTCAGCAGCCTACTGATGCCCTTTGACTGCTTATTCCTTATTGTAAACTAGAAAAACACTAAAATGTTAGGATCTTAATTTCTTTCTTTTCCAGTTCTTTTGAGGGGAAAAAAATAGATAAATTTTACTCTCTTTTACATTAATCTTGCTTTGTACAGTTAGAATGTACCAGATAAGATAGAAGAAATAACCCAAAACTCAAAATATAATGCGTAGTACTGGATAAGCCTATGACAACTAAAGAACTATGAAGAGACAGTTTACCTGAATAGGCAACCTTATTCCACTGTATATCCTCCATAAGCTTGGTCGATAAGGATCTGTTTCCTGGCACTGACCTTTAATACTTCTTTAAGGTACTGTTTCTCATTTAGCAGTATCACTATAATCATATGTCTTTTCATGTGTCAAGGAAAGGAGCTTCTGAATGAATACTATGTTCTTAAAACAAAAACGTGTCTGTATACCAGCTCCAGCCTTTCTGCCTACTTTGAAAATGTCCTAAAAAGCCTTTATTAGTAGGCTGCTC
This sequence comes from Dendrocincla fuliginosa, assembly GCA_035047845.1. NCBI lineage: Eukaryota > Metazoa > Chordata > Aves > Passeriformes > Dendrocolaptidae > Dendrocincla > Dendrocincla fuliginosa. The sequence continues at coordinate 40,838,867 of JAWWMO010000096.1, read as the reverse complement.
TAGGAAAGAAGAACGTTTTATCTACGCAATATCTCTTATTCCAGATCCACTCTTATTTCAGAAGGAAAATGATCTTGGGTAGCAAGCCATGTGTAGCATTCAGAGCTGTCCTTTGGTACTGCAGAGTTTGTAGATCTTAGACATTTATGACAAGAGTTGCAGAGCTGATCCAAGATGAAAGTATTTAAGTGCACAACAGCAAATTTTTCAGAAGTCTACTTGCATTTTACAGTAAATCTATAAACCTAAGCAACTGCAGGGGTAACAATGTTACAAATTACTTAAGGTCTGGTTTGTACTTCAGCAGATGATTACTGAAGGCTTCCAAGATGGAGATGTTAAAAGATTATGATACTTGATAGCAGGAGACTGTTTACTTGTCTGCCTTGAAAACTTAAATTTTACAGTGGGTGTACTATGCAAACAGTTAGGAAAGGGGAGAAATCTCCATCAGAGATGTTTTCAGAGCCCATTACACCTAAGCACTGAGCACAGGAAGAAGAAATGGGAGGTGACAGTGGTTGGATGTTTTCTCCTGCAGGGAAGGGGGCACCTTCTGCTGACCTGTCATGTTGTCACAGGTGATTTCCTGATTGCCAGGTGCTCAGATATGGGGTGTTAGAGAGATACTTTCAAGTTTTGTCTGAGTCTCAGACTAATACTCCTTGTTGGTCATACACATGGTAAATAGTGGTGCTGTCAAGGGATACTTGGACTAAATGCAAAGGTTCTACAAAATTCTGGAGGAAAACAGAACTACTGGAGGTGAGTGGAAGCCTGAGCAGTGTTCACCTACATCCTACAGATGAAAACGAAAGACTTGAGTTGAAAAGGACACAAATTGTAAAATAACAATTGTCTGAAGGACTGCTGTTTCAGACAGCCCTTTGGTTTTTATAGTCACGAGTCCCTGTCTGATAAATTAAGATCACTATAAACAGAATGAATCTGCTTGACAAAGTGTAGTAAGCACACCTTTTACAACATGCATACCAGCCTGGTAAAAAGGATTTTAAACTAAGTAGAAGGAAGTCTGATGATAGCTGTTTGCAAGTAACTAAAGAAGATCATAGCTGATATATGCAGAAGTTAGGAGCAACGGAGTTTTTGGGAAGGATGAAATACGTTGCAAGAAGACTCACTTCAAGTGCCTGCACACAAATGAACACAACCTTGAAAACAAACAAGAGGAGTCAGATCTCTGCATTTTGTCACAGACCTATGCCACCATTAAAATGACTAAGATACTCTACAGTGATGGAGTTCCCTGATGTTGGAATACAGGCTGTTCAGAAAAGACAGGCAGAGATGGCAAGGATGAGTAGATTGCCCTGCATGTGAAGAAAGAGTTCAAATGTACGTCTTTAATGGGATAGACTACAGACTATGTGAATCATTCCAGATAATAATGGTGACATGGTGGGAGTGTTTTTACACAGAGTAAATAAGTGGTCAAAGACTTCTTCAAAGCACTGGAGGAAAGCTCAGAATCAAAAATCCTGGTTTACATGAGAGACTTTAAATCCCATTATTACTGGCAAGATACCATGATGAAGAAAATTTCTGTTTAAGATATCTTGGTATGGAAAGATTTTCAACTGTACAGCTACTCAATGGGTCAGACAGAGTTGGCACACACAGTTGGATCTAGTATTCATTAATAAGGAGGAATTAATAGTGGATGTGATAACCACTGATTGTAGTAACCATGAAACAGTGAAGTTCTAGGTCCTAAGGAGAGAAGTTAATAAGAATAGCAGAGCACAGAGCCTGAATTTGTAGAAAACATTGGATTTTTCACAGAACCAGTATGGTAAGTCCATTGAAGGCAACACTGAAGGGCAAAGAAAATCTGGCAGGTCTTGAGAACAGTATTGTAAAATCACAAGAGCCATTCCTCTTTATGGAGAAGGGGTATACAATGTGACAAACACAATACTCACAAAAGCTGTGACATAATGAATGTGTATGGGACCTAGAAATGGGGACTGGCAACAAGAGAAAGAACCACTGCCTAGGTATTCCAGGATGGTATTAGGAAAACTTAGGTTCAGCACAGCTGAAACCTTGTGAGTGACGTCAGGCGCAAAAGGAAGAGCTTCTACTCTCACTCTAACATTAAAAGGCAAAAAGAGGAAAATGTGTTCATGCTCTAGTGGGAAACAAATGGGGTGCCACACAGCCCAACCTGAAACTTGCACTGCTTGACATTTCTACCAGAGACCCAGTGAAGGTACTGAAAACAAGTACATCAAATTTACAGCTGTCACCAAGGGGGGAGCAGCCACCAAACTTGAGAGACAGTTTGCAGTCCCAGTAAGACCTGGACAAAAAAGAGTCTGACAAGACCCCATGAAAATTGAGCAATGAGGATAAGTCCTGCCCAGGGAAGGCAGAGCTAGGTGCAGGCTTGGACCAGCAGGCCAGGAATTAGCTCTGGGGGATGGTTATGGATCATTCTCTCTTCTCAGCACTTGTGAGAGTCTGTCATTAGAATAAATTCGGTGTTGTCCACCAAGGTGAGGGGGCTGTATCCCTTGTCCAACAAGGAGAGTCTGCAAGATTGGACCTATTTCAGTCAGTTGAAGAGAAAGCTCTTTAAGGCACCAAATAGCAGCCTGACAATATTTGCTTTCAAAAACACAGGACTGGCTCTGGTCTAGAGTAAGGAAGGAAAAATAGTCACCTCAAGGGCAGTCTAGCAGTGCAACTGCAACACAGACAGATTGAGCCATCTCCATCCTTTGAGTTTTCCAATAGTCAGCCAGGTATTAGAAAATTATTATTTAATTATATTTCTAATATTCTTTATATTATTTCTATTTTATAGATTATGTTTGTATAATATAGTATTATGTATTTTATATACTATAGTATTTATCTCATAAATCCATAATAAAATATTTACTCTATTTCTATATATTATATTATCTATTTTGTTATGGTTCTAATATTTCTAATAACCTGTGCAACCTGTTCAGAATTCAGTGTCAACCCTGCTTTAAGCAGGAGGTTGGACTAATGAGACCAGGTCCCTTCGAGTCCCAGTGATCCTCTCATTTTGTGATTTTCCTCCCTTGGACCTTTTCACCAAGCTGATAGACAGCAACTTATGTTTATTTTGTAATTCTTCTTAAAAAATATTGCAGTTGAAATCACTGGTAATATTAAGTTCAAAAATTGGGGGGGGGGGGACGGGACTGGGGGCGTGGAATAAAAGTGAAGTTCTATGTATTGAAACATCATCTTGACTACCAATAACATCTTTCTATTAATGGTCCCACTGGTACAATGTCTAAAAGCAGATTAGAACAGTGAGAAAAAGACTAAAGAATAGACAATTTAATCAGAAAAGGGCAACAAAAGTAGAGGTTAAACCTTAATTTAATCATGCAATTATGTTAAACAGTCAAAAAAATTGTCTGAGGTTGTAGGTAACAATGCAGTGACTATGTGTGTTGCACACCCAAGGGATACTGCACTGGCATTGACCTGAGGGGAGTCACATCCTGTTCAAAACTTGAACTAGGTCTTCAGGAATTAATGAGTACACCAAAGAGTGGCCAGAAAGGTCTAGGAGTGCCATAAACCAAAAGAGGAAAGACCCTTGTAGGGAGAAAAGGTAAGAAACAATGCAAGGTCCCAGGACAGGTACTTGCAAGATGAAGAAAAAGCTTTAGAACATAAAATGGGACTGTCAAAATGAAAATGAAGTGGGCATACTAGAAAGAATGAAAGAAAAAGAGCAGATCTAGAAGACTGAGAAAATAACATTTTTTGAGTAGGCTGGCGTCAGGAAAAAAATGAAAAAATTTTGATCCAAAAAACATAATCACAGGATCCAATATCACTAGTGTATGTGGATAGCTTCTTTCTAATGATATGGATGAATGTGACAGGGAAGTGCTTCATTTTGGGCTGGTACACATTCATCAATGGACATTAAGCAACATGAAGTGTGAGAAAACTTGGCTTGTACTGCGAGCAGTCAGGTTTTGTTTTTTGATCCTGAGTCACACACAGGAGATACTTCTTTAAAAGTGTCAAATGAATAAGTAGAAGCTGAAAAAAATAAAGAAAACGAAGGAAATAAGTTTTAAAATATTTGGGCTGTCAAACTCAGGATCTTGATGTCTACAGAAAAATATATTCCAGACATCTGAAAATGTGCTTAATGCTGTTACTATCTATGTGTGCCATCAGTTTCTATGTCCTTATCAAAAATGCTGCTCCTTCGGAAACTCAGAAGTTGGCTTGTTTATTTATATATATCTTCATTGCTTCTAAAACTGTTTTTTCATTAAACTTATTAATTTTTAAGATGTGACATGTCAAATGGTTCCAAAGCTTACCTATTTCATTTCTTTGCTTTACTGAAGGAAAATGGAATTGTTTTAGAGTTAAAACTGCAAAATCTATTCAGATGTATTCATTCTGAAGTGCCTTTTCTTTCTTCCCAAAACCAAAGTTTAGGTAATTCTTAACTTTTTCAGACAAACGTTTTTCAAAGAAGCATACTAGAAATCATATTAAAATTTATGATCCAAGTGGTTGTAGCCATGTTGTCTCCTGTAAAAAAACATTTCTGGGTTTGCTGTGAAACTAGTACATGGTTATACTATGTATTTACAGTTAATCTATGACTTAAAATATGATACTTCTGCTGCAGACATTAAAATGTTTGAGGATTGTTAAAGCAGAAATTATTAAATTCTCAATTTGAACCATTTGTTTCATGCGATCTTTCACGGTATTATCCATTTCAGTTACCTAACAATGCAACATTACACTGTGATGATACATGTAAATGGGCAAAGTTTGCTACTGAGGGGGGCCCAAGCCCTTTCCAAGAGCAAGCACAGGGCAAAGTCCCAGATTCTCCCTGTATGTAGCATAGAGCAGCCAATGGACTTATGGTGCTGTGACACCCTTGCAATGATGGGGACACAAGGCTGGAAGGTGAAGGTGTCAGAAAGGAACAAGGTCTGGCTGCTACAGCAAGGGAGCCGGGAGCTGAGGATAAATGCCAGCCAGCCTGAGCTCAGGCCTGGATGCTGAGCAGCTGCAACATGGCTCAGACAGGGGCAGTGGGGACAGACTCTGCTGAAAAAGAGCTCCCCAGGGAAGGAAGGCACCCCTAGCTTCTGGCTTGTCGTCAGTGATGGAGCTGACCTTAACTTGTCCTGCTTAGCACCTTAACATATGCTATTGAGCCCCTAAACTTATCCCATTGAGGTTTCCACAAAAGAGTATGCACCCAGGGTGCTGATAGAATGCAGGATCCTACTCAGATTTTTCACAAACATTTCAGAGGTTTTGCCAGCTTTACAGGAGTTGCTAATCTTATATTTTGCCTTTTCATTTCCTTAGCAGAAGCACTACAGCTTCTATTGAACTTTTTTTCTTTTTTTGGAGGAGACAGGTGTAGGAATGGTTAAAACAATCTTGTTTCTTGACTTTGAATGTGAAAGCCACATCAAGTCAGAGAAAAGAAAAATGCTGTTTCACATTTTAAGAGTATACACATCACATGTCACGACAAATCTCAAGAAATACTGACGTTTTCAAGAGGTAAATGTCTTGCAATACTATAGGATCCAGCAGCAAACTCTAGCGTATCTGCCATCTCAGGCAGTTACTTTCCATTAAAAATACAAGTTTAATTTTAAAAATGATTGCAAGAAGTACCTTTTTTTCCAGTACTCTTCTCCTGACAACTTGTCTGCACTTTCAGTGAACATTATTTTACATGTGTGTAGTTATAGAACATAGAAATAGTAAGCCATCCATGTTAACAATAACAATTTCTTTATGAAACACTAGAACTATACATCCTGTTCGGTGAATCAAAATGTCAGTTTTATTTACAAATATCTCAAATTATAATTCCCTGTTCAAATGAAAATATGACAATGGTTTCCCATATTGATTTTAATACTCGCAGAATTTAATAAATTAAAACCAACTTTCTTTGAATTTTATTATATAACATATATGGTTTCATTTGGGAAAATTTTATTTTCATGTTTTCACACCTGGTTAGAGATGAGGATTAAATGTGCTATCATAATGCATTTTTCCTAAAGAAAGATCCCCTGCATCACTTAGATTCCTTAGTGAGCCCAAATTTTCTGACTATTTGTGTTTATGCTGAGGTGCTTAGACATGGGAAGGAAAAAGATATATTTAAAAGGTCGGTTCTGACTCCTCTTCAAAACCCACACTTATCGTTGAAGTTTGTTTAATTTTTCATATAATCAGTACTATTTTTTTTTCTATTGGAAAGGAAAAAGAAATGAAAACCAATTTAAAGCTGTCTTTGTAAACCTCAGGCTTACTTTGTGAACAGGTTAACTAATAATGGTACTTACAAGGAAAAAGAAAACAGAAAAAAAAATTCAAACCAACACTAACAAAAAGTGTAACATAAAGACATTTAAGACCTTGCCAAGATCGACAGGTAGTGTAAATTATGAAACAGTTACCACCAGTTGAAGATGAGGCTGCTACCTTCATTTCAGATGCTCATTTGCCAGCTGCCAAATTCATACACTGGACTGCTACAATATTCAGCTGAAAAATACTTGCAGCGTAGTGTCATCACACCAGAGGAGACACACAAAGAATAGTAATAATACCAAATTACTTCTCATGCAACTTAGGCAAAGTTTACAAAATCTACTTTTTCTAGGGGTCTATGTGTCTTGTGATTGTGGAATAAAATTTTTAGTGAACTGTGGTAACTCTGAAAATTCATAATAGTTCTAAAACTTTGTAAATCTTAGTAAAGATAGGTCCCAGAGAACTGATGTTTGACTGTACAGCTAATGGCAAGAGGTTAGTCAGAATCAGTAGCTCAACTTTCATCACCACTGAAGCACAAATAGAACTGGCTGGATTTTCATAACCTTCTCCAGTAGGTCAGGCTGTAAACCACAGCTAAACTCTCTTTTCAGGTCTTTTAGTCCACGCAGGCAATTAGTGAGCTAGGGGTTCACATGTTGACTTCTTCCTCATTACCTTACTTTCATAGACAAGCCCTTTATGAGCAGAGTCACAGAAACACAGATGTTGTGCATTTGGATAATCTCCAAGGTCAAATCATTCCAGACACAGTAGGGGAGCAGGAGTCTCTAAAGGCATGAATATCAAAATGAAAATTATAAAAAGAATTGTGTTCCTTCAAACTGTTCAGCAAGATTTCCAACAGGAAACCCAAGAAAACATCTTGGGGGCAAAGAAGGGGAATGATCCTCAATGCTGAAGATCTAGTAGTGTGTTGTAAAACATTCACAGGTGTTTTCTGTGCAGAAGGTTTACAAAAGTTCTAAATAATGTCCACCATTTTAGGGGGAAGTTTTATGATGCAGGAAACTCCTGTCAGTATATCTGCCTGGTCTATTTTACTAGGGCTTTGTCCAAAGAGCAGGATTTATGCCTTCTAAGTATATTATGAATTTGCTGTATTTGCTAAATATTTATAGCTAAAACCTATATGTTTCTTCTTTGAACTTGGAGATATTTTCAGAAAAAAAACCAAAAGGTTTTTACTAGCTGTGGTTTACCTTCTGAAGTGGTAACAGTGAATTTGTGTCACACGTGTTCCAATAGACATGTTCAAAGAGAAAAAATTTACTTTGGAAAAAAGCATAATAAGCTAGAGAATAAGCCAAGAGAATATAGGCTAAAATGGAAAATGAAATGAAAGTCAGAACAGGAAAGAAGTTCATTTAAGGATTAACAAGATTTCACTTCTGGAAACTGAAGATGGAGAAGTGCGATAAAAGCCGAGGTCCCACAATGAAGCAAGTTATAGCATGTTCAGTTATATAAGGGACAGGGGGCAAAGTTCACTGCTGTGTTGCACGGCAGATTGTCAAGAATAAACACCCAGAAAAGCTGTTTCCATGTTCTGCCAGAATCGGATGCATTCTTGTATTTTGACCCGCCTATACGGAAGCAGAAGAAGGAGCAGGCAATCCACTTTCTGCCTGATGTCAGTTACACTGTGGTTGAAGCTTTACCCAGAAAACTTGTTAATATTTTGCCTTGGTGCCAGTTAAGATGTTTCTTGGCAAAATATTTTCACTTTACTGAAATCTATTCTTATTGAAAGCTCAGAAAGAGAGTTAGACCTTGAATAAGGTCATTTTTGCTCAGTGAAAGTTGTCCTTGCAAAGACAAAAGAAGCATTTTGTTCATTTCAAAGTTGGGGTTTATTCTATTTCTTTGTTTCATTACCCTTCATAGCACCTGCTCAGAACTTAACATTTCAGGAAATTCCAATATGTTCATTGCCTTTTCATCTTAGTATCAAAATAAATAGTTAAACTAAAAGCTGTAGGTTTGAGATTAGAGTGTTTCATTTTATAAATAACATATCTTAGTCACTTACTTCAGCCTGATCTTGAAAATGTCAACTGAAGAATTTAAGTGTCTGTTAAATGTGATTTTCCCAAGTGTTCTTTGTCTGTTGTCAAGTGAGCCTTTCTTTGCAAGTAATTAAAAAAAAAAAAAAAAAAAAAACACAATCCTTCGCATTTGTTCTGTTTTGAATTCAAGTATTTGTCTCTGACCTTTGCTAAAACTTGTAAAATCACAAGGAGATAAGCATGAAAGAAATCATGTGCTGTTCAAGTACTTAAAGTCCAGAGAAATGCACTGAAGTAGAAAGGGGATTAATAAAGGAAGGAGGGTGAGGCCAAGACGTACTGTGTTGGTAGAAGGATTAGCAAGCAGACTGAACCAGGAGACAAATTAACCGTGTTTATTTCGAGTTAGACACAGCCACAGGACTTGCAGAAATAGAACAGAATCTCAGCAGAGGAGAGGTACCAGGAAGAGAGAACAGGTACAATGGATGAAACAGTGTAACTTCACCTCTTGATTGAGCTGTCATTAGAGA
>JAWWMO010000096.1:40795527-40806506 GCA_035047845.1 Dendrocincla fuliginosa | reverse complement strand
GTTTCCTGGGATAGAGGGGAGAACTAACAAGAAGCAAGAGGACAATTCCTAAGTTATGGAATGCACAAGCTTTTACGTGGATCTTTGCATTATGGGAAGTAATCCTAAAAGAATTTAAACAGCTTTAACAGGTGTCTCAGTGTCAAGCTACTTTCCCATGGCTTCACTGTGCTAGGAATTTCAGTGTGTGGACCTTCATTCATATATACAGAACTGAAGAGCACCCTCTCTAGAGACTGAGCTAATGGATGCTGGTAATAATATGCCTTAGCTTCTGTTGAAATGGTGTTGAGCTTTGGTGATACATATATTTTGTCCTTTATGACTGTGATTCTTTGTCTTTGAGTTATGCCTTGAATGTGTGACCAGTTTTTTCTGTTCAGAATATAGCTAACTTGAATTTTTTTATACTGAAGTATAGAAATGAGCATAATATTGATGATAAACATATAATTAAGAATAACCCTGTCTTCCACTTCTTACATGACAAATGTGTAGAATACTTTACATCTACACTGATAAAAAAAAAAAATAGGAATGAGCAGTTTGTTCCCTAACATTTTGTTAAAACTGAAAATATACACCCTAACAATACTCAGTTTCATGTGATACAAAAGTTTCAGGATCTTGAACATCTTCATGGTTCCAGATAGTAGTAATACATCACAATTGGCTTACAAGCCAGGAAGTTTAAACTGGCAATCCAAGCTGAACAAAGAGAAATTTGAATGGCTTTGCAAATCATGCTCTCCTTAATGAATCTGTCTCATAAAAAGAATCTTACACTACTCTTTTTTTATTGGTTAGATTGACACAACTGTATGTGCTATTATTGTGGCTCTCCTTCACACTAATGCTTTCCTCTTTTAATTTCTATTATTAAATGTATTTAATTGCTATTATTTTACCAATAAACAAACCCCATTTCATTTCAATATAATATGAAGATGCTTCCATTGTAAGCATTCAAGGCTAAGGTAGGGTGTGGTATCTACAGCTTACCTAGCAAGTTTGATCTAAATGGCTTCTGCTTGAACTGAACACTAAGTAGCTATGTTGGCATTTCTCACACAATTAGAATGACTGTGCTCCCAGGAGTAGTTCACTGAGCATATGAGCTCCTTTTAGCAATCCTTCAAGCCTGAGCAGAGTCACATTTTCAGCAGTCTGATTCTATGCCCAGCAGAAGCAATAGCCCTTTCTTAAAATACAGTTTTTCTTCACCTCAGTCCATCTTGGACAAATATCTGAAAACTAATATGCAAACACTAACATGGGGCAAAAATGACTAGTTCTTAGAAAACTTATTTGTTTCAGCTTCTCAGCAACCCACTGTATCTCAGAGGCATATCTTCAGTCTTTTAATCTTAATTTTTTCCACAGTCAAACCACTGAAGTGAAAAAATGTTTTTCATTTCTATAAATCTGTTAGAAACTCTAAACTGTTTCACAGTACTGAAACAATGACATGACCAAATGTCTGTCCCTTCCCATTAACAAGGCTGAAACTGGAACAATATTGGCATCACTAAAAGAGGAAGCAAGCTTCAAGGGGTAATATCATATCTCAGCTGGCCCAGAGGAATCAGTCAAGGCACTGACATCCTTTTGGCCTCTTGAGCACAGTCCACCTTCAACAACCTTGGGCAAGTTTATGTAGCCTGACATCTAGTAAAATAGTAGGTTTTCATGGCAGCTACTGAAATGTGATCAGGGAATTTTTGAGGGTTTGTGGGTTTTTTTTCTCTCTTTGTTTAATGGAGGAAAGGTTGCAGAGATGTGGAAACTCAGAGAAAGACTTTTTAACACACAAAAGAAAATGGAAGAGATACCAGCTAAAAACCAACTAAAAAACTGACAATTCCATTTTTCTATATTTGAATATATTCATTACTTTTTCTGCTCATAAAGTGTTGCTATTCTTCTACCACCTCTTGGCTTTCCAAGTAAAATATATGTAATTTAAATACAAAAGTTGTAGACCTAACTGTTGTCGAAAAGGGTGCCTTGTCAATGCTCAGCTGGCTTTCTCTACCCTGAACTCCTAAACACCTCAATGACTTATATTCTTTCATGTAACATGCTTCCTCAATTATCACAAGGTCTTTGCAATATACCATTGCAACCAAGTGCAATGAGAAGTCTGTCACTGACTGCTAGGACAGACAGATATCTGCTTTCGGCAAATCCAAATGTGGAATCAGGAGCCAGGACCAAAAGCAGAAAACACATCTTTTCTTCATTTCTACTGAGCCCTCAAAACAAAACAAAACAAAACAAAACAAAACTGAACTATAACAAAACAACTAAAAAGCATCATACACACCCAAAATATACCAAACCAAAAAATCCATAAACCAAAAACTTAGAAGTCAGGTGTAGGTTAAGGAGACAGGAAGAGACTGAGTGGAAGGGAAACAAGCAGACAGAAGATGAGAAGTGTTATCAAGTGAAATGTGAAGGAGATTATGAAGAATACAACTGCTGGAGACTGAGTTAGAAAGGATCTGGGTTTAATCAAAGAGGCATGGAAAATAAACAGCTTCTTAGTCTTACATGATTGTTCTTATTGGCATGGAGTCATAACAGGGAATTTAACAGATGCTGGCCTGTAAGTGGAAGAGCAGAAAGAAGGAGAAAGGGGATTTTTTTTATTTTTTAGCAACATGGTCTAGTGGAGGATGTCCCTGCCTATGAGAGAAGGGGTGGACTAGGTCTCTTTAAGATCTCTTCCAAACCAAACTATTCTATGAGTTTACGATATTATTGGACTTGGACTGGCACTTCATTGGCAGAATGGAAATTAGACATTCATCAGTAAGCTCAGGGCTAACAGAGTAAGAAAATTAAGATTGAAACAACAAAGATTAAATGAGGGCAGGAATTGAAAGACATGGGTGAGAGAAAGTATGTTGAGTCAGGAAGCAATTAAATGTGAAAAAGTAAGATGTGGTTGAAACCAAAGCCTGTGATCACATAATTAAATGTAATACTCAGAATATAGAACAAGGTTGTTTGAATTGCGCTTCACAGAGTTATATTTATTCTTGCAACACTTTCCAAACTTCTGAGTGCTTAATTTTTGAGACTAGTACTGGAGTGGATACATACTTCTGCACGAAAAAGTAATTTTCTTAACAAGGAAAGAGGTCGCAGGGCTAAATCTTAACTGAAAACTTACACTTCCCAGTGACTGCCCTTTAATTGCACTTGTTATAGCAGAAAATGTGTACTGAGTTCCAGTGTTATTATCCATATGGTTAGAATGTTGTCATATATGCTACAGAGGTCTACTGTTTTGCCATGGATATTAATCTTGGAGTAAGAAAAGACTGAAGGATTCATTTGCAAGAGCATGTTTATCCCATAACTTACCTTCCTAAGTCTTTTTACAGAGAAATATTTCTTATATACATAATAGAAAGAAATTAAGCTGCAGTAATAGCCATGATAATGTAGATAGTAAAGCAGAAAGAAAAGTTAAATCAAAGCAACAGCTTTTCACAATTCAAAATTGTAGAATCATAGAATTTTTTTGGTTAGAGAAGAGACCTTCAAGATCAAGTCCAACAGCTCACAGCATGGACTGGAAGAGACCCAATGATTGAGCCAGATGCAAGGAATCTGACCAAATAATTAAAAATCACTGTAGAACAGCTGTTTTCCACACCAGCACTATCCACTTGGGGTGCACTGATGTTGGCTGAGACCCTGCTGACAAAGCAAGATGGGGCTATACAACTGCCAGGTTGTGCCAGCTAAAGCTGAAGATACAAAGGCACAGATGTACCTGTACCTTAGCAAATGAACAGAAAGATTAAAACACAAAACAGAGTACATTCGAAACATAGACTTTCTAGACATTTATATTCCTGGCACCCACAAAGATTATTTGGATTATTGAGCCAAAAAGAACTGCTACAGCTCACGGCCAAGACTCAAAACTACAACGGAGAATGCAGTGCTCCTGACACATTCTCAAAAAAAAAAAAAAAAAAAAAAAAAAAGGAAGAGGAAAAAGAGAGAGATAGTAGAAGGTTGGAATGTTCCTATCTCCACAGGACAAGTTCTCCAAAATCATTTCTGTTTTGTTTGTAAGAGTAAGCAGTAAACTGAATAATGTATGGTTTCTGAGACCACTGTACTGTACTATCAGACAACTTGCCTGCTCCTATTCTTTACAAGTTGCTAAGGAATTTTTAGAGGAAGGTGCTGATTTTACTGTTTATCCTGCTAGAAGGACTGAAAGTTGCACCTATAAAAAACTAAACAAAAGCTGTTGTGTAGGCAAGAGCATTTTTGGTACTTCAGTGGGATACACTTGATGCTTTCCCAAGCATACATGAGGATTATGTGAGGAAAGACCATTTGGTTCTGGGTCTCTCAAAGGTGGTTGAGTTTTCAGTAGCATGGAAACTCCTTCCCTTTGTGACAGAGATAGACAGATTATATTTTGGAAGGAAAGGACCAGAAACTGAACTACTGATAACCTCTGACAATAATAAAATACTTCATAATTCTACATCCCGATAAGCAGGAATGAGGCTTGAAAAGTTTCTAATGAGAAACCACGTTGAATTCACTCTACAGATAGCGACATGATACATGCAGACAGGAAGCGATTTTCCGGAAGGCCTCAGAACACCTGAAGAGAGAACCAAGGTTTCCTGAATGCTAATTCAGTATTATTTGACTGCATTATGCATATGCACCAAGCTTTCTCCCCTGAGGTTTTTTTCCCTCTTCAGGACCAGAAGCACTCTTCAGGTAACATGTTTACATCAGCATGTCACAGACAAAATATTGTCCACACAAATTTTCTCTAACTAATGTATTAGATATCTTTCACCTGATCTTTCCACTGTGTATGCTGGATGATGTTTTCTCAAATCACGCTCAGACTGAGATTTTTAACAGAATAAAACTAACGGTGCTTGTGTGTAGGTCCACCTTGGTTAGCCCTAAACATGAAAATGGCTCTAGCAAAATAGCGGTGTCTGGAAATGGTGTTGCAATAAAATAATATTCGATTTCATAGCAAAACCAATCCTCATATTCAAAGTTTATGTTATGATGCATCTGTGAAGAAGGGCAGACAATTAATGGATTTAGAAATACAACTAGGCAGTTCTCTCATTTCCTCCTGTAATGTGTCAGAACTTCAAAAGATGAGCATGATTCATAGGATGTTGTTATTCTTCTCCTTCCTTATATGTCAGATCTGACTGATTCTATAAGTTTGTTTTTTGATGTAAGTGTGATGTAACCCACTGCTTGGACATGATGTGAAGGTTTTGGCATAAATGTAAGGGACACTGGAAGTTTTTTGTGCCAGAAAAAAGAAAGTCTAAAATTTAGATTGTTGCATCAACTAGAGGTCTCTTGTTCGTTTTATTAGTAAAAAGTTGCACACATTATTATTTTTACAACAGCTAAAGGACTTTATTTTGTTGGTGCACTGGAAACACAGCTCAGTTAAATAGTTTTTCAATTGGAGGCTCAAAAAATTGGGGAGATCTGTAAATGGTTTCTTAGGCTTGTTTCACTCTCTGGCCTGAATAAACTACTGTCAGCATAGTTAAAGCTATTGTGCAGTGACTTATCTTTCTGCAGGAAAATATTAGAGAGTCTACAATTGGGAAAAAAATATTAAACCCCTGAACTTGGAGGTTGTTGAGATGGCTTCATGCTCTTGAGTGTTGCAAAGAGGTCTACATACAGTCTCCAGTGTTGTTAACAGCCTTATATAATTCAATGCCTCTGTAACTCTGAGAAAAAATCCTATCACAGCCTTTAAGGTTTTTATATGAAGCTTGACCCATAGATGTAGTTCAATGTTCCATGTATTTTTAAAGTAATGTGGATTGTATACATGGTATTTACAATCTCTGTCTAGTAGCAGTAATGGCTAAGGAAATCATGTATGTTCATGAGCAAAGCAGTAGAGAAAGAATAGTAATTCTTTATATATGCTTCTATGTTCTCTATGTGCAATGACTAATGCCTCTGAAGTCAGTAGGAGGCATTGGTACAAGTTGCTGCGAACACACTGAAAAACTGGACCATCTCTGTATGCCTTCAGTTCTGATTCATCTGGGCTCTTGTACAAGGCTGTGAAACAGCAAGTGCAGCAGTCTTATCTCCTTCCTTTAAAAAAAAAAAAAAAGCCAAGAAAATAATAATCTGTGTTTCTGAATGTTGTTGCTGTGTTCCTTTTTCTGTTCTCTTCTCCCAGACCATGGCAAGAAGTTTCAGAAATGGGATTAATAGATTTTAGAAGGTGTCACTGAGATAGTGTGTCAAAACTGACAAAAATAAAATGGCCTGCTACCTTCTCACCACCATGTTCATGTTCCACTATTTCCTAGACTTTGGACACAGGGCATTGCATAGCAGTGTTATTCTTCCTGATGCTGCTGTGGAGGTAATAGCCTGTCAGTGCAAGGTGCCCTTGATAACTACTTCAGACTTACACAGTTCTTTTTCTTACAGCTGCATACAGTCGAATTTGGGGAAGACTTACTTTGGGGTGAACTTCTACACACTGAATGCCCCAGATGAAAGTTCTGACTTTGGTTGGTATGATCCAAACTTCTCCTATTCTATAAACATGAACCAGGCTTTATTTTGCTACTGGATTTGAGAAATAGTCACCTTGATGGTAATTAATACCTTCTGTTAGTCTACCTGACCTTACTCATCTGCAGTGGTTCTTTACCCTAGAGTATCTTCATTACTCCTAAGGGACCTACTTAAAAAGCTCAGCATTACCCTCCCCGAGCAGGAGTCACGCAATGTGACACAAAAGCATGACCAATGAACATCCCTCTCAAAGTACCTCACCCTCCTCTGGGTGTTGGTTTGAACAAATAATGATTGCTTCCCAGAAGCATCTGACAAAGAATATTGTCATTGTAAGGTAACTGGTTGAAAGCAGGAAAGGCAGGACTCCTGTCTACCACACCCTGTGTTGTCAAGTACCTGGAATTCTTTTAATGCTTCTGCAGCCTTTGAAGACAAGATGAAGGACCCATTTCTGTAGTCCATACTTTCCCATAACCAAGGAAAGGTTATTGTGAGAAATACATTATCAGAATGAGGAATAATTTCCACAAAACTGGCTGTCCTCTACCAAATTAATTTTTTTAAAATCCCTTAAATAGTCACAGTCTGATAGGACGTAACTGCAGGTTAAATATCAACCAAACTTTTTGCTGTACTATAAGAATCTGTCTGACACTGTCAATAGATTAAGGAAATAGTAAACTTATATAGGCTTAAGGTACCTGCTGGCTACCTTCCAACATATTCTTCCAGAATAATTTTTATAAAGGGGAACTGACAATGTCAATACATGAGCATTCGGGTCAGTATGGCAGAGCATTTTATGTTGACCAAAATGTTGAGGTCTGTCTGATTGCCCAAACAGTCAACCAAAAACCTTGAGTAGTCTCTGGATTGGGCTAATATTTTCAACATCACTGGGTCAAATTCCTCTTGGGCGCACTCTAGCTGAGGGAGGGCATAACTATAAGTGTCCCACTTTTGATCTGGCTTTAGGAAAATTCCTACATTTTAGGATCATATTACAACTATTTTTTCACTCTAAGACATCTTAAAGACTTTATTGACTAGAAATTGAAAAGAAATGTATTATAAACAATCTGAGTTGCTGTATCTCAACCCTTAAGTATAATATCGCTGTAAATAAATTTGCTTTTGTTTTATTGTTTCTTTCCATTTTGAAGTCTAGCACTCTTCAACATGCATCATCTTTTGTGGAAAGAAAAAAGAAGGCATAAACTGAGAAACAAGCCTCTTCCTGATCAAGTTGTCCATTGTTGTCCTGCTTCAAGACTTTTGCCCTCTTATTTCCAATGTGATTAGGCTACAGCAATCATTCAGGAGCTAAATCTGCAAAGAACTACCATTAAAATAAGGATCCCACCTTACAGGCTTGAAAGTAGTAATCTGATTAAAATGTATGTAAAATAATTTCATTTTACTTTCAAAATGTTTAACATAACATCCAGTCTCCAATTTCTTATGTAAAATCATGGTTTGACCTAAGGCAAGTTTAAGGCCATGCTCAGTAAAGTCATGTGAAGAGGCTTTTATTCCTTCACTCTTAAACCCTAAAGGATATGAAAATGAAATGGTGTGACAACAGAGAGTCTGTCCAACAAGAGGCTGAATAGCTTTGACTTTTACATACACAAGTAATTCATATTTTGTTGGACTGAAATATCAAGACTCCCAGCTACAGAAAGAATGAAGTATTTGATAGAAGGATTTGGCAAGGTGCTCAAAATGGTGACTATGTCTATCTGAACTTAGAACAAAAGCAAACAAAAAAAATAGCTAGCAAAAACTCATCTAAATGAACTTATTTAGAGATTCAAACAAAAGACTCAGAAAGTTCTGTCCTGCAAAGAGTGGACAGCACAGGGCTGAAAAAACCAGGGTGATGCAGGAGGACTACAGAGATACTGTTTGCCGCTGTAGAGAGTAAATTCATGTGGCCAAAGCTCAGTTAAAGTCCAAACTGAATTCATTCATTCATTCATGGCTAGGCTTTGCGAACTAAGATTCACAAGGGCTCTACCCACGCTTGCTACAAGCACGCTGGTGGCTAAAAGGGCCAATGCGAGATAGGCAAGTCCAATTGCAAAAGGCACAGCAGAAAGTCTCCATTGGCACTACTGGCGAGGCATGGTTCTTCCTGAGTTGCCTTTTTTCTTCCAGGCTGATTCTGCGTCTGTTCTCAAAGGAGGTAGCAGCGTTATGGATGGTGTGTCTCCATTTCTCTCAACTGGAGGCCAGGGTGGACCACTGATGGTGGTCGATATGGCCAAAGCTGAGGTATTGTTTCAGGGAGTCCTTGTATCAACTCTTTGGGCCTCCTCTCTTGAGTCAGCCGGTGGCAAGTTCCTCATAGAGGAACCTTAGGGAGGCGGTGATCCCCCCAAACTGAGTAGCACTGTGAAGGACAACAAAAGGGGCTGCTTTGTTAAATACGTTAACTACAAAAGAAGACCCAGAGATAATACTGGTCCATTACTTTACTAGGTCAAACACCTTAAAAACAAGATGTAGACAAAGCAGAGGCACTTCATTACTTCTTTGACTCTGTTTTTAACACCATTGAGTCCTGCTCTCTCTTTTGACAGACTGAAATTAGGAAAATGCTAGACTCCCTGTCAACTCTGAAACTTTTTTGGACTTGCTCTTCCAGCTGGATGCACATAAACTCATGCGATTCACTGGGACCCATGGCAGTATACTGAATTAGCTGGCCACTGTCATTGCAATATCTCTCCATTATTTTTCAGGTCTAGGGAGTCTAGAGAGGTCCTAGTCAATTGGAAACACAGCAAAGGTACTCCCGGTTTTCAAGACGTGTAGGAAGGACGACTATGGTAATTACAGGCCTGTCAGTATCACTTCAGTGACTGGTAAAATTATGGATAAGCTTCTTCTGGGAGTTAATGAAAAACACTTGAGACACAAGAGGTCAAAGTGGTCACAGCCAGCACTGATTCAAGGGGAAGGTCCTGCTTCACTAAATTAATTTCCTTTAAAGACAAGGTCACCCATCTAGTTGTCCAAGCAAAGGCAGTAGATTTGGGCTCTTCAATTTTAGTACAGCTTTTGATACCATCTCTCACAGTATACTTCTGGATGAAATGCCCAGCACACAGCTAGTCAAGTTCATAATACATTAGGTGAGCAATTGGCTGACAGCTCAGTAAATGGGGTTATATCAGGCTGCCAGGCAGTCAGTAGTGGGGTTCCCCATGGCTCAATTTCAGGGCCTGTGCTCTTCAGTAGTTTTATAAATTATCTGGATGCAGGAATTAAATGTACATTTTTTGCCAATTATACTAAAATAGGAGGAACTGTGGAATCCCCCAATGATAGAGAGCCTTACCGATGAGAAACTAGAGAGCTGGGCAAGCACCCAGTGCATGAAATTTAACAAGAGCAAGTGCCAGAGTCTCAGCCTGAGACAGAGTAATCACAATTATATATAATTGGTGAAGCGCCAAAGAAAGAGATCTCTCGGTTTGGGTAGATGGCAAGTTGGATATGAGTCAACAAGGTGCCTTGGCGGCCAAAAGAGACAGAGGTGTCCTGTGGTGCATCAAGTCCAACATCATCAGCCAGGTGAGGGAGGTGATTGTCCCACTCTACAATGTGCTGGTGTGGCCCCATTTCAAGTCGTGTGTGCTGTTGTGGGCACCTTGGTACAAGAAGTGCATCAAACTATCCAAGTGTGTCCAGAGGAGGGTGACCAAGATGGTGAAAGACCTTGAAGATAAGGCATACAAGAGCAGCTGAGGTCACTTTGTTCACCTTGAAGAAGGTTGAGGGTTGTCCTGTCAGAGACTACAACTTCCTCATGGACGGCAACAGAGGGCAATCTCCTCTCTCTGGGTACCAGCAACAGGACATGAGAAAACACAATGGAGATTCATCAGATGAAATTTCTCTTGGATATTAGGAAAGTGTTATTCATCAAGAGAGTGGCCAGTCACTGGAACAGGCTCCCCAGGTAGGAGCACAAAGCACCAAGCCAGAGTCAGAGTCCAAGGGCTCTCTGGATAATGCTCCTAGTCATATGGTTTAGTTTTATGTAGTCCTGAAAGGAGCAGGGAGTTGAACTACATGATCTTCATGGGCTCCTTCCAACTTCAGAGATTTTGTGGATCTAAAATGAAGAGAGATGTGTCCCACGGGACAAAAATGTAATTTACATACTGTATACCGGTTTTGTGTACTTAAAGAGAAACCTGTTTTCTTCAAACATTTATTAGTTTAGCAAATCTGGTAACCCTGAAGATTTAGCAAGATCACTGTAACTTAGGCACATGTTTTGATCTTTGTAATTCAAGAATATACCCACTGACTTGCTAGCTGTTACAGTGATGCAAGGCCAATGGGAGGTAAGAATCAGGCCACCAGCTGGTAGAGCATAA
>JAWWMO010000096.1:40769956-40781567 GCA_035047845.1 Dendrocincla fuliginosa | reverse complement strand
AATAAAAAGATAGGCAAAAAACTAAAACAAACAAACAAATACTTTATCCCCTGAGATTTTTTATTACAGGGAATGATACAAGATACTTCAAACTGTATAATGTTTAAGAAAAATAAAAATTGTACTCTACTGAGAGTACAATTAGATTATTCATCCAAATAATTGATATTTTACTATCAAAAGTATTAATGCAAATGGCAGGCTGCCCATACACACTCCACAGAAAAGCACCATGCGTATTTCAAGGAGGTGGAAAAAGGCCTTGTGATCCACCTTTTTTTGGAGATAATGTGATTAAACAATTGCATAACTTGCTGGTATTTATTTTCCAGTCAAGTCTGAAGGGACTCAATTTTCTATGCGTAATATTAAAATATTGTATTGTCAGCAAACCTGTATTAGATGATAACCATACTAGCATAGTATTTTGATCTTTTATTTGCAAGAAATGGCCTTGAAACCTGTTAATTAAGCTGTTTACTCTCATTGCTTACTGAGCTAACTTACTGTCTCATGAGGTTGCTCTGCATCCTAATTATTCTGGTGGTGGCTCAGACCTGACTGCTCACTTCCTTGCTTTAGCTAATCAGTTGTAAGCTCTGCTTACAGAAGGTGAATCCTTTTTTGGCTGATGTAAAATCACGTGGTCTGTCTTTCTCCTTCCTAGTTAAAAATCACTATGCACAAAGCTATGTTATTTGACTGCCAAATTTTACAGAAAGACCTGCAGAAATATTTATTATAAGCATTTGGTGAAGGAATGTACTGGAACTGCAGCAGCTTTAAACAGGACAATGACTAGGCGAGACCTGTTTAAAGTAGCAAAGGGTGCAGACAGAAACTGAAAACTGAATGACTTCTCACTTTCTGAAGAGCTGTGACTTCAGTGATTGTAGTGAATGCTGCCTAAAAATCTACTATGGGGGTTTTAACAATTTTCAAGAGAAACAAGAATATAAACAATCACTTTTTCAAAATAAGTAAAAAATTAAGTCATTTAGACTGCTTCTGTAGCCTGCAACAATATTTGTATTGTGACTTATTATGGAAGTACAGCTGAGAAAGGTCAGTGTAACCTGCTCACTTTGCAGAAACAAAGTCGATCAGCAAACTGCAAATATAAATCAACAATGGATCACATAAATTTAGCTTTTGTATATACACGTAGCTTTTGCGCGTTCTTCCACATTGTCTTAAGGTTGCAAGTCTAAAAGAACAGAAGGAAATAAATGGGAAAATACTACAGCAATACATTGTAACTCGAGTTCATGGTGAAAGAAACCAGTACACAAAAGCTGTTGGTCTACATATATCACTGTTAACTGAAATTTAATTTACCTAAGGCAGTGTGAGGTAAATCACCATCAGACATCTGGCATAAGGATGAACATCTGCCTTGCCTTACTAACAGTCTCAAATCTGCCAGGTTTTGGTCAACATCTCTGTTTGAGAGAGCTCACATACACTGTCACAGGTTGGTTCGGTTATCTTGAAATATTGTAGTGCCTGAATTAATCAAAGCTGGTTGTCTTTGCTATGAAGTGGATGTGGAGCATTCTTACAAGCAGTTACTGTTCCACATGTGCAGAGATGATCCAGTTAAAGACAGTAAACTTGTGGTCTTACATTATGTAAAGAAACCTCTCTGTTTTAACAGGAGATGCTGAAGATAGTGTTCCAGTTCAAAAGTCAGCCTAGGCATTCTGATTTTTTCATCTTGATCTTGAAATGCCATTGCCTAAAGCAACCTCATCATACGAAAAACCAATGCAAACATCTTGAATCAGTGGAACAGTTTAGAAGCAGGCAGGAGCTTTAAAGACATGCATATGCATATGTATTAATTAAAGTAGGATGTAGCTCCTGCACAGCCTGTTCATCATCCTGGATCTTAAAGGACCAGACATTTTCTGCCATTTGCAGTTTTATTTTAGGCTTGTTAACTGGTAAAAAGAGCATCTCTTTTACTCAGTGATATTGAAAAGCTGTTGTGTATCATTTTGAGCTTGCTGACCTTCAAGTGGCATGCCTAATAAACAAAGCCTCTGTTTGTGTCACCCCACTTATCCCTGTTGTAAACATGTTAACTTGTGACTCCAATTAAAGAATGCTTGCATTCACATATTCTGAATTTTCGACTTGAATAGTTTGCTTATGGTCTTTTTAGCTTGTTCAGTATATTCTTTCAAAAAATTGGTCAATGATGTTTTATTGATGAGTTTTTGTCCTTACACATCTGTTTACTGTATTTGTATCTTGATAAGACTTCAATAATTCAATACTGTCAATCACTGTTTAACTTCATTTTTCTCATCTTTCTCTTTGTGAATTAATTTCCTTAGTTACTTGAAAAGTTGGTTTTTATAATAGCAAAAGTAACACAAGGGAAAAGCGCAATGAGGTTGCCTTTTCTGAAGAAAGACATTTCAGAATGCAAAACGCAGTATTACTTGGACATTGCTTGTTGCTGGTTTTTTGGCTTTTTTTTAAATTACATCTCAATTCATAGTATTCCTTATTCCATGGAAAACTGAGATAATCTTGCTTTTAAAAAAAAGAAAGGGAAGGTGAGCGTAGCTGGCAAGCTGTTCATCCTGAATGATACGGAAAATTGAGGAAATTGAATAGGGAAGTGGAAAGGTGTGACTGACGCATTCTAGAAAAAGGAAACAACAGTAGCATTAAAACTCTTGAGCTGTAGTGGTCTCAGAAACTTTTTGGTAGGGAAAGGTTCTACTGGTTAGAAGTCATTTGTAAAAGATAGAGATGGGTGTGGCAATTTACACAAACAGACAGAATTGGCTCCAGTGCCTGTTTCGTCTAACACTCTTCACATAGTCATTATCTTCTGTGAAACTTCTCACATGCTGAAACTCTTAAGTGGCTTTTCATGGAATATTGTGCTTTGCTACTTTTTCCATCCAACTTCCATGTATCATGGAATATACACCCAAATTCATACTGCTTTAGAACACTGATTCCATAGTAGCCAACCCTAGATCCTTGTTTGAGTCCTGCTCGAGATCCTGTGCAGGACAGAGCTTCTGAAACGAGTGACTTAAATTATCTCCCTGAATCTGTTAAGTTGTATGGACTTACTTCACTGCAATCTGGCTGAAAGATTGGTCTTGAAGGAAATACCTTATTATTTAGTCTCGTTTCTTTTACCAGTGTACTCTTTACAACACACATCATAAAACTATTGAGCTAAAATGATACTAAAATAATTTAAATAAACTTAGGAGTATCTTTTCTTTAGACCACGTTTTATCATTGCCATTAATATCCCTGCAGGCTTCCTCTAGTTAGAAGAAACAGCAGCATGTGAGCTCAGAAATTAAAAAAAAAAAAAAGTAATCTGCAGGAAGAACCTAGAATTTCAACCAGTTTTCACATATTAGAAGTATATTTATATAACAGAGTTTTTTGCTTTGTCATTTTTGGAAGGGAAGGGGACCCACTGTGTTTGGACCTGACTGGAAGCTATGTTGGCAGAACATGCAGCAGTAAAACACAAGTCCATTTTGCCTGTATTTTGAGTGCAAGTAAAACTTTGATTCAAAAGCTAAGTGACCAATCTAGAGACAGCTAATGCGCTACTTTGGGTGACTGCCAGGAAGTGATTATTGTCTTTGTTAGCAGTCCTGGTCATTACTAGTTTTATTCTAAAAGCAGTAAGTCAAGTCCTTGTTAAAAAACACTGTATATATAAAAATAGAATTAATATTTGTATATATCTGTACATATATGCCCATATGTTTGTGTATATAAATTCTCTTGAATAGATTAAGACAGTGTTGTACTTACTATTATAGAAGACCAGAAGCAAGGCTAGTTGTGTAAGGAAGAAATATCTTGTTAAATAACCAGTATGACAGGGAGGGAGGCACAGACAGATGTTTAGACCAGTTATCCCTTCCAGACTGAAGAGCTGGTTCTGTCTGAATGCTAATCTGTCTGCCTGTGCTACCAGATTGTGTTACGTGAAACATACTGTCACTGTAAATTCGTTATTTTCTCTTGCTGTGACGAACTGTTAATGATAAATGTTTATGGGCCTTCCAGTGGATCTGCACTATTGTAATTATAAAAATTAAGCAAAAATATGTGAAAGCCTGTAATGAGAATTCATATTTTGCTCTCTTATCACAACTGGTTTCCTCTGTAGACCACAAGTTTTTGCTGAGGACTGATCCATACTATGGCACACCTTCCCTGTGGTAGTGCTGTGCTCTACCTTTAACTCAAAGAACAGCTGTAGTAACTACTCTGAAATGTCTGTATTAGCTCTGATACACTCTGTTTAGATTATTCCTGAAATGTACCTGTTACTGTGCATAATGAATGGAGCTGTCAAACATGATGAGCTTTGGTTGTGTTTAGTACTTTTAGCTAAACTCTCTTGAACTGACTTGTTTATTCCAACAGTTAGTTGGGCTGCAGCTACATAAATGAGTAAAACCTAATATGATTGTGTCTGGGCTAATGCTAAGAGGCAAGAAATGTCATTTCAACATTTTTGTGTCATCGAGCAGATGATGAAGTAAACCATATTATAGAAAGTACTTGTAGTACTACCTTTTAATGTTTGCTTTAGAAAGAGCATACTCTTGGTATGAGAGAGTTGGGACAGCATGGTATCTAGGAATAGGAGGGCTCTAGTACTCAGGATTGCAAATAATTGCTTCCAGTAAGGCTGTTTCACAAAAATGATGAAGCTGTGGGTGTATTTAGACCCAAGAATGATTTCCTGTGAACTGAATCTGAAATACATGAGATGTCTGTCTCAAAGGGACTGTTTCATTAGAGTCATACTGGTGCTAGTTCTGTTAAACGTTTCCTTAATCAGACGTTCGGCAAACTTGTCTCCAAGCTTGCTTATATTCAGCAAGCTGCTGAAGTCTGTAGTTGCAATTGAGAAGCTGGATAATCTACTGCTTTCATGACAGCCTAGTTGCTGAGCAAATGGTTTCTAATGATTTATTAGTAGAAGTAGAGGAACTGGCTTGAGCAGAGCAACTACAAAATGGTCAATCTGCTTTCATAACTTCACATCTGAAAAAATGATAGACGGGAAGTATTGTTAACACTGTGAATGGTAAAGCTATTTTGTCAAAGTACCAGGTTAGCAGTGTTAAATTCTGGGATGTTGGGTTGAGAATGATTGAGAAGGGGACTGGGGAATGAAACTGGGAGTACATATGACCGTTACATAGGCAGTATGTTGCTGGTAAAGCTTGAAATATTTTTGCATTGGATTGACCCTGACCAGTGACTAAGTGCCCACTGGCTGCTAACTCACTTCCCTCTCATCTTCCAGTGGTATTGGGGGGAGAGAATTAAAAGAACAAATGTAAGAAAAGCTCATAGGTTGTAATGAAGACAGTTTAAAAACTGAAGGAAACAATTAAAAACAAAAAAGCAATCAAACAAAAGCCAAACCAACCAACTAACCAAAACAACAACAAAAGAAACAAATGATGAACCAACCAGCAGTAGACTGATGCTCAGCAAGTCCCCAAGCAAGAGCTGTAATGGAGAGACCAAACACACAACTTTTATTGCTGAGCACAGCAGTATATGGCAAGGAATATGGCTTTGGTGCATTCTGGTCAATTTTCCCACCTCTGTACCTCCAAATATCCTTCTCAGTCCCAGCCTACTCGCTGAGGGCACAGAGTGAAAAACAGAACAGGCCTTGATGCTGTGCAGTCCCTATTCAGCAACAGCTGAAACACTGCTTTGCTACCCACACTGGTTTAGTCACACATATAGAGCACAGCACCATGCTGATAGGGAGCATCCCAGCTAGAGCCAGTGCAATCTTCTGCACTGTATCTAACAAAATAACATTAAACTAACTTCTTGAACAACTGTACTGGGTCATTGTAATTTAACATATTGAGATAACATTTGAGTGTGTAAAGAATCATCTTCAGCAAAACAAGATACAGTCTCTGCTTCCTGAGAATGTGGACTCTGTTCCAGTCCATTGTGTATGAACAATAAAGGTTGCTATTTTTCTGTATAACAATTGTGGACATGGGGGATAGAATAAAGTGTCTATTGTCTGACATAACAACTCTTACTTGTGTTTTTCTTTATTTCTCAATTGAGTGAAGACATTCAAATTTTCAATATGAAGGTGTCACAGATTTTTTTTACCAATACTTCTGAAGTTTCAGATGAAGAGAAAGCAGCAATGAATATAACCCTTAGTCCTCACCTTTATTTGTCATCTGAAGTGGCTTATAAAGTGATTTACATAGTTAGCCTATATAGTTTTTCCATGTTGAGGAAAACATGAAGTTGGTTAACTCAAGTATGTCTGTGAAATGCAACACTGTAATAATGTGCTTCACCGTTAACACTTCTGTGTGTATGCACAACTAAGTGGGGAAAGTAGGAATTGGTACTTAATGTCCATTTTTTATCTAGTTATTTATTGCAAATTGTTGCTCTGTATCTATAAATGGTTGACTGTGAACTCATCACTTTCATCTAATGTGGGTTTAAATAATTGAAATTTACAGTTTCAATAAATTCAATATTTCAACACTCAGACATTTATATAGCAATGATAACATCAGCTCAGGTATAGTGTGAGTAAATGTTAAATGTCCACAATCCTTTTTCCAAACGATGCTCATCTGAAAATTTTAGGTTGCCCAAGTAAGGCTGCCATAGTAAGGATAATTTGGGATGAATGCTTATGCTTAGCTGCCTGTAGCTCTAAGAAGCTTAGAGTAACTGTAAGTAGAAATGCTGTGGTGTCTTGCTTCTCTGATTAGCAAAGAGCTATCCCCAAGAGTTGTCATAGCAGCTGTGTTTGTCATCTAATTAGCATTGTACCAATGTGTGAACAAATACTGTCACTGACTAGCATTCCCCTTTAACTTTTTAGGCAGCCTGATTAGGTTCCCACTTACCCTTCCTGAAAGTATTAGTATAGCAATATTTTTTTTTCCTAGTTATTTAAATAGGACTTTTTAGTGTGTTTTCTTTTAACCCGTTCTTTGCCTCCAGCCTGCTATTTGGTTTGATTTTGGTAAAAAAAGAGTAATTTTTTTTAATTGCTTTTGCTTATAGGTTAATCTTCGAGCCACTGATGTCAAACTTATGCGCCAGCTCCTCATCATCAATGAAAGTATTGAATCAATCAAGTGGATGATCGAAGAGAAGGTCATTGCCAGCAGAGGCAGCAGTTTGAGTGGCAGCCTGTGCAGCTTGCTGGAAAGTCAGGAGACATCCCTCCATGGCAGCTGTAACAGTTTACAAGACTGTAGTGATGGACTGGATGGAATATCAGTGGGGAGTTATTTGGACACCTTAGTGGATGATGTCCCTGGTCACCAAACTCCTTCAGATACAGACAAGTTCAGTGATTCTTCTGTTATGGATGACCCACAGCCTCTGCATAAGCATCCCAAAATTGATTCTGATGAATACTACTGTTTTGGTTAATAAGAGCAAGTTCCAGTGGGGCACAAATGCACTTGTACTTATCCTTTTTCTTTGCTGCTATTTTATTTCTTGTGCAAAACCCCTGAAGTTCTCTTGGAAGGAGAACATAATATGATACTTTGATTCTAGTGCGTAACTTCTCTGTTGCTTCTAATACATTTTCTCCTTGATGGGTTGGGCTTTTCTCCCCCTCACTTTTTTTTTTCTTAATTTATTGTTGCAATTCTTCTTTTTACTCTTTTTCTTGTTTAATTTTTTACAATGCTGTATTTACAGGTCATTAAAAGTGGTGAATAAAAAGCTTTATCTTTAAAATGAGACGTCAGGGAATGAGAACAACAATTTTATATTTGTTATCAATAAAATATCTTCTAATAAACATGTTGTCATAAATTTTATTGACTACCAGGTTTGACCTTTCCAAAGACATTGTTCTTACTGAGCCTTAAATTACAAAATAATTTTCCTTTTGTAAGCAATGATATTTGATTCTGTTAAGCTGTCTTCACTTGTAATATAAAGTATCCTAAACTTTTCTGTGTGGGATTTCTTTCTTTTTGTAATGTTCTAGTGTCTCTTGCCTAATTTTGATGTTAAATTTTGATTTTAAATTTGTTTTTTAAATTCAGCAGGATTGCCCTGCTGTCTTTTTTGTTTTCTGTTTTACAAGTAAGGGGTGGCTTTAACCTTTTTGTGCCTACTGGTGCAGTTGAGAGCTGCAGCTACTGAGTTATACTGAAAACAGCTGAGAACTAACACAGCAACTGTTAAGTGGAAAGTCTCTGGCTTTGAGACTCCCCTGGTCTTTTGTGAAGAAGACTAGGAGGCAGGTTTTTCTTGTAACTGCTTCAGAATCATAAGAAACCCCCTAAGATTTCATCCTTCTGTAGTAATAAAAACTTGGAATAAAAGAAATGGAATTGAACTAGACACTGTAACAGATAATGAATGGGTATTTCCAGCATACAACTAGTGAAAGAGGTGTTGATACACAGAATCTAAAAGTGTTCGGTTTTGCCATGTCTAACAGTTTCCCACTGGCAGTAAAGCATGAAATTCCCTCACTGAAGAAAGTAATGTTTGCTAAGTATAAGGCGGTCTCCCATTTAAAAACTATTACACACTTTCTGAAGGAATCAAGCTAGTACATGCAGCAGTTGATGTATGTTTTGTTAGTTCATTCTGAGATAAAGTAATAGTCCAGCAGTTTTGGTCTTCCGAGCCATTTTTCAATGGATCTGTCTTGTCCAGTCTTGAGCAGCATCAAATGTGAAAAACAGGTTAAAAAATTAAGAAATTGAAAGTGGTAATTTGTGCTTCGTGGGTAGCTGCATTGCTTCTTAGTACAAAAGATGTTTGTGTCCCTCAGAATTGAAAAAAACAACACATGTATTTTTTTATTTTGGTCATCATGATTTCTCCGGATAGAGTGATAGTGGAGAAATGTGTGGTTTCCAAGAATGAGCCTTCTCAGTTCTGCTTCTGAGATCAACCTGGGTATTACAGATACTTTGAGGAAAATTGGAGGCAAGCCCTCAAATAGTAATGCTGTGCTGACTTAACATATTTTATTTTTTTAAAATTCCTTCCCAAACTTATGACTGCTGGACAGCTTTAAAAAAAAAAAAAAAAGTTTGATTTAAAAATCTTGGGAAAAATTATTTCTCTGTGTACCAATAAATAGAACAGCAACCCTCAATTCAAAATACATTTTACTACTTTAATTTATTTTAGTCTAGGGAACAGAACTAAATCCCTGATATAAAACTGTGATTCTCTTGAAAATTTTTCTTCTTTTATTGCTTGGCATGGAATTTAAATATCAGGATGTATACTCCCTCTGAATCTAATGAATGTGCAATATATGCAGTCTTTTCTTCAACTGAGATTTTGGGCAGTAGGCCAAAATGTGCATAACATTTTTCAACTATGTAGAAAATGAAAGAATATTTTTAACATACCTTCTTAAATATCCCCTCAAGTTACACCAAAATTACTTCAAGGAAAATGCAGTTTATAGCTGTCACCCACCCATTCACAGCTATAATACTGGATAAAGAGTAATTACATCGGTGATAGATTTATCACATTATGATTTAAAAGTCCATTTAAATGTGAATTAAAGCTGGGGAAAAAAATAAAAAAGCCTCCTAAAGGTAACTTACAACAGAACTACCACTTCTCTAGACAGTGGAAAATGTTCAATGCTCCTTAAAAAAGTATTCACATTGGATCTTCAACTTTGCTTTTAAGTAGTTTGTGTGTTTCTTTTGGCTCCCTCTGCCTCGCTGACATCAGTCTTACAAAAGTTTTGTGCAGTCAAAATGAATCTTCTAGCATGGGCTTCTGTGTAATTTTTTATCTGATTTACAGGACTCAAGGATTCCATAGTATAGAGCAAAGTATCTGAAAGCACTTCACAAAGTTGTATTTGTTTCAAATGGATAAAAACAACAGAATTTATATTAAAAAAAGGTGTAAAAATAGGAAATATCATTTATTTATTCTCTATCATTTTCTATCAGCTTGACTCTTCTGACCCTTAGGTTGCTTTCAGGCATGACAAACAATTTCAAGATACTTGGTAAAATCACAAGGGTTGAGCAGCAACCAATCCATTCTTACTTCCATACCACTGAAGTTTTGTCTTTGAAAGACATTCCGCTAAGTAACCTCTGTAATTCAGAGACAAAAAAGGACAGTCAAAAATAAGATAAGTCCATGTTCTGTTTTAAAATTACTGTTTCTGGCTAATAATAGGAACCAGCTGAATGGATGTGCTCTGGTTCAGAAACAAACTGCTGAGGAGGCGGGAAAGCTAACATTTTCACATCTGAAAACCGTGATGCTTTAAAGGTTTTGCCAATACAGTTTATTTATTAAGTTTTGAGGGACTTTCAAAAGAGCAATTTAAATTCTTTGAGATCTCTCTGCCAGCTGCTAGGTGTAGTACTGATCTCAAGGTTGTATGGCAATGTTTCCACCAATGCTCTGAAAGTATGAAGAATCAAGCAGGAGCACTTGCGTCTTCCATCAGTAGGCCCAAAACATTGTACTAGGAGACCAAAGACAGAATAAGATCTCTGCCTTTGGAAGGTGATCTGCCATTATCCTATGAATAGGAACAAGATGATTGAAAAAGAGAGAAATCTGGTGTGTCTTCTTAAAATTAGCCCTGACTTTTGAAGGGACTGGTAAAATGCTGGAAGTATGGTAGAATCATTGTTTGAAGTTTCAAAAATCTTTTCTTCGCATTTCCCTTTTAAAAAAGAGAAGTGGTTAGTCAAGGTGGGTGAAGTGCAGTCTGAAGTAATACCTGGTTACACCATGTAGCTGCATCTCATATAACCCTGTATAATTGACTGAGAAACTGGGGGGGCGGGGGGGTTGTTTAGTGATCTTAAGCAGTTAATAAGCTGTCAAAAAAGTCTATGCTAGTATTTTTCATCTTGCCAACACTTCTGAACCAAGTCTAAAATACATGTCTTTGATATAAAGAATTAACATATACCCAGTAAACACGAGATCAGTAGAAAGCATCAATCACCTTACAGCAAAGGAGGCTTTGTTTTGCTTTAAATATGCTTTTACAGCAAGTTTGTCTTTCTCAGAATACCTAGGAATTGACTGTAGAAACGACCATGCCCTGAAACAAACTTTTTCCTTACATAACTTAAAAAGAGATTAATGCTGCCTGCACTTGACCTTCCCTTTGGCCAGAGATTAAATTTCCCTACTAAGTATGTCTAGAGTGAAAATAAAACAATTTATTTCTTCAGTGCTATGACATAAAATTCTAGAGTAAATAGTCTTCATTAAATCTTTTAAAAGTATAGTCTTCTAGCAACATGTCTGGTCTTCAGGACTGACATTTCTTTATAATCTTGCTTGGTTTCCTTGGCTCAGTGTCAAAAAGAGAAAGTTTGAAGAGATGCATCTTTTAGTTGCTGATAGGGAACCACATGATACAAATGTCTGATAATAAATACCAGTAATAGATTTTGGGTTGCTGTTGGTTTGTTGGTTTATTTGAGGTTTTTTTTTTTTTTTTTTAGATTGGCTATAAATACTATGTTGGTATTCCTCAGCAATTTTTTATTTTTTTTCCTCCCATTTGTTTCTGATATTCATATGGAGAGAAAACAGC
>JAWWMO010000096.1:40659006-40671312 GCA_035047845.1 Dendrocincla fuliginosa | reverse complement strand
ATTTGTAGCACAGATAGGTGATTCATATAGTTCATGAATATAAAATAACAGTTGAGCTTTAAATATAGGCTTTAGTTTATGCTGGTTTAAGACACAATCACCTCCTACATTAAGCATTAAGCAGTGTGATTTCTGCAACATTCTTGACACTTCAAAAGCACCTTTTCTACAGGATATCCCACAACAATTTCATCATCCACTGCCAGAATCTGATCTCCAACTTTGATTCGTCCATCCTGGAAAAAATACAGAATAAAAAAAAATGAGCTCTGGATGCTACTCCAAAGACATTTTTCATTCCCTAATTGAATTTTAAATATCCTCACACCTTTGCTGCTGCACCATGATCTGTTAAGCTCTTAATAACGACTCCATTAACTGTGTCTTCTTCACTAATGGCAATCCCAAAGCCTCCTTGATCCTGGGGCAAACAGAAAAACACAAATAGTTAAGTACTGCATATATTAAAATGTCAAAATACATTCACTAAAGATTAACAAAGCCTGCTGACATAACAAAAGTTTGAGTTTTCACAATGCATAATATTTTTGTTTTAAACTCATCTATTTCTGAAATACATTCTGCCAACCTACAAACAGTATACTGCTACCAAGATAAATCTGATCCACTTCTAAACTGAAACCTACTTCTTCAAAACTTACAAGGTCAATAGCAATTCAGTTGTTATTTTGGCAATGATTTTTTGGCAACTAAGGCAATGATTTTACCTGAGGAACCACCAGCAGATGGTTACCAGAAGTTTTGCAAACAGAACAAGTGAATACCTCTTCCAGAGGCACAAACCAATTGGCAAATTTATGTAAAGTTAAAGCAACCCAGGACTCAGACAGTCATTACACAAGGAAAATTTTGGGATCCATTCGTAAATAGGAAGAGAAGACCTCTAGAAATCACTTTTCTGAATTGTAGTAACTAAGAGACACAGATGGTTTGCCATAAGAGGGACTCCATTACAAAAATGCAGGCTAGTGAATTAAAATGTGACTGATGCAAATTTAATTTTCATCACATACCTTAGGGAGTTCCACATACTGAATATTTTTACATGAACTCAAGTCAGAAAAAGGATTAGAGTTTGCAACACTGATATCAATCTAAAAGAAAAAGAAAACGTAACTGTAAATAATATAAAATGAAACAAAATTAAGCAGAGCTGTAATAAACTTAGTAGCTTTACTAAAATCTCATTTCTTTTTCTATCAGATTTCTTTCTCTTTTATGGTATATGCTAAGCAGACAAGGCTCTCTTCTATACAGAACAATATTACTATCTTCCTCAAGTAAGAAAAACAAATATTTACTTTACCTCTTGATGTTGAAGTGTCCCTGAAGTACACTGCGAAGCCTCTACTGACTTTGCAGGGCAAACAGCCATCTGATTTACTGCATCTTTATTTCTGCAGTAGATTCAGTTAAAGAATGTAGTAAGAAGGCAGTAGTACAGCACCATATTTCTTAGGACAAGTTTAAGTCTAGTGCTTTATTTTACTTCTGGCACTCACAATACAAGTATCAAAACAGAAAGCTCCAAGGCATATTTAACAACTACTATGCACATTTAGCAACCTAAGATTGTGATCAAAAGCACATCTACCTTACCAAAAGTCAAAACAAAACAAAAAACTGTGCAAAACTTCAGCACATTAAAAAAAATAAACCTTTTTAGTCAAACTTTTAATCAGAACTTACCTGATAAAGATTACTTTTACTTTAGATGGTGCGCATTTGATTATTGAGGAAGCATTCTGATGAGTCCTTCCATAAAGGATTTGCCCATTTATCTAAAACAAGGCAGCAATTATTTATCAAAATACTTGCATTATTTATATTTAAACTAATTTTTAAGCCTTAAAAAAACCCCATTCCTCACCATTTGCTAAAGCAGCAACTGTATTAAGAGAGTATGTCATGCCCTGCTTTTACTCCATTCTTCCAGTAAAAATACTCACTTATAGTTTGATTTCAGACTAACACTGTCACAGTGCTAAAAATGTCATTCCCTCAATTGTACAGGGTTGATTCGGCACATCACCTATTTTCACTTGCCATTGATCACTTCATGACTGATGTGGTGACAAAAGTCCGGCCATAGGAAATTCTAACCATAACAAATAAATCAATTGCTTATATCCAGCAATGAGATTGCTATTATTTATTGACTCTCAGGCACTTTGCATTCCTGAGCAAGGCACTTTATACACAGAACTATGAACACTGGTACATTTAACAGAGTTTAAAACTACATTAGGTTGGGGAAGGGAATGTACTTTTTTATCTCAGAGAGGAACCACAAAACAACACTTTAAGATGCATCAGGAAAATACCTGTAAATTGTCTCAAAGGAATTAAGGAGGGTTCCTCTCAAAAGGTGAAGAGGTCAATAGCCCAGCTCAAGTGCTTTTACACCAGTGTGGGCAGCATGGGTAACAAGCAAGAGGAACTCAAAACCATGATGCAATTAGAAAAGTATGACCTAATTGCTCTCAGAGAAACATAGCGGGATGAGTGACACAACTGGAAAACTGCAGCCAAGGCCTATAAGCTTCTCAGAAGAGAAAGACTAAAAAGGAGGCGCATCAGTGCATTGTGCTCTTTGTTAAGAAATGGATAGATTGTGAACAGCTGCCCCTGAGGAACAGTCACAAACAGGTTAAGAGCCTATGGGTAAAAGTCAAGGACAGGACTAACAAGGGACACCTTGACTGGTGATCATCATGGGCTGTCTGATCAGGGGGAGCCTGTTGACCAGACTTCTTGCTTCAGATGTAAGAAGCTCTATGCTCATAGGCTTTCATTTGATGAGAATTTCAACCACCTATATGTCTCCTGGGAAAGCAGTACAGCTGACTGCAAGCAGTCCAGGACACTCCTGGAGTGCACTGAAGACAACTTCCTGCTGGTATTGGACACACCAATGAGAGAAGTTTTACTGGACCCCGTGCTCACCAAGCAGATGAGCTCATTAGAGGGATTAAGACTGGAGGCAGCCTGGACTGTAGCAACCATGCCCTCGTTGAGTTACTGATCTCAAGGAATATGAGCATGAAAAAAAGCAGTCAGGACTGGCTGTGAGCCTTAGAATAATGAAATATCAGCTGTTTAAAGAATTAGTGGAGGAGATTCCCTGGGAAACTGTTCTTAAGGACAGAGGAACTGACCAGAGCTGGCAGCTTTCTGAGGACACTTAGAGCAAAAGAGCTCTCCAACCTCACGTGTAAGAGATCAAGCAAGGCTGGCCAGAAAATAGCATGGCTGAGCAAGGACTGTCTCTTCAAACTGAGGAATGACAAGGAAATGCACAGCCTCAACCAGGCACAGATGACCTAGGAAGAATACACAGATATGATTCAGCTGTGTAGGGATGGGATTAGGAAAGCCAAGTCTTGGAATGGGACTTGGCAAGTAATGTGAAGAGTTTCCAGAAGGGATTCTGTAAGTATATAGGTCAGAAAAGAAAGGTCAAGGAGAATGTACCCTCCTGACAAATGATAAGGGAGAGCTGGCGACAATGGATATGGAGAAGATTGAGGAACTCACAGGTTCTTCACCTCAGTCTTCATTGGCAGCATGGTTTCCCACATCTCTCACGCTCCTGAACCTCTGGCGGGGGCGGGATAGCAAAGTCTCTCCTACTGTAAGCAAAAAGCCGGTTTGAGGCCACTTGATGAAACTGAACAGGGCCAAGTCTCTGGGGCCTGATGACATGGATTCCAGGGTCCTGAGAGAACTGGCTAATGTAGTTGCCAGGCCACTCTTCATCATACTTGAGAAGTTGTGGCAGTCAGATAAAGTCCTCATTGACTGGAAAAAGGAAAGCATCACTCCTATTTCTAAAAGCAGAGAAAGGAAGACCTAGCCTCACCTCTGTACCTGGGACGATCATGCAGCAGATCCTCACGGAAGCAATGTTAAAGCACAAAAAAGACAAGGAGGTAATCTGAGCCAGCCAGCAGGCCTCACAAATGGCAAATTGTGCCTGATCAATCTGGTGCCCTTCTCTGATGGAGTGACAGCAATGGTTGCCAAGGGAATATCAACCAATGTCATCTACTTAGGCTTTTGATCAAGTCCCACACAAGATCCTTATCTCCAAACTGGAGAGACTCAGATCTGAAGGGTGCATGATTTGGTGGATAAAGAATTTACGGGTTGGGCGAAGCCAGAGAGTTGTCATTAGCTCTATGTCCAGGCGGAGACTGGTGTCCCTCAGGGCTCTGTCTAGGGACCAGTGCTCTTTAATGTCTTTATCAATTACATAAACTAAGAATTGAGCAAATTTGCAGATGAGTTGTGTAACGGACAGAACAGAAGGACAGGGGACCTGGACATTGCTTGAAAATTGGGTCCAAAAATACCTCAAGAAGTTCAACAAGTCCAAGTCCTGTGCCTGGGTCAGGGCAATCCAAGACATGAGAACAGATTAAGAGCAGAAGTCATTGAGAGCAGCCCTGCAGAAAAGGACTTCAGAGTTCTTGTGGATGAAAAATTGGACATGAGCCAACAGTGCATGCTCACAGCCCAGAAGCCCCACCACATCCTGGGCTGCATCAAAAGAGGAATGAGCCAGCAGGTCAAGGAAATCGAGTCTCCTCTTCTACTCTGCCCTCATGAGACTCTGCCTCAAGCACAGCATCCAGATCTGGAATCCTCAGCATAAGAAAAATGTGGCCCCCGCAGAAGAGGGCAACCAAGATGACCAGGGGCCTGGAGCACCTCTGCTGTGATGACAGGCTGAAATTTGTGGTTGCACAGCCTGGAGAAAGCTCTGGGGAGACCTCATTGTGGACTTCCATTACTTAGAGGGGCTTCTAAAAAAGAGGGAGAATGACTTTCTACATGGGGTGAAAGAGGTATGACAAGGGGTAACAGTTCTAAACTGAAAGAGGGAAGTTTAAGATTAGAAGTCAGGAAAAAATTCTTAATCCAGAGATAGTATGGCACTAGAACAAGTGCCTCAAGTTCCTTAGCTTCTTTTTCATCTGCAACTGCCACCCTGTATTATTTACTCTCTCAATGTCAAACTTTGTTCAGACTCACAACCGGCCTCCCAGTACATCTGCAAACACCTCCACATATAGCTCTGAAGTTACACAAAGCATTTCTGTGGCAGTAATGCTACCTACCGCTGTAAGAAAGAATGGGAAAAGCAATAGTAGAGAATACATCTGCAAATGTCATCAACTGAGCTGTGGTAATATGGAAATACAGTTTATGCTCATATATATATTGGAAATGCTAGCTACATATTTAGTGGTCTGATCACCCCGCTCCACTAGAAAACAGTGCCCAAACATGTCATGAGTTAGAAGTCCATAATAAAAATCTATCTGTTCCTGTTTCTCCAATTTAATTTCCATGTCCTGTGTTACACAACATAAAAATATTCTGCTATTATCACACTTCTAGTAAATAGATAAGTAATTAAAAAGGTCTGAAGCACTCTACAGACGCATGGACTGAAGGATTTCAATATTTTTCATGGTCTGCAATAGGTCTCTAAAAACTGCTGCCATCCCCCATTTTTATCCATTTTAAATACACAAACATACCTTTACTTAGCACCACTATAACCAGGAAAAAAACCCCCTGCAACTAGTTGGCATATATTATAAGGAAAATCTGGAAGCATAGTGAAAAACTGGATACATTGGGGATTTCAAAGTCCACTGAAGAACATCTATATTGCAGAGCGAATCTGGTATTTTAGCACATTTTAAGTCAGTATCTTCGGGGTTCAGTATAAATTGCAAAAACTCACCTCTAGCAACTCATCTGCAATCTGTAACCTGCCATCTTTTCCAGCTGCTCCATTTGGATCAATTCCCACTATAAAGACACTCATCCTGGATCGGTCTTTGTTACCAGCAAGACTAAGTCCCAGGCCTGTCCTTCCTTTTTCCAGCTCAATCATGTGTAGCTCCCCTGATAGATTTCCATAGCGCTGCATGATCTTTTCTAAATGTAAAAGTATGGGCAGCAGAGGTTGAATTTACATTAGAAAGTTTCACAAGTCACCTAGAGTCAAGATCAGTGTCCAGTGGGCAGTATCTGACAAAAAAATCCCAAACTGGATGAGAAAATTTTCAGTGTAAATCACACCTTTTATGCTAAGTCTTAGGCGATTTATAGTAGGATTTCCAGTTTACTGTTTCCCTTATAACTTCAGAAAGCATTAAGACTCTTCTTATAAAAAGACTTTTCACACATAAAAGCAATGATCTTGTCTTCAGTAGCACCTCCAGGTACCAGAACCTATCACATCAATCACTGCCATTAGTTACCAGGAGTACAGTGAAATTCTTTGATTAGTCCTATGCATGAAACAGTGAATTCAGACAATGCAGGAAA
Source organism: Dendrocincla fuliginosa (assembly GCA_035047845.1). Lineage (NCBI taxonomy): Eukaryota > Metazoa > Chordata > Aves > Passeriformes > Dendrocolaptidae > Dendrocincla > Dendrocincla fuliginosa. Next base: position 40,664,943 of record JAWWMO010000096.1, on the reverse strand, counting down.
ACAAACTGTAGTGCAATGAAGAATAAAAAATTTATATTTTACCATGAGTATCTGACCAAGCACAACTAGAAGAGCAACACTTACCACCCAAACCATGAAGCACGTGATAAAGAAGTCCCCAACTCTATGTCTTCTACAGTGCTATTTTAACACTGAATATTTAAAACATTATCACAAAAGATAAACTTACTCCAGCTGTAACCGAACTCATCCTCCTTCTCCACATCTTCTGGCACTCTGACAGAAGATGACTGGGCAACGTCACAGCTCATTCCTGAAAGTGCTGAAGGAGGAGGCAGAGGCAAATTACAAAGTGAAGTCTTTTCTGGTTCGACATCAGACTGACCGAATGCCTGAGGAGAATAAATAAAATGCAGGGGCTAAGAAAATGCAGACTCTTTGTAGGGCAAACTAGTACACAAAAATGTCAAAATTATAATGACTATGGCTTTGAAGTTTAAATACCAAGCAACTGAAACTCTAAATTAATAATACAGCATAGAAAGGCTGAAAGAGATCATAGAAACAAACACCAGGCAAGGTAGGAGATAACATCACTCCAAAATGTATTTGGAAGCAAACAGAACTCACAATAAAAGCCCAATTCAGTAAAGTTTTATGTGCCACTTTATATCTCAGAAAAAGTCTCTTAAGAAGAGATTTTTTAAATGCCATATTTGTAAAAGACTTACACCTCATTTTATTTTTAAAAGCCATTGCATATAATTTCTTCCTATCATATGCTTTGGAAGCCAAATATGAGGAAAGGGAAAGGAAACAAAAAACTGTGTGCTTTCAAAAACACCTCCAGGAAAAATGAAATAATTGGCATATTAATTGAAAGGACAATTAAAAAACAAAATGAAACAGATGATAACTGAAGAAATCTACAGTGACTGGACTTTTTCAGTCTTATTTACTAGTTTCCTATAAGCTGCACAGGGGAGATCAAACAAAGGAGGATACAGATTAAATCACAAGAGACAAACAGTTTTAGTCTTAATGTGGTCTCCTCATATTCACAAAAACTTAACAAGTATAAACACATGACTACTGCAATGTAATGGCTAAATGCCCAAATCCACAATCTGGCAAGTCTCCAATAAAGTAATCTTCCCTGAGGAATATGGACTCTGATCAGGAATTTCAGTAAGTGTTTGCAATTTGTATCATTTTGCCTTGCTTAGTGTAAACATCTAAGTAAAAAACTTGGGTCTGAGTATCATCATTCTGAAGTTTATGCATGCCCAAGAGACTTTGATACTTTAAGATCATCTGTTGATGTATGCAACAAAAACTTTAAATGAAAACCAAGTATTTTTTCAACACTAGAATTTTCAGGTGTGTTGCCCTAGCTTCATTGCCCTCTTCTCATCATTTCAGCTTTTACTACTTCCAATAGCAAAAGTCAGAACACAGTATTTCAGATGGTGTCACTAGATGCCAAAAACACTCAGATAATTTCTTCATCAAAGGCAACAGTGAAATGAACATACACCTTCTAAATTGAAGGTGTTGAAAAAGCTAGGAAGTTACCAATTTAGTCACACTGAGATTTAAGAAAGGTTCCATCTCTCAGTGAAAATGACTTTGAATTCTGTAATTCCAAAGACTTAAAAGAAATTGCAAATGCCCTATTTCAGTTCTCTCATTCTGCTTCTGCTTGAAAAAGATTTTGCTTTTGTTTAGTAACTTGTTCTAGGAACTTAACTAAGAACTTATTAAATGCCAGAAGTGTGGGAAATTTTAATACCCAAACTAATAATTTTTATAAAAAATGCACATAAATGCTATTTGACTTTTTGTATCTATAGTCACCTTGTTTCATGCTTCCAATCTAAGACAATGTCATCCTGCTGAGATGATACCTAGAACCTCTAAACTGAAGCAGCAAAATTCTAGCACTATCACCCATCAGAATGTGAGTAGGGTGGAAACAGTACCTAGTAACAAAGTGATTTTTCACAACCAAAAACTCATGCGTCCACCATAAAGAAAAGCTGATAACATACCTCCAAATCAAGGAGGAGTGAAAGGGAGAGTATTTCTAGAAACACTACTTCTTCAGAGTGCTTCCTAGAGTTTAACTAGAAAGCTACATAATACACTGAAAACATGAAGATATACAGTGTTGTGGTGGGTTGACCTTGGCAGAAGACTAGCTGCCCACCAAAGCTGCTCTATCACTCCCCTCTTCAGCTGGACAGGGGAGAAAAAAATAAGACAAAAGTTACCCCATAGTCCTCCCATCTACCACAACCTTATCACACAAACTCAATATAAGTGTGAGAGCAAACCAGATCAGCAAACTTTACAGTAGTCTCTGTGTTTTAAAAAACAAAATTAACAAATTAATTGAAGGGTACTGTTTGCAAACAACAGTGCCTAAGAACAGCAAAATTGAAGAAAATTAAAAAAAAAATAAAAAAAGGGAACCAAATATTGGTGTCAAGAACCTCTGGAAGATCTGTAATATAAGGAAGTATGGCTACATCTTGACAGATTAGCATTTTTATTGACAAAAAAAGCTTGTTTCTGCACCTTTGTGCACATGTAGGTAAACCTGAATATTTCTGATATTTAAGGAAATGCTGAAATTAACGTAAAGCAAGGCTCCTTTGTAGATAGGGTAAAAAGCATGCTACAATGCTATTTGTGTGGAAGGGAACAAAACCTGCCTCCAAAATTTGACCTGACACACATGTATAGCCAGAAGCAGAAGCTTGTCCCCACAGTTTACACACACATAAGACTTTTGCTCCCTGAATCGGGCAACACGCAGAAAACCTAAAATATTTTAACTCATGAAATACTTTCAGTGACACAGCACAGTATTTCATTTAAAATGCAAAGCATCAGAGAGTGCATGAACCCACTCAGCTACCAGGGTCACTCTTGATCACAGCCAAGCAAGTATTGAAAATGGCAGGAAGTCTGGAGCTTGAGAAAATGAAAGCACAGGCACAGGAAGAAGCAATACTCCAGAAGGTATCACAGGCCATGTACAAATGTAGAGCACACATACAGTAGGATCCACTGAAGGAAATCAAGACAAACCTTGAATGGTGTGGGAGCAAAAGGGTTAGTTGGGGAACAACGGAAGGTAACCCTAAGTGGATTCGATACCTCCTACAGTAACAGAAAACAGCAGTCCACATGTTACAGCACCTTTGGCAATACACAGTACTGTTAATGAATAACTCATTTTCAATTATGGTTTCATTTTACTAATTGCAGCAACTTTATTAGCTCCATTTATAAATGGACAAAAGTATTTAAGGACTATTAAGGACTGTGATTCAGCAAATTTTTTTACTATACATGAACCTTATTCAGCAAGAGGACAGAGATGACAAAAGGCTATTCTTATATTAATGCTTAAAAAGAAATGATGCAGAAACTGCAAGATCATTATGTATTCTTTTAAAATATGTGCAATACTTCTCAGAAATCCTTTTGAAAATATAGAAAATACAAGCCATCATTTATGTTACACATCTATTCCCTCTCCTCAGATACAAAACTGTAACAAACACAGATTTCAAAAACACACATGCAATTATACACTACATATCATATCACAGATGTTCATTAAACATATGATGTATTTGACAATACGGGAAAAGAGACAGAGGGCACAATCACTTCCAAGATGTAAAACCAGCTAAAAATTATTTTATTAAAATAGAAATGCATGCACATAAGAATTAAGCTTTTATTTATTATTGTGTTACAGGTTAACTCTGTTCCCATTGCAAACAACATGCAGTAAGCATTAACCACAAAAAAACCCAAAACCAAAAAAAAAAACCCAAACAAACAAAAAAAGAGAATCTAACTTTGCTAGTATTTCCAAATATGCCAGCACCTTGTTCATGGTGCATTAAGACAATTTTCACAAAGCAGATGGAAAATATTTTCAGTATCATAAACCAAAAGCTGCCAATGTTGGGGTTTTTTCATGCAAAAAGAGAGATAAAAAAGCTGGAAAGTCCTAACCACATAAAAGAAGTACACAGCAGCAAAACACCTCACACTGATGAGAGTTACGCTCATGTGGACACTTTAACATATACCACAAAGATTGATCTTGTAACTGAAAACCTGCTCCGTTGGTAGCTCTGAATAGATCAGATTTAGTGGTTATGGCTCACAGAAGATGGTGTTTTTCCACTTCTCCATAACTTTCCTATGTGTATGCATATCTGTGTCTTTTTAATTCATTACACAGAATTACACTCTCATCAGCATAGTATTTTACTCAAATTGGTATAAAAGAAATTAAATGCGGTGACACAAATGGCAAAGAAGCACACATATTATGTTTGGTGAGTCAAAAACAGAGCGTGTCATCATCCAACCTTGGTAGTGTTGAACTGAGAAGAATCAGCAAATGGATTAGTGCTGCTGAAGACAGATGGCCTACAGAAAACACTGTTCTGCAGGAAAGACAGGGAAGGGTTCTAAAAGGAAGGCATCATAGAAACTAAGAAAAAACAATTTTCAATAACCCCTTTTCACTCATGAAGCAAAAAGTATTTATGTAGTTATTTGGGCTAACCAAACAAGTTCCACTTTCTGCACTTTGCTACAGATATTGAAGATGGGCAAAACTGTATCTGCCCTATGTTTCTATCACCTTTCTTTAGCATAGCAGAGGAAAAGCACTGATTCTCATACCTGCTCTAGCCCACAAAGTAGATCAAGTATAGAATTGAGCAGCATGAAGATGAGGTTTATGTGCTGTGATATTAGTACAATTTTGTCCAAGCATCTCACTGTTTATTTTGTAAAAGAGAGGGTTTAGTAACATTAGGCATCTCTAAGCAGCTTTCATATCCAATAATAACTTTCACTGAACACTTCATATATGTGTGCATTCACCTATAATTTATAGTCTGAATTTATAGTTCATTGAAACTAAATTCTTTGGTCTTCCATTTTAGCCATGCAAGGTACTTCCTCATTATTATTCAACACAAAAAGAATTTACACATTTAGACCAAATTAAAGGATGCAATTTAACTATTTATATTCCTTACACAGTTTTTGTACTTGCTCTATTTTGAGATCAGAATCTGCTTAATTGAGAAGAAACAGCTCTAATTTCACATGGTTTGTTGGAAATATACTATGCATACTTAAAAGTAATTTCTACGCTAGGTACATTCATCTGGCAATTGCCTGTAAGTCTTAGGGCTCTAAGTTTAATGCTGCTGGAAAATAAGAAGTATAGTAAATGGAAAGAAATGTGAAAAGCTTAATTCAAATGTATACTACTGTTTAAAAATTTTCTTAAAGCATTTTGTTTTTTTCCTGAATGCTCCTGAAAATAATAAACGTTCCTAAACCTTTATTTTCAAATATTGTGTTGCAAAAATGTAATGTAATTTGGTAAGACAACATGTATCTTGACTTTACTGTATCTTCAGCAATGAAAAGTAGTGCCATGCATGAAAAAGGTTTCTTCACTCAAGTCACTCTAAGTCAACAGGCTGTATCCCTAAGGTACAACAAGATTTTCTGTTTTACACAGGCCCTCTACAAAGAGAAGCCTGTGTAAAGTAATTTCTTACTGTAATGATCCTATTACACTTGAGCCATTACATTTGTCATCTGCCTAAAAATTTAAAATGTATCTTGACAAAATTTTAGGCAACTAAAAAAAGCATCACGAACATTTTGTATATCAATAGTGAAATCCAAGTAAAAGAGGAAACAAAAGATCAGCTACAGTCATTCAAAATCCTAATTTTCATGATGATAGCTCCTAAAATACTAGCCCAAATTCTAATGCATGCAGGAGCATTGTATCAATATGGACTGACTACTGTGATAAAATTTGATGCATTTGAGTTTGCCTGAACAGTACAGTTTATCATAGTTCCTTGCACACAGTGACAAAAGCAAATGCTAAAATAAAAAGACATTTTTCTT
>JAWWMO010000096.1:40603725-40617370 GCA_035047845.1 Dendrocincla fuliginosa | reverse complement strand
GCAGCCAGACAGAAAGGGACCTGGGAGTACTGATTGACAGCAAATTAACGTGAGCCAGCAGTGTGCCCAGGTGGCCAAGAAGGCCAATGGGATCCTGGCCTGTATCAGGAATACTGTGGCCATCGTGACTTCCCCTGTACTTGGTACTGGTGAGGCCACACCTCGAGTGTGTCCAGTTATGTGCCCCTCAGTTTAGGAAGAAGGCTGAGTTCCTGAAGCGTGTCCAGAGAAGGGCAATGATGCTGCTGAAGGGTCTGTAGCACAAGTCCTATGAGGAGTGGCTGCAGGAGCTGGGGTTGTTTAGCCTAGGGAAGAGGAGTCTCAGTGGTGACCTTATCGCTCTCTGCAACTATGTGAAAGGAGGTTGTAGCCAGGTGAGGGTTGGTCTCCTCTCCCAGGCAACCAGCAACAGGACAAGAGGTACAGTCTTAAGCTGCACCAGGGAAGGTTTAGGTTAAACATTAGAAAGAAGTTCTTCACAGAAGGAGTGATTGGGCATTAGAATGGGCTGCCCAAGGAGGTGGCGGAGTCATCATGACTGGTGGTGTTTAAGAGAAGACTAGAAGTGGCACTTAATGCCATGGTCTAGTTGACAAGGTGGTGTTTGGTCACAGGTTGGACTCGATCTCAGAGGTCTTTTCCAACCTAGTTAATTCTGTGCTAACTACAAAAAGACAAACACTGAAGAAATAGATTAAATTATCAAATCCAGCTTTTGTTTTGAGAACTGATGTTTTTCAGACAAGTAATACTCAGGCTAAATCCCTTTATCTAAAATACAGGAAGGTTTTATGTCTCTGAGTGCTGTAAAAACACAAAAGTACCAGTTTGTCTCTCCTTTTAGATACTCAGAAGCCTCTGTGTTACCTTTCTTTGCCTTATGGCCACAAAAGGGAGGATGAATATATGTTTTTCACAGACACAACTACAATGGACAGGGGCAAAACTCTGCTAATCATGCATAAAATGTTACATCTTTTTTTCTTCTGAAATGACCTTTTGGAAATCTAAATTGTAACTGGAAGAAAACAAAACCAAAAAAATCTTTCTAAGGACTAAAGTCTATCTAGTTGTAGGCTCAAAAACAGTGACCTTTTCCTTCTCTCATTAATTTACTCCACATGTTCACATTAAATGTACCTGGTCATAACCACATGTGACAAAACAGTATTGTTCCTGGCTCCTGTGAAACCAGACTTTGCTACAAACAAGCAAATGAACAAATTTGTATAGGTTTTGAGCTGACAGGTCATGATAATAGATACAGCATTTTTTAAGTGGCTGACAGTTGTAGAGAAGTACATACTACAATTATCAGCAGGGGAATAAGGGTAGCAGCCGGCTGACATTTTTTAGAAAATATGTAGCAAATGAGCAATGCCAGGTCATGTAAGAAGGAAACATCTTGTGGTTGGCACAGGGAGGAACTACCTGATGAACAGTTGAAATTACATGGAAGGAAGAAATATTCCTGGAGAGGAAAAAGCTGTGTGGACAGAGAAATGCTACAGTCAACTAGTTCTGTCTGAAGAAAAAATTTCAGGGCTTCAGTTGTTTCCAATATAATAAGCAACTCAGAACAAGTTGTTAATCAGATTATACTTATGAAAGTACTAGACTTTAATCCCAAAAGTCTTCAAAAACAGTTTCTTGAATTGTGGGTTCATTACATTTAAATTCTCACTGTCAGATGAGAACATCGCTACGAGGACTGAAAATCCTGGCTTTTGAGAACAAAAGGACAAAAGGTATTCAAATAGCAGTTAAAAGAAAGGAAATTTGTAGTAGATGTTTGCAATGAGTTAACTATATTCACTGTTGCTTACCTGTTTATCTAGAGTGGAGGTGGGTACTGGTGTACCTGGAGGAACTGCTGGTAGAGGCGGCTCCTCAACAGGACCTCTTGCAATTACCAGCTTCACTCTATTTCCACACTGCCTTAGAACTTGCGCCACCTGCTCACTGCTCATGCCAGCTAGGTCTGTATCTCCAATTTTCAAGATGTGATCTCCACTACACAATCTTCCATGCTGGAGGAAAAATCATTATGAAAAAGAACTTTTTTAACATCCTGCTACTTCTTCCATGTACCATACAATTAGAAAAAGACTACATAGCTTAAGACACATGAACCAGGTAACTTTTTTCAGATGCCAAGTCAATATTCTGGTAACATGGAGAAGAAAAGAAGGTTGTCTAATAGCACACTAATTTTACCAGAAATTTTCCCAGAAATACCCAGGAGATCCTTTTTAAAGCAGTCATCCAAGCACAGAAAAAAAATTGTTTGGTTATGGTTACTATCTACTGGTATTAAACAACTGCATGCAGATTACAAAACTTCAGGTTTTATTTTCCAGCACACTTCCAAAAGACAGCATACAAATGTTTATTCAGCTTTATACTTCTATTTAAAAACTAGTTCTCAGGATCAACCATAACTTCAAAACAAAATTCATTCCTCTCTTAGTGTGATCCAGTTATTTGTATTACTTTACACTTATCTACTCTCCTACTGATTTACCTTTAACTAATAAAAAAACTTCACAAGAATTTAGGCCATATTATGAGTATTAAAGAGACAGGTCTGTAAAGGGAACCTATCTACCTACTCACAGAAAGAGTGCCACAGTAAATCCTGTCCAAGCATCTACAGGCCCTGTTATCAGGCCACTGTTGTTGGAAGACTGACCAGTCTCTGTGCCTGCTAAAACCTTGACAATCATTAATGCAGCTCTGGGTACTTGTCCAACAGACAAGCTTGAAATGAGCTGTGATAACCATATTCAATTGACATAAGCCCTTCAGGCTCATGTCTGTGTCCTGAAGCAGACACATGAAGTCCCATGCCTACTTCAAGCTTCAGTAAACCCAGCAGATAGAAGCAGACAGTCTTAGCTGTTAGGGTAGAGCAAGTTAATCTTTGGAGTCTCCCCCCACCCTTCCTCATGAAAGAATTAGGAGTGCAAATGCATCTGCTCTAAACATGCATAATGTAACAGGTTTGGAAATGTGATTCAGAGCCTAATCTAGCTTTGTTCCAAATGAACAAACACCTTCATTGAGGATTAATTTCACTACTTGTTCTTTCTTTTTTTACATTTATGTGGATAAAAGCTACCAGCATTTAGCATGATCGTGTAAGTAAAGAGTAACTTCACACCTTACTGAATGATAACAGAGAGGTAGGTTGAATTTACCTGATCAGCCACCCCTCCCGGGAGGATGGTTTTAACAATCACTCCAGTTGACTTTCCTCCCACTATCCCAAAACCCAGACCTGAGCCATCATTCACCAGCTCTATGCTCTCCACGTGCTGCCAGTGAACCTAAAAGGGATAAATATAAGCTTGCAAATGATTAAAAACATAGAATCACAGAATATATGATTTGTATAGGTATGAAAAGATCTTTAAGATTATCAAGTCAAAATGTTAACACATATTCAAACTTGCAAACTATGTACTCTTTTTTTCTTGGGTATATTTTTGATAATGGAAGTTTGGAAGAAGACAAGACACATAAGGCCTTTCTAAAAATTACTTATGTATAAGATTACATAATATTTCAGCAATAAATTGATAATTCCGTAACAGGTGGAATTTCTCTGGTACAAAACAGAGCTGGGTAGGGGGTCAGACCTTTCAAAGACTTGTTGAATGCATTTAAGCAGCAACCTAGGGCTGTCCGTCTTCATGCTCCTTTGCTGCTAGGAAATATCACAGGACTGGAAATTAAAGTTTTCAGGTAAGTGCATATTCACACTGGCCATTAAAACAAAGAACAGGTGAAAGAAAAATCCCAATTCAGTGTTTTTAAGACTGAACGCAGCATCAGGGATTGTGAGGTAGGCATTAGCAGAATTGCCTCATGTAATGAACAAAGGTTTCTGTATTATGTCACAGCACTAGAATGAAGCAGCTCTGATGGCAGACTTCATGTTCTGACACGAGTAAAACTCCTCTGAAAGAAAGACAAGTGCTAGGTTGCTCACACAGGGCAACTACTTGAAGAGACAACTGGAAGCCTGTGGTGTTATCTCTCCTGAAGAACAATGCCATGCAACACACTCATCTGAAACTTAAAACTGCAGTTGGTGCTACAACAGGTAGGATCTTGAAATAAGCATTTATTTTGGAATAATCCAGCTATTGCAAATTCAAAGCTCTGTGGTACCTGTTTGGAAATCCACAGTCTTAACATAAACCAGTGATGATCAAGCAAAGCCTGAGGAAAAGAACAGCTCCTAGTACACTCCGTTTGAAAGCAAAGAGGAAATAAGCACTGGGACAGGCATGCTAAAAAAAATAAAAGAAGCTGTGGCATGTTTGAAAGGAACATTTTTTCAAGAAAGGGAGCTGTTCGGATAATACAGATGCAATCGCATAGAGAAAGAAGTATGTCACAGCAATACTGGAAGAGAGCAGGCCTCTCCTACGTGCTGATAGGAAAGGTTTGCTCAGTCAGCTGTATTCCTGCACACAAATGAAAAGAATAATTCTGACATTCCTTCAACAGAAGTTTTATGCTAATCATTAAAAAACTCACTAAAACAGCTGGCTTTTCCAGATTGACTGCTCTCTATACTTATGGTTATTGACTACCTTAAAGAAGGGCCACAGATAATAGCAAAACCTACAGAAACTGAAGACAGGTTGTTTCACCCCAGGACACAGCATTACATGGGTAAGACATCAGGAAGAGAAAGTACAGTTAATATCACCATATTTCTGAGCTATGTTGTCTACAGCTAGACGTGCAAAGGAAGTCAAAGGAAAGGAATTGTGTAGCAGAGCTGTTTTCTGGAGGGTCCTAAAATGCATCCATACATATGGCATTTTAATGGCTCACTCTTAATACTTTACAGACACACTAACAGACAACAGAGAATGAAACACACAAGCACCCATTCAGCAGTGGTGGAGATCAGACTGCAATGTGTCAAAAAATTCTGTTTGCCCAAGCAGAAGGCAAAGAAGAAAAGGATCCTGTTTACTGCAAACTCAAAATAAACCTTCGTCAAGGAAACATGTTGTATTGGCACTAATGGATACAGGTAATTTGGCAGATGGGAGGAAGGAATACATCCGAGATGAAGAATTTCCCCCAGCAAACTTGAATATTTTCTACTCTTTCATGAGAAAAGGTACAACAAAAATAAACTGAAATAAAACATCAAGAAATGTGAAGGAATGTAATACAAGTTACAAAAAATGTCTCAAAATACTATATGCAGCAAACACACAGATGACCGGAACTGAATACACAGATATTTGGGGTATACTCACCGGATTGGAATGGGCTGAAACTGTGCTAGCAGCAGATGGAGACCGGGAAACTACCGGACTGATGAGCTGAGGAAAAGTGCCCCTGGCCACAACTAGCTGTACATTATCTTTTGCTTTCTGCAGGATGCTGATAGCCTGTTGATGTGTAATGGTCTGATCAAGAGCTTGTCCATTAATAGCAAGGATTTGATCTGCTTCCTTCAGCTTTCCATCTCTGTCACATAGTTGCAAACAGGGAAGGGGGATGACAAAATAAACAAACAAGAAAAACCAAAGAAGCACTGCCACAGAAATTGCAATACTTTGACAATTTTCCAGTACTTTTAATAACATGGTCTCTATTGCCCCCACTTTTTAATCCCTCCCTGCAGTTTTGCTGAAAGGAGCTGATGTGGCACCCTGGTGATCACTTCCTTTGAAGCTTATCCCACTGTCACTCTCCTCCCCTGGATACTACCCCCTAGCTAGCTTTCTTCTCCCTGTACCCCCATGCGAAACTAAGCATATTAATCTCAGTCACTTCCAGCCATAGCCTGAGAACTTATGTTTATTCTTGACTTTGAGCCTCTTGCTTTACCAAGTGCTCCACTTTGTTCAGTGCACCCATCCTGAATATTCATCAAAGCATGTAGTAGAACACACTTTCAGCAAGATGTTACAGAAACAAACTTTGTTTTGCTGAAAAACAAGGGGAAAAAAAGGAAAAGAAAAAAGAAAAAAAGAAGGCCAGGCAAAGAAAGAAACAGAATGAAAATGATAAAACAGATCCCTTTCATACAAGGGGGAAAAAAGCCCTGAACAAATTTAAAAGAAACTTCATTTTCTAACAAAGGAAGCATTAATGGAATATTACATACTGAGACCTTCCCCAGACCTACTCCAAAGGAAGTGTATGAAGCCCACAGCTGAATTACCCTCTGCTTCCTCCATCAGTTCTCTGCAACCCAAAGTGGCAAAGCTTTGAAACCAAAGGGCAGTAACTAAACCAAGCATACCTATTACACCAGCTTTTTTGAGTACCTACATTGCAGAAGCCTAGTTACGGAATTCAAAAAAAGACTATCTAGCTTCAACCTATAATGTTTCACTTGTGAATTTGAACTGTTTTTCAGAGTGCTCTTGAAGACTTAATATTGCCAGGACCTTCTCATTTATGAGCCCTGTAGCAGTTGTTAAATGTTTATCTTCTTAACAATGAATCAGGCAGGGCCTGATCCAGTAAAGGCAGGTCTCATCTCTATGCAATAAAAGAAATAATAAAAAAAAAAATACCACTTCAATGGGAAAAAGAAAAAAAGTGGAATTTAGACAGATTAAAAAAAATGTCATGAAGACACAGAGCATGCCACTTTTTCTAACTGAATTAAGTCTGTAGACCATGCCCCGGCCTCTGTTAGAAGTGCAGTGTTCAGATCACAAATAATCAGCAAAAAATAGCACCAATATGACAGCCTTCCCACACAACACATGGGGTACACCACAAAGCAGCTCTGGACAGGATCCTGATCTGTGATACAGCTCACCAGTCTGCAGTCAACTAGTGCTGTTGCCATTCACCATTTGTTTGATCCCTTGGGCTCTTCTTACCACTGAAATCCATTTCTCTCAACACTACTTGTGAAATCCGAGTTGAGGTCTCAGGCATATTTTCAGCAAGCTATTATTACTGCTATTATTATCGCTGTGAGTATCTCTCTTGACTTTAAAGCTGGGTTTCCCACCTGCTCAGTGGACCCTGCCTAACAAATAACAGCGCTGACGGTTTTGGATAAAATTGTTTTTCAGTGTATTCAAGGATGGCAAAATATGTATTTCAGCTTTAAAAAGCACAACATGGAACAGCAGCCTCCCCTTTTTCCCTATTTAAAAGGAGATACTATAAACAAGCCACAGAGAAACAAAACCTGTAGTTTCTATAAATTCAGAACAGATTATATATGTCACCCTGTTCCACTGTCACAAATTGTAGTGTTATCTTACAACTGCAATGATGCTTAGAATATGAGCAAAACATGCCCACATGTTCCAAAAAAATAATGTTTCACATGTAACAAAAAAATAACAGCAGTAATACAACCAAATTGCACGGTCACATTAACACGTTGTTTAGTAAAATACTCCAGTAGTAATCTTACCTATGTGCCACACTTCCCTCCTGGATTTCTTGCACAAATATTCCTAGTTCTCCCCTGTTTTCACTCTTGAGTCCCACAACACTGAAGCCCAGACCGCCACTTAGAGGTTTAATAAGTTCAATTGTCTCAACAAGACGACCCTGTTCAGCAGAAATTTAAAAAAGGGTACAAATATTAAAAGGTTAAAAATGAATAAAGGTTAAAAATATTGAAAAGCAATAATAATGAATGTTGTAAAAAACTTGGAAATTAGTTTGTAATTTGACAGCTACTGTTGCACCAGACTACACAAACTAATAACTGAAATGTAGCTGTTCAGTTCTGATTTTTTCCTATCATACAGAAAAGATTTCATAAACAAAGACTGTAGTGCCCAGAAAAGGAAATCAGGGAACAACAACTAAATATACGAAGTCTAGGCTCAGAAGCGAGCCTAACATTTTAGAAGATATAGGCTACCTTTCAGGCAAAACCAGAAAAAGAGGATGAATTTCAGAAAGATGAAAAAAGTAGAACTATGTAAAAGGCTCTCCAGAACAGCAACATACTTCTCCTATCAGGCTCTATTACAGATTTACTAGGAAAATCCTGGAATATACTCCTGAGCATTCCCCACTCCAGCCACTCTAGGCACTGGTACACCATTTCTGCCCTCTCCAGGAAAACAGCAAGATTTACACAGCAGGTCCAGAAAGGAATTTTCCATGTTATTTCCAAGAAAGTCACAGAACTAGATTTCATTAATTCTGTTTGCAAGGACATGCTCTGACAAACTATCTCCTTTATGCACAGAGAGTTAGTTCTACAATGAACATAGAAAGATAATGGGATGCTGAGCTGTGAGAAACACACCAGCCAGTTAAGACAGCAACTCAGCAGTGACAAAATCAAGCCACTTTTTCATCTGTTTTCTCATTTACCAATGTTCCTCAAATTAAAATGTTACTTCTATATAACAAGAGAGCTCTGGTTTCTGTAATTACTCAACTGCTTTTAATTAAACATACATGTATTTTAACCATCAGATAATCAGTAACCCATATTTTGTAGTTACCATAAGACAGGTTTACCTGGGACATATTTCTGATCAGCTGCTCAAAGTCATCACTAGAGGACTTCCCATTGATTTGAGGAGTAATGGATCTCATCGATGCTTCTAGCACATTAGCTGGGCTGCCATTCTGCTGAGCCAACAAATACGACTCATTAAGTGGCAAGGACCCCATGTTCATACCATGATGGAGAAGCTGAGGGAATTCATCAGTGGAATGTATGGAAGGTGTAACATTTACCTGTAAAAGATTGATAGCAACACAGATTTAAAGACACAGCAGAAACCTCCTGGTTATGTAAGGACACCATAATAAGTCAATTGATTGTTAAAAGTAATTGAAATTCCAATTTGCAACTTTCAAAAGACATTTTAAGATGAAAAATTATCTTAGTATCAATGTAATGTTCTGAACTACCAGCATAAAACACAGAAATTGATGAGAACAATCTAAACTTATTTTCCATACACTGCCTAAAATTCATTTATTCCTATCAGCATAGCATCTTGGAGTATTCCATCACAGTGGTAAACAAATATGAACAAGCTTTTTCTACAGTATCAGTATGAAAAAAACCCCACCAAAACAAAACAACAAAACCAAAGGGAAAAAACCCAAACAACTTTATCAATTATTTTACAAGAAATAAAAAAATGTATGTGAATATTAATGAAAACAGAAACAAACCTCACCAGCTACACAGAAAACAAATTTCACTGGTGAGATTTTCTGCATCACTACGCACTACAGCTACCAATGTGACTAACCTACATGTGCTAGAATTAAAATACGGAATTGCTGAAGTCTAAAACCACTAGGCTGATCTGAAAATCGTAACTGCACCTTTACACGGACAGATTTGACAATACAATTCTCTTAGAACAGAAAAGAAAATAAGAAAATTCTCCATTTTGCACAGACATAGTAAATTACCTTTTTTCAAGCAAGTCTCTGCCAACCGACCTAACGAATGGCTGCTGGTGATACAAAGCTCAGGTAAAGCAAAAACCCTCATCTGGGTCTTGTCCCACTTGCCTGTTGACTGTCAACACACACCATTATATTCTGCATAGATTTGTTTCATACTTGCCTGTCACACTAAACACAATACTGCAGTTTCAAATCCTTTTCACAGTTTTACAGTCCACATTTTTTATCATTCTGCTCCACAATACAGAAGACTAGGGTTCCTTAAAGTGTATTTTCAAACTTCAAGTATCAACAAAGATTTCAAAACTGTTAATATATTCTAACATGTCTACTGCACCATTCTCAACTGTTAAAGCATTAAATTTCTATTAGGTTTATCATATCATTCTCCCAACAGTCCAGTCACTAAGAGATCAATATTGCTTTCCATCCCACAATTTCATCTCATCTGGGTGTTTCAGGAAAATGCAATAAACAAATGCCATTAGTTGAACAAATTATGTGCCCAGGAAGATAGTCAAGTCAAATAAAAAATATCACAAGACAGTATTGGAAAAAAGGGTTCTTAACGGCACTTAGCCTGCTCTTCCGTAAAAACCCATGAAGAGGAAAATCTGTTTGGAACTCAAACTACTGCCATAACACCTTGATTATATTCTGTTGTCCATATTTGTGAATAATTGAGTTATATTCCAAACAAATCATAATGCCTAAAATGTGCACATATCCACTTTCTTTAACCACATACATTCATGTGAGCAAGCCTGTAACGCATAGGTACAGAAGCCGTGTTCATTACATCCAGAGACATAACCAAATTCTACCCTTCTGAAAACACAAAATTTCCCCTTATATATGAACAGATTGGAAACTAGTGAAGACACAGACATACTGCATTTATTACCTGCATGAGGCCATATAATTGGTTAATTCACTTCCACCTTCCCAATGTCCTCCATTTCTATATATAAAAGTACATACCTGAACTTGGTCTATTATGTGCTTTATTTCTTGTTCTTCTCCACCTTCAAATCTTCTTGTACGTCCTGCTGTTGTATTTCTTCCCCCAAAAAAATTGTCATAGGTGAAGTTATTAATCCTAAAAGTACCTTAACACCTATCTAACACCACTGCAATTAACCAGTCTTAACTGTTTCTATTTAACAACATTTTTACATTTCTACAGCAAGATAAAGAAGGCTAAGAGTTTCAAGATGCAAAGATAAGAGATGCAAATCCAAACTACCTTTCATGTGCACTCAAAGGCTACAACATATGAGTCTGATATCACAAATGTTAATAAATCATAGATACAAGTTCCCTTTCTTAACTGCGGTGCTCATTCCAGAAAACAGCCCTTAGTTACCCTTTCTGCTGAAGGTTACCATGCTCAGCACGGTCTTGGTTAAAGGAGTCACTACAGAACTAATTACCTGCTCAAGCAAAGCCAGCAGAGTTAGTCTAACAAAGAACAGCATAATATGAGCCAAATCTATTGCTTTTACCCAATGTTAATTAGTAAGAGCTCACATAAACACTTTGATGCAGCTTTTGGAGTGGTAATCTCAAACTAAATGGGCACGGCTTAGCAGCTGAGAGCGGTAATGACTCCAATCAATATAATTATGTCTAGAGAAAAATATAAAATGTCTCTAATTTCATCTAGGACTATTCTAACAGCATTATTCTGTCTTGGCGCCCTTTTAAAAGTGGCATGAGCTTCCTGATGCTTCATCCTTCAGGATGGCAGAAGGGGAAGAGTCACTGATATTACTGATAGTCCTATGTAATACAAATGTGTGTGAATTCCCTACTTTGTAGAGTGTACAGTCATTTTCTATGACAAAAAGAAGCATAATCCTACAATAATGCTAAAAGCAAAATCTGAGACTGTCTACAGAAATCTAGAACCCCCCCTGCTTATGTAGGGAGAAAGCTGCCTTAGAAAAATGATGCAATGAAAGAAAAAGGTATGCCAAGCCACAGTAATACAAATTGATGACATTTTTAGAATAGTATGAGTGATACAAATGGTGTTTACATGATGATACTGCTTTTCTATAATATACAACAGAAGACTTCCTGAATGCATAAACACCAAAGGAAAAAATGGAACTACACATCAAAACCAAAAGGTTATAGAGAATGACACACTGCCCTTACAATAAATTGCATTATATGCCTTACCTGAATTTAAGATACTTCTTGTATCACTCAACACCCCATACAGGATTCAGATCCCATTCAGCGTGCAGAGGCACCTCTGTGTCCATCCTGTATTATGATCTATTTATGTTCTCCTAGTACTATTTAACAGTGGATTGACTGCTTTAGGCAGCTCATATAACTATCTGCAATATTTTAACAGCAGGCTAGCCATGATGGGCATTATAACTTCCACAAACATCTGCCCAATACCAGCATATTCTTCTCTACTTAAGTTTGAAGGAGTTCTTCAATTAAGATATGACAAAGTCCTTAGGGATTTATGGTTTTTATTCTGAAAGAGAATTTGCACATTCCCATGCTAAAAGAGAAGCAGCTCCAGGCCAATTAATTTTTTAGTTTTACACTGTATTTTCATTGATCAAATCCTGCTCAAACTGGCAATATCATGCCCACCTTGTCAGTATGAAATTTCATCTGTTCTCCATACCTGTATGAGCTGGGACATCACTGCAAGCATACAGGAATTGACTTGTCTCTCCCATTCCTTCTGACGTTCAAAGGAGAAGATGGTAGTTGTTCATGTTTTTCTAAGACATTGCCATAACTAGTAACCCCCTTATTCTGAAGACAGTGGATGGTTTTTATTTGTGTGATGGCCAAGACAACACTGAAAGTAGTGTTGCATATTACATATAGCAGAAAAAGGAGAAAGTAACCCTCCAATCCGCAGCAGCTTAACTAGAACTTTAAAAGCTTCCCCTCAAAACTTCAGTACAACAGCAGAGCTACAATATAGTATTGAACAAAACAACATCAAGAGCAACTGAGAGCAATATCAGCAAGGTCAGCTACATGTTCAGTGGAGGATGTGTTTAACATAGGAAGTCAATTTCACATAAAGTAGTGTCTGACTTGTAAAAATCCAAGAAAAAAATTTTAAACGGTTAACAGAGTGAAATTTTGCATATGTTTGTGTCCAAAAACCTGACAGTTCACAACATCTCCCCTTCTGAAACACACATGATTATACTTTAAAAACTATAGACATCTATATGACATTTATAGTGGTATATAAGGTAGAAGTTCAGAATCCCCAGACAAATTATAAGCAGAAATGTGATGACCACTCTCTTCCCTGTCCCTCCTGAAATCCAGGCTTATAGCATGAGAAAGTTGAGAAGAACTGGTGTATACTCCTCCTAACAACAGAGATCTAGGTCATTTGAGGGGAAGTAAATAAACCACAAGTGCAAAACTTAAAATGATGATGCCCTTGTGGCTGCATGAAATATTTTTCATAAATTAAAAATTGCACTACTTTGCAGTAATAAATTCACCATAATTCCATCAAGAAGTAGCTTTATAGTACTGTGATTGCATAAGTACCATATGAAGGAATATTGTTATGCCTTATAATCTGGTTTATGCTAATTTTCCTTGATTGGCTTTCTCTGTACTGTATGTAGTATCTCCAAAGTGGACATAATCTGCATTAGACAAGAAAAATTTAATAATACCACGGAGTATGATAAAACTAATGTTACAGTCACACAGATATATGCTAAATATAATGATATACTGTTTCCATGTAGTTGCTAGGAATACTTTTCGAACAAAAAAGCAACTACAGAAGCCATGTCTGCAGTACATCAACATTTAAAGCAACATCCTCGACATTTCTAAGTCTCAACCTGGCTAAGAACAAATTTTCAGTGTTTCTGCGCTTCAGCCATTGAGTACCGACCTTTGAACACTCCAAGAAGGACAGGACAGTATGTCACCTGACTGCAAGAACCCTGAGTAGCAAATAGGTCAGCTGCAAGAGTGTTCACACTGAAAGCCACGAAGAGAAGTGCAAGTCGCAGGCCACGCAAGCCCAGCACTGTCAGGTGCCCCCCACCCCAAAGAGAAAGCCTGTGGGGTCCCAGAACAGGCAATAGCACCAGCACCACTGTGCTGGCTACACCTTTATGTCTCCATCTTCAGGGTGGGTGAAGCAGATCCCCAAATCAGCATTCCTTATGAGCACTTCATTTCAAAACATTGAGTAAACAGGCTGCTGGTAAACAGG
>JAWWMO010000096.1:40573585-40584538 GCA_035047845.1 Dendrocincla fuliginosa | reverse complement strand
AGATGAGTTGAAAATGTGATTATTATAGACTAGGAATTACCAGCATGTTGTTGGTATCAGTATAGAGGGTATGAGTCCAAAATCCAAATATGCCAAGTACATATCCCTTTGCCTGTGACCTTGAAAATTACATATTTCTTGTTCACATTGGCCCAGTCACTTACAGATGGCAGGTGACATCTCCAAAGAAAAAAGCTCTGCTCCTTTGAAGAAGCTGCCCAGGAAAAAGGCTTTATTAACTATTATATCTGTCATCCTCTAATGCTGTTTTATATAGCAAGATCAGCGCCTGTAAAAACCAGAGGAGTTAGGTAACCTTTCCTTTTTTGAGAATATATCCTACTCAGCAGGCTGGATGGAAGGAGGAATCTTCTACTGCTTTGTGCCACAAACTATTGGCCCTGATGTGAATGAGCATGTCTGTAAATGGCTGAGTTTTTAAAGTCTCAGGCAGGTTCAGTGATGTAAAAATCCTTAAAATTTGCTTTGATTCATTGACTGTCTTGCCTTTATGCATGCTCAGCTGCTGCAAAAGAGTTAACCATTCCTACACATGCCACCCCAAAAGTACTAAGAAAAAAATTGAAAGACACAGAGAGAAAAGAGGTTTCAACTGACCAGAAGAAGTAAACAGACTGGTGTTTCTGGAATAAGCTAACTTATACAAGTCTCTGACAAATGAAAGTTCTATTTTAGTTTGTTCTTAAATAAGAATTTAATACCAAGTAAAAATCATTTTAGCAAATGAAACAAATATAAATTTAGTTCAACTGCACTCTCACTAACATTAAAAAAGCTCTGTTAAGGCAGGAAGCTTTTTTGTGAAAGTCCACTTTGGTCTAGGGCATCTGCTTCTCTTATAGATAAGGGTACCTTCTAATAGCGGTATTGTCATGAGGAGCTCTTATATCATCATCGTGGCTTGGCTTCACCAATAAAGATTTGGGAAGGGCTTTACCCATGCTTGCTGTAAGCGCGCTGATGGCTCAAAAGACCAATGTGAGATAGTCAAGTATGATTGCAAAAGACACAGCGGAAAGTCTCCAAGGATGGTATTGATGAGGCACGGTTCTTCCTGCATTGCCTTTTTTCCTCAAGACTGATTCTGCATGTGTTCCCAAAGGAAGCAGCACCATTATGAATGGTGTGCCTCCATTTCTCCTGATTGAAGGCCAGAGTGGGCCATTGATGGTAGTCAATATGGCCAAGGCTGAGGTATTCTTTCAGGGAGTCCTTGTATCTTCTCTTTGGGGCTCCTCTCTTGTGGCAGCCGGTGGCGAGTTCCCCATAGGGCACAATCTTAGGGAGGTGGTGATCCCCCATCCTGGAGATGTGCCCTGCCCAGCGCAGCTGCATTCTCAGCAGCATGGCCTCAATACTGGTGATGGAGCTCTTAAATATTTTGATATGAAATGTGCAAATTTGCCTTTAGCTGTTCAGCAAGTGCCAGAAACTCACATTATAAGTAAAAATAAGAATGAAAATTCTATTGAGAAACACTGAGCTGTAGAAAGCTGAATGCCTCATCTTCTGGAGTTAAAATGGTTGCCTATTATTAGTCATGACTTGTATGCGGAAAATAGCTCATTTTCTAGTTACATGGTGTTGCCATTGTCATTAGCAAGGTCTACTTGTTTTCTCCAACCTTTTAAGGATTCATGTAGTGTGTACAGCACAGGACAAGGTCTCAAAGACATCATAAACTTTTTCAACTTTTATGGCTTGAGATGGCATCTAGTCTACAATCATCCAGAATCTCAAAATGTGTTGTGCAAAGGCAGGCTCAGATGAGCTGCAATATTTTTTTCACTATATGGTTGCCTTTTAGTTTTTGTTGCCAAGGGGTCAAACCAAGAGGAAATGGATTTAACAACTGCAAAGTGATGAATTTCAAAGCTATTCTAATAACATTTGAATCTAATTTGTATGTAGAAAAGAAGGAATAATAATGTCACTTTAGAAAATAAACTTAAAGCAACTAAGCAAAAATCACTCTTTCCCTCTCATACTCTTCTCTCTCATGTCCATATCATTTGGGAACTGAAGCTTTGAAAAACAGAACTAAAAATGCCCAGTCAACTACAGAAACACATGAAGAAAACCAAAGTATTAAACCTATTCCATCTGATAATCCAATATTTTCTTAACATACACACACACCTTCTTGAATGTGAAGAAAGTCCAAAATGCACATCTGGTTTGTAAATGCTACTCAAACAGAAGAAAGGAGATGCTGCAGATAGCAAGAGTGATGTTTCTACTTCACCCTATCCCCCTTGCATGCTTTTGAATAGGAAAGACTTGACAAGAGAAAGAGGAGGGATGCCAGCAGCAGGAGAAAAACCCTTGTAATTTTTAGAACTTCTCTCTGAATAAGCTAGCTGTATTCAAACTCAGATGCACTAGTTTGCACACAAACCCCTGCACTGCAACATGGGGAGTATCATAATGCTCATGAGGCTACAAGCAACCTTACTCCTTCCCTCCTCCAGGTCACTGTATGTGTTTACTATTTCTGAAACCTTATTCTTGACAACTGACATGGACTTCACTGCAAGGGGCTTTCAGACCTGCAAGGTTACTCTCACTGTAGTCGTCTTTTGCAGGTGCTTTTTCTGATACTGCCACTGTCCATTCCACTGTAGCAAAAAAAATGGTGGCTCTCAGTGTTGAAACTACCTTCAGAAAAGTTAGAGAGAAACAGTTCTTACGGAATTTATTCAAGCTGAAGAGATCCAAAAGCCATTCTCCAGATCTGTGTAAGTACCTAGAGAAGGCTACGAGTATGGTTACACCCAATATTCAGCCCTATCCAAGTCTACTGCCTTAGTCTTCACACCTTAAGAGTTGTTGTTTGTGACATTAAATTTACGTAAATGATTCCATTTTTGTTTCTTAAAATGTTTTTGGTCTCCCATCAGGTACATCCTACTAAAATTCATAAATCTGACATTTTTCTATCTGATTTTGGTGACTACCCAGATTTTTTTGTTAGAAGATACCTTTCTGTGCATGGCCCACAATAACCAAAAAGCATCCTACTTCTTCATTTTTAAGAAAGATTTTGGCACTGAGACAAATGAACTGAGATCCCTCTTGGAAGAGATTTAACTTATATTTCTTGCAAAAATAACCTACAGTATCCTAGCGAATGGTGTGCCATACTGGGCACAGTCCTTGCATTTGGGGTCAAATGCAGACTGTTTTGTCTCACACTTCTCATGCAAGGCATTATTGAAAACTGAAACCAGAAGTCTTTTACCTAACTCATGCCAGGAACATCCTAGTAAGTTCGTTGATCAAGAGAGCCCTCGGTCCAAACAGAGGGAGGAATGAAAATTAAATTAGAGTCTGCTACAGGTAGTGCTCAGCCCACCAAGCTATTCTGTATATATGTGAATGTCTCTACTACACATGAAAAGGAAAAAGGCTTTGGTGCAAGTATGAAGTAGCCAGAGAATTTCGTGACCCATAAATCTGAAATAATAGGAAATGCCTCAGTCCAAGGAGAGAGAAAGATTTCAATATCCTTGCTTATGTTCTTTCATGCTAAAACAGCTCTTAGGCCAGCATCATTTTCTAAGACAACAAATAATCTCTGTCTGTGCCTCAGTACTTTCATCAAGGCCTTGAAAGCCATAGCAAGGCCATAGGCATCTATTATATTGGCAAACTTATATCAAACTGAATTAATCATATTTTCTCTGGATCCAGCTCCAGATTTATTACCTTCTTTATGTTTCAGGAAAATTCAAATCGTCTCTTACTTCATATCATTCTCTCAACTCTGGGTGTTCATTGAATTTTTTTGTATGCATTGTAAAGAAAATCCTTGAAATAGTTTGAACAGGAAAATTTATCTTCCAAATAGTGTAATTAGACTTATTTTGCACCTGCAATTTTATTCACAAACAGTATATTTATACCCAGTTATAAACAGCTTTGAGAAAAACCACCAGTGTTGCCTTCTGACCTTCTGCTGCCTCAAGCTTTCATTAAGCTATAAGCATCAGCATTCTGATGTGGGGTATATACCAAGTACAGCAGTCATTGTCATACCTTACTTATAAGGGTACTTTCCTTACAAGAGTGGCAACACATAGGTGATTTTTCAACCTTGATTAGAGATTTGAGAAATTCATTTTCTGGTGGGAATAAAAGTGCCTGGTAATCCAGAGATGGTGAAGACACTTGTTAAATCCAGGAAGGAACTGCAAACTCTAAAAATTAAGTAATTTGAATATCTGTTGAAACTCAGTAAGCATGAGTGAAATAATAAATCTGATAGACATTCGGCATAGAAGCTCAAGAGAAACAACAAAAAAAAGAGATTTATATTTCAAATTAATTTGGCAGATGGCTTGGAAAATGGTTTCTTAATTTCTCTTCAAAATGTAAATAAATCAGATGTGAAATGAAGCTAAAGTCATAACAACTCTAGACAACTTGTTTTAATTTCTCACCATCCTCGTTGTAAGTAATTTATTCCTTATGCCCAATCAAAACTTAAGTTCTTTCAGTTTTAAACTGTTGAACCTTGTCTTTTCACTACAAACCCTGTTAAAAATTCTCTATTCTTTCTCATCAACCCCACTCTGTGTATTGGAAGGCTGCACTAAGAGCATCTTCCTCTTCTGAATGTTTCACAATTCACTCAGCCTTACTTCATAGGAGAGGTCTTCCAGCCCTTTCATCAATTCCAGCCCTCCTCTGGATCCACTCTAACAGATCTAAAATCTGATGCCTCAGATTACAGAAGACGTCAGGCTGTCTTGCCTAAGATTACCTTCATGGTCACAGCATAATGAATTGACAAGTTCATGCTGGAACACTTGTTTTGATTAGTGGAAGTCCTTCCAAGGTGGCTGTCAACTCTATTTTCATAAAGTACATGGTAGATTTTACCATAAGTGGCAAAATTTTCCAATACATAAGGCGTATGATGAAAAACCCAGTCATTTAAGTGTTTAAGTGCAATGTCTAATCATACAAAATGTTTCTTGTAGCACCTGTAATATCTTGCTACTATTCTTCACTTTTGTCTCTTTGTAAGAGCAAACTCTTTCACAGTATTCTCATGCTGGAAAATAGAAGGTAAGCTCTAGGTCTGTTTAGGTGGACTAAAGTCCCATTCTCAAATATTTAGGCTTTGTAGTTACAGCAGCATTTCCATAACACCTTCAATAAATTCACTATTTGTGGCCCTGAATGTCAGTTTAGATTTTCCATTACCACAGCCTTAGAGATTATTAGAAGATATGCAAGGATTATTTTGTATTGAAAAATATAAAAAGAGTGTAATTCTCATACATTAGCACTGTTAAAAATTAGTTTTTATCTAATATTTGTGAAATACTTAATTGGATGGCTCCAACTAAAAACTGGTTTTCATACTATTACTATCTCTAGTAATGATAAATTAATCTTTTAAACACCTCTTCAAATACCAATCACTTTAAAAATAATAACCATTTAATAGAAATCAATTTATATTCCTAATGCCTTGCTCTTATTAATAGAAATTAGTTTATATTCCTAATGCCTTGCTCTAATGCTACAATGAGAACATGTCATGTCAAGATGTTTAGATTAGGCCAGATTGCTTGTAATTTGTTGCAGTTTTAGAAAGCTGCATATCATATAGAGAAAGCACTTAACATGGTTATTGGTCAGCAGTTTCTCTAGCAAATACAGTGAGTCATGTATCTTTATAACGATGGAAGCATAAAAGGATTTCTCAAATGTGATTATGATGTTTAATTTATAAAGAATATGAGATCTTCATATGTCGAAAATATCCTTATGTTCAAAGGTAGTGGTAATCAAGATACCTGTCAGCACCTTCACCTCCCAAAGGAAGCATTTAATGACTTATCAAGACTACTGTTTCTGCATATCAAATGTTATAATTTTCTATTTTGTTGATGAAGTCCAAAACATGAGATAAAAATTACAGGTACATTTAAGAAGTGTGTGAAACCATAGTTCCTGTCTGACTGCAGGTAAACCATAAATCAACAGTTTCAAGGGTTGCTCTATTCAGCTTATCGCAATCCTATAGTCTGTTATGTTGGTGTTTTGTGCATATAGATTTAATGCACATAGACAGGAATAAAGCAACAGCTGTTATACAGACCCTGCAACTCTATCACTAAGTGAACTATTCCACAGAATGTTTGAAAGGACCTTTGAAAGACAAGGTGTAAATTTCTTATCAAATCCTGGAGGAATATATTTCTTAGTCTTTTTTCTCCATTCCTGTACTGACACCATACCCGTTGTGTCTGCCTCTTCTACTCAAGATAAAAAATGTTGCTATGCAATCAGAGGGCTCAACAAAAATCAGAGAGAACATTCCCAACACTGGACTTTTATTTTTTTTTTCAGTGTGACTTGAAATCTATCTATGAGATATTATTTAAAAGCTGGTACCCTTTTCATCCACAGATTTTGATGAATTAGAAGGTTGCAGACTGATGTTTAAAAATAGACTGACATACTCTCCTTTGTGTGTTATATGGCTGAGGACACATTCCCTTGGAAATTTTATTACATTTTAAAGTTCTACTTTGTTTGTCTTTCTGTATTGCAAGGACACGATTTGTGAAGAGCAACAATTCATGTCTACTGTTCCCTGCCCATCAGCTTTTTAGCAAATTCATTTTTAATGGAATTCCATTCCATTTCATTATGCATTTGGGCAACTATAGAATAAAAAACTCCTCCAAGAAGTGTCAAAACAACTTCAGTCAGAGGTGATTGCCAGAGAGAGTTTTTCTGTCCTCACACAGACGCGGTGGTGCTGGATGTCTGTACTATCAGAGTCATAGTACAGCAGTTCTGATGCAATACTAGGGCTATTTAAACTTTGACTCAGAAAAGCTGTGCCTATCATTAAATTCACAGTATTTCCCTGTAATGTCATTGTAATGGCATTTGTTTAATACTAATCCCCATTCCCTTTCAATTCATAACTAGGGAATGCCAAAAAACCTCAGCCAAATTAGTTGATACACCAACCAACCAAAATACCAACCCAAGTACTGAAATTGTGTGGTATATTTCATTAAAAATATATACATTGAAAATATATACAAATTGTATATATCGCAATGAAAATGCAGATCTTGAAAATGTATTCTATTATTATCAAGATTTGCGGACAATAGCATAGTTTAATGAAAATGGGGGGAAAAAAAGAAAGAATGAAAAGGAAAATAAGTACTTGCAGGGAGTGATGTGGTACAGAATTTTTAGGCTTCTAATTTTTTCCTCAAATATCACATGTAACAGTTAAAAGTATTATTATACCAGTACCAGTAGATGTCAGTACAATCATTGATCTCAGCTACAGTATAGCAGAGTATATTCTTTGTATTCACTGCTACAAGCAAATGAAAGTATCCTGATGGAAGTTATATCATGAAACAGTGTGACAATTTTGGAAAATTAGAAGTCTGTATTTTTTACACTAAATCACTTATAGCATCAGGAGCTTGAAGAGAGTTTCAGTTCTCAAAAAAATATCAGATGTATTTCCTAGTCATCTTTACTTCCTGAACAGCAACTTTAATTTTCCAATTTTTTTTTCCCAAAACCAATTGAATGTACATTAACAAACTCGTAGTATTACCAGCGATAGGTATTGGGACTTGGCTTTTGCCAGCCAGAACCTAGGATTAGAAATCTATCTAAAGGCACAGCTAGCTTTCCCTAACCCTTCCAGGAAGAGTTCAGAGCTCGGTGGACTGCAACCATGTTTGAGTAAGCCTATATTACAGAATTTTTCTCTGGCTTTCAAGAGAATAGGGAATTTTGATTAAAACTTGGGATAAAGGAAGAAAGTTAATCCTCAAAGTGAAGAGGAGGTTGGAATGGTATGATAGTGACCTTAACAAATGCAGAACTAGTCTATTATGACATCATGTCTCTGAATAGGGGCATGGCAAACTCCTGTATCTCAGCTCTAGTCTGGAAAGGTTGTTTTCCCACAATCATACTGCTTCAGCTCCTCATATTCCTTTTTCAATGTCTTTCTTATTGGGTTGAAATCCTGACTAATCCCTGTTCTCCAGAAATCCCAATGAATTGCAGAATTATCACCATGAGTAGTACCAAAATAGCTAAATATCTATATTTAGGACAATATACCATACCTACCAAACCCATTCTAATAGTCTAATAGCCACAATAGCATACCACACAAAAAAACATGTATCTTTCCTAGGTATACAATGCACACATAATAATGATACATGATCCTACTATTTAAAACAGCATGAATCCTGGGTACAATGTCAAGTGTCGATATACTGAACACTGAAACCTTAACACAGCTTGGTTTTGCTTTCCTTGAACCAAAACAGGTCAGCAGCATCCATCAAAACAGAATCAAAAATTAAAAGTACCTTCCCAGTCATCTGCTTTAGCTGCTGCAGACAAATGATTCTTTTCCAAGGCCTTGAAATGCCACCTAGACAAACCAATTGCTGGTCAGAAACTGTAGATACTAATTCATACAATTTCAAATTTCAGCTTAGTTTTATTTCTCTTATATTTTCCTTTTACTTTCTACATGGTTATCCTTACCATTCCTCACAGAGATTCTGAAATAAGCCGAAGGAAGTGAATGTCACAGTTAAGCTGACTTCCAGGCTCCCAGATGTTTCTTGCTGCAGTTACTTTCCTGCAAGCACACAGACATTCACTTAAACTAGAGAAAGGGGAGGAAAGATGGAGGGACAAGGTGGCGGGGGGGGGGGGAGATGGGGGATGGTGGGTGTGTGGTATTACCTGGTATTGCACTCGGGTAGGGTAGAGTCAGGGTATGAACCCCTGTGTGAGCTGAAATAAAGAAAGACAAGCAAGCCAAGGATGTAGCACAGGATCTCATTTTCCACTCTGGTGCTATCCTTTCTCTTTACTGTTGAATATTAATTGAACAATATTTTAATGGGTTTCTTGTGCCAGTTAACCATTTTTAACGTATATGCTTTTAGCTCTCCTGTTATGTGACTTCTGTATCATTTATATGACTGTTTGCATTGAGGCACCTTGGGGCAACTGTTGAAAAGAGCACTTGCATTTAATATGTGCCAATGAACGATTTCTCACTCCTCTCTTTCATGTGCAGCAGATACACTTTTCTTAACTCATCAGCTATCCCTGTATAGGTGACAAACTAATCCACAGGACTCAAGACTTGAAATGCAGAGGCTTGGCTTATGGCTCTGGATTTGAACTACTCTGACAGCCATATGTGCTCCTGCTGCTTTTTCAGCCAAAGATAGCAAAGTGTTTTACAAATAGGAGGTAAGAACAATAAATGCTACAGGAGACATGATTAAGACTTGTTTTGTCTCACAGAGAAATTTGCAAATAAATGTTATGTATGAAAGTGATGAGATCCAAGCTAAGCAAAAGATTTGCTTTAGTTTGAACCCCACACACATATGTCATATGTGAACCCCACACATGTTCTTCCTTGGTTCAAGTTTTTTGTATGCCAAGACTGTAATTCCTTATTTTTTCCTGCAATAGCTGATGCTAGTCATGACACTTACAGCAGAAAAGAAGATTAGGTTCTCCGTGATGATTTAGATGTTTGTGGTGTCATTAACTGTTGACAGAGAAACACAAAACTCACTCCGAACCCCAAAATATATGGCTAGCTTGCAGAATTAAATCAGTTGAGGTATTTACCTGAAACTGAAGAAGGAATAAAGAAAAAAATGTCTATTAAATGACTCTCTTTCGAAAAATGAGTATGAACTAGTATGAAGTTAAACAAAGTCGTTATGGGCAAATTGTCCTACTTCTTTAGGGGTTTAGAAACTCATATAGAAGTTTCATCAAGCCACATGCTCCTGTCTACTCCCTCTAAATCTTTCTATCTGTGTTTAGTCTGTACACAAATACCAGTTTCCTATAATAAGGCGGAATATTTCATGAATGGTCTGAGAAATTCACAATGTACTCTAAAGATGCCAGAGTAATCAGCACCAGCCTGTTACTAACATCCTGTTAGGATCAAAGACAAAGAATAGATACTGTGTCTTAAGGGATGGACTAGCCTCTTAACATCAACATAACCCAGAAAGCTAACGGAATGTAACACTGCATAGCCTTTCACCAGTTTCTTCAGTACTTCTATCAATCACACAGCAATAGAAGGGCTTGTCTCTATGAAGGAGAAAAAACTTCCCATTTGTTGCTCTCTGAACTGCTAAATATCTAAAATTAGTCACTGATATTTTGAAAAAGTTCAAGGAAAATCTTGGTTCCCTCAGTAAGTGAACTTGAAAAAAAGATGCAGTTTTATAACCATTAGGCAGAAGATAAATTTCACACAATATAACATGGCAAGTACAGACTTTCAGGGAGAGAGGGCTGTATTTAACTTAGCAGTATTGCTTTTTATTTATATTCAAAATTACCCTTAAAAATTGGTAGAAAGCTGCCTGTCTTGAGTAGTCAGGCTCCATAACCATTCAGATCTTGCTAATATTTCCTGGATGAATGTTCATTTTACATTGCCTGCACCTGTTGGCCAGTCATAATCTACATGTTCCCAGTTTGGGGGTAGAAACTGAGACATTTATTGATCACTCGCGTTACAACATATAGAACCAAGGAGCAGGGTGTGTTAATGAGGAGGTAGGACATGTTAATGAGAGGAACGAGTTATGTTAACTAGGCTTAGGAAATCCAGTCACTATATTTCATCATACAGTAAGCATTTCTCCATACCAGGACCACCTGGGGGGAACAAACGGTTTCTGCATGTCTTGCAACATCTGGTGAGGTCCTTCCATATCTTGCATGGAAAGAGAGGGCTAATACACATAGCTGAAAACAGTCCTGGTCCCCAAGGTATCCTCTTGTGGCAGG
The DNA here is from genome assembly GCA_035047845.1 of Dendrocincla fuliginosa. Lineage (NCBI taxonomy): Eukaryota > Metazoa > Chordata > Aves > Passeriformes > Dendrocolaptidae > Dendrocincla > Dendrocincla fuliginosa. The sequence continues at coordinate 40,573,648 of JAWWMO010000096.1, read as the reverse complement.
CTCCTGTCTTATTAAAGGGAGGAAACCCTTTCCGTATCTGCTGTCCAGGGCTTGCTGGACAAT
>JAWWMO010000096.1:40546617-40559199 GCA_035047845.1 Dendrocincla fuliginosa | reverse complement strand
TGGTAATTTGAACACTTAATTTGGATACCCGTTTTCTTAATGAAAAAAAAAAAAAGGAACAGGAAAAGGCCTGTGCTCCATCTGTCTCTTTAACTGGCTAGCCGTTTTCAGTCTCTTTGTGGATCCATAATACAACATAAGCGTGGAAGGCAAGTGTGTACGACTGATCAACTTTATGACTAAATATAAATAAGCAAACATTTTCTAGAAAAACATCCATCTGACAATTTTTTTTACTTTAGCCATTCATAAAATTCCTGCAATCATACACAATCAGTCTTTCTGAAAAAGTTTTTTCCCAAATTGTTACTGTGTGTAATTCTTGTTTTACACTTCACCTGACAGCATGTAGTTGGACCTCTGTAACCTTAGCAATATGAAGTTCAGATTGTCCTGTTCAGCTTTTGTCTGACGTACAGGCACTGATTGCACTGAGAAATATTAGAGTGAGCTCACTTCCAAATTCGCCATTTAAATGTATTAGTGTGTAGTGGACAACTAAGACTTCCCAGATAGCACAGTCTTGAGCCTGTGTAACTGAAAGATTTTTATCAAGATCACAGATCCCATGCCTCATGCAGTGCTGATGACCCACTTTCACCTGCCTTGCAAATCATGCCGTAAGTGTGCTAATGTCTGACTCAGCTTTGGATGGGCAATAGATAGGAACATCTCACCTCACAGTCAGTACCCTCACCAGGGTCCATCAAACAGCACTGCGTTAGATGACTCTGCTGTAGCAGTGGGGTTGGATAGATGATCTCCAGAGGCCCCCTCCAGCACTAATGATTCTGTGATACTGTGATACTCATCAAAGCAACCCTTACACTTCGGTGAAAGAACAGTGACTTATTTTAATATTCATGTCTAATGTCCATTCTAGCATCTAAAGCCTCCATATTATGCCACATTGTCACTGCTGAATATGGTAAGTCCAGCTTATGGTGTCCCACCATCACAGAAGAGATTTCACATTTAGAAGTTCAGTTCTTTTTAGCTAACTGGAGATGCTCACTTAAAATTGTGTAGCTTCCTGCAATAATCTGAGACAAAACATCAGCAAGGAGCAAAAACTGAAAGCAAAATTAAACACTGAAACCAAAATTAATGTAAAATGCCTGTGGATACTGGAGAAGAATGTTGTCCCTATCCTTCATGATGACTCAGCACTCATTCTTGAAGTAGGAGATAAAGCTCTCACTTCTCAAAGGATGAATGTTAAAGCTTATTTTCCTAGTGTGAGTAAGATCTTTTTAGGACAACTTGAAAATTACTGGAATATTGCACAAGAGAAAATTTTGTCCAAAGACAATAGAAGTTATGAATGCTTGAAAAAAAAGTGCTGCTGCATAGTTTAGACTGGCTGTAATTCTGTAGAAATGTAGAAGTGTGGCCAAGAGAAAATTAAGGAAATTAGTTTTGGTGGGGTATTATTTTTACTTAGTTTTAAATTAGAGAACATTCTAGGATTCTAGGAAGATTGTGTCTTTGCAAATGAAGCATTCAGACAAGAAATTCAGAGCTGGGAAAAAAGGTAACTTGAAAGATGAGCATTTCTTAATTAAATAGGATGTCAACTATTGCGAGAATTATATTCTAAAACTGGTTTTGAAGCTGAGATATCCACCATGCATCCTAGTAGAAAAAAAAGGTGTGAAAGAGGAGATAGTCACAAAATCTTCTCTAGACAATGCCCAGTGGTATAATTTATAGTTTCAATCCTGTAAAAACTTAGTCTTACTCCATCTGCACAGTGGAAGTAGTCACAGTGCATACAATTCATACTGGTATGGAAGATCTCTGACTCTACCCTATATATATACCATCACTAGGAATTAGCTGTTAAGGAACTAAAAATGAATGCAGAAACCTAGGCAGTGGAAAGGAAGAAAAAGATTTAGAAATGTAGTTCTTTTACTGCAAAGAGAAGAAAATTCTTATTAATTGGCCAACCCCCTAGTTTCAGTCGCACTTAAAACTCCTAAGAACTTCACTTTATTAAACCTAGGTAAGAAATTATGTAGTATGACAGCACAATTCTATTGAAAGGCATGGGTAATACAATGAACCAGGACTGTAAAGCTCTGTCAAACTCCCATTTTAATGATCCCATCATCTCCATCTTGTCTTAATACTGAGTTACTGCTCAACCTATGCTCACATATCCATGCAGACTGTCTCTGATGAGGTCTTGATTCACAATTCAGTTGGCCAACACAATCATCAGTGCTAACCTGACCTCCCTGATTAAGATAAACAGTTCAGTAACACAGAATACTGCCACTGCTTCTTTGCAGTTTTGAGAAAACAATATATTACACTTGTGTCAAAGTCAAAATTCTTACTTTATTAAAAAACAATTTGAATTTCAACAAATAGGAATATAAATTGAATATTTCTTGAATAAAAAAGTTTCTCAGATAATCCTGTAACATTTTCAGGCAGCATCACAATACTTTGCAACTAAAACACCACACTCTACTGAAGGTATTTACATGTATGTGCAATTACATCTCTAATCTCATTATTAATGTTACACGTAGATATGTAAGTGTGAAGACTGATTAACCTTGCTAAATTCTGCATTTGGGTATGCCTTCTGAAGCTTAATAACAATAATTTTATATAGTTGAATTTAGTATTGATTGAAGTATCCAAGATTCAGCCATCCATTAACACATTAACATCTGAAACTTAGGCTGGAATAAAAACCACTATTATTTCAGTCCATTAAATTCTGTCTTTAATAATTCAAAATTTAATCTTTTCTTTATTCCTTTGCAACAAACATTCAAAATAACTGATGGAAACCATACTCTTAAATGTGAAGACAAATATCATAAATATCTGTAAACCTTTGTTGCCTTTGTCTGATTTTAACTGTTTTAAATGAAAGATTAATGATAAAAGATGAATAGACAAGAAGTTGCTCCCTTTTCTGTTCTGGCACTAGACTCCAGTTTAGCAAACCAAACCAATTTATTTGTTCTCCTGCGTGACTTCTCTGCTTGCTCATCAATATGGCTGTTATTGACTATTTAAAAGACTTTTTAAATAAAGATTACCATGGGCCAAGCAGTGAATGAAAACTTTCAGTCATTGAGAAGTAAGCAAAAAAACAGCAGTCAAGAATTAAAAAATAATGTATTTTCATAATGAAACTCTTTAACCTAAATTCTCTCTGCTAATAACATGTAGGAAAAGAGTGAGTGAATACTTCTGTTGTCATGCCAGACTCTGTGGTGGTTAATCTTAATTTGAATTTTGGTTCTGTTTTAAATGAGTGTAAGGAGTGTGAAATATTTGACTAGAACCATTTATATTGAAATAAAAACTCTGGAGCAGCCTTCATGCAAGGACATCTGCACATGCCCTTATCTGGATTAAAAAAAAAGAAAAAATATTCTTTTAGAACTTTTTTTTTACTTTTAGAGTAATTTTTTCTTCACAATATGTGGTGGTTATTCTAGAATGGCACAGAAACATCTTAAAAGAAACATACATGTGCCATAATTAGTCAACATCAAGACAAAACTGTTTGGAGTTATTAAGCACATTTTAGGTTTCTGTCATAGTTGCCCATACTTTATGTGTGTGATTTAAAAGAAAGGCTCTTTGTCAGAGTTGCAATTTGATGTTAAGAAAAAATAAAGAAAATATATTGCTTTGAGTCCAATGCCTTAGTATTGTAACTGTATGAAGGAACAGCATTAGTCAGTGTGGTATCAAATTTCTTGACTGCTGAGTTTTGATGTACATAAAATTATATCACATTCTCCAAGACACAGTAAGAATAACAGTGCAGTTCACAAGCTGCCTGAGAAGTACTCTTTCTTAAACAGTGTCCAAGGACAACAAAAAACTATGCTCCTACTCACCATATTTTATGCTTTAGCCACATTATTTTCAAGAAATGTGGTGGTAACACAGGAAACAAGAATAAGTTAAAAAAAATAATATGAAGATGAAGGATTACATTAAATTTTGCAGTACTCTGTTAAAGGTGAAGTTTTGGAACAGCAGTTTCATCTCATTTTTTTTGTGCTATGATCAATCATATGGTTAAAATAAATCAACCAACAATCAACAAATAGTATGGTTCTGCTTGTAAATAAACACATGGAAAAAACCTGTGCTATGAGAGGAATCAGCATATACTTGTGCACACAACCTGGTTTTGAGAGCCACTGAAACTTGATGCAATTTATGTGAAGGGAAATTACAGGTGTTCACCCCCTACAGTCATTTGTGTCTTTGGCATGCTCCCGTTGTGCAGCAGTTACTGGAAAACATCATCAAGCCAGATGAGACTGCTCTGAGGATTATGAGATACCTCAGCTTTAGAGTGAAGATATCATTTGTTTGGGAGGATTCTACATCAGCAGCTTGTTGCATTGTGTATGCACTCATTAAGCTAAATTTTTACGGTAGGCAGCACAAAGCTAAAGTTGAATCTCAAGAGACCTTCACAATGTTGGGGACCACATAGCCTGCAAGGAGTGAAGCTACTACTTCTTTTTAAAAAGAAGCTTGTTTCACCAGGACAAAAATGTGTATCTTTGTTCAGTCTCCAGCTTCTGGCACAATGTGGCCCTGGGGAGTAGGACACAGATGCATTGCCTGAGACCCTGAATGCAAGCTCAGCCCTGTAAGAATGTCCTTATTTTCCAGAGCCCCCACAGCATAGCCATACATAAATCTCACAGCAACACTTGTGTGTAAGACAGGAGCATCCTGTCAGGGACATACAGACCTCCCCCAGGCTGATGACAAAACCTGGGGATGTGAGGACATGGTTCTGCATGCAGACCATCAAAGGGACTTGCAGGGAAACTCACCTGTGCCCTGGCTCTGACCTGGATCCTGTGAATGTCCCACTCCTGACCCCACTCTGTGGTTCCAGGATTTGCAAGCAGGAGTCTTTCTTTCCGTAATTGATTATGCTAACCTCTGCTCTTCCTTGCAGCCCGAGGGCCATCCATATCCATCTTTGTCTCAGCTCTTATCTTGGCAGTCCCTGGTCCCTCATCCTCACCCTGTAACCCACCGACTGGAGTTTCCTGTTTTCCACCCGTGGGCACAGCGATGTCTGCCTTATCTCACTGCTGGTTTCATTCTCAGCTCCATCTGTTCATTTGACATTTATGAACCTCATCAAGCTTTTGTTTTCAGACCACTCCAAATTTAAATACCTTTCATTGTATTTGTGCTCTCTTGGTTCTCACATTTGTCTCTGGGATGATAACTGTGCTGAATAAGCTAAATCTGGTTCTAAATTTGGTTCTGACTTCAGCTTCTATCCTTTTCGAAAAGCCTGCTGTGCCTTCAAAGCCTCACAATGAGGCCCCCATGGCTAAAACAGTCCTTTTTTCTTTTTTGCTCTGTGCCTGTCAGGCATTCTATAGACACATGTAACTTCTGATGTAAACATTGCAACTCATTCTACCCATGTTCTCTCCCAGCCATAAAATGTATTTCTCTGTCATCCTCTGAGTTGTCATATTCTCTCTTAGTTTTATGGATTGAGGGACTTCCACTCCTGTGAGAAGCCTTTTTTAACTTTCCAGGATAATTATGCCATCTCTAAACTCAATAGGAAACCTTTCCTTCACCTAGCCTTCCTTCTCAGCAGAGAGGACATGTTTGAAAAGAGAATACATCTTTTAAAGTATATTTTTGAAAATGTATGTTCCCTCCTCAGTAATGTTTATATCTCTTTGATGCTTTATTCTTACCTGAAAATGTCTCCTTCCTCCATAAGTTTGCTGCAGTGAAGTGTCACATAGAAAATAGCAGGAAGGAAACATAACTATCTTAATTTATCCTTATTTTTATCTCAGCTAAATCTGACTTAAATCCTTTAGTTATTAAATCGGCTTGATTCCAAGAATGCCACCTGCACAGGATGATATGAGAAATATGCTGCAATCAGAATGCCAGCTCAGGAGATGGAAGTTAAAGTAAAATGCACCACATGTCCAACACCCCAACAAAAGAAACCTCAAAAGCAAAAAAAAAAAAAAAAACAAAACAAACCAGACAAACAAACAAAAAAAACCAAAACCCCAAAACAAACAAACAAACACAAAGAAAACCACAAAGAAAACCAAAACCACACACACACAAAAAAAAAATCCCAAAAATTTCAAACTTTCAAAATGCAGACTAATATTGAGATATCTAAAATTTCTCACTTTCTAGTCACCTTACTAAAACACCCACAGAAAATCCATACCTCACTGTTGTGAACTTTTTTAATCCATGAATTGTTTGGAGTTTTTTTTAATTTTATCCTAGTATCTTAGTTTAGAGTCTTTGACAGCATGCAGGTATCCTTCTGAATACAGCAACCAAGATTTCTTGTCATTTCTAGCCTTAATATATTTGGGTTCCTGTGTTCCACATCAATACCTGCTTTGTTCCTATGCAAATGATTCTCTAGATGTACACTTTTCCTTCCCAAATACCTAGTAGTAGTTCAGATAGGTTTAGTGGAATTTTTTTTTTTTTAATCCAGGCCATTTAAGATCTATTAGCAGCTTCACTACTTATCACTGAATTTTGTTTAATGTATCTTTCATTACTTTTAGGACTGTTTAATAATCTTCAGCGAATAAATTTTAACTCCTCCCTTTAATGATTTTTCAACATGCTATCAAAATTTTTGCTTTTAAACATGTTTTTCTCCTTGTCTCATATTTTGCAGCTTAGTCCATAAAGTCATCAAAACACAGCCAAAGAATTTTTACATCTTTAAAAATCAGTGGTGATCATTTTGCCAGGTCTTGGAATAAAATGATGATTGCAGCAGGTATTGGTGCACTACAGCAAAACCCTGGTCCATTTTATAAAGTCAAAGGAACCATAAAACTTTAGCACGTTAATTAACAAGGATATCTTTCTGAAAAAAACATGACAAAGAACAACAGGAATAAACAGAGGCAATGCCATAGCTCTAAACTTGTTATTTCATCACCAACATGTGATCAATTGGCAACACCTGTATTAATAGAACAGCTATCTTGGAGTTGACTTCTGACATTTCCAGGATATAACATGGGGGCAACAGGATAGATTTGTGCAATTAAAATGCAAACACCTGTGCTGACTTTAAAGACCAGATGTGCTTCAATTAAACAAGCCCTGAGGTTTGCTTAAAACTAGCACCTGCTTCCCCGTCACCTCGGTTTCTGTATGTAGAGTAAATTTTAAGTTTTGAATGTCTTTCGCTCTTTTTACACAGGAAATGCCTATATTTAGGTACTCGTTTGCAAGTAAGACCAATTACCTTTTCTGCAAGGTATGTTTCAAATTTCATTCCCACCCTTCAGCTTCCTCTTAAGGTTTGCTCCTAGATATTGTAAAATAGCCAAGAGCTAAGAGCTGCCCACTGTGCTGCCCCTCAGTGCTTAGTTCTTTTGATACTTTTAGCTACAGTGAACAATGGCAAAATTGAAAGCAAACCTCTAACGAGTCAGCTTAGCCAATTAAACTACAGCATCCCCTAGGCCACGGCAAAAAGGCCAACTTTGTCAGTAGCTCTAACTCTAGTTTCTCTTGGCCCCTTTTGGACACGTTCACAGTCTCTGCCTGGCAACTCCCTGTTTTATAACAACATGGGTTTAACTTTGGGAATGAGCACATATGCATCCTTTGACTAGAGACTCCCTCGTACCATCTGTTGTGTACCAGCTGTACTGAACCATCATGCACCAAAAAAGCTCACACATTTTGAGATTTGCAGGTAAGACAAAGCCAATAACTGCCTCCTGGTGAGCAGATTCATAATTAGAAGGATAGGACTGTCCACAGATCCACATAGTGAGTGAATAGCATGGCTCAGTTGTTCAGCTTAATAAATCTCAGGGTCTGCATCCATACTGTACTTAATAATATATTTATTATGTTTGGCAGGTAAGAAATTAGCCAGATGATATCTCAGCATCTTTTTCAGATATTGGAAGAAATGATTTCACTGTAAATCACAATGTGCCTAATTTTCTCTCAGCTGTTGTGAATGACACCTGATACAGATAACAATTCTAAAAACATCAGCTTGTGTACTCAAGAGCCTCAGCTAGATTAGGAGCTGCTTGATTTTAGGGTGGTTTTAATGCCTGATGGGATCTATGACAAAGGAATAGGGGGGAAAAAAAACACGACCCTTTTTTTTGTTTTGTTTTATTGTGGGGGTTTGTTGGGTTTTTTTGTGGGGGGGGGTGTCTTTTTTTTTTTGGTTGGTTGATTTTTTTTGTTCTAATAGTGTTATCTGCTCAGTGCTATGCTCTGAAATCTGCAAGCATCACATGCCACCTGGCCCAGCCAAAAGGTCTAATACAACAGCACAGAAATACCATAAATCAGAGAAAATCAGTGAACGAGCAACCAGCACTGTTCAGGGCCTATCCAGTGGCAAGGGGATAACTAGAAAATAATGTCATAGCTGTATTTAGTAAGGCTGGGTGAATTAGTCCACTGAAGAAACTTGCTAGGGACTTTCAAAGTGATGAGAAAAGCAAAAATTACCTTGACTTACAGCAGACTGAGCAACCAGCTCCTCAAATGTCTCAACTCCCTAAAGCATTGTGTCACTATATAGGTCTTCATCACAGCTTTCAAACTATCTTAATTTATATTCTAAGTCTTCTTTTGATTGCTCTGGTCAAACAAAAAACCCTATGTTAAAACACAGTCTAGAATCAAATCAGTTCTGAACCTGCAGAAACTGTTTTATCTCCAAGGCATCAAAACAGGAGGAGCAGCAAAGCAATCTATGACAATTTTTGTATGGATGCCTGTGGAGAGAAGAGATATATGATGATTTGCCTGAAGCACTGGAAGCCTTAGCGTCAGCTTTCAAAGTTTAAAATACCCAGAGAATGAAGAGAGGGACATGAAATGTTTGGAATTTGTTAGATTGGCCTTTTGCCATCAGTGTCTGATGGAGCTTATGGGCAAGCAGGTTATTCAGTTTTACCCAAAGTTGTTCTGCTTGAAGGAGACAGAAGGGAGTTTACACCAGCCCCTCATAAAAAGACTCAACGTAGCCATGAAAAAGGTATTATTCTCAGCCTACAGCATTTTTAAAAAGGCCTGAGTTCACAGCCATTGGCAGGTTTTTACCCATTTGGTCATAATTAGAAAGCAAATAACTTACGCCCCTCAGTAGCACTTAGTGAATTACGATTCTTTCTCTAGTATGCACAGTACGAAGACATATACATATGGTATATGCATGGACTTATAAATACCTAATCACACAAACACATATGTATGAGAAAAATGTGGAACTAATAATGAGTTCAATTTGGCTGTCTTATTCTTAATTAGGTTCTCTGGTGTGAGCATGGTAAATTTCATAAACACAGTATACATCAAAGGAACAAGAGGAGGCATTTTGTTGTTTTTTTGATACTGTAAATTACAGAAATATGGCTGAAAGAATCCTTTATTCTATTAACATAAAAGCCCCTCTTTTTTGTGCTGTCAACTAAAGCTGCAACTGGTGACCAGTGTGTTATTCATTTGGATTAAGTGTGCCAAATTACTCTGTATTGTTTTGTGATCTCCAGTTCACAATTTTAGTGAAAAGGTGCTCAGGGATGCAATACAGGGACTGAGGTTCTCCTTTAACAGGGAAACACCAGAAGAAGCAGAGAGAGAGTTACCTCTTCCCTAGCATAAAGGTTCTGTGGGCCAACCCAGGTATCGGCAAGCTCTTCCACGATCCTGCCTGCCCCTTTCCCAAGACATTTTTCTTCAGCATCACCCTGTTGGCTGCTGAGAAGATGGTACAACTTAGGATGTAGGAACAGCATATGTCCTTTCATGTGGGCAAGGCACTGCTGAACACAACACCGTACTCTGCTCTGTTCACCATTCCCATAGGGCAGAGTCATAGAGAGAGAGTAGGGGAAGCAGATCAAGAAATAATTCAGAGATAGAGTTTAGCTCCAGGACTAGGGAAAGGGAGAAAACAATCAAATTAAGTTCTTTCCTTCCAGGAAGAAAATTAATTCCAGAGATGAAAGTAGGATCCACGTCTGCAAATTGGTATGTGCACATAGAAATTATCCAGTGAAGACCAGGTTTTTCAAGATATTTAGATGGCCACATATCCTCAGAAATATTTAGGTATCTATCTCCAGTAAAATTAAAGAATCTTAAGGGAGACTCAGCATCTAATTAATTTCTGTGGTTTGGGCCCTTGTGAGATTTTGAGAGGTTGAAGGCCCTTATCAGATTCCTCAGGTTCATGCATACCTTTACACATCTGCCTTCCCATGTCTAACTAAAGATGTGAAACACAATCAACACTGGTATTTCACTTCCTCTAACCTGCATCAACAAGCATTTTCTTGACAATTTAAGCCCAAAAGTAGCATGACTGTAACATAAATCCTGACTGAATTGCCAGTAAGCTAGTCCTTTTTAGCCTCCAGATTTTAAGTTGGTTCTTGTATGAAAGGTACTAGTGTTGGTTGTTGTATACAGATAACACACACAAAAGGTAATAAATATTCCTCCACCATTTATCAGACACCTTAATACACATCCTGTTATAATGAACTGTATCAGCAAAGCCCTACGACAAACATCCTGCTTCTGAAGATTCTCACAAAACGCAACTTCTCAGTCCTACAAACATCCTGCCAGAAAATCCTATCATTGCATAGGATACTTTATCGCTTTGAACATCTGAACAAGGCTACGTGCCAAGGAATCACGCGCAATCCTCTTTTGAATGCTATAAAAACTCAAGACAAATTTTGGGAAGTTAGGAGCAAGGAAGGGAGATGAGAGCCGGCACTCCAGCTGGGAATCGCTCCCCAACCTCTCCTCACCTCTTCTCTTCGCCACCGCATGCTGCCCGACTGCCAGTGGAGACTGAGACTGTGCCAGCCTGGAGAGAACTGAGACGTGAGTTTGCTTTATCCCTCTAACTTTCCATATTTCTGAGGGACACGAAGGAGGCCAGCAAGGCCCAGCTCTGCCCAGGTCCTGCAACACCCCAGCCCTGTAGCTCGGCAGCGTGTACAGCAGAGCCCGAGCACCCTGGCTGCACTCCAGAGGGCTCAGACCCCCTGGGGCTGAGAACATCGGGGAAAACAATAGAGACAGGAAAAAAAAGGCGGCAAAACTGGCTCTCCCCCCCCCCGCACACACCCACACACCAATATTTCTGGCAAAAGGTTAGTTTGTGTTGGTATTCTTTCTCTCTGCTTCTAAAAATTAATCTTGGCATTTTTTCCAATCTTTCCTTATTCTCTCTCTCTCTGCATCTCTTAGCAATTAATTAACTAAAAAATCAGTTTTTGAAATAAACGGATAATTTGGTTTGAGTTTTAATTTTGTTGGGGAAAATATTCAAATATGGAGTTCTGCAATATTTAAGCAGATTGTAACACCTTGTCTTCTACTTCGGCAAGATTGAACTATTTGGATGTTATTTGCAGGCCCACATATGGTTATTAATATTTTTATTAATTGGTTTTGTTTGTAGAAATTTCTAGAAATTTAGTCTAGTTTTATTGTTTCAGCACAAATTTGGACACATATTTCTCAAATGTGACAGTACAGAGGTGAGTGAGCTCACTGGAGCGTGCAGATTGGGCCCAAATCACTAAGATTATTCACTTTTCTCAAAGTTCATGAAGGTGTCTTTAACCATAAGGAAAGAGAAAATTTAAAGACCAGTGAATCTGTATGATCATGCTATACTTGATTCCTGTTCTGCTCTTATATATATGGTACAGAGTTAATCATTATACTGATAATGATCTAATAAATGCAGTAACTCTTCATCATATATGCATTACTTCATACTTTAAAAATTACATGTTAGCATTATTCTTTCAAAACCACTGTAGGAATCTGCTCCCACCAAACCCAGTAGTTACACTACTGTTAGTTAGATAAATAGCACTAACAGCTATAAATTCAATTTAGTGCATCCCAATCAGATCTGTAAATATCTTAAAGTCTTTGAGCCCTACATTGGGCACCAAAAACGGACTGTTGTGGTTTAACCCCAGCCAGTGACCAAGCACCACATAGATCACTCACTCCCCATCAATGGGATCAGGGAGAGAATAGAAAGGGTAAAAGGCAGAAAACAGGTATAAAGGCTGAGGTAAAGACAGTTTAATAGTGAAAGCAAAAGCTGTACACACAAAAAAAAGCAGACCAAAGTGAACCTTGGTTTTGTGCAAACACTGATCAGCAGTAACAAAACATCTCTGTATTATCAATGCTGTGTTCAGCATAAATTCAAAACCCAATCCCATACTAGCAACTATGAACAAAATTAGCTCTCCCCCAGCCAAGCCTAGTACATTTTATAATGGCAGCATTGTCAAAATTATTCCCAGACTGATTCATATTAGTTCATAAAAGATTATCAGGACCTCTGCTAGGGGTAGGGGCTCAGAATCTGTGTAAGTAGTCTATAATAATTCTGGCAGCTGAATTGCATCTGTGCGTGACAAAGTGGAAATTTTACCATATTATCAGCCTGCAACACTGACATTAATACGTCACACCATTATACCATTATATGGATGGAAAGGTAATATTTGTCCT
>JAWWMO010000096.1:40407593-40436778 GCA_035047845.1 Dendrocincla fuliginosa | reverse complement strand
AAAAAAAAAAAACAAAAACATTTCATGTAGGATTCTACTGAGAACCTATTTGAAAAAGATTTGTAGTAATATTCAACATCAAAGTCAGCTAGAGTTTCTACTGATGCTGACTGATCTGACTCTCCCATTTCCTTTTGATTTCAGTTTGATGGTGGTTGTCTCAGGAACTTGTTACACAGGCATTTTATATTTTAGACTCAGAAACACTCCTCCATCGAGGCTCTAGTAAATACTGGAGAAAAAGGAATCTGAATGTCAGGGTCCTCCTCCCACCTTGATCAGTAGTCAGGTGGGTTAACTCCAATCACCTTGCCTAACAATGTCTTTGTTTCTCTTTAATTTGAGGGTACTGATACTTTCCAAAATACTTTGAGAGCTATTGATACAAATTATCTACAAAGTCTAGCTAGTGTTGTGCTTATGGTAGAAGCTACTTGCAGTAATATTTCCTAATATTTTCTGCTTAAAAGAGTCTTATTTTTACAGATCCCTCTTTGTCGCAACCTTTTTATCTCTTGTTGTTACAGACAGCACATTTGTATTTTTGATGGTTCTAGTAATTATCAGATATTCCTACTTTTAGTCAACTTGCCCCATTGTTTATTGTCCTAGTTATAGGGGCTGGGACCAGTTTATCACCATGTGGGTATTCCTACACACTGTGTGTAATTTCTCCTGAACTGTTAATAATGGATCATTTATAGCATACCCAGGGCACACCTGACACCTCAGGCTACAAGCTGGGTGTTAAAGAACCCTGCGAGACAAGGGGGTGTCCTGTCCCCACAGCAATGATTCAGTTGTGATAACTCCCTTTGGGAAGCATTAGCACCTTCACAACAAGCCTGGGAGGTCAAGTCTGCTAATGGTCCATCAAGGATTCCAAAAATATCCCATGAATCACAGAGCTAAACCACCTATTGTGAAACTCCCGCCCTGGTGGAGCTACTGGGAATTCCCACCTGAACCTGAGCATATATAATCTCTGGGTTTCTGACTTCAGAGACTGCTCATTAAATGCAGAGCAGGACCAGAACTTTAACAGGACTACAACTACCACTCTCGACCAGACTGTGACCATCATCCTCACCAACAAGTTTTCCTTTCCTTTTACTTTGTACTCAGGGGGACCACATAGTGCTCAGCACAGGGGCTAATGAACATCATTCTGCTCGTGTCCCAGGGTGCTGGGTTATATAACTGGATTATTTGTGGGTTAAAAAAATGTCCGAATAGAGTGCACAATATAATTGCAAAAATGTATTTTGTTCAAACTGAAGCAGTATGTATTTGGAACACCACTGCAGCACACTGAAAAAGAAAGCTGTGGTATAACAGTGACTCTATGCCCAGTGCTATCACCTAAAATAGGGTCAGTTCTGTTTTCTTCCAAGGATACTAGACATTGATGAAAATTTACATGAAGACATAATTTCCTTGCATAGAATGTCACACTGTGACTTGCTTCTCAAAAACTGGGGCATTATCTAACTGATACAGCATTATTAACACAGCAGAATTTGATCACCTCAGAAATTATTTCTTCCTGCACATCTCCAATGCTCATTAGTGATTAATTTTTTTCATTAATGTTAACGGCTCCAAGTATTCTACTGGCAGGCTGTCTGGTGTCCTGGTGATTTTCAGGAAGAAGATGTTCCTCTGGGTAATTGCCTTTAACCTGTGTCCTTTACTTCCACTTACAACCTTGTCACTTTTGGATGTTATTTGTTTGATTTATATATATATATATATGTGTGTGTGTGTGTAACAACAAATTGTTAATAAATTACCATAGTAAACATGTACAGGACATGTCAAAAATCTACTAAGAACAGGTTGGCACCTCCTTAACATTCAAATGCAGCACAAATTTAATAAAAACAACTCTACCAGAATGTGGCCATAAGGAAAGAGTTTGCACAATCTGTTCATCTGCATAATTAGCAATTGAGGACCTGAGAACAGTTGGAACATTGCTTGGGGCAACTCAGGTCAGATCACTGATAACATAAATAACAAAAATTCAGATTTCCAAAACCTACAAACATCAGAACAGAGGTAATAACAAACCTAATCAGAGCACAGAAAACAAACAGAAAGATGGATAATTCAGTAAGACATGAAAGGACAGAAAGCTATCACAAGAAAAAATGACCAGTTAACATAAACATCACAGCCTGAAAAGAAACATGAGACAAATACAGACAGGGGGCAGGGAAGAGGAGGTGAGGGAGATTAAAAAAAAGGGGGAAAAAAGAAGATGCGTGAGAAAACACAGTAACTTATTTTGCTTATCATTTCTATAATGATACAAATATATAGATATTTCTGCCAGACAGATATATACAAATGTTCCACTTCAGAATTAGGAAAATAGCAAATCTGACTATTTACATTATTATAGTATTATAACTAATGATTATTGGAGCAAAATTTTTGATAGCAAAAGCAGAATCCTTTACTTTCACCAGATTATGGTGAAAAAAACATGGAGTGCAGAAAGCACTGCAAAGCCATGTGTTCTGCTTTGGAAGATGCAGAATAATAAATATGAGGTAATGATGCATTAATCAGCTACAGATTCATTCTTTCCAGTGATTTAGTTTGCTGTATCTTCATTAGATAAACATGTACCTCAGGACGACAAATGAAGGTATATCCTTGTTAGCTCTAAGCCTTTCATACAATGGCTCCAGTGTTTCAGCTTTGTTTCTTATGCACAATACAAAAACATTATCCAAATGAACTGGCTATCAGAATATAATTTGTGGATATTTATTTATTTTACGCTCCTGGCAGATCATAAGCAATGACACAGAAGTCTGCAACTTATATTGGCAGAAGAAGAGAGTTTTGCATATGATTCTAGATCACAAGACTACTTTTTTTGGAAAAAATGTGAAAAGTACCTATCTGCTTGGGTATTCACCAGTGTTTGATTAGTATAAACTCTTGAGGTCTCAAAATGTCAAAGTAAAATGGACTCTAGGTTCCATGCTTTTATGTAAACCAAGATTTATTTATGTCACACTAAGGTGACATAAAAATTAATGTCTGGAGGCAGAGCTATGTTGGAAATTGTCTCTTGTAGGAACATTATGTTATTTACAATTGGGATAACATAATGTTTGGAACTGTAATACCTTTGCCCCTTGAGTAGGTAAGGTAAAATTAGGGTAAAAGATGAATACAGAAATAGAAAAAAAATGACAGATATTAAAAAAATGACAGGAACAGGAATATGAAAAGGACAGTAGTGAAATCAGTTGCACAGAACATAATACCATTGATTAAATAGTAACTACAGAGTAACTACTATTGGTTTTATATGAGTTACATTTAGTAATGTTAAAGATACATACCTAATAAAATGAAAATACTCTCAGGTTTATCTCCGTTCTCCCAAACCCAAATTCAACTGATAGCTAGCCCAGTCTTTTGGTCAGAATCTAGAACAGGCATATAAGTACCTGATCATGGAGAACCATACATCACACAAATGAAGTTCGGAAAGGAGGAAGTCTGGAAATTCTCTCTAATGGAGGCAAAAGCAATTACCAGTAACACTGAGGAATATAGAACATGCAGGCACCAACAGTTTCCACAGGTTCACTGTGCCCTGCAAAACTGGTTTGTTGGTATATGGGCTGTTGGATTCCCTCATTAAGGAGTAGTTACAGACTCCAATTTGAAATACAGATTAAATGCAACAGTCTAGTTTCAGATTACTTCTTATACAGGAAAACTTGATATGGCTGATACAACATTTTGCAACTGTTACATGGAAATAATGAAGTATCAGACATTACTCTTGCTTAAAATTAACCCATTAAAGGTTATTTAAAATTAATAAAATTTAATATTAAATACTATAAATTTAATATAAAATAACTCACTAAAGGATTATTAACCCTTTAAAAGATTGTTGCTGCTGTTGTTGTTGCTATTATTATTACACGGTTGTTGACATTATATTGTATTATTGACATTATATTATTAGAAGGTCATTTGTACCTCCTCACTGGGAGAGCATGAGACACAAAAAAGTCCTTGACTTAGGGTAAACACAGCTTAGCAACAACCAAAACATCAGTGTGTTATTAACATCAGTCTCATACAGAATCCAAAACACAGCACTGTACCAGCTACCTAGAAGAAATTAATTCTATCCCAAGTGAAACCAGGACACTTGGCCAATTTGATAACTTTCTTAATAGATGAAGAGAGAGCAGTGGATACGGTCTGCATGGACTTCAGTCATGCTTATGCCACTCTTTCCCATAAGATCTTTGTAGATAAGCTCTTGATGTTGTGGAGGTTTGGGTTGGCTCCCTGCCAAACCCAGCCATTTGCCACACAGATTCCACACCCACCATCCCTCCCCGAGAGAGAAAAAAATGTACCAAAAGAAAATTGTGGTAAAATATATATATATATATTTTCATATATTTCAATTATATACAATTAAACACTATGAATATACAGAACAAGAATCCTAAACAACCCCAAAAGGGAAAGGGAGAAAAGAGAAGGGGAAGAGGGACAAAAATCAGGTAAAACCAAACCAAAACAAAACAGATGTATACACTCAAACTCAAGGAATAGCTCAGTGAAGTAACTCACACAATAAATTCTCACCAGCTCCCCTCAAGAGAAGCAGTTCCTTCACCTCCACACAGCTTCAGACAACAGCTCTCAGATAGGCCCCAGCTCCTAAAGATAAGAGAGAAGCCAACACACACTGAGATCTGCTGTCCTTCAAGCACTCAAAAGGAAGAGAGAGAGGAACCTCCCCTCCTTCTCTTATATTCACCTGATTATGTAAAGGAATGGTGTGGAATACTTCCTTAGTTATAACCTTGTTACCAAGGAAAGCCAAGGAAACCAAAACCAAGAAAACTAAATCACCACCATGTACAGGCTGGATGAGTAGGCAGTGATGTGGTTTGAAAAGTGGCTGAATGGCTGGACTCAGAGAGTGGTGATCAGTGGAAAAAAAGCTGGCAGCCAATAATTAGCCATGAACCACAGAAGTTGGTGCTGAATCTTATCCTGTTCAACATTTTCTTTAATGTTTTGGATAATGGGATGAAGTACACCCTCAGTAAGTTCATTGATGACACAAATCAGAAGGATCGGTTGACACACTGCCAGATCATCCTGCCAAAAAGAGTGACCTACACAGGCTGGAGAAATGGGCCACCAGGTTCCTGCAGTTCAACAAGAAGAAGGCCAAAGTCCTGCACTGGGGGAAGAACAACTGAATGCACTAATATGTCCTGAGGTTCACCTAGGATAAAAAAAGCAACTTAACAGAAAATGACCTAATACTGTTCTAATTTGTCTATCTGCAAAATTGGACTTAACATTAGGTCCACAAGATCTTGTCTTTTCAATTTCAACAAAATTTTCAAAACTATTATAAAGGCAGAGTTGTTGCTTTGAGACAATTTTCTGGCAAGTCACATTCCTTCAACAAGTGGAAAAATGGCCACCTGTGATCTCTCTGACACCCTTTCACTCTCCAGGAATATAACATACAGCCAGAAGGGGCACTGCTAAGCAGCTTATAACAAGGATTATATAACAGTTTTTCAAAGCATTCCTTTTACAAAAAAATAGTTTCGAGAACACCAGGGTATGTCATGTTCCCTCTCACTTTCAGAAGGCAAAACATGTACACACAGTCACCCTACACAGCTATGGATGCCTTTTTCTTACTGTGCAACTGATCCCCCAAAAAACAGTTTCCTGTTTCCTTACTAAATTGTTTGGTTTTAAACATATGAATACTAATGGCAATCAATGCACACTCGCAATTTTTACACATATTGCTTGCTCCGTCTTATCTGGATTTTATGAATCTCAAAGTCTGTTACTGAGTACCCAACGATGATCTATACTGCCTTGTATAACATGCCTCAGTGAACTAGAATACACTGAACTCAGCACTTCTTCATGGACACATTCTCCGGTCTGGTTTTGGAGATTATTTGCTTATACAATTCCAGAGATTGTAGACTACCTCACCCTGAATTCATAACATACCACTGCTGAGTTCAAGACCAGACCAGAACAGGACACAAAGCAAATAAGAAAATGGGACTACTGCACCTTAGGTAACTCAGGTTTTCTGCCACCACATTTAAGTTTTTCTCTCTTCTTTCTACAACAGGGGACACATTCCCAATTAACTGTGAATTACCACTTCAAAACAACTGAAAGAGTTTTCATTAGAAGAGACAGTGAAAAATGACAGTGGTAAATTTGTACTAGTTTGGAAATATCATCAAAATCCTGATTCAAAAGAAAGCCAATTTGCATTAAACATGCAATATGCTGGAAGTAGACTAGATGGACTTAGACCTGTTGATCTCTTTGATGAACAGTCCAACTGCTGAACTTACACTATGTGTAACTGGGAAGTGGAGGGGAATGAGTGGGGTTGGAAATGCCAGAGATACCTGTCATTCTACTTAACAAGGAGGAAAAAAATTGTCATGTATGTCAGCCAGTGCCTTTTGAGCCCAATGCAAACTTGAGGTCTTGAGAACCTGGGATTGCTCAAGATCCATTGGAACCTTTGCTAGGAGTGGAGAATGTTGGATTCAGTGTCTTGGCCAAATTTAGAAGGGTAATTATACTCTGCCAGCACAATTTCCCTTGAAAGTGCAGTTAGATATTTTTTACTTCCTCCTCCTGAAAAGTGTTTTGCTTTTTATGGAATGGAGGAGTTGCCGTGTTCCACCCCAGAGATGACTGCATTTCACTGGTGCTTGAATTGATCTCTAAGTGTGTACAGCGGGCAGCACTTGGAGTCCTTTCTGAAACAGAAGGCATTTTTCTAAGTATAGAGTAGTCTTAAGAAAGTAGCAGAAGATGAGATGTTTTATACCAAAACCCTGACTCATCTCTTAGTCTCTTGAGTAGATCAGCCCTCAAATCAGATTAGTATGAAAACAGTTTGACCCTGAACAGTCAGCACAATGTCTATAAAATTTACAGGTTTTGTGGGTGTTTTGGGGGGGTTGCTTTGTTTTTTTTCTTTGTTTTGTTTGGTTTTGGTTTTTTTCCTTCTGCAACATAAGATGTTACCTACCACTTGGTAAAAAATATAGGAATTCAATACACTTATCTTCCTTTCTTCTGTTTCTCATGAATACACACAATACATATTAAATCCAACTGACCTCCTAGATTTAAGAAACAGCCTTAGTGGGTGGCAATTTTTAAAGTAGTTTAACACAAAACACAGATCAGAACTATGAAAACTTTTCTGGTTATACAGTTGGTACTTAATGGTTTGGATCAATCCCAAAGCCAAATGACCGAAAAAATCCTTCCACTCCAAGAACTGCGCAAGGTGACAATGCCTCCTCTAAGAAACGTAAGTTT
The DNA here is from genome assembly GCA_035047845.1 of Dendrocincla fuliginosa. Lineage (NCBI taxonomy): Eukaryota > Metazoa > Chordata > Aves > Passeriformes > Dendrocolaptidae > Dendrocincla > Dendrocincla fuliginosa. Next base: position 40,429,380 of record JAWWMO010000096.1, on the reverse strand, counting down.
TACTACATGGTTTAGCCTGCCAATTGTTCTTGTCTGGTAAATCACATAGTCTTCAACTGTTTTGGGACTAGCAGAGGGAGAAGTTGTGAGAAGTTAAACTGTGCAGCTAAAGAGGGAAGAGCTGGCTCTTTGAACCAACAGGCTGAGCACACAATTGAATAAATACCCTTTCAATATTTTGCTCATTTAAGCAAGTAGCATCAGGAAGAATCATTTTCCAATCAGTCAGCACATTTCAGCATCATTAGTTTCTATATCAGATTTGCTACCATTCAAAAATGCATCAGCAGACAAAGCAGGAAGAGTAAAATATCTTTACTGGAATCTGAGGTCTGTAAGGAGGTGAAATTAGATTAGCTCAATGGAAATAGGGACAGTTTACATTACCAGAGGGGCCCTACCTGTCTCTTGGCTTGACAATGAACAATGCCTTTAGCATATGGCTTTACAATGGATTAGTGATCAAGTGTAATTAATCCTAATATATCCTCTCTTGAACCTAAGCAGCTTGTTAGTTGAAGGAAAAAAAATCTGCTGTCCCGAAAGTGTCAGATGAAACTCTCATTTGAGGTAAGGCTACTGTGTGTATCTGTGCCTCCATCTGGTGAATCCCCTTTGTGATATTCAAACAGAAGGTGTTTTAATGAGGCTTTTATATCAGGCACCACCTGCCACTGATCTTTCTCTCTAAAAAGTTATAATTGAGGGTGGGTTTTACAGTATGACTTGAATCTTAACCTTGAGAATTCATCAGGAGATGAAAATCTGGGAGTGATGTTTCAATACTATTTTGGCTTTTGGTTTAGACTGAATTGGTTAGAGAAAACTGTGGTTTGGTTAATTGCAACCAATTATATGGTGGCTTCTCCCTTTTCAGATGGATTAATAGAATGTCATCTCAAAATTAAATATCTAAGCTGACGGTGACCATATGTCTCCATTCAGACCCTTGTATATTAACGATAGAGCTAAACTACAGGCAGTTACTAGGACAAAATGGTTTCAGCAATATTAATATGGGTAGGGTGAGAGGGAAACATGGCATTAAGAAAATCGTCACAACTATGAGAACAATGATGTTTTAAAAATGCATGAGCTTCAACAAAACTTAGGGCAATCATGATGACAGTAACAACAGGACAGCAATTCTATGATACTTGAACTTCAATTTTAAGGGCAGCTTAAACTACAGAGTTAAAAGGAGAAACTTTTACTCCAAAGGAAAGTAAAAAGCAACTTTTTCCTGCAACACGGTGCCTACGAGTCATAGCCTGGGTATAATTTAGCCCAAAGGGTGTAGCTGCCTTTCCTACCATGCCCTCAGAAATGAAGAAAAAGGTCCTGGCTTTGCCTGACAAAACTTCTTCACACTGTCGCTATACAGCTAAATAGGCTTCATGTGTTGGCACAGCTCAATACTCCTCATTCACACAGTGTGAGCTGAGTGGGAACCATACACACAAAAAGCAACACTGAATAGTCTTCTCCGAGTTCAGTAAAATCAAAGCCAATTTTTACATTCAAGCCTGCATTGACCCTTCAGCAGACACTATTTCCAGGCCTAATATTCATAATAGGAAAAAATGTAATGCCTTCTATATACATACATCTTTTCCCTCTGATACATGTGTATTTTTGGAAGAGTTGGCGACAAGAAATTGAACGCAGCAGACAGAATTTTCAGGCAAAGCGAAATGTTTCATCAAAGTATTAAGTGACTGAAATAGGAGCTTGAAACAGAAAATACTGCATAGTCTTAGTTGTAGAAGTAATGTGTGCTACAGGACATGTATTTTGTCATGTCTCAGAATTGCCGTATTCAGATGACGCTCTATAGAGAGAGAATAGGAAAGAAAGTAAGGCATAGGGTGATGGAATAGTGAGCTGCCTGTCCTGTGCTCTCAGAATTTTCATGGTCAATGTCTCACAGCTAATAACAGTCCTCACCAAATTATAGGCCAGAAAAAAAATTTTTATCAGATAAAATTTTATTTTATCTTTGCTATATCTTTTATAAAAAGCATACCATACCTTGCTACAAAAATGGCAAGTCTTCAGATGTGAATTCATTATCCATAACGTGGAATAGTGAACAACTGACTCCCAAGCCAATGTAAAATTTAAGTTTCATTCTGTAAAACATAGACAAGAATTACTTTTAATAAGATTTACTTTATGTTGCCCAAAAGGCATGCATAGCTTTAGAGCTGGATTTAGCCTGAACCTACAGTAATAGGAAATTAGCCAACTACAGCATGGAGCAAAGCAAATTACTTTCACAAGTGTTGTAATATGTCATTCATTAAGATGACTTTCTTGGCGTCCAGTGTGGGTGTCTACCATAGGGCCTGAGGGACTATGAAAGATGCCAAACCTCTGAAAGAGCTGAGCAATAGAAGCCACAGTGGTCACAGGGCTAATGCCAGCACCAGAGGCATGTAACAACCAAACTGCAGACGTGAACTCTGGCTATGTAACTCAGCATGTGGGCCTTTCAGACTAAATGTGCCGAAAAATTACAAAAGTTTCATCCACTAGCTCATGTGCATATGCCTAAGTAGGCCTACAATTCACTGTCACTCAATATAGTTTTCATAATTTTTTTCCCCTTCACGTTCACTTCTACTCTCAAACTTCCTTTAAGCAGGATAATTTTTTAATGCTTAATGTGAATTCCAGAGATGTTGTATTGGGAATAATCACCTTCTGTAAGAGAATATTCTTACACACTAACTTGTGAAAATGTGAAGGTATGGTCAGCAATGCTTATCTCAGTAGACTGAGATAAGAGCAATTTACTAACTAGGAAGAAAAAAGAAAAACAAAACCATTAATAATCATAGTAGTAAGTATACAGAGAGGGAGAGAAACATAACCCGGGAGAAACAAGTGGTTTACAATACATCTGTTCACCTGCTGGCCAACACCCAGCCCATCCCCAAATAGCAATCTTCTATACAACTACCTACAGTGTACAATAATAGGCCCCCATCCACATAATTCCCCCAATTTATATACTAAGCATGATGCTCCGTAGTATGGAATATCCCACCTGTCCTCACCATTCTCCCTCACAGCTTTTTAGGTAGCTCCTCATTGGCAGCCCATGAGAAACTGAAAATTCTTTGACTTAGGGTAAAAACCACTTAGCAACAGTCAAAACATCAGTGTACTAACATTATTCTCATCCAAATCCAAAGCAATGTAACAACTGGTTGTCCTGCTAACCAGGACAAATGCAAATACACAAAATTTTCTGTGGTTTTATATGTGAAACACTTGAAGCCTGTTGAAAATAATTTTCTGCATTGAGTCTAAAAAAATTGAAAAACCTGAATGCTAAAGAAAAAACATTCAAATGTTTGAATTGCTTTCCAGAAAGTAGCCAATCTAACTCTTTCACTTCCGTGCTGTTACTTGAGGCCAGTGCAAAACAGGAATATTTCTTATAAATGCAAAGTATCAAAATAAAGGCTAGATTATACAAATATTCACTTGCGGAGTGTGACTAAATACTTTTCAAAAATTCTCAGATGAACAGTTTTCAACCAGTGGTATAAACATAGAAATTTGGATTTCCTTAAGCTAAGTGAGAAGAGGGGAGAGAGGGATTTTACTTATGCAGTACAAGTCAAGATCATCAGCTGTATTTGTTAGCATATACTACAAAGTATTGATTCTGTTCTTTCATCCTCTCACCTACATGTCATTCATAAATTATCTCTTACATGAATTCAGAATCTGATCTCTGTATCTCTGTTATATATCCCATATATAACCCAAAACCTGGTTACATACAAGTGAACACAGATGTTGTTGACTTTACATTGGAAGTCTTGCTTTACATTGTTAAACAGCTTAAAAAGAAACTATTCCATAGTATAGCATTTGATGGTTTTGTACCAGAGCAGAAGAAGAGGTAAGCTTTCAAGTGATGAGTCACAAGGATTGCACCAAACACACTACCTGTAAGTTATAGCTGCAGAATAACCACACAGTATTCCTTGTTTTCAACATGAAAATTGTAACCTGGGAAAACAGATTTCAAGACTGAAGACTGAGATGGTTTTGAAGCCCAGCTTTTATTCCATTCCAATTATTTCCATGGAATGCCTATGAGCAACAATTAACATGTTAAGTAGACTCTGCATTTCACCTGTATCAGGTAAACTCTCCATCTTAAAATATCTGCCTCCTCTTCTTCCACCTGTCTACTTACAAAAAAATCCTTTTAGTACTGAGCCTTTCCCTGCCGCTTGGTACCCAAAGCTGCTGGCTGAAGCCCCTCAGTTCTACAGTTCAGGAGGCTATGTGCCCTACTCTGTGAATCTTCCCTGATACCAACTATTTCACTGGAAGGGACATAAGCCTCTGTTACCATAAATGCCACCAGCCTTGCCAACTCCCACAGTTTTATCATGAATGTTACAATATGTGTGTTTTAATTAGTGTTTCATATGATTCTATAATTACTAACTGTGAATATCCTAATTTTCCTTTTTTAAAAAGGTCAGTCACTGTTCATTTCTGTTAATGAAGACAAATTTTAGGTGTTTCTTTCATTTCATGCTCCTGAAGGGCAGTAGGGCTACACTTCATAGAGATGGCCACCAGCTCCCTCTGCTTTCAGGTTAAATGTGACAAGAATTAACTGAAGATACCCACAGGAAAGCAATTATCCATCTCCTCACGTGAAGATAAGAGGCAGATGATGAGTCTTGAAGCACAGGACAAAAACCTTGAAGGTAGTTGTAAATAGGAGCCAGAGAGAAGGCCATAAAAGAGAGTAGCAAAGCACAGTCTGTATTTGTGCACATTACAGAAATAGGTACTAATAAAGGACCTTAACCCTACTGTACTCCAGAGATCCTCTCTTTTCCTACCCTTTGCTTGTTCCATATCTTTGATGAAGCTTCATAGTTCTGTTCCTCTGTTATTGACAGGCATGGAGCTCCAAAACAAAGTTATGTGTGAACAACTCTCAGGACCCACTGATGAATCTGGTTAATAGTCACATGATCTGGAACCATGTTTTTGCACCTGAAGATGCTCCAGGTGTACTCAGAGGTACCACCTTTTTTCTGCTTTCAGAAAGAACAAGAGAAATAAGTTTAGCTTACCTTTCACCTAAATTTCTGTTTGAAATTTAGGGAATGTTTGAGAAAAGAATTGTCCATCTGTCCAGAAAAATAGTCTAGAAGAAATCCAGAGCATCTGCTACTTCTGGTAAAATTCCTTCCTACATATGTAGTTGAAATCTTTGTACAAAGCAGTGTCAAGAGTTATATCTGAACATTTCAGAAAGACCAATTTTTTTTTTGTATTCTTTTGCATACTACCCCCTTCACTGTGTTCAGAAATAAATCTGTTACCTTTTTCTTTCATGCTGTTTTTGTCAGCTCCTGTTTCCCACCTGTCTTGTGCTGTATCAAGCTATTTTCTTGTCTCTGAACCAGAATTTCTCCAGTTGGTGCTGTATGCTTTCCCTAAATGCCTCAATCAACCCATAAAGTTGCATTTCTGTTTCCAATGGCAAGCATCCGGCACCAACATGAGACTGAGAATAAAATTCCCAGGACTGTCACAACACTGTTCATTTGTATTAGTGCATATAGTAGTACAACTTGAAACAGCTTACTTGCAATTGTGTCCTAGGAGTGTGGCTGGTCTCAAATTCCTCAAAATGCAACTGAAAAATGTTTACATTATAGACACAATATCTAACATGTATTGTAATTCACTATTCATCTCCAACACTGAAAAGTTCCAGACCCCAAAAGGAAAGATCAAACTTGGATGACACACAGTTCTTTCCTAAGAAGGAGCACTCAGCCACTGCAAACAAATGTCTTCTCAAACCTCTTATATAACATTTGTGGGTGAGAGAAAGAGAAGGAAAGGGATGGGGACTCCTTGAATGCTGGGGAGAATTTTTTGAAGTGAGAGGGTAAGGGAAGGGCTCTCCTCCTTCAAAGGATGCTTGAAGATTCAGTTTTTCAGAGGAAACTGAAGAATCCCTTCAAAAGGGTCTGTGAGACTATTACATACCGGGTGTTAGAGTAACCCAAATGCAGAGGGGCAGCACCATATGTGCAAGCTCATTTAGCTCCAGTTAAGCTCTTGAAATAAATTCTGTGTGGTACTTGAGTGCTTTGGCCTTCATCCTTTCTGGCCTTCATCCATTTTGGCCTAACTGATACATCCGTGAGCAAAGTAACATGTGACTCAGCATAAGAAAGTAGCTGTTGACCAAGGCCACTTGGTAAGCATATTAATAGAGCATAGCCTTGGTGAGGGTAAAAAAACCTTTTTTTTTCTTTGTTTGTTTTTTTGTTAGAAGCTTCATCTATCCTTGTGTCACTTGAAGAAAAGCTTTGACACAGTAAGGAAAAAATCCTTAGTGAATATCATATATAAAATCTGTTTGAATAGGTTTTAGGAGAAACATATCCTCTTTTTTCTTTCACTAGGTAGTACAATTGAACAAGCTGGTGGTATTCAGGTCAGTTTTGTGAAGCATAAAACTGTAATGGCTGTGATAATGGTGTCATTATTGCAACTTTAATGCATGGCAAATTCTCCCCACCCTGGCTGACTCTTATTGCAATAACATCTAGCCACCTACTGCTTTTATTGCAACTACTGTGGTACCTTCTCAGTGTAGAATGAACTAATGGGAGGTGAGGGGTTGTCACCGAGGTGGTAGGACTGGAGTCCCTGGCCTTCAAGGAGGCACTATAAGGCCATGGCTGGTTCAGCTGAGAAAAGGGACAGCTTCAGGGGCACTCAGCAGCATTCCTGGCATTGGCAGGAGAGGATGAAGAAGATGCAGCCACAGTGGGGCTTGGTGTGATCGTGAGAGGCAACAGCACAGGCTGAAACATGCAGCGATCAGATTGGAGATAAAAGAAGCCTTTTCCCCATGAGGACACCCCAACAGCCCAGGGTGGTTGAACTGTCTGCTGCAACCCAGTTTAGAGCCCATGGATGAGCCTGCTTTGGTCAGGGGCTTAGTGTGAGCACTTTCTCTCCTTCAAGACTCCATTATCTTGTGATTTCTGTGCACTGTTATCCTCAATGTATTTCAAGGAATGGGAGCAAAGGGAAATAGGGTGACTCATTCTATGGTGCAAGGTTACACAGGAAGCCAGTTGCCAAGCATGGAGTTTACTTTCAGTCTCCATCAAATCATGAGCTTTTTTCAAGACTCTAAGACATAAGTGTAGCTGAAGTTGTGTTGAATGCAGTGACATCTAAGGTCCTAAAAAGAAGTAACCACTTTTGCTTTTAGTTCCCAGTCATTCATGTTGTCCTTGAAATCCAATTTTTTGGGAAAGAATAAGTGAAAATGGTAATTAATTACTCCAGAGACCAAGCAACTGATGTGAGGACTCCTGTTAGGCTACACTTGCTTCAGTAGCCTGTCTAACTGGAACTGTTTGGAGAAGGAAGGACTGCTGCATGCTGAATTTAAATCTTGGGTTTGGTTAGCACAGTCTGACGTAAAAAACAAAAGCTGGACCCTGTACTCCTGCATTATAAATGTATTTTGGTTATGTAAGTTGACACTGAAAAGTACCAAACCTAAAAGCTATAGGATTCAGCTTTTATGTGTGACTTACCAACTGGATTGAACTTGACTGAAAATGGGTCTGGATGTAAGAGAGCACATAATTAAAAAACCTGCAACAGAAAACTCCCAAAACTTTTGTACCAAAATCAAAGTGTAGGGATTCAAAATTACATGGGAAGATGGAAGTGAGGGAAAAACATTGTAAGAGAAGACTTTGAAGCTGTGACAGAAATTGTTGATGTAAACACAGAAGACATAACATCAGACAATCTGATCCAAGGGCCACCCCCGCAATGAGCAGGACCTTAGTAAAAAATCTCCTACCCCATTTCCATGGCCATGGAACAAGCTAATGTTGAAAAATGACTAGGCAAAACTTGAGAAAAAAAAATTCTTATATATTGACTGAGATTTCTAAGAAGTAAAAGACTGAAAGTCTAACACTTACTTGATGCCAGTGTGAAAACAGGACAAAAAATTAGTATGGCAGTTTGCTTCACACAGGCGCTTTCCTCTAATACTGAGTCATAGGCTTCTAAAAAATTATGTTAACATCTGGGATGCACACGCAGAATTCAGAAAAATAATGCCTATACATCTAGCAGGTTTTGGAGCTCAAATGTTACAGCAAGGTTATTTTTCTTAGAAATCATGTAATCAGTGTCTGGTGTAACAGCTCATTTCATTTTGTGTTGATTCTTTCATTTTTTAAAAGTTGTTATTTTGTTCTAACTAGTCATTAGACTTACTGAAAAGATAGTGTTGGCATATTCTATCCAGCAAGCAGTTTTTAAATTTGACCAACACTCCCACACCACAAACCATTTTTTGATGTTCAGATTTGTTTCACAGTTATATTTAAGTGAACGCTGACCTATGCCATAGCCCTGTGTCTTTCTTTGAGCAGGTGAATAAACAAGTCCCTCATTTCTGACACACCAGCTAGCATCATATGACAATAATATACCCAGTCGATTATGGTTCTGTGGCTTGTGTCATCATCAGAATCTTAGGGGGTTTGGTAATGGGATTGTCTACATAGCACCGGTACCGCCATCATCAGGTACCACTTCTTTTTCTCAAGGGGGTAAGAGGGACTTTTCTCACAAGGTAGTGGTGCTTATTGACAGAGTTTTAAATAAGACTTGAAGGGAGAAGGGTATAATACCAGGCTTGCCTGACAAGCCATGGAATGGCACCCCAAGTTTAGAGAGACAGGGTGCTAGTTGAAGGCCCTCAACTTGTTAGTCTAAGATGTGCTAAGTACACTGGAGCATATCTGAAGTCTTATAGAGGCTTCTGAGATAACAGAAGCCAAAAGGGAAACAACAGAGAAATATCTCAAAGGGTGCTCGTCTAAGAGGAGGACTCAGCTGACAGCCCAGCTGAAGTGCCTCAAAACCACTATAGGCAGCATGGACAACCAACAGGAGCTAGAAGCCCCCATGCTGCTAGAAAGCTGCAACATAGTTGCCCTTACTACAGCTTGGCAGGACAAATCCCAGGATTTGGAATGCTGCTGGCTCACTAGAGGCCATTCTGAAGGTATAGGCAAGGAAGGAAAGAGGGAGGGGTTGCTCTCTACATCAAGAGGTGGATGGAGTTGGGTGCATAGTTGTCTCTGAAGAATAACCATGAACAGCTCTAAAGTTTATGGGTAAACATTTGAGACCAAGGCAACCACGGGGCCCTTGTGATCAGTGTCTACGCTCAAGGATCAATGGGAGCCTATTGATGAAGACTTCTTGCTCCAACTACAGGAGGCATCATGCCCTCAGGCTCTTTTCTGCTAGGGGTCTTCAGCCACCCCAGCATCTGCTGGGAAAGTAGCACAGTAAGATGTAGGTAATCCAGGAGACTCCTTGAATACATGGAGTATTCAAGTATAACTTCTTAAACCAGTCTTACCAGAAGGGATGCAACCTGATGGTCCAGTGAAATCAGATACACCAAAATTGGAAGGAACCTGCACTGCAGTGATCATGTTCTAGTGGAGTTCACAGTTCTAAGAGATAAAGGTCAGATGAAGAGTGAAGTCAGAACCCTGAACTTTAGGAAAGAAAACTGTTCAAGTCAATGGGACCCTCTGAGAACTGCCCTTAGGGGCAGGGTAGCAGAACAGAGCTGGTATTTCTCTTGGGATGCTTTCCAGCAAGCATAAGAGCTCTTTAACCCCAGGTGTAACTAGAAGAAGAAAATGAGAACAAAATTTTTAATAGGACCTGTAGAGACAGGACAACCAGTAATTGTCTTACATTACAATGAATTATATTTTACTAGATAGAAGAAAGAAATTTTTTATGATGGGAAGAGTGAAACATTGGAACAGATCAGAGAGGTGATAGATGCCCTTTTCCTGGGGCAGGCTGGATAGGGCCTTGAGTAACCTGATCTAGTGGAACATGCCCCTGCAAATTGTAGGAGGGCCTGTACTAGATGACCTTTAAAGAACCCTTCCAGCCTCAAAAACTCTGATTCTATGAAAACAATTAAGACATAAATGAGTTTTCATATAAAAGTATAGTGTCATAATAGTCTTTTACAGAAGATGGTTAACTGTACTCATTTTTCAGCAAAACATACCTGTGATAACTGAATAGCTTAATTTCCAAGTGCTGCTTTCAAACTTTGCACTTCATCTGATGGTATCATTAGTCTTTATCCAATAGTACAGCAAATGAGAGTCTTTCTGACTTCCTTGAAATTATATCCTTCTGAACAGAAGCAGAAGACAGGACACACACAGAGAAAACTGTTGGTCATCTCTTCCCTCAACTCCCTGTCCTCATAAACCCCACCTCACCTACCCATCCAATGCTTTGTTAATCTCAGATTCAGTGACCTCTTGGACCAGAAGATATCCAATCAAGATGGTGACATTTTTGGAGCTTTCATCCTCCATTTGGCTGTGATCCACCGGCTTTAGAGAAGGAGATAAGATTTTATATTTCTTATCAGCCACCAGAAGGCTTTTAAAACCAGAGTCTGTCTACTAGGATGTAAGTTAATGAACAAAAGTGCTTCTATGAACTACTGGTATGTATAGTCAGAGATGTAATTCTGTTTACTCAAGAGTGCAAGAGAATAGATCCCACTGCATTTTACAACTTAATCTAGCAATCGTATAACAATATTTCTGACTCATTTTCCATAAGCACTGTAACTCTTAACAGAAATGGATTAGTCACAGTGTATTAAAGCTTTTAGAATTGTGCAGAATTCATTATTAAACAGAGTTGTAGAGCTCTTCAGGGGATGTTAATACAGAATTTTATGACTGGAAAATGCTTTTAAAGAGATATAAAGCCAATAATGTGTTGCAGCATCCATCATATAAAGAAAATTTGACTTCATCTCATTGTTAAAAAGTGATACATGTTTTGGGAGAACAGCAGTGCAAATCTAGCAGTAATGTATACAAAAGTGTCTTCTTTTGTAGAAATAGTAATTGATAACATTATATTAGTAATTCAGACAGAACCAAAACATAACAACACTCACTGCCATATTGAGAGACATCTGAGTAACTGAAAGAATAACAGAAACATTTTCTGGAGTTGGTCCCTTTATATAGAATTGGTGAAATTTGTTAAGACTATATGTTAACCATACTGAAGGAGGCATGGATGAACTATAAATTCTGGAGTTCTCCCAGCAAACTTCCAAGTTTGCCATCTCTCAGATTTGCTGAATTACCTGTGTGATTTCACACTGAGTACAGTTTAAAGAAAGAGTAAAATAATCAGTAGCAAAAGCAAAAGTTCTCCCCATCAAGCTCACTATCAGATTTCTTATAAATGCAGTTGTTAACTCTTTTATTGCAGTTATGACTAACAAAATTGATTGTCAGGTGTAATCTGAAAGACAGGCATAATTTTTCTGCAATATTTAAAAAGTATCTGACTAAAATTTTTTATGTGCAAGCATATTATTCTGGCCAGTTTTCATTCATTTCTTCTTTATACATCTCCAGCAAAATTATAACCATGAAACTGTTCACCCAAATGTTATCTTCAAAATATCTTTTAAATAAATTAGTAAATCTAACTTTAAAAAGAAGCTGCAATTGGAAATTTACTGAATTGCTGAAATTCAAGTCAGTAGTTAGTTCAGAAAATCTATAAGTCTTTCTGTTTCTTATTGAAGGGTTTGAGATGATTTCGTTTCCTATAACTAGTGAGGATATTTTTTATTTCTAGAACCCTGGAAATCCAAGAATAAAATAAAATCAGGACTTTGTCTAAACCCATAAACATACTGCATGTTTGCAACCTCTTTTTATACTAGCAAGCACCCAAAATTGCTTTCATTGAAGTAGTCTTCCAGCCTTGACTCCCAGCTTTCATCAATCTGAATAAAGATGAATGATAAGAGTAAATTAAATAAAAAATGCTCTTTTGTTGTTGATGATGTGAATTTATTATGATATGCTTTTCATAGCAAACTGATGCACATTATATTTTAAACATTTCATCTATACTCTGGATACACTCAAGTACTGAAATGTTTAGAGGCTAGAATTACTGTGCAGTAAATTTGTGAAAAGTCACTAAGATAACGTTTGATCTTCAGCTTGGTGCTGAGCAACACGCCAGGAATTATTGCTCTATAACTTGTATCTTGTTGACGAATTAACTCCAGGTAGTGGTAAGACTTTTTTATTATTTTTTTTTAAATCAATAAATATCACCCCCATAGCATGAAATGCACCACTGTCGTTCCTACTACAGGCCAAGTAAGATGGTAAAATTATGTCATTTTCATAATTTAATTTACAATTAATTCCAAATGTATGTGTTTTTTTAGCAAGTCTGACTTATCCTATGTATTTTATTCTTACATGAATAAATGTCATGCATTTATTTATTTATCACAGTTTCCTAGGAGAAAAAGTAAAAATATGTATGTATAACTTGTCTGCACCAGTGATACAGCAACTCAAATTCTCCAAATTTGATTTTCAAGTACTTTAATCAAGCTCAGAACTTTACTATTGTGCTAATGAGTGCTTCCCACTCTCAACTACTGGCACCTGCTCTGACACAGAAAGTAAATCCAGAGATATTCAGTTTTCACAGTTTACAGAAGTGTTCATAACTTCACATTCAGTTCAGATTTATTTTGTCACTTTGTCTTCATGACTTCACTGGTTTTGTTTACATGAAAAATTCACTTTTCTATTTATTGTATGCATGCAACATCCTTGAGAGAATGTATACATCTTTGAATTAAATAAAGTGAATGAGTCAATCATGACCTTTTTATCAGCAAAGTACAGGAAGTTGTTAACTAATTTGTTGCTCTTAATATGTATTCAGAGCACCCCTGTTCAAATAAATTCTAGCACAACATAATGTAAGAGGTATTTACCCTGTCTTGGGCTAAAAGCCCTGATAAACAGATATTACTGCATGATCCCTTCATGATGAAGATGGCAAATAATGGGAGAATTTTTCAGTAAAAATATTGTCCTTTTGTAGGTTCCTATTTTGTTCACAGCTACCTGTATCCAGGGACATGCAGAAAGATACAAAACAGATAAATAAGTGCACAGCGTAAGCAGTAGGTACCATCCTGGTTTGCAACATACAGCATGGGAGACATTAACAGAAATTCTTTTGTGTGTTGCCTGAACAACTATGAATGAAATACTCAGCTTGTGATGCCACTTCCTGCTATCAGGTACCTAATTGATAGCAACTTTATCTGGCCCTCAAAATCCTGGCTACCTTATTTTATTTATGGCTACAGTATAGCTAAAGATTTTTTAACTGAAGGGATGACATTATTTTTTGTATTTTTTTTTATTTAGACTTACTTATTTAATTCAGATGAAGATGGAAAAATTATTTTAGTTCAAAAATGCATCAGACAGTTTTTTGCTCTTGAAGACAAATAGAGAATGGATAAGTGATGCTGTTTGGCAACACTTAGATTTATACATGGTGTTGTGAATGACAACTTCACTCCTAATGATGTTCCCCTTTTGGAAATAAGACCCTAAGGAAACTACAGGCAAGATATACTCAGAGTATGTTGCGCATATAGACAGATAGACATAAAAAAGTGTACTATCTATAATGTACAGTCATGCAAGGATTCTACACATAAACATGTAGGTACAGAGATGAGAACCCTTATCAAACTAATATAATGCAAAGACTACTAACTATATTTTTACTATTTCAGAAGTCAAAGAAAATCCTTTTAAATCTAAAAGAAAATAAAAGAGTAGCCTTTATGGTTTCTTTACATGTTCAAGTTTGAACACATCTTCTCTTAAAAGATCTGTTTCAAGTCCAGCAGGTGTGACTCACTGAGCATAGACATCATAGCACAAAACAAAAGGGAAATCTCTGCAGAGTTGGCATATTATATCAGGTGATAGCAAGTAACAACCATTTGACCTCTATGTAAAGCTTCAAAAATTAAGAATATGCAGCTCAGTGATCAGTAATTTTTTCCAACTGCACATTCTTATCTTATACAATCTACAACTAGTATAGTGAACCCAGGTTAGCTGCACCCAGAGTTCCCACATGAAGACTTACATGCAATCTATGGTATGGTCTTAATTTTTTATTCAATGCATTCTCTGTGACAAAATGTTCTCTTTGGTATTTAACTAAAACAATGCCAGTACTTAATGTTATCAAAGACAATTAAAAAACTATGGCCAAAAAAAAAAAAAAAAAAGTACTCAGTAAGTGTTATATTGTCTAAAAGTTATCCAGCATCATAGCCTAAGAACCAAATCTTGCTCTTTATACCCAGGAATATCTTTATGTGTACATGCATGAAAATTCACTGGAAGCCATTCTGGAAGAGCTAGAAATCCTTGCCTATGAATAAACTGAGTGAACACTAGCATTTTAATAGATCAGTGGTTTGTGGGCATGAATATTGACTGCAGTCTTCCAAAAGCATTCTTGTGACTTTCATGGATGAATCCCATCAAAAGCTTTGTGCTCTTCAGTCAATAAAATATTCTCACTAAACACATAATTGTAGGTACCTATGGTTGAAGTCTTTGGCTTCAATTCTTGCCTAGTCTCTCCAGTATCAGCTTTTTCTGAGATGCCTTCATTAGCTTTGCTTATAATCTCTCACCTATAGTTGAAATAGAGCTATCTGATAATTCCTGACAAATAGGAATTTGTTTTTTTTTTTTTATATTAAGCCAAACAACTAGTGAATATCCAGCTTTTTTTTTTTTTAAATTCCATAACTGTAAATTGGTGACGTAAACAAAACATTTTAACAATATGAAGAACTAACACATTGTTTTCTTTCTTACTTATCACAGAAACCATGGGGAGGGTGTGGAAGGTGTCTGTATTCATCAGGGTGTTAACAGTTGTAGCACTACCTATGAAATAATATCAATTTCAGAAATGATAATGAAATTGCTTATAAATTGAATATTAAATTGAATCACCAGAGTTTACTGAATTCCTTAAAGTCAAGTAAAATTGGTCTTAATGATTACTCTATAGCTTTTTTTTCTTTATATTTTCTCTAATGTCTGCATTCAAAGGATCTATGAATAAAAATTTTACTCTGATGATTATAGACAAAGAGATAAATTTGTCTCTTTGTGATAGAAAGGACTAGGAAAAACCCAAAAACGTTGCTTGTTTGCATGCACTTGTACAAGTTTCATAAATGCTACCCTCCCTTTATGTAGAAATCTGTGGCTGCATGTTGGGAAAGAATCAACAGAACCCCATTAGGATAAAGGTCATGATGTTACTATGTACTTGAATTTTTGTTGTGGTTGGCTAAAATACAAGACACAGCAAGCTTTTCCATCCCTTCTACTAGAAAAGTAAGCCTTTCCATCCCTTCCCTCCACTGTTTGCAAACTGCTCCCATATCCTTATGCAAAAGCATCTAGAGTCATTTATATTTTCCTACATGGAAGTGCAGAGCTCAGCAGCATCAACTGACTGCTACTAGTGATAGAGTAGCTGGTCTGCTCTAAAACTGATTGCCAGTTGGATGGATGTTTATCTGTGGTAACATACGCAGTTGCTTTGGCTTTGTTACAGTTCTTATTTCTTCAAACTGTTTCCTTTTACAAAGATTGCAGATGATCTGAAAACAATTCCTTTAAGCAGGATGTAAATTGGAGCAATATCAGTTTGTAACTATTTTCAAAGTTAAGCAGGTACTTATATACTTTTCATGGGCCAAGTCCTGTGTGGTCAGTCACTTTTCAAGTTTACTGGAGAACAATGTAATTTTTAGTCAAAATAGATCCACTGGGAAAGTTAAGGCATAAAGGGTGTAATTTGGACATTTGCTGTGAATCACACCATCCTATCAGCTTTGCTACCCAGAGAAGAAAGTTACTTGTAATGACAGTCATCATGCATCTCACTTATACTGTTTCTTAATATGTGGAATCAATCTGGATAGTCTTTAGGAAGTGACCTTCTCCAGACTGTGTTAATGCTGCTGTGGCACTTACAGTCCAACATTTATTCAAAACTGCAACTTGCTTTGCCTCTCAAAGGGTTCCAAAGCCAACAAAGTCCCAATTTCTATGATGGTATTGATAAGAGTTGCATACTGGCCACCGAAAGTGAAGCTTGAATCTGATTTGAAATCCTCTCTTATTTCTCAGATTCTACCTATTTCTCAGATTCTACTTTTACAATTTTAGCATTAAAAGAAATTATAAGAAATTTTGTTAGCAAATTATATTGCTGTCACAGTTTTAAACAGTCTGTCTTAATGTTCATGAAAGCTTTACATTTTCATAGCAAGAAAGGCCGCCCCTGTAGTTATGAACACCTCAATAATGCAACTTCTCTGAAAGCAATTAATATTTGAAAGATTTTTGCTATCACTTGGAAGTCAGATGAAAACTTCCAAAACAAATATTTTTCCAGTATATTTTACTCTTTATTAAGAAGTTCCAGCTAAACGTACTTTAGTAGATATTTTAATAGTGGCTGTGGTTATGTTGTCATATTAACCCACAGTGATTTGAAGTGGTTTTTTCTGTGCATATGTTTTTTGTGAGGGAAAGAAAAAATACTAGTATAGATTCTGCTTATTTTCTATCCACACAGAGGTAAAAGTGTCCTTGGACTCAGTAACTCACATCACCAGGGCTGAATCAAAAGCAATGCAAGATTCAGCTCTTACATTGCACCCTGCTTTGATATTAATTACACTCTCAATAGAGACATATGTGTCACTGAAGTATTTCTTCAAACCACATATAGTATGTGTTAAAAATGTGGTTATGGTCAGAATAATAGCTATATATAAACAATATATAACTAAAATAGTATCTTAAAATTCAACAGCCCTTTGCATAGGAAGCATTCAGACCTCGTACTGATTTATTTTCTTATCACTATGAACTGTCTTTTCTTTATTGTACTTTTGTTAGCTCTGTGACACTAATCTAACCATGAGAGTGAACCACATCCTAGCTAAACCATAACTGATATAACATTCATACTTTAGTTCTATCTGCAGACTGCTTCATGTCTGGGCTATAGGAGTATACTATCAAAGACAAAGGTTGACTTTTAGAAAACTGGCTGAGTTTACTGAGCAGAAATGCTGGTGGAAAATTCAGGATTTTGTCAGGGAATGACCGAAGGACTACACAGGCTGGAGGAGACAAAAAAGAGGAATTCAGAAAAAGGGACAAAAGAAGACTGGTGACTGATGAAAAGAGAACACCGCTCCAAAGAAACCTGGACTGACAAGTTTTAAAAGTTTTTTATTGTTGAAGTATCTTATATAGAGATTTCATTGTTAGAATAGTAATAATTACATTTCAGTTGTGTGAATGTTCTGATTGGTTGTTTTACCCCCGTTTTCCCATTGGTCAGCCTGTGGTGCACTGCACCACTTCCTTATATGGCTGGCCGCTCCCAAGTTTTCCCTTGTATGTCGCAGTTGCCACCCCTTTATCCCTTATGTGTCGTGTTCCACCCTAACTCTGCCCTCAACTCCTCCCTAGTTCCAGAACCTTATAAAAGTCTCATGCTCCCTCAATAAACGGGTCATTCCTGCCTCAACCCTAACCTTAGAGTGGCTCATCCTTTCATCCCTTGGCAGAATGCGGCAGGATTTAGGATTTCTTGCTATTTATTTTGTAATTTCAAAGCTGGTTTGTTTTTTTTTTAATTATTGTATTTGATCTCAGACTTGTTAGAAAATTTTCTTTCAACATAAATGCACCAATTAACTCATATCATGTATATACATGCAGTATATTGTCAGATTTCTGGTATTTTGCCTTTCAGTTGAAGATACAGAATGCTGAATGCAAGTCTCAGCTAGTCAGAACTAATATAGGATAGGCACTTTGCTCTTCTACTGAGACACCTTTAGTAAAAAAATTTGAGATGCCTCAAATTAAGGCTTCAGATATGCTATGAATTGCTAAAATAATTAACCATTCTTGTAACTCTTGACTTTATATGTATTTCTGCTTCCCTATAAGTTAAAGGATTCATGAAACTTTTGCTTATGAATAAGAAAGCTGTATATAAAAGGTGACCTTAAGCTTCATCCCACTTCAGAAGTATAGGGACTTTAAAACGTTATGTAGGATGGCAAATACTGCAAGAAGCAGGAAAAATTTCACAAGAATAATCATCTTCAAGTGCAACCACTGTATATACTGATTTTCTGAATGGAGTTCATAACATCTGTTAAATGCCACTTTAAATTAGGAAAATGTACACTCGTACTAACCGAAACTTAAATAGGTCGTAATTTTAATTCTAATAGCAAGCTATGCTTCATCTTAACACTGCAAATCCACCATCAGTTATACAAAAAAAAAACCAACTGACAAAATGAGAAAGGTATAAACATTTAGTTTGTGGTGGCATTGACTTTACTATGATGTAGTGAGAACTTTCCCTACTGCTGACCTGTTGCCAAAATCCTGCAGTAATATTTGTACTTAGTAGCAGCTAGTGCCAAGTGAATTTTGCAGTTTTCTATATGCATCATTGTTCCATATGACCCAGTGAAACACCATCTTTAAGAAGAAGCCCTTTTTGATTGTTTCCAAAGAAATTGACTCAAAAAGATTGGGTTTTACCAAGATAATGGGACACTAAATGTCACCATTATGGGTACATCTCTCCACAAAGCATGTTTTGAGTTGACACATAACATAGTCACAAATTTATATGCTCATAGAATCACAGGCTCTTGGAATTTAGTTTGGGCTAGAAGGAACCATAAAGATCATCTAGTTCCAGCCCTCCTTTCATGAGTGAAGACACCTGCCTTGTCTGCACAGCTGAATAAAAAGCAGGCCAAAGGGTAGAACTAATTGAAAGTTTTCCTTCAAGGTAGATTTTGTCTCAACAAAGCCATGAGACTTGCAAGTTATCACCTATATGCAACTCAGTGACTTTTGTCTTTTCATAGCTTTTCCAAGCCAAATTCCTTTGGGACACAATGAGTCCAGAAAGTCTACAAAAATGACTTTTTACTTTTTGTCCCTCCTTTCCTCTTGCATTTTCATTAAAGAAAGAGAAGCATTTGCACTATGTGTTTGCAGAAAACATTTAATTTTGCCAGCCAGTAGCGGGGAAGGAGATGCATAGATCTGCAATTCAATAGCACATTAAATAGCACTTTAAGAATGAGTGTACAAAAACTCTGGGTTAAGGTAGTTCTTTTGCAAGTATCTATCCGAACATTACATAAGGCTTCAGGAAAAATCTTATGAGGATTATCAGTCTGGAATACAGTTTTGGTGCATGTGACTCATTGATTTGAGTTGTAAGACCCCAAACAAAAGATTACTTATGATAAGTTAATGGTGCATTCAAGGCTCTAAAGGTTTTCCATCTAAATTTGCATCAGATTCATCAGAGCAACATTCTCCTTGTATTTTCCATTTTGTGTCTATCCTGCTGGCGTATGCATACACATAGCATACATGGAATCAAATGTATCCCTGGCCAGGTGATACTCCACTTTGGCATTATGTTATTAAGAATGTGGTCTCTGAGCTTTCAGTTAGATTTGGGTCTTAAATGTCCCCTACTGTTAATGTGGAGGAAAAAATATGTCTGAAAAATCATCCCAGAAAATGAAATTCTTCATAATATTTTTGCATTCTTCAAGAAAAAAACCAGTATTTCTATTATTTTTGCAGTTTTTGTCTGAGATAACAGTAATAACAGGATTCATATATCTTTTATTCCTCAATTTTTAAAATAGGCTGTACCTACAAAAACAGTGGAAAAATTTTTAAATACATGTTATACAAAAATTATAGATGCTTTCTGAACTAAACCTAGATAGTTCTGCACAGCTCTAGATCTTTCATGGCTACTGTACTCAAATTTCAAGCTCTGATGTGGTCAAATATACTTTACACACACCACATGTGCTTCACTGTAAAACAAAGCCATCAGTTTCCAGCAGGGAGTTCAACGGAAACTTGTCTGTATATGTGATTAAGTTTTTTTTACTTTTCTACTCCTTCTAGAAACTCTGTTTTCAGAAATCACGCTGTCAAAAATACCCGAAAGGTAAAATGAGTTATTGATTTGTGACTGTCTAAATGGCATAATCATTTTATGAAAGAAATTAAGAAGAAAGGTAAACAGAGGCCTGTGAAGCTCCTTAATACCATGTAGCAGAAACATAGATCCTGCCATATAAGCCTCACTGAGGAAATTTACAGGAGTTCTAGCAATGTAACGTGATTTGGCAAGAAATGAATTTGAACGTGGTTGTGAGGTCGCCATAAGCAACATATGCTTTCACTAAGCTGCAGTATTCTTTCCTTCCTTAGTTCAAACTTTGAAAATATTACTTTATATTTTATAAAATTACATAGTTCTATGCCAAATCAAAGTTGTTAGTTCTTGATAAAACCATCATATTATGAAATTACAGGTCATCCAGAGGAAGAGAGAAGAAGTGAATATTTCATTCTGACCACTTTAAGGAAAAAAAAAAAAAGAAAGAAATAGAAACAAAAGTGGAGAAAACAGGGGGAGAGAATGAAGGAAGAAGGAGCAGGAGGGCGATGTCTGCTTATGATTATGACATTAACTTTGAGCTTTTTCTATTCCTGCAGCTAGGTATTTCTGATTTTTTTAATGCCTTACCAGAGTGAAAATTTGAAGTATACATTAAACATGTAAAATTTTACTTACATGATTATGCAAAATTATACATTAAAATGGAAAAATGAAAAACACCTTCCAGACACAATTGGAGATTGAAACATGTCAAAAAGCAAAGCTGTCAATATGGAATTTGGAAACAAAGAACATTCTTTAATTTATTTTGCTTCCCACTTGATGAGTGGGATGACAGTGTTGTCCAGGAAAGTTCAGACATGCCCTCAAATATTTCTGCATAACTTTACTTCCTGTTTTCTTTGACATGTGAAAACTGACAAACTGTCCTTTTCAAATCAGATTAATTTAACAATCTTAATAATATCACACTTATTTTTCTTGTATTATTGTTATTAATACCACCCCAGAAGCATGCCAGGACACAAAAGCCATCTCTAGCACACAAGCTCCAAGCGTTATCACAAAACCAGATAACAAGCACTTTTTCTTGGGCTTGCTTGCAGAAAGAAGAAGAGGCAAGACTAAAGGAGAAACAATAGAGGTTACCAGGATAACCACCTTATTTACAAATTATATTTCAGAAATCATTATTACTGGGCTTATGTTGCTATGCAGAACTAGAGCCCTGGTGTATGGGCATGGCACTGGTGTGCAATACTCTTGCTCTTGTGGCACAAGACAGGACCCTAAAGGCAAGCAGTATTTCTCCATGAAGCCCACACTAACTCTGGGGGAAGGATTGCTTCCTACTCTGAGGGAAGGATTGCTTCCTACTCTTCCCTCTATCCCAGGTGACATGTGTCTCATGTGACAACTTTAGATCCTCTCCCAGGACTGCTATAGGTTCTTACTCACGAGTGTATCTGCAAACAGTAGGCAAGCTCCCTTTCAGCAAGTGAAAAGAAGCTAGGGCTGGGAAGGGAGGAGGAAGGAATCTTTTACAAACAACAAGAAGCTGAGAAGAAAATGGACATCCCTTAATGCCAAATAATAGAGAAAAAACACTGGCACAAAAAAACAAACAAACAAAAAAGAAAAACAAACACAAAACACAGACAAACAAATAATAAGAAAAACATCCAGAAGAATCCCTGCTGTTTGGGTTTCCCTTTTGACTGGG
>JAWWMO010000096.1:40310551-40324369 GCA_035047845.1 Dendrocincla fuliginosa | reverse complement strand
TTTACACACTCAAAAAGACAGAAATAATTCCTGACCTGCCTGTTTCAGTGATGGTCAAATTCTGAAGGGTGCAAGACCAATTTTATTTCATCAATGAAACACAAGAAATATTAATATGTTTTTAATGCCTGAAGTGCAAAAATTATTATTTGGTTTTCAATTGGTATATTCTTGAACAATACCTGAAAATCTGCAAAATTTTAACCTCTTCAGAAATTAAAAAAAAAAAAAGGCAAAAACCAAACCTACTGGTTTTAGCTGTATTAGTTCAGATCAGCTAATACGTTTAACTATTTTTTTCACGTCCCAGTTCTATTGACTAGTTAAAAAAAAAAAAAGTCTGTTACTGGATAAAATAAACCCCAACTTTTTGAAATTTAAAATCACAGTTATGCCACAAATCTTGAAGCACTCACAAAGACTTAAACCCAGTTATGCATGAAAGATTTCTCTCATACAATTTGATGAAAAAAGTATGTTTTAAAAAAAATAATTCAATAGTAAAATCTCATTTAAGAGGCTTAATTGTTTCAGCTTATTCTTCATCTTCCTTCACAATTCATTTTAAAATGCATTTTTGGTTTCTCCCTTTTTGGATTTCAGCGACGTTAAGTAAATTCTGAAATAACAGATACAAAGCAAACTGTTTCCAAGCAAAGGGATTTGTAAAAATAGGAACTAGTAATAAAAAAGATAAAAAGCCAAGCAGATTTGTTTGCCAGGGATCCATTTGAATATGTTTTTCAGTGCACAGCTTTTTGCTGTTCTGTAACACACAATTTAAAGTGTTTAGTGACTTCAAACAAAATAGAAGACTAACTAAAAGAATGCAAATTTTGTTTGAAGTCAACACAGTACTTAAACGATTTCTGTGTCAAAGGCTAAGCACACAGGCTCCAGGTTATCTTTTGGAAGGTTTACAGTTCACTTCAGTGGCTGGACACATATATATGTGACTTTTTGCTCTGTTTTAAAGTTGCCAGCCTTCTAATAACTACAGCTGGAGTAGTAAACAAGTAAGTGATGACTAAAAACAAATTACTATTTGTGGCAGCTTTTTTATCTGCTACTTCAAATATTAGATAGAAATTTTGATTTTAGTGGAAAGTGCTCAATAAAAATAAGTTGTAGCAAGTGCCTATTATGACTGTTGTTGCCATATGACCTACAAATTTAATATAGGTGTTTATTTAAACTTTCCAAGCCTCCCACATTATGACCATAAGAAAAATGCAGACTGCAACAAATGCATCAGTAACTGCTTATGAATCGTGAGGGAGTAATAAATCTCCAGTGTTAACACTATGTATATTCCACAGGGGTTTTGAAGTCCCTTGCACTGCTCACGCCAAGCCTTCCTCCAGAGATGGTAGTGCAGGCAGCAGAGCACCTGTGGGACTGGAGAGCTACACACAGTCTGCCTGCAGGGCTGGATCAGCCACCACTCCCAGAGCTCTGGAGATGGCTGAACTCCTGGTCTAAGCACACCCCCTGGGTAGTGTCTGGCTGCACTGGCAGATGGGAAGAATAGCCATTCCCTCTGTTTGCTGGCTCTTCCTAAGCCATGATCTCCAAGGCTTGATGAGTTCTGTATTTTATGAAACAGCCTTTTCATACTACAGTTTGCTGTAAGTCTATCTTGGGCCACTCTGGTCCTGGTTCCACCTCCAGGTGCTTACTGCAGACAAAGTAAGAAACTGAATGAAAGCTAGTAAGGAGAACAGACCTAGCACAGTACAGAGCTCTGAGAAAAGCTGTGACAAAATGAATAACCAAAACCAGAACATGTGTTGCACGTGTATGGCTGTCTGTCCAACATTCCCACAACTCTGCACTACATATATGGCAAATTTAGTTAAACTTTCAGCTACCCTACGAGCCACACTCTGCTTTGTAGCTCTCCAGAAATCCAACACGCAGCCAAGACAGACTGACAGACCAGAAGAGCAAGGTACTCTTGTCAGCTTTCTCTGGCCTACTCTGAAGGGACTTTTATGAATATTGCAGAATTTAGCTTCTGCCATGGAAACCATACATAGTTTCTCTGCAGAGCATCCTAGCAGGAACAACAGTTACTGCTGACTGCAAAACAAACTCTACCTGGGTGTCCACATGGGTGGCAACAGCAGGAAATGCAAAAATGCCTTTCTCTTCACCACATTATCCAGCAGCATGTTTAAGTCCCAGGCAAAGTTCCAGCCCCCAGTTTCACAAAAACAGAGGCAATGTCTGCTAAATACCTCAGCACAGAGGAAACCAAAACTCTTTCCCATTGCCCAGGACACAGGCAAGGTTGTTGTCCTCGCAGAAGTTAACGAGATGTCCCTCTGCCCAAATGACTTCTCCTTCATATAAATAATCTTTGTAGTATGAGTGGAATAAAACAGGTCTACCCCACTCTCCACCTTACTGCTCCTGAGGAAATTTGTGATCCATATGCTGACAGAGGTCATAATATAAATGCCTTTTCCTTGTAATATGAAGCAAGACATAAAAAAACTGCTTGAGGCTAAGTTTTGAAGAAAATTACATAAGCACCATCGGATACTGCTGTGGGATTTGGAGTAGGGGCCAGTGTGATAGAGTATGATTTGCAGGACCACCTTTCTGAAGCATTATACCTTCAAGTAATTCACTAAGAATAATAGTTCTCCAGGACAGCTAGACTATCAGGTGTGTTACACAGTCATCAGTTCCCTCTCTATCCACAGGAAGTATAATGTATTTATCTGCTCAAATGTAATAAAACACCACAGGAAAATTCTGTAAGCATACTACAGGGTTAACATTCTCCATTACAGTTTCTATTACAGTTTCCAGATGTTAATTCAATGAAGATTTCTGCCATGATTTCCTCTTAAAGATAATAACTGCTGTTTCAAGAACCTCTCATTAAAATATTACTGGAATGGACCACAAGTAGTACTTACACTATATGGTTATACAGTCCACTTTAGAGGTTATAATAACATAAAGAGTATAATAGTGTTAAATAACTAACTAAATGCAATAAAAATAAATCTGTAAGAGTATTTTACCATTCAGACAGTATATCTAAAACAGCATTTCTTTCTTAAGGCTTTACTACCATGTACATGAACCCACCACCTTACAGGAAGTAGATCAGATCCTGCCAGTATTTGGACAGAAAAGGTAGAACTGCCTTCAACTCTTAGAGAAATGGTAATCACACATTCCCAAGCACAGTTTGCCTACCTCTGTACAAAAATCCCACTCACACAGGTACAGGGACTTTTATCATTTAAAATTACTAAGATCATAAGAACTTCAGAAAAGCCATTTTGCTATACTGAGTGCCCTGGCTAAATTCCCCTTTTTGCATTTTTGCAAAAAGAATAACCACCCTTCCAACATCGGTTTAATGTGGTACTTCTGTTAATATTCTGAACTGGTATCTGTAGGTAAACAGCTGCCCAATTTCACCTCCAAGGTGAGCACTTCTTTCAAGAGATGTATTAAGTGTATCTCAGGTTAATTTAGGATGACTTTTATAGTTTAGCAGGCATATACCACCCATCTAACTAATGGAGGAGGTAAAGAACTACTGATTTATGCCCAGAAGAGGGAAAAGGGAATTCTGCTATAAGAATACTACTTATTCTAATCCCTGTAGACACCTTCTCGTGGCAGTGTAACAAAACAAAACAAAACAAAACAAAAAAAAGTACAGAATGATAGGAAGAGACTACAGAGCCCATTGATAACAAAAAGTACCCACAGCAGAGGAAGGGCCCAGAGAAATAATGCATGTTTCTAGTGTGCTTTGGACCATGCATACAAAGAGCATTTCATGAAGAAACAGCGCTAAAGGCAGTTTGCAAACATGCAGTTGCACAGAGAAGGATATGACCAAGTGGAACCAAACCATGGAGAATATGTGCTTGGGTTACCAGAGACCATTGGGACAGCTATGAAAAACTGACTCTCCCCTTTACACACCTGCACAACCTTTTTTTTCCTTCAAATATTACTATTTCCATTTTAAACCATTAGATTTTCTACCTTAGCACTTTTAAAAAATATATAACTCTAAATTTATCAAATTAGCATTACTAAATAATAATGCAGACAATACTAACAGCACCAAACAAACAAACAAAACCAATGCAATTCTACAGCTTCAAAATAAACAATCGAAGGTAAGCTGACAAAGAAGTAGAAAGCTGGAATAACCAAGGGGTTAAAGATACAGTTTACACTTGGGAATTCTCTGGAATATGCTCCTCCTTCCCAAGCAGCTGCCAAAAATCATCTGACAGGAAATATAAGATTAAGTTTGTCCCACCTAAGTGAACAAAGAGTGCTTAGAACACGTAACCAGTTCACTGCAGAGCAAGAACTTTTTTAATCCTGCTGGAATCTGCAGTGCTGCTCAGAAAATATTACTGAAGTTGTTTTCTTTACTTTTACATCTTGATTCTAGATCATCTAATTCATTTTTGTCACACTGCAGTTCTTGTTGCTTCTCCCATAGAGGTTAACTTCAAGCTCCAAACATAATCATGTGGAAAATGGACATTATTGATTCCTATGGTCCATTGTTCCCCCATTCTAAGTCCTTGAAGTTCAAGTTCAATCTGGAATTACATCATGTCTGGTTTCTCCTGGTTACCAGACGGCTTGAGACGTGACCACAGCTACAGAAAAAACAAACAGCCTTCTTCACGCTTCAGCTCCCCTATCAATTCAAACATAAACTTTTTTTCTTTCTCTCAAGTATGCTTCAAGTATGGAGCATGGTTAATTTAGAGATTAAGTTCCAAATTAGATTATCTAATGGCATCTTAATGGATTGCTGACCCATTTCCTGTGGGATGGAAGCATGCAAGTCTGGCTTGAATACAACTAATTTCTTAGGAAGTGTTTGGAAGATATTTGCCTAGATGGAGAGGAAACATAATGTTCTGTACATCTTTCTGCGCTACAGAGTTGGGCAAAACTATTAGAGTTAGTAATTTAAATTTATAAAGATAAAAAATCATTGTATTTTCTCTCAATGAATATGATTACATCAGGATATTTCAGCCTTTTTTTTCTGAAATCCTAATGCCTTGATATTTCAATTCCAAAACACTACCAGGGTGATCAGGGCAGGAGGGAGGGGTGAGGGAGGGGCACGGGTCAGACTGTATGAAACACTGCTCTAATAGGTATCTGTGTTTGCCACGGCAATGCTGCTGACTGGTTACTTTAGCTATGTGTTTGCTCCATACAAACGGACAACAACATATTGTGCCACAAAAGCAATCTGCACCCATTCTCACTTCCCCTCCAACTTGTTTCACAAATCAGATTAACCCATTTGCTTGCCTTATCAGCATTGTTATCATAAATACAGAGTGGTGCTAGGGGGGGAAATGGTGCTTGGAATGCTGAACACCACGACAGCCAGAGCTCAGAAGAAAATTCAGCACTCTGAGAATAGAGTCAGCATCTCCAGGGAAAAACAGCTGTTGTACTGTGCTGATGTGTCAAGATAACAGTACCAGCAAGAAATGATAGCCTAGTCCATTTGCCTGGGTACTGCAAAGGTAACATTAAAGTAAGTTAATGCATAAAACTAACACAGAATGATTGTTAAAAGAATTACTGCAATTAAAAATGTTTGTCAATAGCTGAGTTAAAATGTACACTTTGGCAATGGAAAGTTGCTTCCAATCTGTGAAAGATTTGCAAATAATCCACATCTTCTAAAAATGACCCATCATACCAGCTTTTATGAGTATTTATACTGGAAATACTATCAATGGTATAACAGTGGCTCAGATTCAGGATCAAGCTCATGTTATCAGACTCACACACCCTCCCCAGTTTTTGTCACTCTCACTCCTGTCTTAAGTGTACTTTTCACATACATTGTTGCCCTCATGTAGTGACTGAGACTGGATTTTCCCAAATGAGGCTTACAGATTTTCACAGCTTCCGCCCACCTTATGTTCCTAGGAAAACAAACTTTATCACAGAACTGTAGTTACTAAAAGAAGAAGAGTTTGGGGGTTTTTAATGCTTCTATCTTCTTTATATTTACACAAAAAAACTGACGTAAATTTTCTTAAAAGTACTGGAGAACTTAACTCTATTGATATGTTTAAATATTGTTCAAAGTTCAGTAGACATAATAAAATATATTCGCAAATAAATATAAGAAATACATATGTATAAGGACAAATATATAAAGACATAATATGTACAATAAATGTTCTAAGTAAACAATGAAACCCCAAAATAAAATAGAACAAAACAAAACAAAATTGTATATGGTTAGGATATTGGGAGCAAAATAAAAATTACTACTTCCAAATACCTTAACAAATAACTGGGGTTTGTTTTGGATGGTTGTTTTCTTCCTTAGGATGCCCACAGGATATTTAATATATTTTCTTTAAAGATAATAGAATACTTAATTCAGTAAGCAAAGTATTAATCTATTTTTGTTATCACAAATCCTTACAAATCTTCTGGTTTGTAGAAACAAGTATATTGATGACTTAAAAGTTTCATGGCTTAGGGTTGGGGTTTCATCTTGTGTTATTCATAGTGTCTTCTTTTTTGTAAAGTTCAGCATTTGCCTGAATTATACTGTACTTATACTTATATTGTCTTATACCTGAGTCTTTAAATGCCAGCAGATACATAATTTTATAAGGAAACAAAACTGCAGAAAATATATTTTGAAATCATATTTTGAAACCTATGCATTGAATCTACTATCAGGTATGACAGGCAACTATTAATAAGACAAATAACACAGAAACAACAGAAGTTTTATCATGATTCATTCTCCGCAAGTTTCCAAGATATGGTTTACCAACAATGCTCCATGACAAAGCTTTAAACTTGACCATGTCTGCTACCTGATCTCTTTAGAGGCAGGATGAGTAACACTGAAGAACTGCCAATGTTTTTACCTTCCTGAGGTCACTAATATTTCTGAAAAATCCGTGTACTTAAAATAACCACAAAAGCCTGATGCAAAAGGTCAGATTAAGTACCGTTAAACTGAGCACTCCAGACCTGACAAAATCACATAATGAAACATTTATCAAGCCATTTGAGGTTTTGGAAATTTGCCTGGACTAGGATATATTTCTTTGCCAACATGGGACAATTCCTTTTTCAATAATTTCTCTCTCTCTCTTTTTCCTTTTTTTTTTTTTTTTTAAGTGTTTTAGTGTTATAAAGGCTCACTGCTACTTAGCCTGTGCAGCTGTAATTTCTCAGATCCTATGGGATCTCTATGGGATTTGAAGAATGTTGTATTCCAAAAACCCAAATCCTAAAGCAATCTGCTTAGGAAGAACTGTTTATTTCCATGTCCTTCAAGAATCCAAGACCAAGCAACATAGCCTAGGACTCTAAGGAAATGCTCATGGCAGAATTTGTGCCCAAGCTCTTCTGGCAGCACTTCTGTACACTGGTGGGGCCAAAGTGATAGCCAGCACTTTGGGAGAAGCCTGCAAAGCAGTTTTGTCTATAACAGTGAGTGGATCATGGAGCATGCTTGTATTCACCACCAAGGTTTTCATGGTTATTGCTAAAAATGTTTTCCGCTGACTTTCCTTTCTTTTCAGTTTCTGCCCAGGGTCTTGTATGATGGGTACTGAAAAACAGAATTCTGCAAACACTAAGACAGTGTTTCAGCCAGTATAACTGGCAATACTTTAAAGGGGGCTCAAGTCATGACTGATTAAAACCATTCAAGTATATTCCTAGATAGGCTGTTGCGATGTAATTTCCTAACAGCTGT
Source organism: Dendrocincla fuliginosa (assembly GCA_035047845.1). NCBI lineage: Eukaryota > Metazoa > Chordata > Aves > Passeriformes > Dendrocolaptidae > Dendrocincla > Dendrocincla fuliginosa. Next base: position 40,316,601 of record JAWWMO010000096.1, on the reverse strand, counting down.
CAATGCTCTGAAAAAGCAACACCCTTTGCAGTCAGAGAATAAATCAACCCACTTTGTGCTATACTAGCTCAGTATGGATTCACTCCCTCCAGTACATTGAAAACAATTACTGCATGAGGGGGATTTATAATGTGAATCACAGCCCTTGAGCAGATGAGGTGAATCCATTAGTTAATTTTCCATTGTGCCATTTAATCTACAAAGACAGAAATGACAAGACCTTATTTTTACACAACAATTCTTACAGATTTAGAACATTCTTTCAGAAAAATTGGGGAAAAAATTCAAACTTAAGATTTGAAAACAGCACCAATTTTCAAATTCAGTAGTTGCCCTTTCAAGTTGATTCACAAAAGCCCCAATTCTAGCAATCCATAGTACCACAGTGTATCAAAAGGAATTCTGTGCATAATGCATATGCACAATTACACTCACACACATTCTTACACGAACTATTCAGAAGTACATATATTTTCATGTATGCATAAATTTCAAAAAACTATTTAAAATTACTTAAAGAGTGAGTGGCTAATACTTCATCCGACAGGCTCCAACCCCCAGGCTTTACAAGTACAACCCCCATTAAGTACTGAGTGCTGCAGATAATCCTGCACATGAAAATGTTGAAAACTGATGTATCAAAATTACAGTGATTTGTTTTAGGCTATTTAGGCACGAACATACACTCTCTACTGTTACCATAATTCATTCTTTACCAAGAGATGTAAAATGTATTATTATATAATAAATATTATGTTAATAATACACTAAAGGTTAATGGGGTTTATCATTTGGTTTATTGTGGGGCTTTTTTCACAGTTTTTGTGTAAATTGCCCCTAATTATTCTTTTATTTCATTGAGAAATAAGATGGTTTATATCTTATCTTCATGTACATGGTAGTGACCTACACCAGCCAATTACTCAGAAAAGTCTCTATGAATAATATAGTTCTTCATTGTTCAAAACAACCACCACCTCAGCCGGTTTTGGGGGATTTTTTTAATAGTTAGTTATACCTCTAACAGCACTATTTTCTCTGGGTTAACCACTAAGGCCCCCCAATATATGATTGCAAATGACATTTTTAAAGTCTAAGATCAGTATTCCCTTCAATTCACAAACCTTTTGCATATGACAGCACAACATCATCATTCCAGGTGTTTAATTGAGGTAGCTTTCAAATCCAGTTTACCTAAAAGATAACCTGAATGTATATAGGAGAAATGTTGCACACATACTTTGATCAAATGCTGTCACATACTGGAGGCCCACTAAAACAGATATTGTAGCTCTATGTAACTTTTTTAGAGGTGGTGTAGGGGTGGAAATAATTAAAATGTTACCTTTGCCAAGTAATTCCCAATGTATCCTCACTGGTACTGGGGTATAAATGCCTGCCGTTTTGATTCATGGTCCAGTCACAAATTCTCAGCTGTCAATTGAAACCTAGCAGTCAGATATGGATCGAGCATACTACAGTTTTTAGTATTTAAATGAATACATGCAAACTAGTACTGTACATGGCAAAAATCTTACTTTTCCAAGAAGTAACTTTAAAAAAACCCAAAAGAATACAAAGAAAAATAGCTTATTTTGAGAAATAAATGCCTACAGATTTGCTTAAGATAATGCTACTTTAATATGATCCTCTATTAATAAAGCATAAAAGAGTAACTAGTGTGTAGTACATAACAATTAGCCATTATTAGATTACAAACAGCTGGAATAAAAGGAAATGTTAATATTCAATAGTGAGATACTTTGAGGAAGGAAATAAAAATGCTGGTGTTTTTAAGCAATGCTGTATATAATGTGTATTGAGTAAAGGTCAAATACAATCAATAACTTCTAGCATGCATTTCGTGAAACATAGAAGACATGCAATTTATAGAAAATTTGCCCAAATTAAACAAACTGTATGTCCTTATCTCGCTATTTAAGAAGAGTAAAGGTATTTGTAATTAAAGTTTATTAATGTAGTGTTACTGAAAGTAGTATTGCTTAGCAAGAGTTGATAAAATAATCTAATCTTGCTGCAAACTCAGAAAAGATGCATTTAAAATACTTTACTGCTTTTTAATATAATGAGGAGTGTACTAAATGTTAGCTGAAACAAATTCTTCCCAGATCCTCAAATCATCAGTTCTGCCTTCACAAATTGCTTGAGCAACCCTCTACAGCTCTGTTTATTTAACAGCTGCCTGACAGTGTTAGCAGATTTATTGAAAAGATACGCTGCTTATTTTTGATTCTAAGAAAGTGAACTTATCTGGCTTCTGAAGAAAACGTATATTTTAACCCCTGTACAGTCATGCTTATATAAATTGCTGTTCCATTTTATATGATAGAGCACTCCAAATTGAAGATAATATGGCTGAGTTCAATTGCATTCAATGCATTTTAGTTTTCTCAATCCATATTCATAGTCTTTAGATAGCACATGCTACAGCAAACAAACTACAATAAACTGTTTTCACTGGACCACAATTAATTGCAGTCTTTTCCTGACAAATACAAATTCTGAGGACAAGACAATATTGCAAACCTAACCCTGTCTGGCTATTAGACTCATAAGCTTCCTGCTGTTAAGGTCTGAGAAATGGAAATGTTAGTCTTTGATGTTTTCATAGGGATTGTTTCTTATTTGTTATCTAAAGAACTCCAAGGGACCTTCTAAAGGCCATTTAAAGCATGACTAAACCACATGAAATTAACCAGAAAAAGAAACAGGCAGTCAAAAAGTTTGCTAGAAGTAATTTTAAATATGTTTAAAGAAATGAGTAAGTAAATATTTGATTAAGTCACTATACAAAACAGTATTCTAAAACTGATTTTAATAGTGAAAACATAGCAAAATATGTCAGCTCAGTTACTCAATGTACAGTAGATGTATTTCTGCTATAATCCGTAAGAATGTCACTATCTTCATTACAGATGCATAATTTAAAGCTGTATAATTTAACTAGAAAAACTCACTTCCAGCTGAAACAGAAGACTGAAAGGTTAAACCCACACACATTCTTTTATTTTTTGTCTTTCAGAAAATACAACATCTACATGTAAAAGACAGTCATTAAAAATTACTAAAATTACAAACTAGTGTTAGCAAATTATTTTATGCACTTAGGTCTAACTCAAAAAACTGGCAAACACTTAGCTTGCTACAGGACCTAATTGCATTTGCCATTTTGGGGAAAATGGTAAAGAATTGATATATTACATTTTAGTAAATTACCTTCTGCACTAAATCACTATATTTTTCCCACAGTCTGTATAAAAAACTTCCACTGGCAAAGTTAATGTATTACATTTATCATTAAGAAAGCTCCAAAAAGCTTTTCAAACCTATTTCATAAATGTTAGTAATGACATGCTTCTTATTAAATACAGTCATATGTACCTCAATGCTGTAGACACATACATGCAAGTGTATATGAAGATCCATGCTACACCAGACTCACAGTTAAACTACAGAACTATTCACTGCATCAACTCTGCCACACTTGCAACAGTGACAACATCTTGAAGAACTGCAGGTCTGCACAACAACTGGTTCTGTGACAAGCACAGGACTGGATCAATTGTACTGAAATACACCCTCTCAATGTTAAAAACTGTTGCTCCACACTCTTCAGTATGCTCACATAGCTACCACACTGTCTTTAAAAACTAACCAGCACAGAAAATGTAGACTTTCGGGGGATTTTTTTATCTTCCTCACATAAAATTTTCACTCCCAAGTCACTCCTGCTGAAAGATCCGGTTCTCTAAGATTTAGAAATTTACTTTCAAAATTATATAGAAATGTCACTTCCAAAGTCTGCATTGGCATCCCATGAGTGTGTTGAGTGCTTTTTGGGTAAAAAGGCTGGAAAAGCTTAAAAGAACTATGCAAACCTGGCTTCATTTGATGGAAGAAGTTGTCTGTTCAAATCAGCAGCGGGAATACTGCCCTTGGGGAGTATCCAGACAGCCCAGTAGGAATAGCCTAGGGGCACAGGCCTGCCATGAGTACCAAGCTTTGGAATGACATAGTGCACTTTACTACAGTATTGAGTGCTATATATTGTCTGGAGTCATACTGAAAGCTTTCTGTCTAGATATTTACCTTAGAGTAACTTAGGTGACCTCTAAAAGAATCCCATGTTGTTAGCTGGAGATGAGAAGGCACATTCACACATTCTAAGCCACCTAAAAAGTGTTGCTCTGCAGGACATGTGAAAAAGAGAGGCAGGAAACTACTTGAAGACTACTTGAGAAAACTTAAATTCCTCAGTAGGGGGACATAAATAGTCCTCAGGAGACATCTGAAAAATGCTGAAAAACATTAATAATTTTCTTAGAGATATGCTATGAATGCAAAATAAATCATCTGATTTGGCACATAACATGGTGAAAAGTCTTTCCTAGATGCCTGTTGGGCACACTTGCCCTTCAGTCTACAGTTTTGTCTTTTTCTAGCACAGGAGCCTCACTTCAATAACACCTTCCATCCATGAAACACTATCAAGTGTTTTCTTATTTATCTCTCATCTAACCACAATAGAACAGAGGATGGGTCTATATTCTGAAGTGAGAAAGGATGCCCAGCCTTGCAGCAAATGAAGAATCTTCAGAGGCAGCCCAGCCCTTTCCTGATGTATGGCATTGCCTTCAGCCCTGCCATACTACCTCAGTGCTGAACTCATGAAGCAGCGGAGAGCACAAAGCCCACTGCAAGCACTTCTCCTGGGAGGCAGTGCAACTCCCTCATTCTTCTCAGCCACCTTATGGGAAGGGGCCACGTGTTCATGCACAAGTAGAGCAGTAGACCAAATGCTTCTGCTCTGTAAAATGCCAGGAAATTGACTTGTTTTGCACTTTCAGAGCTGTGAGATTGATGTGAAGTTCTACCCAGGAGTTAGATTTCATTATAGGTGCCTTCAGAGTTTAAACGGCATCTTGCAAGCACAAACAACCTGCAGAGTTTTAAGCCTTCAAATCACATGTACATTCTAAGTCCACAGCCAACAGCCCAATAATAGTATGAATAATTTTTAGGGGTTAGACTTTAAGCAGATTTTGTAGTCTTGTATTTAAAGAGTGGCTGTTCAAGATAGCATTCATTTCAAGCTTCCGTGATAGCTAATGAAAGTAGATACATATTTTGGAAAGTGCAATAGGAGACTGCTACAGCTTCTCTTACTTGAGAAAAGCCCATAAAACTTAGTATTTGCATATTGTCACTGTTTTGACTGAAACTTCCTTTAAATGTGTTTCCTTTCCAGCAAGCATATGTGAAAGGTGACCTCTTAGCCATATGCATACCTCCCTGGTGATCATGTGACCCAGTTTTACGTCAAACTGTCAATTATGATAAGGGACACGGTAAGAACAGCCTAAGTGTTGATAACCTGTTTCCTGAGTTTACTGAGAAGTTCTCTTTAAGAGTCCATTTGTGTTCTTCTTTCAGCCTACTGCTGAAAGCAAAAGTGACATCCACCCAAAACATTTTGCAAAAAAATACTCTGTGTTCAGTGGACATTTAATTTTGCAATTTCCATGACAAATAGCATGAACTGCGCACCTCAGTAAATAAAGGACACATCTGGTAAGAACAACTTCCTACTGAAGAGACAGGGAAGGCACTTGTAGGAAATAAGAAGCTATCTACAGTTTTCTGATTTTGCATTTTAGAGACCTTTTTTCTAGGTGCATTGTAAATGTCTGACTCATAATTATATAAGCTGTGTGAAAATTGTGAGTACAATATACCACATCCAGAAAATCCAAGTTCTATTGAAAACTATGCCACGGTGATTATCAGTGCAAAGAGTGGAAGAGTTCACTAGCTCCTCAGCAATTGGGCCAGCACTTGTTAGTACCTTTTACTGTAACAGAAAAGTTCTAGAGGTCATTGTCTTCACAGACCTCAATATTATGTTTTCTAATTAAAAATAGATTCACCCATACAAGGCTGCAAGGGGTATTAAAACTAACTAAATAATTAAGAAAGAAAACACTTATTTCAATTGAAATCTTATTTTTTTAAAACAATTAATCTGTATG
>JAWWMO010000096.1:40290395-40306122 GCA_035047845.1 Dendrocincla fuliginosa | reverse complement strand
AAAAAAAAAAAAAAAAAAAAAAAAAAAAAAAAAAAAAAAAAAAAAAAAAAAAAAAAAAAAAAACTGCAACAGGCAAAAAAAAAAAAAACAATAAAAAGTTTGGTTTATTTATGTGGCAGAAAATGAATCTTCATACGCCTTTGGAAATGGGATGTAATCTAATTAGCATTTTCATGAGAAAGGAGCTAATTTTTACTGTGCAATATTATAGTAAATATTTACCTCTTCCGTACATCAGGAAACAATGTTTTCCCAAGAGAAAAATTTAAAGAAGTCTCTCAGTGTCTGCTACAGAAGATGGAAGAAATCCATTTCTGAAGAGAAAGGGAATGACAAGTGATGCTGGGAGTAGCTATGGGACATGAATCATTCACCTGTAGGACACATTCCTGTCTGGTCTTTGCCAGTAATCCTTAAAAGCCATTACCCTCTCATGGCTTTTAGGGGCACTTATCTAGTAAGTTTGGTGGTGTTACTCAACTTTCCTGTGTGGAGACGTCCACACTGCAATTTGTAGCATCACAGTTTGGAAACTTGCTGGCAAAATAGCAAAGACTTCGTAGCAAAACCACTCAAAATGGACTACAAGTATTGGATACAAGGATGCCAGTGAGAAGCTAGATTGGAGTACTTATTGAACTGGCCTTTAGTCTTATAAAGTCACACAGAAAATACAAGTAAGAAAAATGCATTAACTAAAAAAAAAAAAGAAAAAAAATTAAAATGTTATATAAACAGGCTTTACTGAAAAACTGTCATCAAAATTAACTAGTTATTAAAAGGAGATTGTGGTGGAGGCCACAGAGTTCCCCAAATATTATTAAAGCCTGCTTCTCTTATTCAAAACAGTTCAGCTATTGCACTTCAGAATGAAAAGGAGTGCTAATCATTTGCCAATTAATTCTCATCAAACTGAATAATCATTAAAATTTGTTGGCCAAGCATAGGTTATATAAATAAATATCTATATATTGAGATATATATATCAATCAGTTATTGTAAATAAAAGTATGCAATAAAGTATATTCAGTATATTCAGTGCTGATTTTCCCACTAAGTTAGCACTCTGTGTGATGGGTCTATTCTGACTGATAATACAGTTTATATGTATTCATATATATATATATACAAAAATTATATATCAGCAGGACATAATTCCTCTTTTTTTTGCTATTTTCTTCATCAACAAGCTACATTTCTTCATTTTCTTTGCTCTTAGAGTAACCAATTCAGATTCAAAATGCTTTACCAACCAGACATACTAGTGCAATGCCCTGAAAATCATAACACCCTGAGCATGTAGCATTTATACATGATTTCACATGCCATACTGGCACATTCAAATAAAATTTTCACATAGAGATTTTTTTTCTACTATTATTTATGTGTATTATTTATTTATGCAGTGAAAAGAAGTTACTTGCAGGTTTCTATGGAAGCATGAGGAGGCCTTCCTTAAGTATCTAAGCCAAGATCTATCTAAGTTCAATGGGAATCAGTTCCCGTGAAATGCACAAGAAAATGAATGATGATTTAATTGGAAAATATAGTCCAAACTGTTCCCTTAGTAGCAGGACAATGAACAAATTAGGTATTCTTTCCTGTAATGATGAATGTTAAAGTCAGATTACCAGAAAAACTCCCAACATAGTTCTGGCATCGTGTGTGTTCTTTTTACCATTTGTATCAGAAACTCTGACCTCATCTGACACAGATATGTAGGCCAAGCATAATCATGACAAATAGCAAGCAGAATGAAATCATCAATACTTGAAACTACGTGAACTCAGTTTTCTCAGTTTTCTGTTCTGGTCCAAATGTTTAGAGCAACAGCTTCTTGTTTGCTGCTAAAACTAACTCTTCTTAAAAGGTGCAAAAACTTTACCACAAACAATGAGTGGAGCTACAGATACACTCTACCATCTCTTAACAAAACTACTATTCTGAAAGAACAGCTAAAATGCTTCCAAAAATTTATGTATATAATTATTTGTTTATATTTAAACATGTCCAAAAGCTACTACTATCTTTCTATAATAAATGTTTAACCACTTTTTCTCTTTTACATCCTGACCACTCCTATGCATGAGTCTCATGTTGGCTTCAGATTCTAATGAAAAGACTGAAAGGAATATAACAGCTGAAAACCATACCGTTTATGGTCCCCATTAATGACAGATCAAAAATTACAGATTGGACTTGCAATTCAAACATTAAACAGGTCTAGAAAAGTACAGACCTAATGTAACAGACCCTAAAGAGATACATATCTTTAAAGACTGATAGGTTTTTTACAAAGTGTCTACTAAAAATTTTCACCAGTCTGATAAACACTGGTAACACTGGCCATCTCAAGTCCAAATAAAAGTTCAAGGACAACAGACATGCAGATCATAGTTAAAATGCAACATTCTGCATCCCTGAACATGAGTATTTGGAAGAGAGGAAATTAGCTTACATATTTGCTCCTATTTCTAAAACCGCAATTCCATTGAAGATAATAGGATAAATAACATGGTCTTTTATGTCATAAAGAGTTTGAAACATTGAAGATAGAGTTTGTAATTTTCTATTAAAAACAACAAAAAACCAACAAAAAAAAATCAAACAAAAAACCACAAACAGTGGATCTACCATCCCTTGCAGTAATGAAAAGAAACTAAAATTTTCTTTTGCCATGGTAGTTTTTTTGCTAAAAATGACACAACCTATATTAATATGCAATTGTCATAGCTCGGATTCAGTGTGTGTTGTAATAAGGCTTGACTTCTACAAAAAAAAAAAAAAAAAAGAAGGAAAGTTCATTGAGGAGCAAATTATCCAATCTGTTTGGAATGCCTTCTGTGGGTCATTGTAAAACCTTCTTGTCTGGGTGTGCTTCTCTGTGTCTTAACAATGTCCACCTCAGATGAACAAACACATTTTCTTTTCCTTGAACAGTGGTCAAATATGCAGGCTTTTCCCTTCCATTTTTGCTGTCATGTCACAAACTTTTGTTCATGTAACATGATCCACTGGTTGAAATTTGCAGAGGAAAAGCTTTGCAGTCAGATCTCATTTGCTCTTCATGTGAAATGAGCACTCACTTGGTCAAATAGTAGGAAAAGGCACCTTTTTCTGGCCTCAATTTGAAATCATATCAAATCTTTGATGGACATTTTTTGTTTCCTAAAGAAATACTTACTGGTTGCTGTAGGTGAAGATGCCTCACCTTCAGTGGATGTAGTGATGGGTTTAGTATCTGTCATGGTCAGGGTCACAGGTCGCACCGCACTGTGATGGGGAGAGGGTGCCAAAACTGGAGTAAAATGGCCAGGCACTTTTCCTACTACTTGACCACTGCTGTTAGGCTACAAAACAAAACCAAAAGAATGCCTTGTGAAATATATACATTGTATTTAGGGAACCTACTTACCTATCTTAGGGTTTTATCAAAATGCCCATCATTGTAGTACCTGCATTTTGGAATGTGCTGTTTTAGCAATGCCAGGACTTTCTATGAGATATTTGTTGTCAGGGAGGTCTCTTTTCAGACAGGTAGTACATGCTTAAGTAGCAGCACCTTTTGGTAATATTTCCTTCTTTCTGGGTGCAGCATGCATCAGATTGTTTCAAAATATATTTGCTGTTCATGTACTGTCTGTGAACCAAAATCCCAGGATAGTAGGAGTAAGATGTGGATACATCTTCCATACTGGAAGGCTAACTAATAATTCACATGCTTGGGAGTAGGGTAGAGGGTTTGGATATGATGCACTATAATGCACACATCATAACATCTGGCCAAAAGCAGAATATCAAAAACACGGAAGTGTTTCATAATGGGAACTTTTCAAGTCAAGAGCATAATAAATAATGGCCCTTCTTTCATAGATACAAGAGGCAGTCTGCATATGACCTTATGGTGCAGGTCATAAGTTAATCTTCTGCTTTCTACATGTAGACACATCTGAATCTTCCAAAATTGACTGGTAAATGTATATGTTTATCAAGTGCTTAAACATGCCTTAGACATTCTTCTCTCATACTGAAAGTTTCCTGTATTTATATTTTTAACTAACCAAAGTTGTGGGTAAACACACGCCTAATGGGACTTTTACAAATATAATTCTTCTTCAGTGATGTTAGCTGTCCTTGAGATGTGAACTAAGGTCCTCCTTTTGACAAAGCTTGTCACAGGAAATGGTACATACAAAATTTTCTTAAAACTTCAAGTTTTTCCTAAGTGTACAACATTTGAAAACGGTCTATGAAAACCACTTCCATGCTCTCCCAAATTCTATTACAGGTATGTCACTTATAGGAAGCCTTCACAAAGCATTCATACTTGTCTTTCTTGCAATGAACAACAGTGAACCTGTTGAATAAAATGAAATTTAAGTTACCATAATTAGTTCACAGCTTAAGATCATAAAAGTAGTCCTAATAAACCGATTGTATAATTGTCTCAGAGTCATTGCTTTACCTCTCTTCAGAATTGACGCTGATAGTGCTGCATTGGTTTATATTCAATTCGCATTTCTATGGTTATCTTTGAAAATACGAAACTAAAAGCTTTTGAAATAAAGATCTAGATTCTAGACCGTGATAGTTAATGGCAGTACAGGCTCATGAACACTAGTTGTTTCAGATTTCTCAAGTCCTCTAATCTGATTTAAGTTTTTTGGGGCAAAAAAGGAAATGCTCTGGTCAGGAACAGTCCCCTCATAACCTTATTGAAAACTGGCAGCTAGAAATAATTTCTGTGATCTGTTCTCCTTTTAACTTTTACAGTTATGTCAAAAGATATTTTGGCATGGAAAACCACATATCTATTCAGATAGTATCCACTTGAATTACAAGTCCAAATATATACAGCACATCACTTAATACAAACTAATTTTGTCCTTATATAAAAATAAGTTCTAGGTTCTTGTTCTGGTTTTCCCTGAAGAGATTCTTACAGACAAATGCAAATGCACTATAGGTGAAAAATCAACTGTTACTATCAAACAGGCCACCAATAAGTGTGATGGATTCATGGAGCGATGATGCCTCAGGCATAAACCTTAAGCAAATTCTTCCCATGGAGGTAGCTGTCTTAGATAAAAAAGCTGTGCCCTTGAAAATTGGAGAGGAAAAGAAGGAAACACAATGAAGGTTTGGCAAATTTGGCCCTAATTTATGCAGGTATACTGTTGGACTGGAGGCTCATTTGATGTTATATTTTCCAGTTTTTTAATTCCATACCATCTTTAGTTGCCACAGATTAACTCATTGATGTCCTCAATGCCACAGATTACTTGTATTTGCTGTCATAGCTGTAACATAACTCAGAATATCAGACTATTCCTACCTGATATTGTGCACTGTACACACTATCAGTTAATCTCAGGTCTGAAGTCTGAACAGAAACTTGCAACAGACATAAATATGGACTTTCTTAAAGTCAGGATTCACTATACATTTTTTACCTGCTGGGATTTTACTAACATATTTATAATCAGTAACTAATCAACCTCCTTTCAGACTTCTGTTCAAATATATGCTCAAGTATCAGCACATTTACCCTCAGGTATTCAGTTACATTTCAGGACAATGTTTTGTCATATAGATCAGTATTTCCAGTGTTACAAAAGTCTTTCTAATGCGAGAGTGAAACAGCAGCCACTAACATCTACAGATGAGATATCTAAAACATAACATAAATTTGACATACCTATCTAAATAATTTACATAAAGCATTTATTACTTGAATTTTCAAATATATTTGATGTATAAATCTTCCTTTTTGAAAAAATGACTGTAATTATAATTCTAAAATCCAAATAAAATAAATCCAATTTTCTTTGGAATCTTAAATACATAGCAGCTTCAAATAAATACTTAACAAAGGCCAGAATTCAACTTAATCTGTGCATGTCCTAGATGTAGGCACATATGATATTGTGTTAGGTGTTTTAGAAAGAAGTTTCAGGGCTTAATAAAAAAATTCCATTATTCTAACTACTACACTTGAAGAATAATGTATTTGCATCTCAAATCACAGGATTTTAATAGAATTTCTCTGTTTCACAAGAAGGTTACCATGTTACAGCCAGGTGTCAACTGGACAGTATTTATAAATACCCTGTCACTGATTTCCTCTCAACAATTGCAGTCACTTGTAATGGAAAAGTTCATATACTATGGTGCACAATATCCCTGCAAAACCCCAGAGCAGTGTAGTTTTGAGACTACTAATTGAATTAATTTTGTTGATGAAGTTATAGAAAATCCAATTCTGCACATTTTGGTTCCCTGCTCTCGTATCAAATATCTTACTTTAACATTTATCTACTAGACACATGAGTAAACCTGGAGATCATAGTTTGTAGATCATAGTATGAGATCACTGTAAGTTCTGTCTGTGAGCCCATGTCACTGTGCTCCATGGTATCCACAGAGGGTGATAAATGTTTCAGAAAATCTACAAGTGAAAGAAACCAGAAGTATCTCTCATTTTTCTAACCCTCTGCCTTTCCTTTTTGCCTAGGGCACCCTAGTGCTACACTACCTGTAAAAATCCAATGGCCGTGTTACCGTCCCACTGAAGACAGCTCAGTGATATAGCAGCAGTTTCATGTATGGAACACATACTCAAGTTATTACCTATCTGAGTAATAACAATAATGCCTTTGAGATTCTGCTAAACAAGGGAATGGCATTATTAGAGTACCACCAGTGAGATGGCAGAAGGTATTGTAGGGTAGTTCCCCCTCAGGCTGAGCCTGGTGTGTTCCAGAAAGCATTTGCTTAACAAGAAGCAAGACTATACAGGTTTCCTTCTTCCTAATGAACACTATGGTAGCAACAAAAATGTCCTTTGCCTTATTATAGTGCCCCTTACCAGTTTTCATACATATGAATCTCCTCATTGTGACACCACATCTTACATAGACCTCACTCCAAGATGTCATACAAAAGCTTCATGAAGTGTGGCATGCAGCTAGCTGTCTGCTCCATGAATTAGCTTTAGAAAAAAACATGTTGTTGCCAGTTCTTGGATGACAACATCCCTTCTGTACTACTTTCTACAAGGAATCAAGGTGCTGGCTTTGATCTATAAAGCTCTTAGTCTCAAGCATTTGAGAAGGCCTTGATGAAATGCTGCTGAAACTGAGAACTGCAGAGTTTCAGCAGTCCATGTTCAGAAATGGATACCATAAGACAATCTAGAGTCCTCCATCTTGAAGCACAGCTTTACTGAGCTCACAAAATCTGAGTTTTTGGCAGTAGGTAGAGCACAAGAAAATAGCCAGCATTCCTTGTATATTTGCCTTAACAACAGGGTAAGCTTGTGTGACAGAAGTATGGGGAAAGGAAATATCTTTGTAGATAAATGTTCAAAAGATATCTTTATGTTACCTTATACTTCATATACTCTGGAGACTTATACCCGTGTATTTAGAGCAGACTAAATACAAAGTAATCAGTTACAAGTGCAATTAATATTAAAATGCCTTGCCAATAGATAGTCTTAAGCTAGGACTCTCTCACTCTCTGCCTCACAATCACAATTAGAAACTGCACACTGCCTTACTAAATCTTCAATAATTTCTTAAAAATTACAAGGAAAGACTTGCCCAAGAACCTGAATATTATTAAATGTCAACAATTAAAGGTGCTAGCTATACCAAAGAAACCACATGTACACAATATTGCTTTTTTTTTTTTCTTATTCTGTTAGTATTCTCCCAAGAACCAACAGGAAACCCTTTGACCAGCCCAAACAAACCCTCGCAAGATTCCCTTCTCAATGCTAAATGACTGTAGTTATTGAAGAATGACAAAGCATCTGCCTGGTGTTGCTAAACAGCGTGTCTGTCTTTCATTGAAAACAAAAACAAAAACCAAACAAAAATGAATAACAAACCCAAATAAACAAACAAACAAACAAAAAACACCAAACCAAACTTGAATATCCCAATCAATTATGAGCAGAAAATAAGTGGTCTCATGAGTTTCCAAAAGCAACTCTTCTCAAGCGCTTCAGACATTTCTGTCTTCAAAGGTAAAACCAATAAAAAGATAAAGCTGCAAACTAGCCCACATTGTAACAAAGTGTGTTTTATAAGACGGAGGAATTTTAGTAAATATGCAGATAGCAGTTCACTTGGACTGTAGTACACCATATATGTAAAGCCATTTATTGTAAGAGGAAAAGGGTCCAATATTTTACTCTCCCAAACTGGAGTCAGTTTTGCCATATCACTGAAAACTATATGTCATTAAAATACCAGAACATTTCATCTAAAGTTACATGTAAACTGTGTCCTTAAAATCCATACTCAAAGAGCTTGAAAGACTCTTTACTTCTGTTTGCTTGGTTCAGTCAGAAAAAAAAAAAAAAATCTCACTGATTCCAGGATATTCTTCAGTAGGATTCACCTCAGCTATTTACTTTATTGTTGCTTCCTTCATCACACTTGCTGATCCTTCTTCTGTGATTCACCACACCTTAATCAGGATTTTTTTCCATTTAACTCTATGGTGCATTAAGTTTAGAGCTTTTAATTTTGATTTCAGCTACACAAGCAGTGTTGTGCTTGGTGATTTGTTCAGGCTCACTGGAAGTCTGATTTTGATACTATATACTGGTTCATACATTCTTGAATATTAATACTTCCCAGGTGTGTGTGTATTTATGTGTGTGTGCATAAAACACACATAGACACAGAGGTAATATTTTCTAAGATTAAAAGATTTACCCATCTGGAATCATTCATAAAAGAAACACGTTCTTGAAATTTGTGGTAGCTTAAAAAACCTCAACACTGTAGATGGATAAACACTGTAGGTCGATTAGACATGTCAATAAATGAGCTTTTGCTGAAACTTACAGTAAGCAACTAGTATCAGGTGGAGATACCAGCACCCCATCATAATACAGATACACATTCACACACACAATCACAACCGGCAATATGAATGCATAGCTAAGAACAAAAGCTTTGAAATAAGTATAATAAAAAGGGCTAAGATGAAATTCTTAATCAGCAGTTCTCAGGACCCTGGCAACCTTTCAGATTACTAGCTGGAGACAAGTCCAAGTCTATATTTAAAAAGGTTCATTTCTGTTCAGTATATTTGTTTGTTTATTCTCCAGATTGAGTAGGGGATAAAAAGCAGATATTCATGAAACTGACAGCCACAGCTCCCTTTTGTTTAGAATCATCCATTGTTGATTCATTTTTCACTGCAGCCAAAGGGCCTGTTTGAACTTCCTGACTGTTCATCACACATAATTTGGAGTATTTAACATTATGTCAAGAAAATTGCCCACTGCTTCCCGCCTTGGAAACCTATGGGAGCTCTATATCTTTAAACTAATTTTACTTAAAGCATTCCACTGAATAGCATGACTGTCTCACTATAATCAGTGCAGCAGTAATGTAATTAATCTCAAAATTGCTGTGGGGATACAAGGCATCTCAGCTGCCTATCGTAACAATCTAAATTAGCGTATTACTGAAAGATGTTGGGGAGGAACAGTTCATTTTAGGTAAATGCTGTCGGGGTATCCATCCCTTCTATTTCCACAGATGAAATTAAAACTATCATCATAGTTGTCCTTTTGAAATCCAAATGACTATATTTAGAGGTGGGAAAGTATAATTACATTTGATGTGGTACTCCTACAGATGCAGTTTTGCATTTTATAATAATTAAATTTGTTCGAATAAAAATTCATGTTTTATTTAGAAAAGCAAAACTGGTTTGGCTCAAAGCATGCCATTGTATCAGAACAATTCCCTTTTGTCACTGAAACTTCACAGATGGTTGTTCTTTTCCTAAGTAAAAAAATTAATCCTGCGTTTTCAGTCTTTGTACAGCTAAACTTGGAGTGTTCTATTTAGGAATATTTTGACTGGGCATGCAACTACTCCAATATACAGCAAATATCAGAGATGAACTTTAAAGAATAAAATTTTTAAAAGATTCCTTTAATGATGGTGATTAACCATAATAAAATGTTGTGAATAGCTGATGCAGGTGCCTGGGATTCCATATTTGGTATTATTTATCTCATCCCTTCATCCTAGGAACTAAATCAAACATTGAATGAAACGAAAAACATTGTCCTAATATAAAGGTTAGGAAAGGTGATGAAATGAGTACATTTAGACCTGTTAGGCCTGTTATTCCTCATGGTACCACTACACAAAAAGTGTTTCAAGCTTGGTACTACTCTGAAAAAAATCAGCAGAGTAAAATTTTATCTTTTATGGTCTAAAATTTATTCTTTCAACCAAAACTAAGGGAAGAGAATTGGACAAAAAGTTGAAAGCTCTATGAATATACTCCCCAGTGTTAAAAGTGTAATACAGCAGATTTTTCAACTGTATGGAAGAAAGTTAGGTATTTCATTTAGATGCTGTATTTTTTTCAGTAATGATCTAAAGCAGAACACAGAACAATCCAGAGAGATTATCACCTAATCTGCTCTTTTAACATATATAAGAAATCAAAATGTAAGTAAAACAAGCACTGAATAATTAAAGAAATGCATAACAGTAAGGGCCTGATTTAATTTGCATAATTTCCTCCCTTAATAGTGCCTAATTAAGACATCAGTTAAAAAAAAAGAAAAATCCAACAGAACTCTGAGATTTTCCTCACTGAATTAACACTAAGGAGTTTTAATGGGTGTCTTAATTAGACTTTGTTATTCATGGAAATTTTACACAAATTAAAATCAGGTCCTGCATGCAACATTCCCAGCTGAGTCACAGCAAAAATGCTATACGGGACTGAAAGACTTTTAATCCATGCACAATTTGTATTCTAAAGTCAACATACTTCATGTTCACTTTTTGGTTTAATTTGCATTAATATAGTAACAAACAAAAAAATCACATAGTTAGGATTTCTCCCTTCAAAGTAAATTTTGATATTTTGGACCCATTTTTTCTTTTTTTTTCAATTAAACACATAGAAAGTCATGCAACTGGACCAGTGAATCAGCCCATGGGGACAATAGCCACCATGACCTTCCATACAGCCCAAGGGTTATCTATTATTCAACACAGAAAATTTGATTCAGTCTCAAGTTCTATTGCTGTTGTCCAAAATGAATACCGAAAGGCCTGTCATTATTGGTGAAAACAAAACAAATGAAGCAAACAAATGAAGTCCAAAACAAAATGCTGTCATAGCAACCCCTTCATCCCTGATAAGACGGTCCTTCCAAAGCAATCTAACTCTTAGGAGCAGAAAAACTTGACCATTGTCTCTTCAGTTTACATTCCCAAGGCTCTTCCAAAAAACATGATAAAGCACAAGCAACAGGGCTCCACAAGAGCCTTTCAGACAAGGCATCAAAAATAAATAGCAGCCTGAGCAGCAAAGATTAGATTACACTGACATTGGAAATATTCCAGGTATTGACAGACCAAGTCTCAACTACAGTTTATCCTATAGTGCAGATCACATGCTAACTCTGTGTGCTGATGCTGTCATGGAAAGTACTTTTGCACAAAGTCTTTCACAAATTACTTCACTAATGAAAAACCTGTTAATTTCCTAAATCAGTCACAAGTCTGAATCACTGCAGCTGCCAGCAACATATCTGCTACTGCATGTTCTCTACAAAAGGAAGGAAAAAAGACTTTGCGAGTCAGTGCTGTGCTCAATACACAAAGAAGTTTCAGGTGCCTATGGAACTGGGCAAGCATTACCTTGCCAGAGTTTATTTTCATTGCCAGTCTACAAATATACCATGTCCATGTGTGTGCTTGGACATACGTACATAACAGTGCACTCCTTGCTGTATCCTGCAGGAGCTTTGCCTCTGGTGGCCCTGCATGAACAAAGACAACAAGCCTGCAGGAGGGGTGCAGGACCAGTATCTGCCCTATTACTATTGCCAGGTCACTCAGTCAGTAAAGCATTTTTCTTACACTTGGCAGAGGAAGTGGATATTATTAACCTGCACCATTTATCTAATCACTATGAATAGCAGAAGTTGTTGAATCACGTATATACCATCTCCCAGATTTCTCTGAATCCAGAACTGGAGAGACACCAGTCTAGATGCCCTGGAAGGTACATATTTCTCACAGGACTTGTTTTGAAGCATTCGCATTGGTTTACAGTACCTGGCTAGTCTGTGGGCTGGACGGGTCATAAGAAGGTACATAATTCTTCAGAGTATCCTGAGGATTCAGGTGGGGAGGATATCTGATCGTTGGATGAGAGAAGTAGCTAGATGGGGCAGGAGGGAGAATAGCTTGTGCTGGAAATGGCAATGGTGAAGGTGGAGGAGGTGTTCTAGTTGAGATGACTGGAGAAGATAAAATAAAATTAAAATTACTTCGCATCTTGTTTCTTCTAAAATTCTTCACCTCTGTGTTATGGTAAGAAAATAAAAAGTCAGTTATAAACCAATACACTGCACTCCTGCTCTATGGCATTTTTACAGAAAAACTTACAGTTCCTCCCCTCATATTATCGTAGGAAATGGAAAGTGCAACGGTTTCAAATTTGTTAATACTGTATCTTGTTTTGTTTTATGCCATCGTATTTTTTTCCATTCCTTCTTTAAACAGTAAAAGTTCTCCACAGAAAACACAGTTTTCCCATCTGGAGCCTAAATATACAAATCAAATATTTTACTTAAGAAATAAATCCCATGCTTTTATTCAAAGCACTTAATCACTGAGGAAACTCACCAAGCCCAAACAAACAGCTAGCGATTTCTCACTGCATTGCACTCTACCTGCCTCATCTGGGGAGAGCACAATATCTACTCTGCAATATTGCCATGAATATTTGCTGACCTTTATGAAGAAAGCTAATGAACATTCAAGTTCAGAGCCTAGAAATCAAATCCATCCAATAAAATTATCTCTGACAAACAAGAAAGTATTTACCATATACAATTTTTTTTCCTTTGCATTCTCTTTCTTTCCCTCCCCTACAAATACATACTTCTCAGGCTATAGACTGTGCAACATCTAAAGAACAAGCATTGTTTTCATAGTGAAAGGAATGTACAGCACGTCCTTTTGTTGCCCAGTTTTCAGTCTGGAAGTGAGAGATTTCTTCTCCTACACTGCATAAGAACACAGCTTCCAACTTCACTACACACCTAGAGAGCACCTATTTGGCAAATTAAAAAGAACTACTTAGTTTAATGGAAATGGAGAAAAGAAGTTTTCTTTTTCAGCAGAGGCAAACTACAAAATGAAGTTTGTATAAGCAAGGCTTTTTGCAAAGTGCTCATGGTTCTCTACTGTATATGCACAAGCACATCAACATGGCTTTTCTGGGCCACCTTTCATGTCTCTGGGATTTTACAGTTTAATTTTTAAAGCACTTGCTATTTTTTGGGCTCACTGACATAATAGAACAGCCTACAAAGATCAAAATTGGGTTTCTGAGCAAGTAAATAGCTCAGCTACAACTTAGGTTATGACTCAAGTATTTATATTTGAAAATTATACTCTAAAGTATATCTAAAAATTTACTCATAACTATAGGATCAAAAATAATTTCTTTTGTGGCAGATGCATTTTAATCGCAACCCCACCAAGTTCAGTTTAAACAAAAAATGCTAGTTACTGCTCTGGCATGTCAGAACTGTGCAAAACAAACACAAATGAGCAGAAATCTATCCCTTTCATTTCACTCAACATCTCTGATGTGTGACTATTCTGATCTATGTGCCTGAGTATTTGCTGGTAGTGGAAACCCTACAGAGACCAGAATGAGCATCAGTTCATTTTCATAAAACAAAATAAGTGGATGTTAAGGGGAAAATAGTCTTTACACATGAATGCAATGGTAGAAAGTTGAAATCATGGATAAATCATAAAACAGAAACTTCTCAAAGCAGAACAGTGTGTAAAAGAAGAAAGTTTTCAAATCTCTTTTATTCCTCTAGTCACCCAGCTCTGCTCAAGAAATTAAACCCTGTATATGCAGTTTATAAGGAGACACGATGAGATGCTGAGGGGACCCTTCTGAGGATCCTGTTCTCAACTGAAAAATCAGGGTTAGTGTCACCTCTAAAATTAAACAGACTATGATGCTACAATTTCCCTGTCATTACTGATAAAGCCTCAAGACAGCATGCATTCTGTCACACTACAAGTATCTCCTCACTTTAAGTAAAGTTTTACTATGGATTTCAGAAAACAGATATTGAAAATATTTATCAGTATTCTATGTCTTTAGACTGAGCATTCAAAAGAAGCACTGGTACTTATTTCATAGTGAACACAGCTGTGACTTCTCTTGTGTATTAAATCCTACCTATCTGGTATTTAAACACAACACAGTCATAGCAACAATAATACAAAAAAAGATTTACATGAAAGAAGGAAATACCAGAAGGATTTTTCCTCTGTTTCTTCACACAGTTTATTTTATTCACTTGTTAATCCTTTTCAGTGACTTCCAGCAGTCAGATTACCTAAACAGTTTAATGAACACTCCTGTAAGGATAGCCCAACTTTTCCTATTTTTACTCTCATCAGTATTATAAATGGGATTAGGTCTCTAAGAAAGTCTGCTAGAATGCATCACAATCTAATTATAGGAAAGGAGAACAGACCAAATAAATAGGGAGGTTTTTTCTTCCTCCTCCATAACCCTCACCACTGTGTGCAACTCCTGGGATTCCTGGGTGGTGATGTTGGGGAAAAGTGCTCAGTCTTGGTGAAGAATCCTGGGGAGAAGTAGGGCTAAACAAAGGCTTTTCAGGTTTCTTCATTGTAGGAGAAGACATATCTGTAACAGAGAAACAACATAAGAGTGACATTAGTTTAGAAGTTTGTCTCTAGACACATTACTTTGTAGACTGAAGATAGCTCTTTTTACTGTTCTTGCATAAATACTCTTTGGTGACTCAACTCCCCTGTGACAAATAAACTAATTTTAAACTATTGCTTTCAAATTTGAGAATTAATAATAATCCCATGGGTTTTGTCCTGAAAAAACAGAAAATACATTCCTTTCATATCAGACAAATCAAACAGTGAAGAAATACATGTCTAGAACTTTACTAGACACTTCTCATCTCCCCCGAACATCACCAAATCATCTGTTCTTTCAACAGGCACTTAATTTTTATTGCATTTTTCAATGGAACACCTACACACAGGTGTGTAGAGTAACTGCCATTCACATGACAGTTTATGATATCTATTATTGTGTTATTTCAAAACTTATCCCTTACCCTCCACAAAATCACAGTGATACAATGTAATCTCCCTAAGAACAAAGGATACTTTTAACTTTTCTATCTCGTATTTTCCATATCTGAAGAAAGTCCTTCCCACTTCTTCCTTCCAGTTTCCCCATGAATAAAAACATCTCACTAGGTGAAGATAAAAAATTAGTTGGGACAAACGCATGATTTGTACCATGTAAGCTCACTGACATTTCATAGAGCAGAACTACTGTATTCTTTCTGAAAGTAAATTAATTAAACAACATTTGTTGGGCTTTGCACCAAATTATTTCAAAGTTAATTACAATATTTTTATAGGGCACACACCAATTTTGTAATTGGATTCCATTTCAAATCAATGGTACTAACTCCCCTTTAAAGCAAACGTCAGTTCTTAGCTACTTTACTGGGCAGGAGCCACATTGCAGCTGAATTTCCTAAAACGGACCATGTTAGTTTTACAGGGATTTTTGACACTTTTAATATTGGCACAGGATATTCTGCTATTCTGGGGTGCATGTAATCATTTCA
>JAWWMO010000096.1:40220958-40243003 GCA_035047845.1 Dendrocincla fuliginosa | reverse complement strand
GAAGTTTACAGGAAAGGATCTTTGGCTGTTTTTGCCACCTAAGGCTGAATAATGCTTGTGATTGGAAATTATTTTTCTTTTACTCTATAAGAACAATTACTGCAGCTATCACACAATTACTGCAATTACAGTCATAAGAACTGCTGTTCAGAGCTATTCTCTGTAGCATCATTCTGCAATGCCAGGAACATTTGTCTTTTCTAATGATCACCACCAGCACAAATGTCCTTTTATAGGTCTTTAAGTGATTTCATTTCTTTCTATTAATATCCTGTTACTTGCTTTGGGAAAAAGCAAAGTAGACAGGCCCCAATTAATATATACTTTTAAAGCAAAGGCTTTTAGTGAAGCCAGAGCTAAGGCATTTTAAAACAGGAATTGACACTTCCCTTTACGACAGCCTAACATTTTCAATGTGCCTTGCTAAATTGATAGAAAGCCCCCAGAATACTTCAAATCTGTGTTTCATAAACTGTACTCTAAGAGAAGCAGCAATAAACTTTATTGCAGACCTAAAGTATCTGCATAAACCCGGTTAATTGAAAAGTGGGTGGAGAAGTCTGCCAAATTAAATGTTTACATTAGCACAGCTGTATTGTAAAAACATTCTGCCCCCTGTGCTTTGTAATTATAAGATATTTCTGGACTGTGTATCTCTGCAAAGTTTATCTCTACTGCCAAGAGTGTTTTGGCACAGAGTGTCTGCAATTTTTGGCAGCCAGAGAGCTCTCAGCGCAGGCAGTATCTAAAATGGCTGCCAAACAGTTATCCTGAAATGTCGTCGATCTAGTGTCGTCCTGTGTGAAGGGCATAAGCCAAAGCTGGTTCTAAACCCATCAGATTGTTCTAAATGAAGCAGGGAACTGAGTTTCCAGACGAGAGCGGGATGTGGCACTGCAGATTGGTCACACCAAGCTTACCAGTAAACTGTGCATGGCACAGTGGGTGAGAAGGCATGCTGACTGCTCTGAGTATCCCATTACTTGGAAAAAAAAGGAGGGAGTAGGGGTTTCCTGAAGGGAAGCTTATTTTATTGTTTTAAGTTATGCACAAACCATCATATGCCTCCCCTGTGGCCAGAAGCATATGCATTTGGACTTTTGCTACCCTGTGCTTAGGCTCAAGCCCCAGGTGCCTGATCCTTCACACTGATTGTATTTATCAACTTTTAAAGAAAACCCTTCTCTTTTTCAAGCAACCAGCAAAAGGTACAAAACCCCTCCAAACATCTCAAGCCTCTGCTGTTAAAGTCTACTGTATTTGAGATAAGACATTCTCGCCAAGCTAACCCACCCTTCCCCAGAAATAGGAAACCATAGCTATTATGTCTTGGGCCTGTAAAATAAAGACAGGAAAGTATTCTTTAACTGTGTCCAATGTCAATTTAAACATAATTTGAGAGATTCCTTAGGTCTCTTACACTGCTTTAATTATAACTAGCCTCAGCTGAAGCAGCCTTTGCTGAGACGACTGTTTTTCTACTGTTCACTGAGCAGTTTCACAGGATTCCCAGGTAGATCTGATGGTTTGGGTGATGACAGCTGACACTTGAGTGTATCATGACATTTTCACTGAATTTCCTTTAAAAAATAAAACTCTACAGGTATTTTATCACTTGGAATTAAAAAATTAAAAAAGAAAATAGGAAGTGTCCACACCATAAAAAAAAAATCTATTAATAGAAGAATCACAACCTTGTAGACACTAAGCGAATACAAGGCTTGTCTTGTGGGTAATGACCCTGTCTATTTACTGTCCTATGCCTCCCTATCAACTGTCATTATATAATAACATCTGAACAGGAGCTTTTTGTGAAAATGCTAGTCAATTGATCCATGAACTGCTTATTGTCCGTGGTTACATTGCTGCATCAGAAGATTTCAGATCAAGCCTAGTCAACTATTTATACAACTTTATTTAATTTTTAATCTTTTCTACTCTATTGAGCAAATTTTTGTCCCTCTAACTAGAGAGGACATTCAGTATGATAATTATGTCCACTCAGCTTCTGAATTAAATTACTTTCACCTCTGCTTAGTTAGTAATCAGGGTCGAAGTCACACAGCTATGCAAGGCTGATGTCTTTGTAAGGTTCCAGTGAGCTAGGGTTATGGTTCCAAAGAGCATGGGTGTTGCACTGGCATGCCATTCTAATTGGTCTCTGTTCTATTAATATTTAATAAGTGCACCTCTAAACTTCTCTGTACTGAACAAAAAAAAGGGACAAAACTAGCAAGGGACTATATTAAAAATATTTTACCAGTCAAATATGCACAGAAGCATCTTTATCGCCTCTCTTATCTAAAGAATCTGCTATGGTGAATCACCTGAATGTAAAACATTATTGTAACAAAATCAGGCCATTTTCTCTATCTTATCTGCTGCTTACAGCTTCTACAGATGAAACTTCATTCTGTGAATATCACGTCACTCTTCTTCCTTTCAAATGCACATATTTAAAAAAGAAATGTTTACATGTTCCCCATTTCTCATCCTCGCTTGGTTAATATCACACTTTTAGTTAAAACACTAAACAAATGCAGGCCACTTTTTCCCTGTGGAAGCACCCCATGCTTAGCTTACTGGGAATCCCAAAATTTTCCCTTTTTACCTATCTGGATTACAAGAAATATTGAAAGTGCTCAAGAATATAACAACTCTTTTCATTTAAGAAAGACAAAACACAGATGCACAGGAACAGCTTTGTCAAACTCAAATTCCAGGGTCTCTATCTGACCAGTCTAATACCAGACCAGCAATAAAGATTAGTATATATTTGCATCTAACTCAGCTCTGTCATGCTACAAGCAGTAGGACAATAAGATTGCATCCCATTCCCTGAGTCCTGCATGCTACTGCCAACAGATTTACTAAATCCAAAGTGAAAAAATTTACCTATTCCAGCTTTCAAATGACTGTGACATTCCACATGGATATTAAGAAAGGCCCCTATCAACTGGTTCACATTTTCACTGGTTTTCTGAAGTATTCCAAGGGAAGAATGATGATGTATTTTATTTTTATTTAGAGTTACTCATATATTCTCTTCCTTTTGCTGAGAATTTTCAAGTCAGGAAAACTTAAAGTATTTTTTCTGTCAGGGCTGTAACCACAGATGTTTCAGTTTTACAGAAGTGTTGTGAATAAGACCTCCCCTTTCCTTGCATTTCTTAGGTAATGGCTGGGTCTGAATTCCATAAAAATCTGTTGGACAAGAATACTGAAATGTGTATTTCACTCTAAAAAATGAGAAGAATAAAGTTATCACAAGTTATGCAAAAATCAAAAGTGCATAGATGCTCAAAAGGTGTCTCAATCAGTGTTGGCAATACATTTTTTTTCTTAGCACTTTGAGCCATATGGAATGTGAATTTTTGCAATCCTTTGTTCAAATTCTGCATCAGGTGAAGCTAATGTCTTAAATATTCATGCACTGAAGGTTTTATAGAAGCTTAGAAGCCAAATTCATGCTGTATTTATACTTAAGCAGAACCTGGGAACATACATATGTGCAAAATCAAACGAAAAATCTTTGTTTTGGAAATAGAGTGTCTATTAGCATAAGGGTGCCTCTATTTTATTTGGAAAACATATTCCTGAGTCCAAATCCTTATTGAAGATGATCTACTAAATGAGGCATCTCCTTGGGAGCTTTGTTCACTAACTACATATGCTCATGGCCATCCTAGCTGTATCAGGCATAGATAATACTGGATTGCTCTTGTATCAGAGGTGAAAGGGAGGAGAAATCTAGTCTGAGCTATGCCTGTGATCCTGACCCACTGTTCCTACAAAAGTACTGTGCACATCACCACCAAACCTAAAATAATCACTTCAACACTCTTCGGCGAGTGTCCCCAGGAAACAGTTTTTCTATCTCAAGGTATTTTTCACAGGAAAATAGTGTCAGTGAAAGTCACAGATCATTCTATTTTGATACCAAGAAGGACTGTATTTTATGAGTCTCCTTATACATGCAAGCCATTGTCATCTTTTTTGCAAAGCATGACTAAGTGAGCAAGCTTTGAATTTTTCAAGCCCAAATGGGAGGCCTGAAAGCAGAACGGAAACTTTTCTGTGAACTTAATTGTTGTCGACATGTGCTAATATAATAAACTATTTAAACAGACTGAGGCATTTTTATTTAAACTTTCTGCTTTGCTACTAACTCCTTATTCCATCCACTACTATATTTCACATTTCTTTCTGTATTTCCTACTGTTATCTTCATTAAAGCTATGATTTTTTTTTCTCTGATAGTATTTATCAGTTTTAGAAAAAGCTTTCAGGTACTGAAAATTGGGATGCTTCTCAGTGAACAAGGGCTTTAAGTGATCATTTTTATTTTTTAATGATTGATGGAAAAGTAATGATACTACTTTCTATTAAGCAAGCGTTCACACATCTTTATGCAATGAACAATTCCTGTTCTTGTTTCCAGGGATTAGAACACATTGAGAGTATTCCCTAGATTTACTTCATTGTCTGCTTGAAATTTGAATTTTAAAAATGTCTAACAGAAACTAATTCATCACCTCTTGAGAAGAACTGTTTGCAAAATAATACTTAAATTACATCAGACAACCAGCCTATCAACAGCTGGTTTCTGGCATTAATTTTGATGCTAGCACTTTATATTATGATCTGTGTGCAGATTGACTACATCTCCACAGCCATGTAGTCTTCACAGTCTTTTACGGTAAAGTCCAACCAGAAGCTTTCAATGCTTCTTTTTTGCAAGAGAAGTGAGGATTCTCAGGGCCAAAGGTGGGGCCTGCACTGAAGAAAACATTCACAACACAGATTCAACATTCTTGCAGGGTGAAATTTTGCATTATAAAGAGAAATATACAAAACTGTCATTAGGAAATATTAAGAATATCATCAAAACTTAAAATTTACTAGAGGACAATTGCTTGAAAACATGGTTTTAATTCTGCGTACATATTTTTATTCGTTAAAACGAGCAGCCAATAAAATCCCACACTATGGTGTCCCAGCTTCATAACACATTAATAAAGATTCTTAAAGGTTTTGGCAGGGGGCCAGCACAGTCCATTAACTCCTTGCAAGTTGTAAAAGGAAGTAAAGTCATTTTGGGCTGCCTTGTGGTTATGAATGAAACAGCAGGCAGTCTGTATGGAAACGTCACATTGGATATGGCACTGGTAATGGATGCTTTGCTGTTCAATCAAAGCAACATGGGGATAAGTTAATGCACTGAATCACAATCTAAATCCTGATGAACTGCAAAACTAATTTAGTTAAAAGTGGAAGGAAAATACCAAAAGGTTCCAAGTTGCAAAGCTCTGACTATTTTCCTAGGAGGCTACCACACTGTAGAGGGTAAACATGCCCACTATGGAACTAAAAATTATACAATGATTTTTTATACAGTTAGTTTTCAATTATTCTAGCAATTCTGTATGTCTGCTTAATAAGATCAATCACAGTTTGGGTATTACTATTAACAAACAACATAATCAAATAAACTACCATTTTGCCTTATTTTACCCTTTTCTCTCTGAAATGTACAAAACATTTTAATTTTCTTGTTTTCTTCCTTAACACAAAGAAGCATAAATAACTTAAGCAATTGGTAACTAAGTGGCTGTCTTTAGCTCTGTCAAACAATTTGAATTAAAGTGCTATACTTTCCCATTAAGCTTTATGCTACCATCTGTTCTCCCTTTTCATAACATTACAAGCATTCGGTTTTGGAGAAGGGATTTAGTGTTTTGCATCCTTTTTAGAGGAAAAGGCAAATTTGAATGGTGTTGAATATTCTGAGAGCCAACAAGATTTTCCAAGTAAAGGAACAAGTAGGCTGTAGGATTAGAGTATTTTCCTTAAGGTGTGGCCAACCTTTCCTCTTGCCTTATCGTTAAAAATCAACATGTACTTTTTGATTAAAAACATATTCTGAAAAAACAGTGTATTAAAGAGGTTTTTGTAAGTAACAGTAAACGGAAAACAACTTGTGGAACAAAAGTCTTTGCACTTCTTAGCAAAACAACCAAAATGCGACAGACTATTCACTGACGCTGTAATAATAGTTTTGGGTATTTTGACGACTATTTCAAATTAAAAAATTGAAAGTTACATAAAATTTCCAGTATGCAAACCTCCCTGAAGGATTTGGGAGGAACAACCAACTAATCAGCTGGAAAGATATATTAGTCCTTTACCTCTAACAGTCCCAGTTCAAATATGGCTTAAATAAAAAATGCAGAAGTTGTTTGTCTAGCACCTAGTGGGACTTTGCCACAGTACAAACCACAAATTCTGTGGAAATTAGCAGTGTCTTCAGAGGACACCAAGTAGTGAAATAGACGGGTTCTTGCAGCCAAGGGGGAAACCCAACAGATCTCACTACAAAAGCAGCTTACAAAATAAAATGACACAGCTATGTCAAATTCCCATTGATCTAGCTGCCACTACCATTTCATCCATAAGCAGCAATGACGTATTTCTGTCTTTCTTCAAAGACAGACTAACACTTGAATTTCAAGACACAGGATAGTTTTCAAAAACTAATTTAGATGTCTGGAAATATACCAAATCCATTTTAATGTCATGAAATATATTCACCCAGAATCACACCTTTCTGATGCAAAGTATATCAAGAAACCTGGTTATCTAAAGATTTTCCGTTGGCTGGGAATGGAAGGTAAGAGAAGACACAGCAATGTTAAAATGGCTAATAAATTCTGTTAAGATGTTTAGAACTTAACATTTGTTAATGAAACTAATCGGTGTAGTAAATGGCATCTCTCAGTGACTTCAAGGTAAACTAGGAATAGTTCTACAGACTTCATTTGAGCTAATGCAGATTTATGCAAAGCTAATGCAGACAAATGCAAAGTGTGGCCCAAGAATTGCATTTCACACACAACTGAATGTCAGCCATCTCTGAGATGTTTTTTTATGACACATACAACGCACAGACTCCACAGTTTACAAGCCTAACCTAATAAATCTGTATTGTTGGAATACGTATCTAACTTACAACTAGTCATACTAGAGCCCAAAGGAATAATTTAAGCAGAAACTAAGATATCCATCTGAGCTTTTCAAAAAATCAACTTCCATGCAGAAAACAATCTGCCAGTCGTAACAACAGATCTGTCTACCTTGTCATTGTAAAAACAGCAGAGCTGTCTACTTTGTCATTGTAAAAAAAGATATTGTGTGTGTGAGAAACTGCATCAAGACTTTAAGCTGGGCATGATACATGCACCTAGGTTGATTGGTTCAAGTCTTTGGGCTCTTAGGAAAAACATTCAAACTCTTTTATTTTTCCTGCCAGCATCCACTGTAAGTGGGAGCAGAAGACTGAGAAAGCTGTTTTTGAAAACCCTCCCTCCTTAGCTTCTGGAAAAGATTATCTGATACCACAGATATGTTCATCTTCCAAAAAACACCATATTCCATTAGGATACACAACCCCACATTTCACAGGCATAGGAACCTGTAACAGAGATATAAAAAAAAAAAAAAATTACCCTAGGCAGTTTTTCATACTCCAAATAAGCAATCTATTTTTCAAAATGGAATATGCAGGTTGTTCAGCCTGAGTACTCTCTCCCTCCGACTAATACAAAGGACACATATGAACGGTTATGTATCCCAGCATGACACAGTTCCAAATAATCATTCACACCACTTTAAGCATGTGGATCTGTCCAGTCAGAGTTTTTGCTATGTGATTTTGATTTGTCTGGATTTTTCAGTGTTAGGAAAGAGGAGTGAAAAAACTTCTTTTGCTGAAAATAAAGGAGAAGATCTTTCTCAAAAATTCTTTTTGATTTTGCTTGGATTTTTTTAAAATTATTATTACACTTTTAGTGATATCTGTCAGAAGTTTGGAATGCTGGAATAGTGCTCTTGTCTCAACATGGGTAACAATCAGCCTATGCAAAATAGTAGTAGGAAATGATCCCGTATTAAACAGTATAGACTTGTTTTCCTAACCAAGGAAAAATAGATTTTTTTTTTCTATAATGCTCTTTGTGTTATATAAAGATGATGTCAGCCTTGTTTTACTGCTTTTAGATCAGGTCCACAAAGAGAAGAAAAGAAATTCTCAGTTGACTTGAGAACAGTCTGCACTAGTTAAATATAATGTCTTTTGCAGAGGAGACTGAATTGCAGCTTGCACTATGGTGCACACACCACAGACATGAATATTTTGCTAAAATTTAATTTACTTAGTCACTTCCAGCTTTGATAGCCATTTCTAGCATGTACACAATAACACTGCAGGCCCAAAACATGACTGATATCAGTCAGGAGAGCAACTACAGTCTTCAACACTAGCTGACAGCCTAGTGCGCCATTTACCAACACTGTAAGAGGTCTGACTTATTCCCCAAGACAAAATAGTGTTAGGATGCTCTCTAAAGTCACAAGATAGAGCAATCTGGAGTGTTGTTGAATGATGGCCATTAGACTGCAGCTCATCTGAGAAGCAAAATGGGACAGGGTTATACTTAACCTAGACTGCCAGCCCTGCAGAGCTGATGAAGGCATTGTCCCAACTGCAGTAATAACCGCAGCAAACTGAAGTATGTATGTGAACACTTCTGCAAACCCATGCTTTTTTGATCAGTTGAATTAATCAGCCCATTCTCTGACTGTCCTATTTTGTGCCTCTCATCTACAGTGGGTGGCGAAGGAAAAGGAAAGCAGAGACTGCTGGAAGCTACACTCCTCCCATCCCTCTCTCACTTTAGAGGGCCTTGGTGTTATCTTGTTTCTGGAAGATGGGAGGGGAAAAAATGCAAATGACATTTTGTTCCTTGTCACAGGAAGAAGATGCAGTGAGACCCACCCAACCACCCACTCTGGTGACCTGACAAAAGAGCTGGAGTCGCCACAAGGGGAAAAAGGTCATGAAGCTGAGGGCCCCAATGAAAAGCGAGAGGTTAAGCAGGACTGAGGAGTTATGTCAGGGATACAGAGCACTCAGCAGCCAGCCCAGAAGGGCATCTACTCCCTCCACCTAGTCAGTGATAGAATCACCCTAACATCTACTCGTGGTTCAATAAGAAATGCAGAGTCTTAGCCTCCTTCCCCAAAACATGGATGAAAGCATCTCCTGGAGATGTGGGCAAGTATTCACTGCAAAACAGTAACCAACATGGGGCTATTTATGCAGTGTCACACCTGGGTTCATTCATTTCCAAACAGAAATGGAAGCTTTCTGTGCTCAGCTATCCTTTTGGCTTGAGAGCTCTAAACATATATGCTGATACGGGATTCATTTCTCTGCAGATACTGCTATAGTAGGAATAGCATCATCTAGTTAATTAAATTGAATACCTACCATATAATGTTAATCTCTCAACACTATATTAACTGTCCTTTCAAACCTATACCACCTATTATAGCACTCCACTGACTTTTCCATTTCACCATGCTTTTCGGAATGTCTAATGAGTCATAGTTTGTCTAGATGCTTCTGGGAGTCATGATCGTCCTCACAGCAAATCCTTGCATCCAGGTATAAAACAAAGTGATAAATAAACTCACTCACTGATCTCCCTTTTCTACAACATGATGTCGCAATGGGGCAGTAGGTGGAAACTCTAACAGATGGTTCCAAATTTAACCGTCTTTTGAGACTTTAGTAGATCAATAGGATTATATTTTTCTGTTACACATGGCTGAACTCAATTTACTTTAAATGTGTACTTGTTACAGTGAACACTGTAATATAAAAAAAACATAATAAAGAGAGTTCATTTCTCCAAGTGGCAAAATATTAGCAAGAACTGTGCCCATGCTATTCTTCGTGTTTTTACCCAAGTACAGTATTCTTTTCAAAAATAATAGTATTTAGGACTGTTCAAGGATTCACTCAGGGGAACTGGCTGTATGTTATTTACAGACTTATGAGTGGTATTTATAACTATTATCAAGCATTTCTGCCTACGTAGCTAAGCTAAATATTATTTTTTCAGCATGAACTGAACAGTTAGTATGCATAATAATATTCCCAATAAATCTACAGGTAACTTTTATTAAAAAGAATTGAAGAGCCATAAGTAATTTGTGATAATCCTGGTATAAGCTTGTGTCTTCCTTTCTAGAGATGGAGCTGTTGTCTATGCCAAAACATATATGCCTCATGGGAAAAATGAGGTGTCTCCCAGTAAAATTAGCTTTACAGTTCCTCTGACTTCCTCCTATCTCTTGTGAAAATTTACCCTTTCATAAAAGTCTTTTTCATCCAACATCCCCCTAATTTTATTTTCTTCCTCTTCTAAACCCCCACATCCCTTTCAGAATCCAGTATTTTTGGTTAGGATTTTCACCCTTACTACAGACAGCTTGGGTGCTGGATGCTTATGGCAGGACAGCTCCCTTCTAGGAAAAAAAAAAAACCCAAAAACCAACAAGAACAACAACAAAAAGAAAATAGGAGAAAAAAAACCCTGCTATGCAATACAACTGTATAGCCATTGAGAATTCAGTGCGTACACAAGATAGAAAAGAAATGCAGTCAAAAGATGCCACTAAATGTGGTTTAAAGAGAAAAACAAACCTAATAAATTCCTTCATTCAGTCTTTCACTTGGAAACACTACCGAACGCACTGCAGATACAACTGTCTACCCCACTTAATCACACCTCCAAATGTTAACTCATGATTTCCAAGAGTGACCAGCACTACATAATTCTGATGATGACTCAAAACTTCCACATTGCAAAATTATGAAGTGTTAGACCTAGGTATAAAACTTCTTTTTTCTCTAAGACAACATTTGTCCTAAACTGTAAGTGCTGATGCCCTTCCAATTTTATTTTTTTTTTTCAGTATTTCTGTCACAGCAGCCAAAGCAGCACTGCTTGTAGGCATTATTTCTACTACAGCTTGAGGTCATTTAGCAATCATTGGAAAATTATCCAGTCTGTTTCCTTGGCCCTCAATGCTGCCATAAGAAAAAATGCAAAAACATACTGTTCATAGATTGGTCTAGACAACTTTACACACACCAGCTGGCATTGTCATTATTCATAAATATGGTGTAAGAAATAACTGCTTCTCAGATTTTGATGAATCCCAAATATAAGTGCCCACACTCAACAGGCAAGTTGATGCTGGCTTATGTAACAGTTGGGGATTTAAGCCTGCTGGAAAAGCAGTGAGTCACTTAACTGGTGACTGAGCAATTTTACTATATGATTTCTGCACAAGTTGTAGGCTAATTGGACCTAAAACCAAAGGTGGCCTGTTACAGGGAAGTGATATTTGCACTTGCTACTGGTTACAGCAATTAAGCACAAAGAGCCTGGATAAAAGTCAGTAGTGGAATGTAGTTGGTTTATTTGATATTTCACTCTGTAAAGTGCTTTGTGACACTAGTATGTATACTACACACCCCCAAAGGAATTAACTTCCTGTGCACTCTACTCTCAAAGAGTTCTTGTAGAAGCAGCAAGTCATGTTCCTTGGAAGAATAAAATTAGGTAACTTTGGACAATATTCTGACTCTGCAGCTGGAATTGGACCCTGCAATGGCAAGTGTATTTTACATCTGAACTGAATTTTAGTTTAGGAACATTTCCCCTTCTATTGTTTTCTCTCAATAGGAAAGGGAAAGCTCCAAAAGTAATTTTAAATTCTACTTATTTTGGTTAACAAGATCACTTTTCTTTCTTTTTCGCCTTAAGCACATCCTTGTTTTTGAAAGCATTCCATCTGCCATCTAAATCTTTCAAAGAGGCCAAAAAGTACTTGTGGTTTGGCTCTCACTGTAACTTCTAGTGGATAGCTTCTGGAAGAACTAATTTATTTAGAATCTTTCATCATTATCATAATTAATATACAATGACAGGTTTCTTAGAAATTAGTTTTGCTATGGTTCACTCCTATTGGATACAACGTGGGGAAAAAAAAATCATGTTTAATAGATTTTTCAACTGCTTTGGGGGAAGGCAGGGGAGAAATTTGACATGGCTACCAATCAGTACCCTACTTCAAGAACAGAATGCTATCTTTCTGTAAATTTTGATTTTGAAATGCGGAGGTTTTATATATGACAAGCTGTCTCTGGAACTAAAAAGTTTTGAAATATTACCTGTGTGATTCCATTTTAAGTCACATATGTAGACCCTGCAAAGCAGCTGAGCAACAGTGATTCAGCTTACTCTGAAAACCTATTTCCTGAATTTTCAGATAGATTTAGCCTGCCCATCTTCTGGTACCAGAGCAGGGCTCTGAAAACCATTCTCCACCGAACTGGCTGTGTTTCCAAAGTTTTACTGTTGAAATCAATAGTCAGTTTTGAAAATCTCACCTGAGCCTATTTCTCTCTAGTCATCACTTTTTGCTCCTGGTGACACCACTGTACCAAGACATATGACCTTCCTTCACTTTGCTTATGCTAAACACAGATTTTCAGTGGATTACAATGGTAAGATAAAACACTTCATGGAGATGTATCTCAGGCAATGACCTCATAAATGGAATTTGGATGACCTCATAAATGGAATTTGGATGTCACAGAATTTTTGATATGTGATGCACTACTTATGAACATAGTTCAGCCCTCACATCTTTCTTTCAGTGTATTGGACCTTCAACCTTTTTCTTCTTCCCTCATTTCACTTCCTATGTTTTCCCTTTTAAAGTTGCAAATTCATCAATGGGTATAGAAGCCCACTAAATGTTGGTACCAAACACAGGTGCCAGTGATCCCACAGTAGTCCTTCCAAAGGAAAAGGACATTTAAAATGTTGAAATGACATAGAGGATATCTTAGCTGTATTTTCATTTTGAGTGAAATTCACGCTGGAACACAGTACACTGAAATTTTTTCAGGCTTCCCTGATAACTCAGGAAAGCTTCAAAAACAAGAAAAAACAACTGGTTTGTTAGCTCTTCGTCTTTCGACTTGATGGAAGTGAACAGGAAGAGAATATGGTTTTTTACGTAGAAGGCAAGACTGGAAGACACACCCAGGGTCTGGCATGAAATAATCTCACACTTGTCAACTACCACTCTCAGAGCCAATGTCAGCCTCCATGCTCTAGTTATAGTTCAGGATAAAACTTTTTAGAGAAAATGTGGTCTGACCATAGGCTTTTCCTTATGTGGAAAGAGTCTTTATCGTGGCTGAGGTTGCAATCAAGTCATGCAGAGCCCCCTGTAATGGCTCTCCACCCTCTGTAATACAAGCAGGACCAAAATCTTGTCAACTGTTGTGACTTAAAAGAAACTACCTTGTTTGAATGCAGTACAGAAGGAAGATCAACCCTCTCTGAATAAAATCTTGTGTTTATGAAGCTCTTGGCAGCTTCATAGTCTGTTATCACAAACTATTTTGATTGCATGTGAAAGAAAAGCCCTAAATGAAAATTATTTATTTTTCATCTATTGTGCAATGGAGAGATTAACTCCCTTAACAGTTGGTTCTCATTTTGTAGGTGTACATCCTACTTTCATTGTTTTATTTTTACTAATGAGAGGTTTATAGCAGGTTTTAACTTAAGAATGATTGCTGGTGGTGAAATGCAGTAATTATATGCCTTCTGACAATACACAAAGGTGCATACTAGGGAATGTGCATAAAATGCCAACTTAATCTTCCTCGTATAAAAAGAAATATTTTACAAGCTGACAGATCTTCAACTTTGAGTAATAAAGCCTCCTTCTTTTTCTGCATAAAAAAATAATGGGTTAACAAAAGCAGGAACTAAAATCTATTTTCTTTCTCTGGTTCACAAAACATAGTATTTCAGGACTTCAGGAATTTGAAATGCCATGATTTGAGGAGTTATGTGAAGCCAAAGAAGTCTCCTCTGATAACAAAGCAGTCAAATTTGAAAATGAGTTCATAAGCAGTTTATACTTAAGGTCTTTGAATCACAAAACCACAGAATATACCTAGCTGGACCATATTAATTTAATTTAGAAGCAAAACAGATATTCTAGGTAAAGGACAAAAAGCATTATGGGCATAAAAGTTAAACTAACATTGCATTCTGTTTAAAAAAAAAAATAAAAAGGGGAGGAGGAAGAAAGTGAAAAGAAGGAGCAGCAACAAGCAGTAGGCAAGTCCAGAGTGTTTTTACTGTTTCCGCACGACTGTATTTTCTTGAGCATTTCTATACTACAATGAGACTGTGGTAAACCATCTGTTTAGGGATTAAGGATCCATCAGCACTGAATGTTCAGTTCAACATAAATTGGTCAGTTGTTCAACTTTGCATTTACCATTGTCCCCCAAAACCACTCAACAAATACCAGCTTTTTGATTCTGTGGATAAAATGTATTTGCTACATGGTCTTGTAACAACAATGATGTAGCTATAAATTTTAATGTAAATTACAGTCAATATGAACGTTTTAGATCCAGGAACTGTGCTGCAGCTGTGGAATTGAAAGGCCAGTTGATGACTGTCAACAGGAATTTGAAGCATTCAAATAGTAAAAACATGAGGCATATCATAAAATGCAGTGCAAGAAAGCTGAGTGAAAAAAAAAAAAATTAAAACCTGAATATTTAGTCTAAATTTCAGGAAAATCTTTCCATTCATGAGACATTTAGCATTGTTCATCTTTTTCCAAAGGAGTGATGTAACACTCACTTTGCCAAACCACAGTAGGTTTGTGGAAGTAGGTATGTTTGAGATGCGTGTTTTAGTGAGACATCTGATGAAAAGAGAAGGTGTTGGCCTCATTTACTGATTAGAATCCCAAGGATTAGAACATGTACATAATGCTTCTTTTACGTCTCTAAAATTTACTACATAAAAAGCACAATGTCCTCCAATAAAACATGTGATGTGTTACTTTGTAATACATACACTACTGCATCAAATAACATGCAGCACATTTTTGTCTAAAGGCTTAAAAAGTAGCCCAAAAAAAGGGTAAATCATACAGATTTTACTGGTGATGTCTTGCTAAAATGCATCTTGCCTTCCTGCTTTAAGCTTTCTCAGCTTATCCTTTTCCATTTAAATTTTACCTGTGAGTAGCAGAGTGCAAGCTCTGAAAGAGCACGACACAATTGCAAAGTTTCCTGTAGCCAAGTGAAAGCTCTTATTCAGCAAACTAAACTACTTGCTTACAAAAGACAAAGTATGCAAACTCCTGTAAAAGGCAAAACAAAACCACTAATTGCCTGAGCTTAGAAAGCTACTTCTCCTATGGGCAGGTTATTCTCTAACTGTCAATTAATGTGTTTCTTGCATATTCCACTGGCTGCTATCAAACACGGAGTGCTGCACCAAGAGCTAAGTACATGATCTTGGACCACTGATCCCATCTGGTATGATAAAATTCCTGTGGTCATAGCACATCTCTATCTTAGCATTTTAAATAGCATTTTAAATACTTCCACACAGATTTTGTGGCCTTTAAGGACTGCTCTGATTACATACCATTCCTCCCTGTCCAGGCCAATAAAGCAGGTGTTCAATTCAGTTTCTATGACCTCTGATAATGAACTTCAGGATGCTCCGTAGAGACAATGCCTTCCTGAAATGGTGACTGTTTATGATCTGTCAGCAGAGTCTGCCTCCTTCGCCAGATAAATGTGCCAAGGAAAGGGGGAGTTAGTAAAGCAGCTAAAGAATGCAGCATCCTGTACCCACAAAATTGTTTTATCTGTTTCAGATACACTGTACGCTTGCTTATTAGTTGACTCCTACAGACTGAAGCATTCACATGGGGAAAGTATTTCTCAGCTTATCAGAAATGCAAGGGAAAAAGAAAATCCTCAGTTATTAATTTTATGAAATCATTCTCCCTTTGGAAATAAAAGTTCTAAAGATGCATGTCAGCACTGGTCTTCTGTACGAGTAGGTATATCAAAAACCAGACTCCAAGCAAGGAGTTAATAAGCTGAGGCCCAAATCCTCCTGCCCACAAGTCAGTATAATAAAATCTGAGAAACAGAGCTGACAGTAGCCCTATCTCATAAATTCACCAAGCCTGTCATAAGACAGATGACTAGCCATGATTACCAATTGCACCAGTGTTTTTGTTTGCATCTGAACCTCACTGAATGATGCTGACACTGAGCAGAGTGTTTATTCAGCAAGACAGGCTAGTCACAAGTTCCTAGAACTACTACCTCTTCCTTGTTCTCACTGTTTGCTACACTCTCTCCTGGCATCAAGCCTTGATGTAGTCCATAAACTCC
This sequence comes from Dendrocincla fuliginosa, assembly GCA_035047845.1. NCBI lineage: Eukaryota > Metazoa > Chordata > Aves > Passeriformes > Dendrocolaptidae > Dendrocincla > Dendrocincla fuliginosa. The sequence goes on along the minus strand of JAWWMO010000096.1, from coordinate 40,226,844 downwards.
TTAGAGCAGATATTATGTCTCTGTTGGTTTTGCACAGTGCCCAGTGTGATTAAATTTTGATCTCAACTGTCATTTCCAGAGATTTTTCAAGTATAGAGGAAGTAGGATGGCTAAGGAGCAGCTCTGGGAAACTGCATTGTTTTTGTCAAATGTCATCAATATTTTTTTCACATTTTTTGACCCCAGATTTTTACTTCATGTGGTGAAAAATTGCAATTGAGACTAGTAAAAATATTTTTAAATCCTTATTAAATATTCAAGAGAAATCAGAGGTGCATTGTCCTCATGCTTTTGCTGCTCTCATACCCTTGCAGACATTTCCTATCTACACAGCTCCTTCAGCAGAGATGGAAATATCACATTCCTGCTTGTTCCACTGATTTAAGTGTTCCTTGCTGGGGAGAAAAACAAACAAACATACAAGACCAAAAAAAAACACCGAAGTAACCTTTTTTAATAACTTAAAATCGTCTTGCACAAGATGAAACATTCTTGACCATGTAACAAAGCCCAGAGTCTTCCACCTGACAGTACTACATTTACCTTGCTTTCTAAATTATCTAAATAATCAAAATAACATTCAGTAAGTTGCATTTAGTGTACATATCTGATTGTTCGAACTCAGTTCCCCAGAATTTTCTTTCTGAGGAATGTATCAACTAGACTAAGGCAGAGAGATTCTTAGCATGGCTGAGTCAAGCACTTCTGGTGTCATTTATGATTAACAATGAATTGGATGATTCCTAGGCATCCCAGGGATAATTGCTCAACTTTGAAGTCAGAGCCTCCCAGTCACAGAAGGCTGTAAGAACTCCACATCTCTTGCTGTTATTTCAGATTGCATGGCTGCAGACTAACAGTATGGTTGTGTCTCATTGTAAAGGATGTGCTTCCAACTGCAATAGAAATATTTTTTCTTAGCATTCAAGATCATAAACACTAACTAATAAAATTTTAAAAGCAAAGGAAATATCAACAGAAATTGAGGCTACCATAGGCATTTCATCAGAAAACACACAGATGCAGCATTGGAATTCTGTAGTTGTTATAGTGAAACATCAGACAGTCGCAGGTTGTCACCTTGCATGGCAAGTTTTACGATTTAAGTATGGACACTTAAACGTATTATGCTTTGGATGGGGTTCAAAAAATCAGATCTACAGAGAACAAGTAAGTGGTTTGCTGGATTGATGCCAAGGACAATCAAGGAGAATCCACAGGGCAGAATGCCATTTCAGAACTACATTGCAAGAAAAGGGCCTTCAAAATATGGGTTCCCATGAAGTTTTACATACACTGGGATGCCCTCTCGAAAGTCTCTTTCATTTGGATGAGATCTAAAATGTATCAAAACCAGTATGCTCTTGAAAAATTAGGTTTGTTAAATTTCATATCATGGTCTGCTTCCATGCATTTTGTGTAGTTCTTTATTTTCCATCCAGTATGTGTAGCACAGTGTGAGGTGTTAAAAAAAGTCATCTCCCATTCTGCAGCTCAGTGACAGACAATGTTGATGGTTCATGCTACTTTTGACTCATTTGCAAACTCTCTGCTGATATCAATGTAAGTTCTGCTACAGAACAAAAACGTTGTAGATTAATTGAATTTCAGTGATGGGAAGAGATGGAGAACTGTTTGGTAGAGCTTCTTTTTTGTCACACATAGAAGACTTTTTCACTCAACATTATTAGCTGGTCATACAAGGACTCAAAAGTGTACTAAGTTGCTTTCCAAAGACACTAAATTGGGAGGAGCTCCAAAGACACTAAATTGGGAGGAGCTCCAATGACACTAAATTGGAAGGAGCTGTTGACTTCCTTGAAGGCAGAGAGGTCCTGCAGAGAGACCTTGACAAACTGAAGGGCTGGGCAATCACCAACAATAAAAGCAAGTACTGGAATCTGCATGTGAGACAGGGCAACACTGGATGTTCATACAGACTAGGTAATGAGAGACTGGAGAGCAGACCCACGGAAAGGACCCTGGGATCCTGGTGGATGACGAGTTGTCAGCAAATGCTCTGGCAGCCAGGAGGGCGAACTGTGTCCAGGGGGGATCAGGCAAAGGGGATTGTCCTGCTCTGCTCTGCAATGGAGAAGCCTCACTTCAAGTCCTTCATACAGTTTTGGGTGCCAGAAAATAAGATGGACATAAAGCTATTAGAGAACATCCAAAGAAGGGACACAAAATGCTGGAGGGTCTAGTGGGGAAGCCATGTGAGGAGCAGCTGAGGTCACTTTGCTCAGCCTGGAGAGGAGGAAACTGAGGGGAGACTTCATCATAGTCTACAACTTCCTCATGAGAGGAAGCAGAGGGAGGCACTGATCTCTTCTCTGTGGTCACCAGTGACAGGATTGAAGGAAACAGCATAAAGCTCTGTCAAGGGAGGTTTAGGTTGAATACTAATAAAAGGGTGATTGGGCACTGAATCAAGTGCCCCAGGGAAGTGGTCATACCAAGCCTGACAGAGTTCAAGAAGTGCTTGTACAATATTCTCAGGCACATGGTGTGATTCTTGGAGTTGTTTTGTGTAGAGGCAGGACTTGGTCTCAAGGATTGCTGTGGGTTCCTTGCAACTCAAGATATTCCATGATTTTTCTCTATTTCTGATTTTGCATCTAATGCTTCTGCTGTTGCCTTTGTGATCCATGAGAGATGTACTTTTAAAATTCACTTTGAAGGACTTATTGGTAAGAGTTAATGATTGAGTTAGAATTGATCATTTGCTCTCTGAAAGGTACTTGCCTTCCTCATTAGCATAAAACCATGAGATACACAAAATGCACCAGTCCACAGGGATTACAGTGGGAACGTGATATAAAATAATCTATGTTCATCTCTGTAAGTCGTGGGATAATTATTTTTCTTGAAAACATCATTCATGTTATGTTATTAGTTTTTCATATGCTGGAGAACCCATATGATGCACATTTCTGTCTTACTGCTAAATCCCACAAAACTTTTTGGACTCTGTTTAATGAATGAGGATGTATTTTCATATAGTGTCATTGTTTTACTGCTTCCCATGTTTATTTGGACAGATTCATAGCACTGGGTAGGAAATGTATTGGTTGGCAACTTGAGTTTTGGAAGAGAAAGTAAACACATGGTGATTAGCAAGCAGTGAACTCTACTGTGTTTAATTTTGGCTTAACAAAAACTAAAAACACACATAGACAAACACATGAACCAGGAATCCTCTTCTATTTTGTTTCAAGCAAGAGCATTTGTCTGTACATCATTTCCTAACCCTTCTATGGAGAGTTTCCAGGATTGTACTTTTTTGCCTTTTTTTCAAATGTGTTCACTAACTCTAACTGCAGATGTCAATAAGACACTACATACAAAAAGAATGGTAGGTCACCAATAAACAAATGCCCTCTGAGATGTAATTGAAATCACAAAACCATGCAGATTAAACACAGTTTAAAAAAACAAACAAACAAACAAACAAACATGTCAAGTGCTGTTAAATGAAAGGTCAAAAGAGTCACTGATAGAAGAGCTCAGAAAAATATATGGCAAAGTCTCAATTAATTTCAAGGCTAAAGTTAAATATACAACAACCACCTTCCTTTTAGTTTTACCACTGTTTATTTTAGTTTTTCATTGCATTATCTGTCCTGAGAGCTGGGGTGTTTTAAGGCATTCATCCTCAGTACATGCAAACAAGTTGTCTTTTCTGAGATTATGACATGCAAATTTAAGTGGAGTTAAGTGGTCAAAGAAGAAAAAAAGGAGCATGAAGTCATACAACCTATTTTCAGTGCAGCCACTGAATCCGTAGCATCACTTCAGGCAAGAAAATACTCTTTTTCAGTGTTTAGTTTCATCTTACTGTTACAATCTTCCTCAGATTCAAAGAAGAGTTGATAATATTTTATGTACACCTGTTAAATAGTCTCATAAAGTTATAGTACAAGTAGACAGTGATCTTACAATTCATTATTTCATCTCACTCGCCACACTTTTCTAACCACTTGACAAGTATTTTTCTGGAGTCAATAACCTTGGAGCCACAGGTGCCTATGAAGCATACAGTAACACGCAGCAAAGCCTTTTACACCCTTGCATGCAATGCACAAAGTAATTGCTGAGCAACATTCCGTACTCCATAAAGATGAAAAGCATTTCCTTCCACCAAGCCCTGCAGTTGAGGGCCGCATCCGCCAGACCCACTTGGTTGATTTCAAACAAAGGTAGGAAATGGCTGTATCCTAATGTTTCATTGTAGTCCCATGAGTCAGTGCTTTGGAACTCATACTTATTCTTCACTCTTTTACCAGAAGAAAGGAAAAAAAAAAAAACCACAAACCAACAAAACAACAAATTTAAAAGAAAAGGTAGCAGATAAACACAAACATGCCAGGCTGTTCAGATAAATGCTCTGTTCAAGAGAGTTCTCTTGTTCCTTTAGTTCTAATTTCCTCATCTCAGCTCTGCAACAACATCTACGCAGAAGCAGAAATTCACTTGTGATGAATAGTTTTACTAATTCTATGATGGCCCAGCACTGAACTGACCCATCAAAGCCATATTATTGGGGAGAAAGAAAGCGATAAGGTGTGCAGGCTGAGAAGGTGACCCAGTTACCCTTCCGAGTGGAAAACCACTCTTACAATCACAAACATAGGGATTGACAATAGAAACCAAGGTAGCCAAGCCACAAGAAGTATATTTTCACTTACCAGTTAGCATATTTTTTTAAGGTTAACAGATACCTTTTACAAATAGCGTAAGCATGAAGAAACAATGGCAGTGTTGCCAAAACCACATCACACAGCATTGACCCTGCTATTCTTACTAGCCTACAAAACTCTTTATGATGTGGACGACCAGATTAACATTACAAGAGCTATACATTACAAGTGCTATAGCATGCTGATACAGTAAACTACTGGGCAAACATTATAACAGTTAAAAACTGTTACAAAAAAAAAAAGTATTGAAAAGTTTGCTATTGTCTTATATCACTGGAAATCATTTTATCCACCACAGATATGCAGATAGATGCCCCTGAGGTGAATAGTGACAAAGTATTAGCATTGAAGATAAAAATACTCAGTATTTCAGAAGCTCAGTGTCTCGGGAATGACTGAAGCTGAAGGCTGACAAACTTCTGCAAAACATTATAGTTAATATAATCCTACCTTCTCAAAGGTATCTGTGGTGACTGCAAAATCACCCAGAATCATTGCATACCACCATAAGATACAGGATAGCTAGCTGATTCAGGCAGGGGCAACTTCATAGTTCAAATGGAGGCCCCAGATCCATTATAAGATCCATTAAAGAGCAGAATTAAAAAACTAAAAAGGGAAAAGACTACATAAGGAAAATAATAGTTGAACTAAAATGCATTATACCCTCTTTAACATTACTGAAAAGTATTACTGTATATTTTACAACTTGAGAAATTATGTTGTAGCACAGACTCAATGGTGTTTTATGTGACCATTTCCAAATGTAAAAATAATGACATTGTTCTTCTTCTGAGAAGACAAAATTTCAGCCTATAAATGTATGAACAGTTTGCGGATTGAAATAGTGCTCTTTTGAGATTTCAATAATGTTACTAAATTTTAAAATCATCAGGTTTTCTTTCTTACAAAAAAGAAGACTCAGGTTCTCCCTATACAAAGCAGAAGACTAAACTCTTGTTTTTCTTAGAGAATCTTGATCTAACTATTGTTAAGGTACATCATTACATATACTAGAGCTATCATATAGATAACTGTTCTTTCTCATTTAAAAGACAAAAAATGCCTTCCTTTTTTTGTTGTTTTTTGGTTTTTTGGTTGGTTCGTTGGTTTTGGGTTTTTTTTTTTTTTTGGTGGGTTGTTTTTTTTTTTTTTTTTACGTGTAAAGTTTAGAAGGCCAATTTTT
>JAWWMO010000096.1:40202986-40214160 GCA_035047845.1 Dendrocincla fuliginosa | reverse complement strand
GCAGTATGGCCACCAGGCCAAGAGAAGTGATTCTACCCCTCTGCTCTGCTCTGCTCTAGTGAGACCCCACCTGCAGTACTGCATCCAGGTCTGGGGTCTCCAGAAGAGGAAGGACATAGATCTGTAGAAGTGAGTCCAGGAGAGGGTCAGCAAGCTGATCAGAGGGAGGGAGCACCTCTCCTGTGAGGAAAGGCTGAAAGAATTGGGATTGTTCAGCCTGGAAAAGACAAGGCTTCAGGAAGACCTCATTGTGGCCCCCCAGTGCCTGAAAGGAACCTACAGGAAAGATGGGGCAAGACTATTTACCAAAGCATGTAGTGACAAGACAAGGGAAAATGGGTTCAAATGAAAAGAAAGTAGGCTTAAATTAGATATTAGGAAAAAAATCTTTACTGTGAGGGTGGTGAGGCACTGGAACCGATTGCCCAGGGAAGCTGTGGATGCCCCATCCCTGGAGGTGTTCAAGGCCAGGTTAGATGGGACTGAGCAACCTGGCTATGGCTGGCAGATGGAGCTAGATGATCTTCAAGGTCCACTTCCAACACAAACCATTCTATGATTCTATATTGAAGAAAGTCCTCTGGACCTCATGGAGAATAACCACTAAAAAGAAGAGAAAACATGTGGAAAGGAAGAGATGCTGAAGAGTATCTCCAGATTAAAGAAAAAAAAAAGAGTGGTGGAGCTGACATGCTCCTCTCCACTTTCACTTGCAAAGGTCCATTGTTTCACATAGAACTGCAAGGCAGGGCAGATATTTTTATGACAAAAGGAACATATAGAGAAATGGTTGACTGAACAGTCAGTCTTCAGGTGCTTGAGTAATTTTCAAAGACAAATTCTACTGGTTTTGATCACTGTTAGGTAGTATCTCCGTTTCAGATTCTAAAGAAGCAGTGATGCAAGATCAAACTAACATGAGTGTTGTAAAAAAATTGGCTTTAAACACTGAGCTAAACCTCAGGCCCAACAGAGCTGCCCAGAATAGTTTAGAAAGCCAGGAATTCTCACAACACAGACACAGAGTTGGGACCAAAAAAAAAACCAAACTCTGGCTGAAAAAGTATGTCAGGATGGCCTTGTGACAAAAGCAGATGGGGGTTGAAATGCAGTCCCAAACCCTTTTGGCTCAAATGTCTGTCTCTGTATATGTGTGCCAGCATCTTCCTGCAAAAATGCAGGGACTTTTTAATTTGGAGGACCACTGCCAATTTCCAAAGTCAATCCAACAGTCAGTAACATCTAGGGTTTTGACTTATCCTTGTTCACCCTAGTATCTCTCTTGTGGTATTATGAATTAGACTTAAATCATACTTAACTTTAAACCTCAGCCAATTAGCAGCAGAAGCATGACACTCTGAAATAACAACAGGTGTGTGTTTCTCACATTTCTTTGGCATCAGCAACATCCTCTTCCCCTCCAGCATTTGAGACTTTTGACAAGTGGCCCTTCTGTCTCGTCCCCAGTCTAAATGGAAAGGGTATAAGGTTGCACCTATGCCAACCATTGCTATTAACTTGAAAGCAACTATGACTGTAAAATGAAAATAATCTGTCAAAATAGAGAAGTTAAAAAAGCGGTGATCCAATAATAACCAAGAGAGGTAAAATATACCACCTTTTTAATTTTCAAGACAGAAGAACAAAAGTAACACATGGTTTAGTTGACTGGGGAGGAAGGAGGGGTATCTTTTGTGTCATTCAGGTTCAGTACCCTTCCACCTGGTGGCAATTAGGCTTGTAGTATAATATTCTTCTGAATCCTAGAGTAGCGGTATACCTATCACATAGCATCAGAGACCACCTTACAGTGCATGTTTTTCAGAGTAATGTAACATTCTTAGGAAAAGCACAATACAACAGCTACACTATACACAAACCATTACTCATGGTAAAATCAAGCACCTCAGTTAAATCTTTTGGAAATCTGAATATTCAGGACTCAAAGCATGGAACTGGCATTCAAGATGTCAGCTTTCTTTCAAAATCCACCTAAGCTAATTGTTGTGCCTTAGTTTACCTCCTATGAGCCTAATAAAAATACAAGGCAGTTAAATTAATTTACTGAAAAATCTACATTTTTAATGAAACATGATCTTCACTGCCACTAATAACGAGTTCTATGACTTCATTTGGTACCATATGTTATGAAATCTCTCAATACTGTATACAATCTGCCACTTTGATATTTCATTCTTACTACTTATATCCACTTCTGTCAATACCAAAGGTGAGATTAATTTAATTAGTGGTATAATACTAAGTATCAATTTCATATTTCAAGGTCTAGTTTTGGTTCCTCAAGCTACTCATTCCTAATTGAATAGTGTTTAAGATATGCATTTCAAACACAGACTGTTACTAAATACTCTCTTATTCTCAACTTTTGAGTACTAGAAGCTACAATACATGTCACATGACATAACATGATTCACTTTTCTCTTTATCAGCAGGGGCTTTTTTTCTCCCAAATTCAAAACTTAACTTTGTTAAATTGAACTTAATATTAAGAAAGTGGGTGGGGGAAACATATTCTGTTTAAAACACAGAGCTGCAAAATGGATTTACACTTATAACTTGCTGTAATGTATTTTAATTTCACTGAGTACATATGTCAGGGATTAAGCTGTAGTGAAATATTAGTCAAATGTCTCATTTATTCAAGCAGGTCAGAAAATCTGTGACATCCCTGCAACACAAAAATCCAAAAGTAGAGAAACAATAAGGACAGAAAAGCTGTGGGTTAAAGGCTGTCTGAAACCTCTACACAGTGGTCACAGATCATAGGAATGGAGTTTGTAGCAAGTTTTCATACTTCCACAGAAAAATTGACATTTTTTGGACTGGCCTGTCTCTAAAGAAAGGTTAAAAACTGAGGGGAAGAATTTCATCTTAATGAAGAAACAGTCAGATCTGACTGAAATAGTCCTGCCTATTAAACACCCTGGCCTTTGGTGTTTCAGTAAGTCAAACATGGGTGCAAGTCCTCGTGTCCCTCACAAGGTTGACCCAGAGTCCAATGACCAGCTTGTCCTGTGACACAGGGACACAGAACAAAGCATGGGGCACTTAGGGACTGTATGTAAGCCATTGCAGTCTGGGGAATGGGGAGAACCAACCGTTCTCAGCAAGTTCTCAGCAGCTACTGAGAAGCACAGCACGTAGCAGAAACAGAGCAGTGGTTCCTGCCTGTGCCTTGAAGAAATGACCTGATAATTTTTTCAAGAGTTCCATGGCAGGCTTTCACACAACTGCATGACCAACATGACCAGAAGAGGCAGGCAGCTGAACTGCCTTAGAGTACTGCATTTTTTAACCATTTTTCCTTTTTAAGGCTACTGGAAGTTGCTTGGAAACCAGATGGAGAACAGAACTGTTGGGCAGGAGTGAGGTGAGTGGCATAACTTGACACTACAAACCTCATGTTACTGAGGGAACAACAACAACAACAACAACAACAAAAAACAAACAAACAAACAAACAAAACAAAGCTGAAGAGAAGACTGGTCTATTGAAATTCTTTTTTGAAAGTAACTGGATACCAAGTATATTAAATTACCGTCTTTAATGAGACAATTTAGTTAGATCCTCTCAAGTTCACAATTTTTCATTTTTCTGTACACTGCTGGGATGAAGCACCTGCCTCTACAGGAGTTACACTTCCTTCCAGTCCTTTTCTTCCCTTCCCATGCACATACCACCAAAAATCTGAAGGGACATTTCAATCACCACTTTGATAAAGGAGATCATTTTGGCATACAGGTGATCTCCTAGCAGATTAAGGATATTTACTTTCTTCCTGATGGATCATTCCCAGAGATACCAGCACAACACAACCTACGCAATTAGTTTTCACAGGTGGCTGTTTTGCCTCCAGTAAAACTGCTTTCTTTCTCCTCCTGCAAGTCATAGCAGAGCAAATGAATATAAAAACATTTCAGATATGAAATAAACACTTTCATAAAAGCAGCTGTGATGCAATGCATCATTTCTGTCTGACCTGAGTTATGGAATGAACTTTCGCTGCCAGAATCAAAGACGATAAGGAGAGAGTGGAGGAAGGGGGCCAGGACAGGGCTGAAGGAAGATCAGGGCTCAGAATAGCACAGTGTAAAATGACCTCGAACACTCAAAGGGTAAATGCCGGTTTGGTGCAAGTACACGCTCTCTGTGTACTCTGCTGCACAACCTGTGCAAACAGGCTCACGCTGCTATGCAAGACAAACCAAGACAGTTGTCTGTAACGAAGAGTTATGGGAAGACAAGCCTCTCACATATTACGTGCCGCAGTCAGCAACTAATTTCCCCAAGCATGGTAAAAACCACATCTGAAACTAATTTTATCCTCACACCTTTTAACTAGTCACTGTCTAGGAAAGTATAAAAGAAAAATTTTTTAAAACTGCTATCTGCCTTTTTCAGGAACTGTACTTTCAAGATATCAATATATCAATGTGGAAAACTCAGACAAAATATCCATTAAAGATGTTTCTATGTCAGAGGTCTCAGACTATTACACAGTAGGGGTTCAAATATAATTGTTTACCAAGTTGTTTTAGGACTACTGTATAGAGGAATTTGGCTATATTATTTGAACATTTGGCAAACTTATTTGAAAAGATTTTTTTTTAATGTTAGAAGAAAACTTAGGAGAAAAATCTTATTTTTGTTAAGTATTTCTTTCTTTACATGCTCATTTGCAAGGAATCTACAAAGACATTTGAACATTCAGGCTCCAAAATTGATGTGGATTTTTTCAACACTTTCAGCAATCTAACCATGATGAATCATGCCTCACTTTTAATTGGTGCCACTAAACTATTCACAAGCCCCTTGTGAACTGGCTTGTGACACAAGGTCCCAGTTGAGCAAGAAAATTGTCCTTAAAATTTTTTTCCAGCATTTTGCTTTTTCTTTCAAAAATGCAATGCATAAAGCAATGTTTTAATGCCAGGAGGAAAAAAAATAAAAGGGACGGGGGGAGGGGGTGTCTTTGACAACTCTTTCAGCTTACTGAGTTATTAGAACAATTATAATTTTTATGCAGACAATTTTGTGCACTATAACACAGCAAGAGGGCATTATTACTAGAGGCTTCATTCTTATTTAGGGCAGAAGCTTTTTAGTATTTTCAGAAACACAAAGAAAAGAGGATCTTTGATTATGATTGTGATGGTCTTTCATGTAAAAGTTTTAGTCTGGTAGTGATTTATAGGCAGGTATGTACATCACAGCAGCTTCACCCTCAAATTCAATGCAGCAAACATAGGCAGCAGGAGTCTACAGCTCTCCTAAGAAACATCATTACTGACTAACAATACCAGTTTAATCAATTAGACTGTAGTTCAGACAATATAATTAAGATCTCAGTGAGTTATGTACGATAACTTCATGAGGACATACTATATCTATGGGGCTAAACTATTGTAGATTTATATATGTTACATAATGATTAACTGCAAAAAGGTCAAAAGCCCTAATATGTCATTCTTCTTCATGCAAAGTGTTAATGAAAGCACCCTCTTTTGTAGGTACCAGAATTGACCAGAAGAGTTTTCTTGCCTAATCCAAATATAAAATTCGGAGTGATGCTCTGAAGAAATATGAACAACTGCAAAAATGTGGTCAAATTTATGTAAATACATATATTTAGTAATTTGAACACGTATTTTCTTTGTTAAAAAAGGTTTAAATGAATTAATTGCAGCATAATGGACACATGTGGGGACTTCATCTTGAAAAGGGCAAAAAGAATAAGCAATTTAAAAAAAAAATTTGGAAATACCAATATGAAAATTTGTAAAAACAAAATGGTAGGTTCCTTATTAAAACAGCAGCAACTTGCTTGTCCAGAACCAACCTACTCGTTTTGGAAACTAAAGAAGACTTTTATTTAGATTAGTTTTGAAGAGCTTATATAGTTAAGAGAGCACAAGAAATAGATTTTAGCCCTTCTGTTGCAGCTACATTTGTTTATTAAAGTTGCACACCTGTGCAGATTGACTCAAGGCAAAAGTGCAACTGAGGACACAGTTTGGCCTGTAAAATATTAGTTACTGGTAACAGATGAGAAGGAGCAGCTATAACAGCTATGGGTAAGTTTGCAAGTTGATAGGATGACAAACAGACAAAGATAATTTACACTGTGTTGCTCAGACACAGAAAACTCTCCTTTCTCAGACTGACTAAATTTTAGGGTTCCAGCACACAGTCATACCAACCTCTGCACACCAATTAATACTGCCATTCACAGCAAGCCTCTGAAGAAGACCGAAACTAACTCAACATTTATGATGTGATCAAAATATTTTGAAGATATTAGGGTCTGATTTTGTGTTACCTAGGGTGCTCGTATTTCTTCATATCTTTGCCACAGAAAGGCCCTTGTCACAGAAAAGAACCAGCAACTTCTGGTTGTCTAATGACTAATGGCTGCTGACTCCACCAGCACCAGATCTGCTTCATAAAGTCTTCACAGCAATGTGGCTTCATGGCTTCACTATCATTTTTATTTCCAATAAGAAGTAAATAATGTCAAAGAGGCCAGGAAAAATAGCTAAGGTTTGTTCATACCCTCCATTCACTACTGCCATTTCAGCCAGTCAAAGATTAATTCTTGTTCCTTCACTTGAAATGATTCTAAAAAAGATCCTCATTTTCTAAAGCTGTATCATTTCCATTAACAAATCAAGTATCATCACATTATATTTTTTAACAGTATAATGTTTACAAGTAACCCACTCTTATTACCCTCCTTCTACTCTTTTGAAATAACTCCTTGTTCCCAATATATTAAAAACCAACAGCTTTTCTTCATACTCGCCTATTTGATGAAGAACTGAGACAAGAACAGGGAACCTCTCCCTGTTCTAAATCCAAAATGGATCTCAAGAGCTGTTAGCAAAAGCTGCAGAAAGTCCAGCATTGTTCCTGGACTGGAAATTCTCAAAGTAGCATCTTCAAAGGAATTTGCCAAAGTCAGATGTGACATTAAGTTAACATGCAAACTGAACTTTGCTAAGGCTTATAACTTGGCTGTATTCAGGCCTTTTTTTTTTTTTTCCACAAGAATATGAACAGCAATACTCTTACACCAGAATGACCTCTATGCCAAACGTCAAGATTTTGCTCAGAGGCATGGAGGCATTAAAGCTTCTCAACAAAACAGCTGTAAGACACATTCATTAATATCAAACATATTTTTCTTTCATGCCATTTTCAGGAATGTCTAGCCCAGTTGCTGAAACTTTATAATAAAATTCAGGTCCAGGTGACAGCCTGCATGGCAAAGTCAAAGCTCAAAGGAGTGAAGCTTGACAGACTTGTAAGCAATGGGAAGCACACTTGCAACAGGAAGATCCTGGCTACCCCAACTCTTAATAGTGTTACCAGTCCCTCTTAGAATAAGAGGAAAGAATGAATCTTGGGAAAAAAAAAAAAAAGAAAGCAACTATACCTCTAGCATGGACGTTTTAGAATTGTAGTAACATGAATACAGCAGAAGTCTTTATCTGGAAGAGGAGCTGAAAATATCTTTCCAGACTGCTGCCAAACAGATTAGCCAAGCTTGACATACAATATGAATCTTCACAGGGTACAGTGACAGCATTTAGCTTCATCGAAGATTTGTCTTTGAAAATATTCTTGCTGACAAAATCTGGGCCCAGAAGATGTTGACCAGTCTCATTTTCCATCCAGTAGCTTGAAGCCTAAACCACCCTTGTTGACCAATGAGACACTTCATAGTCACTGTTATTAAGGACTGTTTGGGTTTTAGAATAGTGTTTAGCTGAAGCTTCATTGCATCTCTCTTTCTGCCTACCTTCTCCACAGCAGTATCGAAAGGACAAGGTCAGATTTTTAAGATTTCCAGGATGAATTGAGGTTTTGTTTCCCGGCTTAGACGCACTGTGAGAAGGCCTGCTGTGCACCCGGCCCCTTAAGAAGCCAGGCTCCTTTGTGGTCCTTCCACTGCTGTGATTAGGAAAACATCTTCCTCCAATAAACTCTGCCTAGTGTTATGACAAGTAAAAAGACCACACAGAAAAGTTATTCTCATATTGCCCATCAAGTCTTCAGAAGCTGGAAGCACACTTGACTCGTCCTTTGGTGATTTGCCTCTGTAAGTGTGCTTTTAAAAATGCTGGCAAGGAGACAGCTATACACAATATAAAATAGGTGCAAAGAGAACAATGTACAGTAAAAACTTGCTAAATAAATCACAGAAGCCAATAATACACATACAAATATGACCAGTTTTGTCTTTAGCAAATATGAAATAATTTATGCACTGAGGTCCTAGGTCATACATACATAGAATCATATTAAACTACTGCTTCTACTGGTGGTTTTGTATGACTTCAAGGGAATTACAGTCTGTCTCAGGGGATCCTGCTTCTTTGAAAGGCTAAAGATCACATATATTCTAGCTCAGCTCTACTTGTACACTGGGATTCTGGACAGATTTGTACCTCTGAATTCTTGTACTCTATGAAGTGGTCCATCCCGGCATGGGATAACAGGGAGTTTTCGCTCTTCTTCCAATTCTGTGTAGGCAAACACAGGAGTCTACCCACTTTTAGTTATGTTACATACCACAGAATGGCTGCTGGAATAAAATTACGGGAAAGAACTGAGTCTAGGATTTGTAAAAACATGTAGACATTTTGAAATATCTAGATATTAGCTGTTTGCCAACTCGCACATTTCAAGAAGTTAGTGAAAACAGTCTTAATACCCATGTAATACTATAAAAAGAAATAAAATAATTGAAAGATTTTACAGGGCTAGTAAATGCATAAGTCAAAACAACAAATGTAGATGGTAACAACACTGAAAAAAGGTAAATGTTCAGTCCTTTGAAATAAAACTGATACACAGATTCTCATGATTGTACAATATTTTGTGACTATTACAAATTAGCAGTGTTTCTGTTATTATTATACTCTGTATTATTTTGCAGCAATTAATTCAGTTGATTGCATATCAATTTTTCTTTGCTAAAAAAAAATTAAAATCATGGAACGAAGTACTTGATTTTCAGAACCTACTTGCTTACTTACCAACCCAGGGAAATGCAAAGAACAACAGATGACTCCAACACAAATGTTTCTGCATCTGAACTGAGGATAGGCTATAGTTTTACTGAAAAAGAACACAGCCTCTAGCCATCATTATTCAAGTGGTAGAAGCTTTTGTTTTATACCTGACCCTTGCCTCATAAGAAAATATTTCACAAAACAGTGGACTAGAAACCTTACAAGATCAAGATAATACTTTCCTTCTCCAAATGGAGCAGAAATAGCGTAAGAATTGACTGACGAGATATTTCAGCATGCCTGATTCCAGATGAAAAGAGCTGGAGAATAATTCCAGAAAAAAATGTCAGTGAAAATCTAGTTAACTATTTTGCCTCCTTCAAAATACATCTGATTCAAGGTAGGCTTTAACTAGCCATTAGACTGGTACCTCATCCAGTGTTCATCAAAAGATTTAAAAATTGTTCTTCTTGAAGCACACATGTTAGAGCAATGCCTAGTATAAGTGACTGCTTCTGGACCAGACAGTTAAAATTACACCAGTCACTTGCTTAGGAATTTCCTGTTTACATGTAAGTGATTCCCACATGCATCTTATTCTCTATCATCCATTATCAGTTACTTTTCAAGGTCAATGTTGCTCATGCTTGCAAGTGTGACTATTATGCTTCACTTCATGCAGTTTTATATTTGGACAGTACAGAATCTGACTGCTCAATGTCAGTGATTCTTTGCTATTGTATTTCATCTGTCCCATTGTAACTGCAATTTTATCACTGAAGAAATTTTTAGGCTTTGTGTGAAATATGTCAGAAATGCTTAAAACAGAAAAAGATAGTAACATCAGAGAACTGTCTCCATTGATTACCAACGCCATATTTTAGTATATTCATTGTTCATATCTATTACTGGGATGGTTACATACATATTGGATCAATATAATAATATATCATGAGAAGGAGTTAAACTTCTGCAGGTGAAGGGACTTTTCATTTCACATTCACTTTAACCTCTCTTGGTTTTTTTCCCTTACAAGAGTGCTAAGGCACTAGATTGGTGCCCTAAGGATTCTTAAAATTATTTTAATGCATCTTAAAGCTCTTTTAACATTTTTTATTTTTCATGATTATGATACACTGTGTAATTGAGAAACTGAAAGACCAACAGGAAAACACAAAATGATTCTGTGAATATACAGCTAACCATAAAGTGTTTTAGGAAGAGTAAAACATAAACTAAGCAAATAATGGTTTTTGTTTGTTTTTTAATTTTCATTTGGTTTCTTTCCAGGCAAACTTATAAGGCTTTTAAGCAGCAAAATCTTTAGTAAATATCCTTTGCCAGGTGACTTTCTTTGTGTCCTAGCAGATCTGAGAATGTTTCTTTCTTTTTTTTTTTTTCCCCTCTTGCTAGATATATGATTTTGGCGGTGGTTGGTTTGTTTTTGTTTAATGAGGCCAGGACAGAAGACAAGTCTTAATCCTATGCATTCATCTGAATGAAACATGAAAGTAGCACTACTTTGGAGCACAGTTAAAGACCAACATCCTAATGTTCACCTCTGAGACCTGTCAATCAAGGGAGAAAAACATGAGTGATAAAATGGAACTAATGCCTGAATATAAGAGCTGATGTATGGAAAGTCCTACAACATCAGCTTCCTGGAGCAACAAGAAAAGTGGCAAAACTAAGGTTTCTGGGACAGGCTGTCTGCAGTCTGAAGATGCATAGAAGCTGTGCTTTGCTGTTCTCTCCTAAAACTGATTGCTGGAGTTTTGAAACGCTGCTGTATTATGTTCTCTTCTTTTTTAAGTTGTATTATACCAGAACCTAGCTATACAAATCCTAAAAGAATAAGGTTTCTAGCAGGTCAGCAAGCCTTCATGGACTTGCTGACAGTGAAGCAAGGAGTTTCATTTCATTCATGACACAAAATCTGAATCTTTGAATTTGGGAAGTCATTCTCACTTTGCTATGTATGAAGCATGTAAATGTACTGTGTTCAGACTGGAAAAACCAAATCTAAGCTAGTAAAAAGAATATCCTGGTAAATATACTCACAGTTTCTGCTTTTATGACTCTTACAATATATAGTGAAGAAGACTAGCAAAGTTTACAAGTTAAACACACCAAGTA
>JAWWMO010000096.1:40192571-40202886 GCA_035047845.1 Dendrocincla fuliginosa | reverse complement strand
AGTTAAACACACCAAGTACTTAATTTTGCATATTTATATAGAATATACAGATGTGTTTTAAGCTCTCTGTTTAAAATGAATATTAACTACATTTTAAATGGCAATGAAAGGTCAAATGGCTTGTCCATCTTGTCATGAACCAGTAAATTTTCATGGTTAGGGAGACTGTAGGACAACCTGCCTGCAGGTACAATACTGGTCAGCAATCCGTCATTGCAGATAACAAATAAAACATAGAGGCAAACAGCTTAGAACATCATCTTTTATGAAGTATAGTCACCTGGAACTTTTTCTATTTTTATGTTGTATTTAGTTTAACAAGCATCTATTTCTTTTAAGCCCTTTATACTACACATACATATAATCTATTGATTTCTGCCAACAAAGGGATTTTCTTTCTCCACAGAAATACAATCTATGCACATACAAATTTGAAATATAGGATGGAAGCTCCAAGTGTTTTAATAGCCCATTATAAAAAATTATCCCTGGGCAATAAAAGCCCAGACCACTGGCTTGAAATCAAGTCAGAGAAAAATGGGATTATACCATTTTATCAAGAGAGATAGAGGGACAGAGAGATGTGTTCTAAAAAGCCTAGGATCACAGAGGAGAAAAAAATCCAGAGAGGGTAAAAGACAGATCAGCTCCATTTTCAGTCCAGTCTACTTGTCTCTCACGGTCAAATCCTCTAGATTTTCAAAGTGGTTTTTATTTCAAAAGAATAAAAATAAAAAAGAACTGATATTTGATATTTTTAATTTTTTTAAGAAAGAAAAGAATCTCACTGGAAAAAAACCCACTACATTAAGAGGTGACAGGAAACAAAACAGCATTTTGTCTTAAATTTGCACAACCTAATTTTTAGTAATAAAGCAGAACCTAAGAGTTCTGGTAAATGTCAGTGCAGTCATGTTCATTACATATGTTGATAGGTATGAAGCAAAGTCTCTGTAGGCCCTTCAAAAATTGCACACAGCCGATTTAATGCAAACCAGAAGTCACTGACTGCTGGATGAACATTCAGTTACATTCCCAAAAGGATAAAAAGACAAAGCAGGGGGAGGGGGCTTCCTCCTCATTTATTTACAGTTAAAGGGTGGGTCTTGAGGAATGAACATGAGACCAGTGAAGAATGGATTTGGTTTATGGGAAGACACCTCCCAGCCTCCCATTCTCTAGTCACTACAGTGAAAGCACCAGGGTTATGTGTAACCTCCTCCCCCATCTCGCATCTGCCTTGCCCAATCTTGTCTGGGCCTGCTCCAATAACAACATCTGCTTGGCAGCTTTTCAAACCCATGGATAGTTATCTAACTGAGGCTTTTGTGCTGCACTGTTTATTCTATGTGAAGAAATGCCTCCTTAGTTGAAAGAGTACTTTAGAAAAGCTGTGCAGCTATTAGCAAGTGAAGCACAAGGCTAATAACCCCCACCTGCTCATCAAATTAATTATGACATCTGAATCATTATAACGCAGAAAGAACACATGACTGCAGACTTGTCACACATAGAAATAAACACACTGCACATTAGGGGAGGGAAATATATGGGGAAAAAAAGTCCAGAAGAAAAACATCTAACCTTCCACAATTCAGTTCTTTAAAATATGCATTATTAACTGCCCAAAGGCAAAAACTAAAGGGTGGGGAAAATTTTCCTGCAGAACACATCTCTACACCTTTGTATGGGCTTTATGAAGAAAAGGGGAAGAAAAACATAATAACAAATTGATCTTCACAGCAGGATTGTAAATCTGCATGTTTTGTGAGAAATCTTTTTCATAAGATTTCATAGCAACCTGGTGATTCTTATAACATTCTCACTCCACCCTGCCCCGCCCAGCCCAATTCAGTTACTCCAAAGGCAACACACGTCTTAGCTACAGATATTTTCAGACTTAACAAAGACTAAAGAGAGAAAAAGAGTCTAACATCTCAGCCAAACTTTAACTATTTAGAAAATAACAAAAGAAATAAAATATGCAAAAGGTAAAATATCTGCAGGTCAGATTTCACTAAGTTCAGATTATAAAGGATAAATCAATGCCACACTTCATATGCACACACTGCCTACTAATCTAGTTATTAAAGCTATTGGATCATTTTGCCATAATTCCTGTACATGAAAGTTTCTTCCCTTCAAACACAGATACAACTTCAACTAAAAAGGTTAAACCATGAATTCACTTATTACACTTCTAAATGTCTCTGGTATTCACAGACATGGTATGCATTTTCTGTACTTTGCAACACTTTTCTGGAAAACATATTAATTTTTCACTGTAAAGGACACAGCTCTGGACCTCTGTACTTCACTTTCAAAAGTAGTTCTTAAATGCAAAGTGCAACTGGTGGCTAATTAATTTTAAATAATTCTCAGACTCTCATCAAAAAGAGATAAACCATTAACATGTTCATGCATTGTGTTTAAATTCAATGAATAAAAATGTCAGGCACTAAATACACAGATGCCAGAAAAATGTTTTGTCTTGCAGAAGTCCCCCAACTCATTCGTTGTCAACAGCATTTCCTCCAGAACAGGACACAGAATCACTGAGTAACTTCTCTGTTATGAAGCGTCCACATTCAAGAACTGTTTCCATCATAAGTTCAGGGTTTTTATCAGTTATAGGAATAGAAAGCATTTTCTAAGTCACAAAACACAACCTGAAAAGTAGATGGGAAATTACTTGGTGCAGATAATCTTCACCTACACCATTTCTTCCCTTAATGCCTGCTTTTAATTGTGTTAGTAGCAAACATCATCCTTTGCAAATAAAGACCTCCAGCACTATTTCTGGTTAAAAAAAATGTAGAATTAGCTTTCAGACAAGACGATACTAGTTGTCTGCCTTCTACATATTTTTCAAGTAATATGTATACTAATTACTGAGAAAACCATGTTGAAACCTCATTTTAACTACTTATTTCTATTTGGTTTTACTTCAATTATTTCTCCTATTTGATGGAAGATTTTGGTTGATTTATTCAACTTTCTCATTTAGTCCAAAGTTGAGAGGAATAAAAAGAAGGTAAATACTAAAAAGTCCTATCTTTGCTTTTGCCAAATAAGACTGTTGCACATCCTTGAAAATAAACTACTATCACTTCAATGTCTCAGTGCTGCACAACCAGAATAAAGAAGAAACAGAAAATATATTAATCACACAGACAGGCTGTTCTGCACAAATTTATATGCCTGGGAGGATGAGCCTCACATTCGATCTTCTCAAAAGTTCCACTTTTTGAGAAACTGTCTTCACTGGGAACTTGATATGTTGATACTGATGCCTATGGTTTCCTCCACAGTATGATTAGGTCTGTAGACAGAAAAAGTGTGCTCCTCCCTGCTACACTCATACTTCTTGCCACAGAGCTGTCTGCCCTGCCATTCCTGCAACCTGTTCCTGCTCTGTCTGATCCACATGCACATATTGTTCCTTCACATCACAAAAAATACCCCAGGAAAACTGGAAAGAAATAAAGCAAGGAAGAACATGGTGTATTCAGTATTCTCAGTGATTTTAATTTAATGGACTATTCGGTAAAAAGAAAAAATTATACCTGTACAGTTTTTATTCACTGATAAATACATGAATAATTCAATTTGAAGAATGAACTGTTTCTGTTCTTACTGTCAGAACATAAAAATTATATATTGCCCCTAAGACATGCTGCCCTGCAGAAGAACTTAAGCATAATTATGAACCACACTGAATCTGGCCTTGAACTAATATGTTTAGGGGGTTCTAACAGGAAAGAAAACTGAACTTACAACAATGTGCATGACAAAAGTTTGAGTGGTACCATCAAATTATGAAATACCTAATAAATCTAAAGTTCATCTAAAGGCTCTATGTATTTTCCCCTAAATATTATCTCATCAGAAAGTAAAGTAGGCAGAGACATAGAACTTATCTGTCTAAATTTAAATCCAGACTACTGTTTGCAGATGCAATATCTGAGTGGAAAGTTTATACTAAACTGGATAAAGTATTTTTAAGTGTTTTTTTAAAAACTAGTTTCCACAATTATGGAATTTTTTTACCATGATGAATAATAAATATGTATTCCAGAAAAATACATCTAGCGTATGTGAAAGCTTGTGCATCCACACACAAATGCAAACACATGCACGGCATACACTTTATATATCCTAAAGTGCATGAATGGATTGTTATGTAAAAAAGTGTGATCTGTGATAACCACATATGAAAAGCAGTTCTACATGGAGTTTTCTGACAGGTTGCTGGATTTAGCAAATTGTCATCAAACCCCTAAAAATGCAAAAGGACATGGCAGTTGGAATGCACCTTTCCCCAAATTCTGCAGTTCCTAGATCTTTACAAAGCAGACTGCTTCTCATATCCACTTAATCTCTGCACACATCTCCACCTCTGCTTCCTTCCCAATGGTATGTGGTCTTGAAAATACAAATGTTCAAGTTTCCTGGAGCTGAGCGAAAGAGGAAAAGTCATGCTCCCAAGGGGCAAAACTAAAGGTTCTTGGCGCCCCTGAATTTGTTAACTACAATAAAACATAACGTGTCACTTCACCATAATTATCAGGAGGAAAACAGCCTTTTTTTCACCTCCAATGGCATTAAAGAGATAAGACAATGAATTCCAGATCATATCTGAAGGCACAAAGACATCTGATTAAGACAGTGCTTATATGGACAAGGAGTGACATTCTGTGTGACAAAGCAGGAAACAAAAAAAAACAAACCAAAACAAAAAGACAAAAAAACCCAGTAACAACAAAAATCACAGCAACACAAATCTGCTCAAAACCATGTAGCTGCATATACTAGCAGCAGCAGTATTAACATGCAACCAAGGCAGGGGGAAAAAAACTCCACAACCAAGAAAAACGTCTTGTGATTACTACTTCTTATCTAAATTTTTACTGATAAATGTGCTCTGCATAATTTCTCCTAATTCTATAAATACTCCTTTCTTCTTTATATGGATATTTTTTTTCTGAAAGTGCCACTTTGGGTATGTAAAATGATTTATCTTGAAAAGGCTTAATTCTCCAGCCTTTTGTAACAAACCTTACTTGTATGAACAATGCCAAACAACCTTATTTTGTTTGTCCATCCAACTTTCACCCTTGCACTGTTAGTCACTTTGATAGTGAAGAACCAGAGACAGTACCGCAAACTTTCACTTTTCTGCAGCCATTCATCATGAAACTTGCCTATAGAAGTTCCAATACTTTAGTCTTCTGGGGCAATGTTGACTTAATAGGAAAGAAAAAATGCACTACATTCTAGGTTTGCTTACATTTGAAAGGGGAGGAGGGGTGTAAAACACAACTAAAGGTAACACAAAAACAGGCCTGCTAAATGGCTCAAATTCCCAGCTACAGAGCAAATCACATGTAAACTCGGACAGTAGTTTCCTCTCGCTGGTCAATCAATGTGCCTTAATGATTTTCTAGAGGAACCACATCAAAGAGAGCAATTGTTCAGTTAACCATGTCTATTCATTCTTGGATTTCTCTGCTGAGATTACCAACCATTTCAGTGATCTTTTTTATAAAATAGACACCTGTTCACCAGAAGCCAAACTAAACCCTCTGTCTTTTATGTCAGTGAGACCACATTCTTCAGTAGACACTTCTGACAACACTTTTATTCCAGACTTTGACTGATTGATCACAGTAGTAGCTCCTAGTCTTTTGAGGGCAGTTTTTACCATTTTCAGACTTAAATTTGCCCATGCTCAGCATCATTAATTCTTGTGTACTACAACCACAGCAGTGCTTGGAAAGAACACTGTAGCAGCCAATCCTAATACAGACCTCCTCAGAAGTACAGGACAGCAGAGAAGGGGACATTCAGCACTTGCTCAGAAAAAAAAAGGAAAAAAAAAAAAAAAACCAAAAAAAGCCCTGTAGGTCTGAGGGAGTTGAGTTTTGTGGATTTTGTTTGTTGTGGGGTTTTTGTTCATATTTTAGTATATTCTTCTTTTGATACAGCACCCTTCAGTACCAAAGACTAGGAGACACTGTAAAGCCATTACAGCACTGCTAGATAAGGAGTGCCCAAATGTGTTGTCCTGCCTTTAACTACGCTTTCTATTTCTGTTATGAATCACACTCAATTACAGACTGTACCAACAGGGTGTATGTTTCTGGTGCTGTGTGCCAAAATTATTTTAAAAAGCAATGTAGCTCACTGTGATTAAGCCAAACCAAAAGTCTTGTCAGTGCCAAACGTGGCACTACTGCCAACACTTGTCTGCTGTTAGACTATACCACCCATTGTGGGATCATTCTTCCTCTCTAACTGTGTAGTAAAGTGGCTGGACTCTGTTCTTCAAGAGCAATGCATTAGGGCTTTACTCAGAAATGCAAATTCATTTTTGGACACAACAGAAGGCTTTTTTTCCCCAATTTCCCTGAGCTGACAATGGACTTAGAGGATTTTAGGCATAATTGGGGAACTACACTTATAAAACTGGGCCTATGTTTTGACAATGTAACCCCTAAAAATAGAGATTTTATTATTTTATAAAAGAACACAACTTCATCTCTTTTGGGATCGACCAGAGTGCCCAATTTTTCATTTTAATTTCACAGACTTTGGGAAAAAGGCTGGGTTTTTTTCCATCAGTTTAAAATTGATATTGTAAAGGTAAACTTTGAAAAACTTGCTCCCAATCTGCAGGCCAAAACACAACACAGACCACTCAAACACCTAGTCCATAGCTTTTGGATTCTTATATATACTCTTTATCAGAATGTATTGACAGTTGCAAAACCACAACCTCTGAAATACCACAGTCATTTCCTATTTTAGAAACAAGGTAATACGGCACTCTCCAAGATAGCACAATATAATAACCACAGAGAATTGCAGATTTTATACTGATAACCACTGTACTGCTTTTTATCCAAGTGCTTCGAAGTGTCTTACAAACATGATTAAGCCTTACTGTGACTGGGAGATAAGTAAACATATTAACAGTTTCAGTCTAAGAGCTGAGAGGCGAGGCACCTAGTGATGTCCAAGGGAGTTTTGCCTTTGACCTCCATTCAGGCAGGAATCAACAAGAAGCTTACAAACCAAACTGAAGTATCTGACCCAAACTCCCAAAGAACTCAAATTCCTGGCCACTGACTGAGAGAAGCTAAGACAGACAGCTTACCTTCTGAATGGGTGCATGCAAAACAGATCTTTGAAGTATTTGACAAATGTACATGCAGGTTTGAACACATGTACATTTCATTTACTATCAACCATAAAAGGACTTACTGAATAAACTAAACTGGAAAAGTAAGCCAAGATCTAATATATAATTTTAATAGGAAATTTACCTTAGGAAATTAAATTCCTTGGTTTGAACTCAGAGATACATGTAAAAATTACTATATTATTATACTGGAAGCATGTTTGTGATCCTTTAACTGTAGAGTTGCATTATTTGTAATGTTCATTTTCATGTACTTCTTCCACAATTTTTTAATCCCAATTCTGCTGATGATTGTCAGCCTCACAAAAGTAATTACTGAGGAACTTTCTTTTCTATTAAATGTTACAAAAAAAAAAAAAAACCTGCATTTTATTCTTGGCATTATTAACAGACTTTTAGCATAAATAAGTCAGTTTTCAGGCTTCTTCTAAAAGGTCTAAATATGAAGTACACATAAACGAATGAATTCTCTCTTCAGCAGCCCATCTACATCAGTTAGACAGGAAAACATGGTAGCTTCCAAGATGTATTTAATTTAATGGTCTGTCTACACTGGGCAATCACTGCAGCATTGTCCAGAGTTAGCAATGCCATCACATTACTAAACTCTGCTAATGCAATAAATTTCCCTGCACAAAGGCACTCAGCACAAGTTGAGAATGTTCACACCAAAAGCTGGTACAAAGTTTTTACTGGAGTGTAGAACAGAGTAGCTGAGTTTACAGCTGTGTTTATTTAGCTTACTTTAAATGGCTTTCCATACAGAGAGAAAACCCTAAACTCAATTGAAAAATAATTAATGTATCACACTACTGTCCCAAAATTTCTCTATTGTTTAGGGGATGTGAAGGGGTAGAAGAGAAGAATGAAGAATAATAGCATTTAGTTTTGGAGCCTCCAATCACAAGAAGTAAGTAGGCAAATACAAAGTTTTTTGTCGCATTTTTTATCAAAAGTTTTGGAATTAATATATTCGTCCTGTAATACTAAACCAGTTTCCCATACAGATGCCAAAAAACTTACACTAACTCAGCTTTTACTCACACCTCCATGATTTAAGCTCACCCAAAACCTCAGATGAAACAACTGCTGACATGTCTCATCCTCCTTACATGTAGAGCTGTTTGAAAACTGCATTCAAAGCAGTGAGTGCATTAAAGTCTTTTTGTTCCATAAAAAGTCTTTGAAAACTTTCATGCAAAATACATCCCTGATGCTTTGAATATCTGATATATGCTTAGCTTAATGCAGTAAGTTTGAGGGAAGTATGAAGGAAGAACAGGAGTGCCTCCCTTTCTTCTTTGTTACCTATTACGGAAAGGCTTAATGTCCTATGGCATATGCAATGAGTGAAGCCTTCTTCCAACCGGAAAGAACATCCTTTAATGCTATCAGTGTATCAGGTATAGGTATCCAGGTGCTGGCATTTGAGGGGGGTTACAAGGTGGTTTCTGTGTAAAAAACAGAGGCTGCCCTGGATCCAGCTGGCTCAAACAGACAGGGCAGAGCTGAGACCCTCAGCCAAGACCTCTAGGAAAATGTATACAAGAAAGGACAAAAGAGTGAGGAATGAGGGGGAAAAGGTGTGATAAACAGACC
Source organism: Dendrocincla fuliginosa (assembly GCA_035047845.1). Classification (NCBI taxonomy): domain Eukaryota; kingdom Metazoa; phylum Chordata; class Aves; order Passeriformes; family Dendrocolaptidae; genus Dendrocincla; species Dendrocincla fuliginosa. The sequence goes on along the minus strand of JAWWMO010000096.1, from coordinate 40,194,083 downwards.
GATGAACACCAAGTTCACAGAAGAAGGATATGGAGGAGGTGCTTCAGGACCATGCTAGAGCAGGTATTTCTCTGCAGCCTGTGGAGAGGAAGGACCCTGCCAGAACAGATTACACAGAATCACAGAATGGGTGGTTGGAAAGAACCACTCTAAGTAATTTGGTCCAACCTCCCTGATCAAGCAGGGTCCCGTAGAGTGTGTTACTCAGGGTTAAGTACAGTCAGCTTCTGGGTATCTCTGGTGAAGAAGACTCCACAATCTTTCTGGGAAACCTATTCTCCCACACAGCGAAGTTCCTCCTCATGTTCAGATGTCCACACTGCAGCTGTGGAGACCTCCACATTTGAGCAGGTGGATATTTCGTAAAGGATTGTAGTCCATGGTGAAGATGTATGCTGGAGCAGGGGAAAGGAGGACGGACAGGCAGAGAGGAGCAGTTACGGACTGACAGCAACCCCAATTCCCCATCCACCTGTACCACCAGGGCCAAGGGTGAAGGGAGATAGAAGAGTCAGGAGGGAAGGAATGAAGTTGAGCCTGCAAAGAGGGAGGTGGGGGTGAAGCTGGCTTAGTTTTTTTCTGTGTTTCTCACCATCTAACTCTATTTTAGTTGACAATAAATTAGATTAACTTTTCCCAAACTGAGTATGTTTACCAGTGAGGATAATCTGTAAGTGACCTCCCTGTCTTTATCTAGACCCATCAGCTTTCTGGTCTCATTTTCTTCCCTGTTCTGCTGAGAAGGCCGAGAGAGCAGCTGGGTGGGCATCTGGCAGCCAGCCAGCCAGCCAGCCATGGTCAACCTACCACACTAAGAAAAGACAAAATGGGCTTTGTCTTATTCTTGTTGCAACAGAATATACTGTACTTGCCTGTCTGTCTTAGAAGAAGTGTCCAAAGTAAAAGCCAGAATCTCAGTTTATGACATAAGTTGTCTTTTATCACTCTCACTTTTCAGCATACTCTCTGTTTATCAATTAAAAAAAATAAAATGTAATGGTGTTTTTACATTTACAACTGTCAGGTAACAAGACTTTCATATCTACAGTTTTAAGATCTAAAAAATGAAGATTTCTCCCTCAGTTTGTATATGTCTGTCATTGTGCTGCTGAAGGACAGACATAAGGATGAACCAGAGTACAGATGCATCTACTTCACATTTTTGCACATACAGTGTGTAATCAAAAAACAAGTTTGTTCACAAAAGACTTGTCCAACACAGCAGATTTACTAGGACAGCTCTGCTGGCATAATATATCACCATTTCAGTAAACTTGCTTTGGAATTAAAGCATCTTTTGCTCTTCTAAGGCATTTTTTTCACTTCTAAACACCTAGGCCTACAACAGTAATTCACAGTGGAATAACTCCTACAGAATAAATTACTTAAAAATTTGTATTTTTACATCTAGAGTGGCAAAGAACATGAGAAAAGCAAGATTACTGTTTTAAAACAAGGAGAAAAACTCATGCCCCTCAAAAAATTACTTTTCTGCTGTTCCATTGCATTGTA
>JAWWMO010000096.1:40173526-40183936 GCA_035047845.1 Dendrocincla fuliginosa | reverse complement strand
TTACATGAAGGAAATGGTGTGGAATACTTCCTTAGTTATGACCTTGCTACCAAGGAAGGCCAAAACCAAGAAAACTAAACCACCACACAGTGATAGAGAAACCAGGTTTAAAAACCAAAGTAAGGCATACTAGACAATAAGATACATAATAATTAGAATGTGTACCAAACACTATTCACTCAAAATGAAAACTGTATATCAAACACCACATCAATAGACACAGTCAAGACTCACATGCATACATTAGAAAATAAAACGCACATATAACAGAGACGTGTTCAAATTAAGCTGCTATGATTACTCTAGTGGGCATATTTTTCCAGAGTAGGTTGACATCATCCTGTAGGGAACCCACAGGAGCAGTGCACATAAACACATGTGAATATGCCACATGAATGTATTTTGATGCTTTCAGGACCCACATGAGCTTCCTCAGACCTCATCATGATATCTTTCATTATCATTATGTGTTATAACATGTATGCAAACTTCAGCAGAACCAAAACTAAGAATTCTACAGCCTCTTTGCAACTTTTATGCAGTGTGTACATTAGTCATTAAATTCCATTATGTTCATTTGTACACCTATTTCCATGGCATTTACAATTAAAGCCAGGGACTTCATAAATACGTTTGCTATAATAAAGTTGTCACTAATCACTCCCAAAATACAAACCATAATTATTACTATTCAGCAGTCATATCTACATGATCTAATATTGTTGCTTTAGGGTCTCAGCTACATTTGTTGGTCTCAGACATAGGTTCCTCAATGGCAAGAGAAGTGTCACGAGCACAGAGGAGAGAGAATATCTCACTATACTGTAACATGGAATTTAAGAAAGAAAAAAAATCTATGTATAGCCCTTTCTGTAGATTTCTCACTAGACAAAATAGGGAGTTCTATGTTAATGTTCATCCTACTGTGAAACATGTCAGCAAGCCTGAGTTACCAATAATATGACTTGAATTCTGACAAGGTCAAACTGGCTGAACTATATTTAAAACACTTTTATCTTACTGCAACAGGATAACATGCTCTAAGACTATATATCACAGCAGCATAAGACTCTTCTGCTGATTTAACCTAGGCTCGGAAGCTAATGCACTGTAACATGCTTCAAGTTAATTACAGCTGAACATTGCAGGACAGAACAAGACTCCAACACAACACCAACTGAATTAGTATGGCCTTCTGATCAAAGAAAACTAAGTAGGCTATGTCCAGAAAAGCAATTACAAAACTGCAAAAGTCTGAGAGGAAGTTCAGGTGATTTTAGTTGCTTATTTTTTGTGAAGTTCAAAGCTCATAAAAGGAAGAAATTTGACTACTGTTATCATCATTGAACTCTGAGATTACAAAAGACATCAAGAGATATCCTGAATTTTCTGCTCAACAACTTGATCAAGTTTACATGTGTCATCTTGGTATATGCTTCCTAAACCTGTCCTTGATAAAAATAACACTACCCTCATCATTAGAAAGATACTGAGTTTTTTCTTAAGCACATTCTTTATTGATGAAATGCTGTCTTTATTTCTTGACCTACCTATGAGGAAGGCTAATCAGAAAATTAGAAAGTTTCTGGCTGCTTCCAAATAATTCAGACCTTTTTTTCTCAGACACATACATTGCCAAAACTAGACAGCATTGAAAACCATCATTAATCCTTTCAGCTGGACACAATTAGTAGTGTGTTATTCCTTCCAACAATTGTTGTAACTTCATTCTAGATCTTGGTTCACACTACTGAATGATCAATATCATTTGACTCCATGATGACCCTAGTCCTGAACCTGGAATATGTCTTTGAATGCACATTCTTTACATCACACAAATACTGAAGGACAAACAACAGATTAATTGCTGGCCCTAATGCTGTGTTTGTGAGTGCTAAGAAGTCATTCCAAATGTTCAAAAAAGGATTAATGCAATATAACAAATCTATTTAATTACTGAAAGACCAGTCATCCTCATTTTACTATAAGCAGCTTTTCCTTTATTTGGAGGTTGTAAATAGAACAGAAACCATTACAGGACAACTATAATTCTTGTCCCAGAATATTCGAGTTATATCAGCAATATAGTGAAAAAAATACATGAAAGGCCAAGGAGGACCACATATGCACACTGCATTTGTGTATGAAAACACAAGATTAGCATATGTTTTAATATATACCAGCACTCCTCACTATAGTTAGAGTGCAAAAAACATTTCTTATGCTCTATGTAAAAACGTGATGTTTCCTTAACTCAAAAAAAAAAAAAAAAAGGCAACAATTAAGCCAGTTAGAGTAATTACACACAGCTTAAAAATAAGGTTCACTTGGGTTTAATAAAACCAACTAAGTCCATGACTTCTACAGACGCCTTTATAGATGACTGAACTGCAGGCAATGAATTCACCTATGAATGCATATATGGTAAAATCACAACCTGATATAGTTTAAATTATGTGTCTGAATCTAGACAGTCCAATCAATTTTCCAATTCTCCTTTCTGCACAAGGTGGTTATTCTTTAACTGAAAGATAAACAATGGAATAAGTTTTTATGTTAACCCTTGGTTCACTCTAAAAGGCACTGTTTCAGTATCAGCTGGGGAAAGTGCATGCACAGACTTCTTTTAATTTTTACAAATCATTGTCACTTCCCACTCTGAAGCAGACATAGTAATTTTGTAGGTGTTGTTATGGCTAGCTCAGTACCAACCCTGAAATACCATCATACAGGAAGAAATGAGGAAAGCAATGATTTAAGGAGTAAAAGTAGATGGCACACAGGCCCAAAATGCACAGGTTACTAATGAAGTATTTAGGAGCATTTCAGTACAATCACTGGGGGCTTCAGACCTGCTAAGGCCTGCTAAGGCACAACTCTGGACTAAGCCCTTACAGAAAAAGGGGCACCCCATCATGTGCCTCATGAACCAGATCTGCCCCAGCATGCGAGATGAAACAGAATGGCCAGCATATTCCAGACACAGGCACACTGTTATATTAGCTTGGGTTTCATCTCACACCTCACCAAACTCCTGATCCTCCATCCTGTGCATGGGACCATAGTGCAGGAACCTCAGTGTTCTCTGGTCTGAACTACTGGCCCACTTGCCCGAAAATCCATGATCAGAGTGGAGAGAAGGATGTGGAAGCAGACTGAGCTCAAAGGCCACTGCTGCAGCACTGCAGATGCCTCCTTTGTGGTTGAGTGTGGATGAACATACACATAACTGCCCCATGATGAGTGTTTCTTTTATCTTTCTGTCTGAAGTATTTTTTTTTCCTTCACTGTCACAGGGGAAGGAAACTCAGAGCTCTCTGAGCCCCTGTGCCTTGTCCCATCTTCAAGGGCCAGCCCTGTCCAGAGCTCCTGATGAATGAAGCACAGGTGACACGAGGAGTGCTCCCACCACAAACCGCGTCTCTTGTGATGGGCCAACACCGCTGTGCCATTTCTTTGTGACAACCCTCTCTCACAAAGCAGTACTACCACAGGGCTTACAGTAAAGGAATGCTTTGTGTCAGCCCTCCCTGCTTGGACAAGTTTCTTCCATTTAGGCATGAGAAAACCACGTACAACATTTTTTTACAACACAGAGCCCACTCTGGGGCTGGGCACTAGCACATCGGTTTTCCTTGCAGTGAAATATAGAGGGCTAAACCTTTTAGCCAGTACATTACATTACCTCAGTATTTCACAACACTCACTGGGGCAGTGCTGAAGCAAGTGGTGTTCTCTTTCCCTGTGACGAGAGACACAGAGAAATTAAGTAACCTGGTTGAGGTCACCCAGGAAGCCACAGCAGGGCTGGGGACCAGGACAAAGATTTTGAAGTCTCTGCATCAAAACATTGAGTCATACTTTACACTGTCATCACAGTGATAGCATGCAAGCTCCACCCTCCTCCTTCAGAGGAACTATAAAACTGCAATTAGAAATCACACCTAGATTGCAGAGTTTCACATTGAAAGAAAAGGTTTGGTCACTTACAAGTGAATGGGAATGCTGTATACACACAGACAGTCTGATTATTTTTTCTTTTTCCAGAAAAAAAGAAAATAATAAGTCTACAAAGAAATCAGGTACTGCAGAAAAATGAACCTGATCATGCACTATTTAAAAGGCCAGTGCATAATGCTGTGAAAAGATATGGGGTTTAATCTATGTCAATTTGATTGAATAAATCTACTTATGTGAGGAAAGTTTATGGCTAAGTCCTTAAAGTAAGACTATATCAATTATCTGATGACCTCTGGATTACAAATTTACTTGTTTTATAATGGCACCAGTACGAGCCTAGAAGGTTTCTTAACCCAGAAAGGTTGTTTCATGCCAATTTTTCAACAAATCCAGTCACTGTTTTCAAAAGGCACTACCTTCTAAACAGTGTCACAAAACAGCAGATTATTAGATATAATACCCATCTCAAAAAACTAAACTGTCCTAACAGTCAAGTTGTAGGCAATTACAGGAATTAAAAAGCCTACATCAAGAAGCTGACATTAGATTCAGGGATATTGACAGGGTCTGTCAGGGTATACAATGACTCCCTTCCCAGCCAAGAGTAATTCTTAAGGACAAGTAGTTTCCTCAGAAAATAATGCATTTCAGAATAATAATAATAAAAAAAAATAATAAAAAAAAGCATGACAAAGACTGCTCTTTCTCCCTTTTTAATAACTTTACATCCATAATGTGTAAAGTCCTTTCCGTAGGAGACCACATTTGCTCTGAGTCTTTTAGAAATAGATGTTTTGGTACTAAAGAAACTAAATAGCTGCTTATGACATTAACGTGAAACACTCCTCCATTTCATGCCAAGATATTACTTTGATCACTTTTGTTTCCTGAAAATTGAACTGGTGTGCATACACATTAGATTTTTCATCACAAAATATTTTCAAAGCAGAACCTTCTTCCCAGCGCATCCCACTCAAATAAAGCTCACAGTGAAATGGGATTGACTAAGACTGATGACTGATCACATTTGCCCTCAAAAAATGTAGTGACACATGCACCCTAACAGAGCAGAAATGTACAGCAGCCTGAGAGAGGATGGAGTTTTGTCCCCACCAATTCTTCTGCTACAGAAGACAGTCAATTTGTCCCCATCATTTTCAGCAGACAAAAGGTGGTGACATCAGGAGCACACCCAAAGGAGGACACAGCCACTCCAGAGGGACACTGCAAAACCACTGGCCTGTAATTCAGGGCTGAGGTCTTCTTGTTAGCAATTACCACAAAGAACTGGAGGAAGTGTCATGGCTGCTGAACAATGGAGAGGTCAAGCACTTCACAGACATTTCATGACCCAGAGAAGTCAAGGTCAAGAGATTCAGGTAGCAACTTAGCCTGGGCATGGGTTACGGCATAAATGAATTGTTTTAGCAAATCAGATTTGGTCAATTAAACATAACAAGACCCATTACATCACATAGCAGAGTTCTTGACACTAAAGCCAGGAGCGAGGCCAGCCTCATAAAACACATCTTTTAACATGGCATAACAAATTTAAGGTAATCCATTCAGAAACTGCAGATGTCAAAATAAGTTGTCTTGACTAGGAGAAGTTTTCACACTTTTAAATCACCGGCACTAGAGTGTAGTCATCCCTTCAAAAAGTCCAGCAACATTTTCAATGGCATTATTCACGCTGAAAACTAATGCTGCAGTAAATATACCTGCTATCTCTTAAGACAGAATGGATTAAATTTAAGATAAATAGTTCATAATCATCTTACGTTAGTTTAAATTCATCCTTTATGAAAATATGTATAGTAATTCAAGTTAATATAGCTTGAAGATCAGGAAGTCAAATACATAAGAAATATGTTCAAGACATAAATGTTTTAAATTATCAATTGTCAAATAATTGCAAATAATATATATTACTTGTGCAAAGCATTTGCATCAAAAAAAAATCACAAGTTTTTTTTTTCCTAATTTCTTAACAGACATGCCAAGTTTCTCAGAGTTCACTTATTGTTCATTTTTGCATTTGGCTTTCCATTCACCCTTGAAGGAAGAATTGTTTAGTTCAATTTCCATATGTATTTTATTTTCAGGGGAGAAATAATTAAAAGCCCAGTTACAGCCACAGAGATGCCTTTAGTGAAGGTGCCTTTATTGAAGGACACTGGAAAACCTAACATGTCCCTTCTGTTCTGGATATAGGTAGTTTATATTAAAAAGTGAAGGTTTCTCTGAGGGAAAACCCTCAGACTGAAGAGTCTGAAGGGCCTTCAGCTAAGCTTTCACATCATGCCTTCCCCAGTGCCATATCACAGCAACTTTTACTTATTTCAATTCTATTTCTTAGAATAGTAATAATTCTAATTAGAATGCTAATTTTTAGTAATAGTAGCTTAAAAGGTCCCAAACAGAACAGGCAATTAGGAGCAAACTAATGTTAAAATGACTCTGAGGTCCCTATAATTTTAAGCCACCTTCTATACTCAAAGAGGGGTCTGGGAGCAAGCGGGTTGTAACACAGAGGAGTCATAGAGCATGAAGGCAAAAGCTCTGATCTTCAGGCTAGTCAAAAACATTCAAAACACTTTAGACTATCACCTCTTTCTTGAAATCCCCTCCCCAAAACCACATCTGAAGTGCCCATTTCCCACCACTCTCTTTGTGGGGGGAAAAAATACCCTACAAAAAAAGACATATGAAAATAATGACATTCCTAAGGAATTGCTAAAGAAATATATTTATTTAAAATGAAAAAGGCTCAATATACTTCAGAAAAGAACCTCTGTCAAAGGAGAACTTCATGGAGGGAGACTGTAAATAATTTTTTATCTTCACATACAGCTCACTGCTCCCAGACAGCGCAATATACATACCAAAATCAACTCTTTTTTTTCCTAGACAAAGCTAATAATCTAAAAATTACTCCTCACTTACTAGCTTCTGAGCCTTTCTAACCTCTTTTAATCCAGGCCCCACTGCCCTGAACCAGGTTTTCAGGAACTTCTAAAAATTCCACCAGAGCTTAAAAACATAAAAATGAAAAAGAGATACAGAGTAAAATCATTAAACCTCCCTATAATATATGACGTCTTGTTTGACATCTGTGCAACAAACTGACTAATCACACAGACCTTCTTCCCTTTTCACATTCACCTGCCCTCTGGAAAGTGACTTCAATTAAGAAGTCTCCTCCACCCCACAATGGAAGGAGCAACCCTATTGTTAAGATAGGCATTTAAATTGATCTTAACATCATCCTAACCTGAACAATTACAGCAATGAAACATTTCACCTTGCAGTAGGGACTGGAACATAACACTTTGGGAAGCCTCTTGATTTACTGTGTTCAGTATTGTTGGTATGCTGCTCCAAGGACCACAGCTTCAAAGGGTCACCTGTCCTTGATATAACTATGTAACTACACTGGCAGCAGGGAGAAGAAGGAAAAGCAGGGACGAAGGGTAAGCTAGAAAAAGAAACAAACTTGAGAGCAATCTCATGTAATTAACTTTAAAATCCAACCTGTAGTGTTATTTAGTGTTTAATTATTTTAATGATGTTTTCACAGTTACAGTGAATTCGGTATGCATGAAAATTTAAGAAATTTAAAACATAAAACTCTGTTTTTGTTTGAAGTATTTTCTCTATGAATTATGATCCTTATTTATAATTTAGAAGTATTCTCTTTGTTCACAGTATTGTTTCTCTGTCTGAATCTATGGTGAAGCAAGAATCCTGTTTCCTTTTCTATTCTTTATATCTTCTTGCTGTCAGTCTAGATGTCATTCATAAATTAACACTTCTAAATTTTCAACTAGTTGTAAAGAATTTATTTAAACCTAAGTCTCTTATGTCTTGAATGTAACTATTGTTATTTAACACTGTGAAAATTATTCGTTTTAATGTATCAGGTAAGAAAAAACAGAATTAGGTAAATGCTCCTTCTAGGATGTATATGTATTTAATTCCTGTTGGGAACAGTAAAATTAAGTATGGAGAATTCTCTTCCCTTTCTCATGAACCTGTTGTATGAACTTCAATCCTGCTCTGAGGAAAACTAAAATTGAAAAGGAATCTACTGTTCAAATGTCAGTTCACATACAAACATTCTGAAAAATGAAAATAAATTACCTTCCAAAATGTTTCAGTATCTTACCTCTTCATAAACAAAGTATCTATATTAATCAATGGATAAACTAAATTAACCCGCATCTCCTAATGACAAATGTCTTTCTTGCCTGTAATTTTTAAATACAATAGAGACATTCAACAAAATAGTTATCCAAAATTTTACATTAGAAAACTTGAAAATAAATAAATACAGGGTTTTCTCCAGTTGACAAAAAAAAAAATTCTACATGCCTAAAGAGACTGGAATTGCCCAGAGTAATTCAGTTTTTAAAAGGTTTACTATTCCTCATAAGATTTTTAAACTAAAAAAAGCCCTTCTCATACTAGAGCAGCCAAAATATAGACTCATACTTCTGATTTTGCACTGGCTTTCTGATTCTAAACTGAGATTTAGCACAAGGAATCAGCATGCCATTTCACTGTGCAAGTAACAAGGTACTAGAGCACCTAGACATTTGTAGGTACAGGCAGTAATAAGCTCTATTTCCTGTTGTTCCTGCTGTAACTCATAATTTGCTGTGTAAACTCCAACAAATCACCTCGCACCTTGACATATCCTTCTGCAAAACAGGTAAAGTGTTCTACTGTGTGTTCCTAGGTAAAGTATTCAGAAGGAGGCAAATCATTAAAGTTAATAGAAGTAGGAACAACCAGCAATCCAACAGACTGATCGGTTCTTCTAAGTCCATATTTTTTTTATTAATTGTATGTGTAAGCATCAGTGCCCAGAAGAAATGCAAACCCTCATCCAAAATCCCTCTATGCAATATGACACTACTTAGGTGTATGAACATAATATGACTGCCAGAAACTGATTAAAACATGACTTTGAGTGTGATCTTTAGTGAAATTTCATGTAGTCACAGCAAACTTACCAAACTAATTTCATCATTTTATAATATAAAAATAATTGTTATAACATGACTATATAGTAAATTTTCAGTATTTTCTAAATGAAAACTAAAGTATAATGTGAAAACAACGACAAAAACCTCTTTCAAAATTTGAGCTCCCTATAGAAATATATTCACAAAATTCAAAAAGCTTTAAAACAGATCAAGCCATAGATAAACCCATCCACTTCTGCATTTCAAATGTATCATGATCAAGAATTACAATTCCCTCTGAAAGGAGGGCATATGTTTCAGGTAAGACAAGGCACACATGTTGCTGGGACTGTCTGAAGTGGAAAAGCAATATCCCTCCTTGGTTAGGGATTGCCAGTTTGCTGGCATTAAGCTGGGGGCAAAACAGTTTCGACTCAAGGCAGCTGCAGCACCCTGCACCCCAGCTGAGGTTATCTGCAAACATGCTTTTTATGCTGCAGAGCACACCAAAAGCAGGGTATGTCCATGCCCCTCATTTGCACCCTGCCAGTGCGGGGTATGAGACCTCCAGAAGGGGCCAGTGCACAGCCATCCCCACACCTGGCACATGCCAAACTCCTGGCAGCATGGGCAGGACAGCAAGAGGGTCCCACACGTAAAGTTCTCTCCTTGGCTGGCCAGTGCCCTCACTCTTCTCTCATCTCCTTTTTCTTGCTTTCTCCTCTTCTCCTGGCCCATGCCCTCTCCCCTCCAATCCCCAAGAGACAGGACACAGCCTGGGTGACTCACGGAGGCCAGGCTTCCTTCTGTGCAGCCCTTTGGGTAGAGCTGCTAATCCTTCTTATTAATTTACAAGATAATAGCAGTTAACCGGAAAACAATATTAATGCTAACTATCTAAGAAACTTCCAACAGAAATGATTTATTCTTTTTGCCAATTTCCTGCTAACAAAGTCACAGAGCTGGAGATGCGGCAGTATCTTGATGGTTTAAGAAGTTAAAAAACCAAGAGTGCCTTAACGGTATTGGACTAAGGACATCTGTGTCTGTTTTCTGCTCCACTCTAGTTTAAAAGATCCTCTCCTCTGTCAACTCCAGAGTTTATTAACAGCTGGGAATGTGGGCTCCCTCAATTATATCACCCTTACATAAGGACAAAGGGGAGTGTAAACAGTAACATGACTGATCAGAGAAACAGACTGATCTCAGAGAAATGTACTCTGAGAGGCACACGCACTGAAAACACGAGCAAATGTTAACATTTACATGTACCATTGCTTCAGTACTTTAAACTCCCAAAGCATTTCTCCAGGTCTACTGTGCTTTATTCAGTGCATGCTGAAACACCTAACATCAAGTTTGCATTTTACAAAAAACCACTCAGAAGTGATAATGCAGGAATCAGGAATTCTGGAGACCAGGCACATTGCTATAGATATTTTATGTTTTAGAAAAAAAGAATTAAGGCAATTTTTATTTT
>JAWWMO010000096.1:40103209-40116628 GCA_035047845.1 Dendrocincla fuliginosa | reverse complement strand
ATCACGAGGACAGTCTATAAAATTTTATAATAAAAAAATTGAGAATTTGGAATTCAAAGATGAAAAACCAGAGATAATTACAAAAAAAAAAAAAAAAAAAGGTGCAACATAAAACATGAGTTAGACAATTCTGGACAATTAGTGGTTTGCTGTCTGTGCTCTTAATGAAGCACTAAAACTTAATGAAGCCCTACTCAGTAATTGGAATTGTAGTGCAGGAAGTTGTAGGGTTCAAACCTGACTCAAAGCTTAAACCAAAGTACTACAAGTCAAAAGCTTGAAAAATTGATGACAGTCTTCACATGTGTTCTGGAGCAGCTCTCCCCAGTGCTGTGAATGACTGCTGGAGCATTACAAATATGTCACACCACCTTATTTAGAGAGCAGGACATGCTTGCTTTCAAGAAACACTAAAGACAGATTATGAGAATAAAACTGCAACATCAGATATTATTTATGCAGTTCTGTTTACAGATCAGTCTCAGGAATCTCTCCATCTGCCAGATTTTTCCCAATTACTACCCATTCTGCAATAATAGCTGTAAACTCAGAGCTGAATTTCCAGAGGTAAAATCATGCCACTTGAGAAGTGAATTCCTAGCATTCTTTGTTAAAGCGCAACCAGGTATTTAAGCTTTCAGGAGTTCCTTTTACCACATACTTCCTTTCAAAGAATCTGCTTGACCACAGACCTTTGAAAGGATATCAGAAGGGACCTGTAAAAGTTTTTATATGAGCTGCAGTCCTGTGAAGAGAATGAAAAAAACAGAATTCATTTAATTCATTGACCTCAGATTCAAAACGACCACTAGTTTTTATGCTGCTCAACACTTGAATATCAGACAGGATAGAACCAAGTCTGCTGCACTCTTGGAAAGTGGAGGAAGTAGAACAGAAGTCTACATCAGGTTTTCTTAATGTTTCAAAATGTTTTCAAGACTTTCTGTTCAGTGTTGTTTTCTTAAAAACTAGGTATCTTTCTCAATAACTTAAAAAATACAGCTGTTTTTCTCCTGTTAAAATCCAGCAAAAAAACCTCTTCCCAAGCACTGCTGATGAGTACATCCTATTAGTTTCTGTGCCAAGAAGCAAATTGTTCATGCTGGGGATATGAAGGCAGACACCTCTATGTCTTAAAGGTTGCATGAATGAGCCATACATGAGAACAATAGCAAGCACAAAAAGACATGGAAGAGCTGCAAAGAAAGGCATGTACTCTCTTTTTCCTGCCTTGTTTTTAACTACTGTTCATTTCCCACCAGATCAGTTTTTCTGCATAAAGGATGAGAAGGCTGCTGAAGCAAACTCTTCTGTTTTGTCTCCAAATTGGTCTTAGACAATACAAATTTCAGAACTTCAGAAATAGATTTTCATAAACCTGTTAATATTTTGAATATAATGTTTTTAGACTATGGTTTGCAACTGGAAAAGTGTGATCTTGACATGTCTGCCAGACATGAAGACCCACATATTTCAGGAACATAGAGGCAAATCAAGGTTCAAAATCAGTTCCAGGATTACCTCGCTCTGCAATCCTATTTTTCCTAGTCTGCAATCCTATTATCCTTGGAAACTCTTTTGTACTAAAGTATTTGTTTTCTTTTCCCTAATGAGAAGGGAAAATTGATAAATATTTTCTCAGGAAATGTAATGCTGGAAGCCACTTGCACTTGCATGTTTATATTTCAAAATGAAGTTGGCTTTTGATTTTAATTTTCTTGTGAAGAGAATAAATAACTGTAAGGGGAAGTGGTAAGGAAGATCAGATTATCTGCCTATACCAATCCTGATCTCAGTTTATAGTGGTAGCATTGAGCTAGCAGTACATGTATTGGTATCCTAAATAAACTAAATCAAACAGAATAACCACTATTTTCTGGTAAGTCATCATAAAATAAAAAGTTATTTTAAAAAAGGAGCATTTTGAATTTGTCCAGTGTTCTATTGAAACTCTTCAAAATCATCAGATTACTATAACTAGAAATAAGGTAATATTTAGCTACTAATGAACACTGGATATAGAGAAGCCAGTTCCAGGGAGACTGAGGTCAAGCAGGGGTGAGTCTTTAGTGCTTAGGCAGCCCCAGGATGACGCATGAGTAGAGGAATATTTTTGGTGTTGCAATTTTTTATTTTTTTTTCTAGGACTTCATTCACTAGGATTCTTTAAAGAGTATGTGCACCTGTGATGAGTTAAATAAGTACTTCTGGAGTCCATAAAATCTAACAAAGCAAACGACATTTCTGAAAGACTACATCAGGGATAGAGTATGAAAGATCATCCAAGTCTCTTTCATCGTAGTAGATATTTCTAAATTACTTTCTTTTGGGAAATCAGCCACATCTGTCTAATCAATTAGACAAAGAATTCAAGACATAATTGCTCTAACATGCTCTTAAAAGGCTGAGTGATATTTAGACAGGAAATCTGAGGCCAGTCAGAGGAACAGTCAAAGATACTTTGTAAACAGAAAGAGCTCTTGTGAACCTGAGGCAGGTCATAAGATGCCAAGGTCACTAGCCTACTATACCAAAACTGGGACACCTAAGCCTACAGCCTCCAGAGGTGATGTGCCCTCCCAGGTTCCCAGGCATACAAGGTTTTGATTTTTCCTGACAGTGGTGCAAGAGAAGATTTGTTTCACTTCCTCACTGAGTAGGACAGTAAAGAATTTTCCTACTTTTTTGGAGAGAGAGAAAGACACCTGTCATTCACACTCTGCAGCAGTTGGCCTGTTGTGTGAATTTGTCTGGGCCTGGTGAAGATGTAATCTATTATCAAGGGGACTGATGCAGCAGTGAGAGAAAAACAGTGCTTGCTTTTGAATTCACTCTTTATCAAATAAAGAACTAACTGCCAGAAATTCTATTCAGTGGCATCCAAATTATCTGATAAACTCCATAATAATGATGTTTTATTAATATAGTTGTTACCAGATATGTAACTTTAGTTTAACACTCATTGCAGAAACTGCCATTGGTTACCATAACTAATTTATAAAATTCAAATGGTCATTTTAGAAGTCATCATTCTGAGAATTTCAGCTCAAATTACTTGGGGAGGTGGGACAGTGAAGTTAGACACTCATCCTAGTCTTAGACATCACTAATAGGTTATATTTGGTATGCAACATGTGATTATATCTCTTCAAAAGATACATTCTCCCCTGCCGTGACTCGGATTTGAACCGAGGTTGCTGCGGCCACAACGCAGAGTACTAACCACTATACGATCACGGCAAGCTATCATAAAACTCAGATTAAAAGGGACAACTTTCTCCGCGGTTCCCTTTAAAATTTTGTATAAATGGTGCCACCTGCAGTTTACACTGAGTGTTAGCAGCAGCTTGCTCTAGGCATTCTTACAATTAATCACGTCTTATTGCCACCTCAAAACTGCTTCCAGGCTTACTCTTCCTTTCTCTTAATAATACATACTTATCAGGATTGCCTGAAAACAGGCTTGGGATAGTTACTACATACCTTCCTCTGTCCCCTAAAAGTAATTTTAGAGATTTTTTTTCCCCCTATTTTATAAGTGGCAGGAAAGGCAAAGTCATGACAGCAGAAAAGTCAGACAGTGGAGACAGATTTAGGCAAATGAACAAAATCTATTTAACTGAAAACTACATTTGATGAGTTGAACCAGTTATGATTGATTCTAGTGTAAGTACTTGTATTGACAGACATAATCTTCCTTATCTTTGCCGTAAGCACAGAACATAAAACGCACCTTTTCCAGAATTTGCATTACCTACTATGGAAGGACATGGTAAAATACTACAGATGAAGTCTGAGGGGAGTGAGCTTCTATCAACCAAGACCATCAATTGGTGTAATACTGAATGTGAGGTTCTCAGTAGCACCTGCCCTTTGACAGATATTCAGAGACAAAAAGGCTGCAAATAACATTCAAAGAGGCAAAACAGAAAAAAAAAAATGGTTAGTTTTCTGAAATGCAAGCTTCATCAGAAATCAATCTGTACAACATAAAGAAAGATTATAATGGGGAAAAATAATAATGGGCAAGCTCTGGGCACTCAAGTCCTGCTCAGAAATGAAGCCTGTTTTCCTCATGGTCACTGTCTCCACACTTATATTCATTATTAAAAAAAAAGCCAAAAAGAATGTGTCTGCTTGAAAGCCTTGAAGATCACAGCAGTAGTACCACTGCAGTGGTAAAGTCCCTCACAGAGTCTCTGAAGAAGGAGAAAGAAGTACAAAATGTTTACAAGACCATTAATATGTCTTCTGCATTTCTTCAGCATGCTGAGATGTGGATAAACGTCTGCACAGTGGGATAATTCATAAGTAGACTGTGAAAAAGAAATGTCAGGCTGGGCTTTTAAAAGACAAACTTACTAAACAGACTCCACTCTGCCTTAGTGCTGAATCTCACTGACTCCATCTTAGGGAAACACACAGGTACCTCCCGTTTGCACACAGACCAGGTCTTCCCTGCCTCTGGAGCTGCAGTAGAGAAGGAGAAAGTATCTTTTTCTGATGGTTGCTGGGAACACTTGGAGCAAAAGGGTGCTCTGATGGTAGTTTGGACTGCTGTACCTCACCCTACATCCTTGGCCTACGGCTTGGTGTGACCAGAACAGCATTTCACTCAGGGGTCAGCATACCCTTCCACAGAATAGAAAGATGGCATTGCTCAACATCAAGCAGCTTGACAAACCTGGAAAGAAAATAATTCAGTGCTATCTTCTCTGAAGTTTCTTGTTATTGTTCCTGTGAAAGTAGAGCTCTCAGAATATTTACTGCATTACCATAATGAAGACTTTAAATAACCTTAGGTTTTCTAATATCAGATCTCATTACTGATTACCTGTCCTGAAGTAACAACCGCAACTTCAGTTTTGTTTGAGCTTCTCAGAACATACAGATTTCCCCTGAAGACAGAAATCAAGTGAATATCATAGGTACACATTTTTGCTCATGGCATACCCCTTCAAAATATGGAGATTAAGTTAAAAATACTACAGGACTCCTTGAGGTGCTTTACAGAACTATAATAATGAGATGAAGGAGATTTTAAATGTGGTAAGTAATATGAATCATCAGTAAAATATTTGCAGCTGTGATTAGACAGGCTCTTGGCAAACTCTGGAACCTGTATTAATCCACTACACAGTGTCACCTCCCATCACAGTCATAGGGGTGTCTTATTTTTTGCAAGAGTGAAATAGTTTTGCTAGATTCCTCTCAAAACATGTCACATGATTTTTTTTAATTGAGATGTCAGAGAAACAAATAAAAAGCCCCCACTTCTAGTTCCATCTCATCGTGGGAAGCTTACAATGTTGTCTAATGCATTTTTTGCAAAGTTGAAGTTTGTTGATGTATTATTTTTTTATTTCAGATCTATATACACATGGGAACAAAGTACATTAATAACATCCATAAAACTTCAGGATCAGTACACAAATCTTTGAGATAGTAAAACAAGCAGTAACCACTGGGTAACAAATGATAATTTCATTACTTGTATTACATTGGCACTGCTTTTGATCCAGTTTCTACTCATCTTGCCATTGTTTGCATTTATTATCAATTTTTATAATTTCTATTAGCAAAATGTTAATACTACTTACTATTTTTCCCCAGAAGAAGGTTAGGGCACATGAGCATGCTTTGTGCAGTATTTGCACAGTTGTGTGATGCTCTGCCCCTGAGCCTTTTTACTTCGGGCTCAGAAGACAGCTGTGAAATTGTCACCCACATAACCAAAAAGATAATATTTCAAAACAATTACTTTTTCAGTTAACTTTTTCGTTTTGGACAGAACATTTATCTTGTTCAGAGTTGGCTGTATGGTCAAAAGTAAAAAAGAGTAATCAAAAGACACACAGATACACATTCTCCCAACAGCCAATAGATTCTTGGGCAGATCAGCAAAAAAGGAGGACTTGAAACATATACAAATAGCAGTATATATCTCTCTCTTCTCCCAGTGAGGTTCTTTACTTTTCAGATTAATTAGTGCAAGGTGAATCTCTTCTCTCTTTCATTTACTTTTAGCATAGGCAAGTACTAAATGGAACTAGCCTCCAGACTTCTCATTTGTGTTTTAGTTGAGTGCCCCCACCATCAGGCAATGGAGTTTATGCTTTTTGTCTTTGTAGGGAATTACCTGTGCATAATCAGATAGAAGAACGTGAGACAGACATACCTTCTCCACATACTTAGCCAAGTAGCCCAAGGCATCCACATAGGAAACAGAAGAAATTGTTCAGGTCTTTTTTCTGCCTACAACTACATATTTGGATTTCTCAACCTGGTTCATGCCTGTAAGAAAGGCTGTATTTCTTACAATCTTAAAGATCAGAGACAGCTTCTGTTTAATTTTAAGTAACAATCTTTATCTCTGTGACTCTCAAAGTAAGTTCATGCATTTCAAATGTATGTTCTGACCAGATGACAGAGTAGACTTGAGTGCTAGGTCACAAAAGAGTCCAAACTTGACTTAATACTCTCTTTAAACTAATTGTTTAAACTGTTGCAGTTTGCCAAATGACACTGAATAAGTATTTTTAAATCATTATTGCCATTTGTACAGTTGTATCAAGGCATTTCAGGATGTGCAAGTGAAAAAATTTCTTTTAGTACTGTTTTTTAGTAGTAGAGAATTCAGCTGGCATTCTCTGTTTCGTGTTTTGTTTGTAGATGCCTTCAGGCAAGAAAGCCCATGCCCACACACATGTATATGGCTAATTTGTCTTAGTAAAAAATAAACCAGAATTTATTACAGGCCGACAAAATTTGGCTTAAGGCTCTTTGTTATTAAAAATATAAAGGTTTAATATGTTTTCGACGTAGCAATAGTAGGGACCTTCAAGGAAAGTTAGCATTTGTAGGTGGCACAATCATCACCCAGATCAGAGAAGCTGCTTTGAAGACTTAATCCACAACTGGAGTTCTGATGTTGTCTAGACATCAACGTCCAGCAACCTTGTAGGGAAAGGTGAATACCACAGTGTATCTGCTTTTTAGTTTTATTGCAATGTTAAGTTACCCAATATTTAAGTTCCCATTATTTCTGATTGTATTTTTTTTAATGAACATGAAATAAGGGAAGAGATGAAGTTACATGTAAGTATTGCAAACCATTCAGGCCAGCATCTGGGAGCCTGCTCTGCTCCTTTGGATGGATGCCATCATTTGAACAGTCTAAAGGCATAGTGTGTTGTGTATAGACAGGTCTGACTGGCACTATTTTACGGCTGCAAGGCACAGTTGTGTTTTTTTGTGTTTTGTTTTGTTTTTTTTTTTTTTTTGCTTTAGTTTGTTTTTTTTTTCTTGCTACATGCATATGTGGAATTCAAACAGTCTCTGCTGAAATGATTTCTGATTGGCTGTGGGTCAGCATTTGCACCACCATTATATGGACTGAGAGCAACCTAGCTTCCCAAAGGCAGGGTGTGCTCCCCTTGTCTGACCTACAAGGAACATTCACCTCTGCCTGTGTGATCCTTGCAGAGCCCTTGAGTCACTCAGCAACACTGCACCTTCTGCCTTGCAGGGGCAGCTCACCAGAGTCCAGCTTTCAAGCCCACAATGTGGGTATTAAAGCCATCAAAGGGTGTACAGTGAGAGAATGTCATTCATATCTCAAGGAAAGGGTGAGCCTACTCTTCTTCCTGCTTAAAGGACTGCCATTTTACTGGAGGCAGCCTAAACTTTCACTATAACAGGATTATAGTGAAATAAGGGCTTTCTGTGCTGGATATATGTTTGTCTTTTCGCTACAGTACCTCTCTCAGGCAGAATCTGCACTGAAATTCACTTGAGAATTCACTGAAATTCATTTACGCATGAAATTCATGCGTAGATGGAAAATATGATTATTGGGCCGAAAAGGCTCTTTGGCAGTTTGTTAGACAGCTCTGCCATCTCCTGTTAATATTATTTCTATGAGTAGAGCAACCATTCTTATTTTCTGTGTGATCTCCTACACAGATTCTTAGTCCAGACAAGTCACCTTGGGATTCCTATTTTTCTTAGAATTCAAATATCTTTATGGTACAATGCTTTTCTTTTGTGCTGTGTACTCCATTAATTAGTCACAAATTACTAGAAATATCTAGTATATTCTCCTAGCCAACATCATGTAACTTTTATTCATGAACATATTATTGCCCTTCCTAATGAATTAGCTCTTTTTTTTTGTTCTTCTCTTCCCTTTCTGCAGCTTTCAAAGTTTCTTTCTGGTAGCCAGAGGCCTAGAGTGGAAGAAATGCCTTGAGTGCTCTTCTGTCAGAGCTCCATTTGCTTACAGAAAAAAGCTCAAAGCCTTCATGGCTACTTCTGCAACCATGTATATTTAAACAGAGACATTTATGGCACAAAGGGAGCACGGGACGATGCTAAAATCTTCAACATAAAAAAATCCCATACCATCAGCATTACTTAGTTCCAATCATAGTTGTGTAGTAGGTCTTATAGCACAACTCCTGTTGTCAGGGAAGAGGAAATTGTAGTCAACAGCCAATTACCCCACTTTCCACAAGTTTCAGCCAACAGAGCACTCAGGTCAGCATTCAAACAAAGGAGATGCACCACTGCTTATGAACAGCAAACATCCAAAGTCTATGTAGTAAGTGAATTTCCTGCCCTGTTGTCTAATTCTCCTGGTATTCAGCCCAAACCTCCACTGGCATTTTGTTCTGCCAGTTTCTGGTACAAGCAAACGTGCCATCTCTTATTCCCATTTTCTCTTATTTTGCAACTTTTATCCACTTGCAAAATTCTCCACCATACTGAATATTGATGCAGATTGTATTCCTACAGATGAAGGTGGGATTTTTTTTTCATGAAATGATTCTTGCTCTTTAAATTTTTTGCATGCTATTCAAGGAAAACATGAAAATCAAACTGGATAATCAAAATGTGTACTGTGGCTTATCTGAGGTGCAGCATGAACTAGTACTGATCTCTCCCTTTAATTTAGATACTTAACCAGTAAGCTGTCCTCAGGGGTGCAAGATAATATCCTGGCAGAGGGGGAAAATTTCCTGGTGTCTCCAGAAACAGACTAAGGATAGGAAAGGTTTCAGAATGTTCGGTTACTGTCAAACTCATCTTTTTAACTATAACAGCACATAAGTGCAACTTGCCATTTAACATTCTGCTGTTAGTGAATTAGTTGAGGCATGTCCAAGGGAAGGATTTTGTATACATAATGTTCCTCATATTTTTATTTCTTTTTGCTGTAACACAACAAAGTGTGTTACAGTAAAAAAAGCCAGAGGACTATGATGTGTATTCAAACAGTTTCAAACGACATGACAGGGACGGCAATATTGTAGTTTGTTCAGCACTATGCTCTTCATCTCTTCTGATGAAGAAAAAGAGGATATTCCTTTTTAAGCTAGGATTTGCCATTTTGTGTCACTACGTTTTAACTTGTTCTCAGTGGTTTTTTCAGCTTTGATTATGTCAGCACTTTTTGTGCAAATACTCTTGTATGCTAAGAAGTCTGGAGAAAACACCCCTTGGCTAAGAGATAAGCCACATCTCACATTCAGCTCAGTGGCTTGTAAACATCGAAGGATAACTGAATTTTTTTACAAGGAGATAATAATAAGCAAGGCAGTTACACCATCAAAAATGAGCTAGGGTCTGATAAATTATATAGTCTATACATGTTGAGAGTTTTGAGACCAAACATGTCTTGATAACAGTTTTTGGCTACACATTCATTAACAAAGCAGGTATTTGATCAGTCTATGTTTATTGTCAATTCTTTCTAAAAGCACTTAAAAAAGCATTAAGGAGATAAAACCTTAGCCTTGATGTACTCCTGTGAGAGCAGAACTGACACAGTCCGTACCCTTCTGTCAATCTGGAAGGTCATGCCTTCAGCTCTTAAATCCCAGGAGCTATTCCAGGGACAAGCTTCACAAGCTCTGAGATGTGTTGATCATTATAGCTCTAATCTACAGCCTCCTCATCAAATAAGCGTGAGCATTATCCTCCATACACCTTTCTAGCAGAGTAAATTGCCCCATGCTTCCACAAGTGGAAGGGACAGAGCCTCAGGGTTATGCATCTTCAGATATAAGCAGTTGTAAATCTTAGTTTGACAGACTTTCAGGGCACCATCAGTGCTGACAATCAACACATGGCTCCCCCAAGACTTGAGGCTATATCCACCTCATAAATCTGTTTGTTATTATAAGCAGAACTGCTTTATATTTCTTTCACCATGAGTCATGAGGAAATCTGTTTGTCACTTTTGTTAGGACCTGGGATACAATGGGCAAGAGGAAAAAAATAAAGTAAATTATCCTGAAACCTGTATGGTGGTATTTCCATCCGAAATTTACAGACTTAGTTGGATTTTAGCTTGTAGTGCCCCACAGTCCAGCTATCCCGGAATAAAAGTAATATTGACCATGTGAGAGCAGGTGCTGCCTGCAAGGTGAGACAGAGCTGGAAGCTCAAGTCACATCATCAGAAAACATTAGCTGCTGATTCTGCTCCTAGCTGCTGTGAGAGTGAAAGTGATAATACAGCAAAAGACAGAAAGCGTCAAAACTGAAGGCTGACTAGAGAGAGACAAAAGAGTCATCAAGGGAAAACTCAGATAAGTAAGTAAGTTGTTAGAAATGAAAGCCTAAGTCAAGCAGAATTCCCAGACAGAAAATTGAAAGGAATCTAGTGAGATGTTTTTCCAGCTAGAACAGGGAGAGAAGGATGTCCCCAGTATTTGGAAATCTTTGGTTAGATAACATCTATCCTTTGGATTGAAAATTCTTTATCATTCCTGAACATTGTATTATGTGCAAGCGTCTTAAACCTACACAAAATACGCATTTTCCAAAATAATGAAGTTCGGTAATTCCTAAGAATCAATTTCGTTGATACAAATCAGCTCCTGTTGTTGTCAAGGAGAATGGAATAGTTATCCTGATTCCTCTGACTTTTTCAGGTCTCAAGGAATGTGAATTCACGCATTACTACTCACTCTCTAGCCTTCCCTCTCCCCATTACTCTCTCTTTCCCCATTAGCCTAATTATTTCATGTACTTCCTTCATCCTGTAAACCAGTACGTATTCAGAGGATTACTCAAAACCAGGCGGTCTGTACTGAAGCATGTTCATATTACTGTATCAATTTACCTCACTTCACCATTGCAGCAGATTTTGCTAAAAGTTCATTTACTTGTGTATATGTATTCAAATAGGACAGATGGATGTAGGGTTTATTTGGGGATTTGTTGTGACACAGCTGAGGAGTATGATGTTACCCAAGGTCTTATACCGGGCCCTAGCAAATACATGAACAAAAGGGTGCTGAAAGTAGGATGAACAGAGCTGGTTTTCTTTTCTTTTTTCTTTTTTCTTTCCCCACCCCACCGCCCGTTTGGTTAGTTGGTTTGGGTTTTCTGGCTTTTCGGATTTTTGTTTGTTTGGTTTTGTTTTTTGTTTTTGTTTCGGTTTTGTTTTTGTTGAAAACCTGATCAACACTGACGTGAATTTCTAGGATAAAGGGATGAAATGTTTTGTAGTCTATGATCAATTTTTTTGAATCTCACATCATGTATCCATGATATGCAGCTGTGTAATTCTAATAACTGGGTGAACACCATAGCCGTAGGCTGCAAAATGTATGTGTGCTGTGAATGCACTCAGAGTATTCAAACTAACCCCAAAGCATGGATATCTGACTTTAGAATGGTGGGTCAGTAATTGCCTCCTGCTATTATAGCCAACACAAAAAGGATGAGTCTGCAACTCTGCATTGCACACTTTGGCTAACTTGAAAATACTACATTTGACTTCCAGCCTGGATCCTAAGAAGGATTTCATTGCCCAGTGATTCAGTGGCACACAGGTTCAGAATATCTCCTGAACCACAAGCTGACAGTGGTGCTCTGGTCAGCATACCATGGCATTGTCAAGGACAAGGACAGCAGTTTCTGGTTACCTTCATCTGCAGCAGATCAGCAACCTAAAAGAAATGGGTTTAAAATACTAGGGAACAGGTTCTTGAGTCTTTTGGCAGCACAGACATCTTTGACTCTTACTACAAAAAAAGACATTGAAGTTCTAGAATATGTCCAGAGAAAGGCATCCAAGCTGGTAAAGGGTTAGGAGCACAAGTCCTGTGGGGAGTGTCTGAGGAAGCTGGGGTTGTTTAGCCTGTAGAAAAAGGGGCTGAGGGGTGACCTTATCACTCTCTATAACTACAGAGAGAAGATTGTAGCCAGGTGGCAGTCGGTCTCTTCTCCTAGTGAACAGCTGACAGGACAAGAGGAAATGGCCTAAAGTTGCACCAAAGTAGGCTTAGATTGGATATTACAGAAAAATGCATCACTGAAAATGTCGTCAAGCATTGGAACTGCTTCATTGGAAGGATGTTCATCCCTGGAGGTATTTAAAAGATATGTAGATATGGCACTTAGGGACAGGGTTTAGTGATGGTCCTGGCAGTGTCAGGTTAGCAGTTAGAGTCAGTGGTCTTGGGTGCCTTTTCTGACCTAGACAGTCTATATTTTATAATTCTATGACCTTTTGCCTTAGTTAAATATGAAATGTGTGGTTTTCAAATATAGCAGAGGTTCTTACTGATTTCTGTTTAACAAACGAGAACTTCAAAGAGAAGAAAGCACACTGTTCCTTCACCAGGAAGACTGTACCTCTCTGACAGAGTTGAATTCTAAAAGTGTTTTTCAAAGGGGTGCATTGTTTCATGTTTCTTCCTTTTTAGTACAGGGAGCAAAGATATTTCCTATTTCCCTATTCCATTAGAGCAGTGTATATAATAGCATTGAGTTTCTGCAGCATTTTGGATGCCATTTTTGCTGCAAGGAATGAGGGTAAATCAGCATCATGAAAACAGCTAAAGAACTATCAGTAAATGAGCACCATCAAGACAAATCCAAAGCAAGACATAGAACTTTTAATCAGATTCTTCATACTTAATTTTATATATATATATAACCCTAAGGTATACTATCTAAAAGATTCTTACATGTCTGCAAAGGTCATCATGAAGGACTTTAATTTCATTTTAGATGGCTACAACACATAGTCATTGGCTTTTTAAACAAACTGCATTATTATAAGGAATGTGACACTAACAAAGTGTGAGCACACACATCTTTATTCAGACCACTATGAAAGAGTTAATTCTTGAAAATCTTACCCTACAGTCCTTTTTGGAAATATGATCAAAGCCATTCAAAAAAGTGACCAAATTATATCCCACATGCCAAAGAACTAGCTCTGAATTCAGATTTTGGTATTTTTATTAAATGTTATAAAATAGCATTTAAATAAGATTTCAAAGTTATTCATATATTCATTTTCTTCTCTTATTTCTCTTAAGGGCTCCAGTCAAAAGGCACCAGCTAGAAAATTTACAATGTAAATCTTCTTTACTAGAAGATTTACAATGGGTTGTGT
>JAWWMO010000096.1:40034123-40047329 GCA_035047845.1 Dendrocincla fuliginosa | reverse complement strand
CCTCCCCTTCCCTTCCCTTCCCTTCCCTTCCCTTCCCTTCCCTTAAAATGCCAACATATACTTTAGATTACTTTTGCTTTACAGGAAAGGAATTGGGACTGAGCAGTGAGTCCTCTGCTTCTGGGATATTTTTCAGAATTAAACTTTAGAGACACATTTTTAAAGTTGCAAACTAGGGCTGGAGAGAATAGGAAGAAACATTGATCTGAAGCTTAGCCACTTAACAAGTGCTGATGACTGAACTTAAGAAAAAAATGCCCCTCATAGCTTCCCTCCCCCAACACTGCTGCCAAACAGGCTCATTGGAAACGTACTTTCATTTGAGAGGGAACCAATTTACCTTTTCACATGAAAGTGAAACTTCACAGCACCCCAGGAAAGTCAGTAGCCCCTCTGGAGACAGGAGATGAAGGAAAAGGAGAGGACCAGAGTTCAGTTTTGACCTGTTGTTTAAGGGTTTCTTCTCAGACATGAATTTTTCTTTTGGAGACAGAGGATCAGAATAACCATATTCTGAATGACAAGGTGTTCTGCTTAATAACACATCTCACAAATGGCTTTTGGCTAGAATATCATCTCTCTTAATTATGAATTTGATGTATACCAAGGTTTTGCTAAAACATCAGAATTACTGTGTTCAGCCTAAGAGGCTTTGGCTGTCTGCATCTACTATCAGCTTGGATTACTATTAATACAAACAGAACTCTGCTAAGACCTTTTTTTTTTTTCCCCCAGATTCACAGCTAATGCTAATGTTAAAACCTTTTGGAGAATTGGCACTTATCCAAAAGTTGAAAATAACTTGGTATGAGCAAATGTACCTATTGAGTCTTAGTAAACTCTAACTCTAAAACTCCCTTAAAATTTGCAACTCCGTTAAGACAAAATTGACAAACACACAACTGATTAATTTCATATGATGGATCATTTGGACCCCCAAAGTCATCATCCAGATTGGAAACGACTATTGTTTTCTGCACCTGGTTATTCAGAAATACATACCCACTGATAAACATCTTAAAGCATCTAGAGAAAAATATCATACCTTAGTGAGAAATTCAGAAGAAATGAGATGAAATAAACATAGGAATAATTAAAAACACACCACTTTAAAACAACAGGAAAAAGGCAAAGTGTTCAGATTCTTCTGAGGGGAGAAAGAATATTTTTTTTTCACTTTGAGAACCTACTTGTTTACTCTAAGTTAAGTAAGCTACTGCCACTAAGATGGCTATAAAAGAACATGTAGGAATGGAAAGACGTATGTAAGAGCACTGGCTGAGTTTTGCAGACCACCTTCAGACTGACTTGCAAATGAATGCACCCACATCAGCTCCTACAAGAAATATATCTTTCACATCTGTGTTTTTAAACAGCATAACAACTGCCTGAAAAAAAAAAATTAAAAGATCACATGCATGTAACAAACTGTGCTACAGTGTGGGTTTCGTCATGAACTCATTTATCAGGAAAAAAAGCACACACAAAGAATATTTTCCTCTTACTGATTCATGTTTTCCAGAGGGGAAGTCGTAATTTGTAATTTACAGAACTAACTCCAAAGTATGCAGCCACAATCCCTGGCTCAATTTTTATTCTGTGTTTCCATGAAGTGCCTTACAATCAATGCAGCCCTACTTAATACTTGCAACAGAAGAATGTAAGCATTATGCTATGTTTTTAGTATTTTCAAAGCCATGGTATAGATGAATCAGCAGAAAAGTATTATTAAGCAGAAAAAGAAAAAACAAAACGTGCAAGCCTTCCGGGATTTGCAGAAATTGTCTTTATCTGAAAGTTCAAGACGTACCCTCTATATGAACAATATACATATCTTCTATAAGAACAACACATTTTTTCATTCCTTTTACCTCACAGCCTTTCATTGTATGTATGAAAGTGACAGGTGAGTATTTGAAGAATATAAAATACTGAACACAGAAAGAATACTTCATCTTTCAGAAATTTTCTCCTTTTTTTGGCATTGAATACTGTTTGGTCTTGCATTGGGCCACTTTTTAGCACTGCTTTCTTAATCCACGCTTCTCATCATATAAGGTGATATGATTAATTTTATCAATTACTATTATGTTAAGCCTGAAAATTACTAGTTCTAACTATAAATCTGTGCTAAATTAAAAATGAAACTATACTATGTAATACCTAGGGAACAGTCCTGCTCTCCTCTATGCTCTGATTAATTTAGATAAATAGGTTTCCAACATACGCATCAGATATCAGAAAATGATTCCATGAAAAGAAAACCTCTGGTAACAAATGATGGGCATATCTACAAAGGAGGCAATACAAACAGATCTCTTAACTTCATCCTATTTCAAATCCATGGTGTGTTTGGTGCAGCATGACAAGAAGACATATGACAAAACATATTATTTTTCTTCATACTTACAAATGCCTTCTTGAGATAAAAAATATCAGGGGAAAAACACAAGGCTAGTTGTTGATCACATTTTAATGAAGATCATTTTAATGGTCTGATGTCTAAATCTGACAAGCAATATGTAAACAAAACGTATTCAGCATGCAGAACATTCAAACATTTTTATAGTTACTTATTTTCAACTGGTTAAAGGTACTTCCTTTACTATTAGAAAATAATTGAGTTGTAAAAGGACTTCCTCCTTGAGTGATGAACAGGGGATACTTTTGGCATGATATTCTATGATATTTTATACTGGTGGCACAGTATAAAATCTCTTTGATTATATTTTCTAACTTATACTGTTTCTTTATAATATTGTAAATAATTAATAATTAAAATTTTAACATTTGCCTAAGACCTTGTAATGACCTAAATAAAACAGATGAGATCTTTTGCTACCTAAGCATGTCTTACACATGAATTTATTTTTACATTTCAAATAGCTCATGAAAGAGTTTTTTAAAAATAAACTACTATTTTCTTTTTATGGTAAATATGTGTTAAGATTGTCAGAATACATTCATAAATAAAGTTAAACAAATTGCTGGTCTGGGGAATGGTTAAGAATAATGTGGAAGAAGAAGATAGGCAATGTTAACATGAACTTACTTACTGTTACATCTCTGATTTCCAACTACTATTTGGGTGTATAGTTTATATACCCTTTGCTCTCTCTCTACAATTGCTTTTTATCTTTTATTTTATTATAGCTAGGTAAAGAATATGCTTGCCTAGAAATCCTAATTTCCCCCACCAATCCTAATTTTTAATATGCTAAACTTATTTACAAAGATTAATAGTTCCTTGATTACACTTCTGCCATGTTTGGAAAAACAGGAAAAGCCCTTAGGAGTCACTAATCAAAATAGTATTTAATAGATTATCTGATTAAAGATATGATTACAAATACTTTTAATTATGAAATACTTATTTTTAAAAACAAAAAGCATTTCAGCACAACTAGATCACTTATGAACTCTGCATATTAAATCAGGAATGGATCAATACTATAAAACATGCAAAAAATTAAAAAGCCTTTGATATTATTAACAGAATAACTGCAGCTATATTTTCATTATTTTGCAATTCGACCTTTGGGAAAAAGTTGAGAAAATACTTCATAAAATACATTTGCTAATTTAAGATGAAAAGAAGAAACACTGCAAAACCAAAAAACAAATATCACCATTTTAAAATGGTTCTGAGGGGCAAAATTTATGTGGTAGGCATCATATTGTGCACCAGACAGGGGGCTGAACACCATTTTTCCCTTCCATCTTCCCCAAAGCAAATAAAGGGAAATTTCTCTTTTCCACATCCACACAGTACTGATGCAAAAGGATATTGGCATATCATTGTACACCATTCAAACAGTTAATTAACAGGAAACCCCGGTAGCATTAATTAAATTAATAAAGTCACTGCCCACTTAGTTTATGATAACACATCCACTACCTGCACAAAGACCACATGGTATCTATTGAATTTATAAAAGCCCATCCATTAAATAGTTCTGCCCCATTGAAACAAGTTCATTACTAAATAATTTCAATGAAAATTTTTTCTTTGCAACAGTAGCATAAATCACATTAAATCATATTTAGTGGACTATAGCGTAAAAATTTTTTAAAAATTCTTTTCTTCCACAGAAATAGTTTTAGAACATATGGAAAAATGAAAACACTGTTTAGTGTTTGAAATAAAAACAATCAAAGGTAATCCTTTAAAATTAGGGTTCAGATTAGTCTCTGCAAAGGATGCTGTTTAACTGAAACATCTGGTAGTGTTACGTTGAGAGACAGGCCTTTTTTAACTTTGAAAATGAGATTAGTAGATCAGTTATTTGTAAGTGTCCAAGTAATTTCTAATTATTTTATCTGGGTCACAGATAATCCGCTTTTACAGGGCTCCCACAATGACATCAGAGGATCACTGTTGAACTGATTATCCTGTTACCTTCCACCATCCACGGGAAGACCGGATTTTCCTTTTGTACAGAGAAAGAGAAAGAAGTGGCTGATTGCTTCAGACAGGTGGCAGCCAACAAAATAAAGAACACCACAGATCTTGAGAGGAAAAAAACCTCACATATGCAAAAGGTACCAGCCTTAAAAACCAAGATATGAAAAAATATCAAAATAATCAGACAAGCCATTTTTTTAAAACCAGCATATAAAATCAGTATGCTCTATAGTAGTAACTTATAGATCAAATATAATTGATACAAGAATCTTACAGTATAAATAGAAAAACTGTGTTTTATCATCATTTAACTGTTGAAGTGATATGAAAGAAACACTGAAGTACCTTCTTAAAGTGACAATGGAATATAAGTGAAAGAAATTCAAATGTCAAGGGTTAGTCTAATAATCTATACATACACGCATCCTGATCACCTTTTTAAAAAGCCTGAAAAAAAGAGCTCTTTTTAAAAGAGCTGTTTACCTCCAACAATCATACATCAGAAAGAATCTGAGGCTGATAAAAGAGACTTTTTTCCCTAGGTGAATTTTCTGTGCCTTTTCCTATGAATAACTGAATAAATAGGCTAGTTATGTTTTTTTAGGAAAACAAACTCTGTTACATATAAAAATGAGAGAGGAATTCTTAAAAAACACATTAAGGAAATATGTCTTGAGGAAGCAAATTTCTGGGTACTATTTGATTTAGATACAAAATAAATTTTATTTTATATATATATATAACTTCATAAAAAGTAGTTGGAAATAGAAATTAGTAACACAGATACATCTTTCTCAATACTTTCTTCTAGCTTAAGTGTAAAATAGTTTTCTAGATAAACTTTGCATTTGCCATTGCAATACAATTAATAGGTGTAGGCAGAGTTGCACAAGACAGGTGGTTTGGATTTTTTGGGGGAAAATTTTAAAACTTTCCGAAATGGACAAAAGTATAATTTACCTATAAATCAGACTTTTACTACTTATACAAGAATACATCAACAAAAAAGGACCTCTCTACCTTCACAGAGTTTTAAAGTGTGTATACTAGAGCTATCTTGTTACTCTGTAGTGATTGAGGCAAAAGACAAATAATTGCTTGTGGAGTACAAGCAACTAGAAAAGGTCTGAAGGGAACAATAATTTTTAAAAGCACTGTTGTCAGTAGGAGACTATTGAGCTTTTCTAGGGTGCAAGAGCCAAAATTCTTTGTGATATATTTTTGGGGTTTTGTTTGTTTTACTTATGTTTTATGCAAAGATTGCTTCCACTTCATTTCGAACAATGTCATTAAAAAATGACGCCTGAGAATATGGAATACAGGCCCATTTCCAGTCAGGGAACATAAAATTCAAAATTGCACCACTAGAAATGACAGGGAATAGAGGACTGTAAAGCTAGTAGCAAGCATCGAAGACAAGCAGGCCTTCAACATAAATGAACAATCATTTTGGAAATTACACCGGAGACAATGTTTTCTTCATGGGTAAAACATATTTTTTCTATCCAGTTCTCTAGAAACTTGAAATTCACAAGTAAAAAGACTAATTGTTATGCTGAGATTTTAAGAAGACTATCATCTTAGGATCCCAGAGTTCCCAAATAAGGAATTTAAATTTCTCCCTATTTCAGAGGCTTATAAATTAGAGAGAACTTAGAACTTCTATTTCCAAATTATCTAAATTAAACTTCCCCAAGAGTAATGTCAGGTAGATATTGGAAGTGTTAAAATTCAGGATGATTACAAAATCAGAGGCAAGCAGAGATTGGGGAAAGCAACTGGAGAAGGAGGATGAAAAGAGCCATGTGCCCCTTCTGCTAGAAGTGTGTTTCACATATGCTAGTTTCTAGGGAGAAAGCACTAATCCCGTATACAGAGGCCACCTCAGCTGCTCCCCTCTTCATCGGAACAATTCATGTCAAAAGTTCCTCTAAGGACAGTTTTTGCCAACCAGCTGTTCTCCTCTCATCGTAGGAAGTCACCTCCTTTGCTCTTTGGCTTCTTGGACCTCCAAATGAGTTATGAATAGCCTTATGCTAATGATACCCTAACAGTGTTACCACAGTAAGAGAGGGAGTAAAAGTATGCTGAGAAATTACCATGTGGTAGGTTATCTTGCCTATTTGTCACCTTCTCAAGCAGTACAACCTTAAAAACATTCTCCCTTTAAGAGCCAAGTTTTAGTACACAAGTTACAATCTTTTAATTTTTACTTAAGAGCACATTTTTTCAAAGCACTTGAGAATCTGTTGAACACACATGAAGCAGGCTAACAGAATACATGCATATTTTTCTTAAATAAATTTTACATAATTGCTCTACTGTTATAACCAATGATAGTTAGGCAATGACAAGCACAGATTAGTCAACTGCACAACAAACCTGAATTTTGCAAAGTGCCAGCACAGAGTGCAGAATACATCAACTGCACTTCATCATATGCTGCTTTGCTCTTCTGTTTAAGCTACTACCCTGTTTGAGAAAAACACACTGGAGGATATCAGATATATGCTTTCTATGATGCATTCAGCTGGACATTTTTTGACTTCAGAAAAAATTTATCGAAGAGGAGAAGATGCCAATTCTATGAAAATCTTATGAAAAGCTTCTGCCCATTCTTACAGCCTGTCAATCTACCTCTTAGCTCAATTCTAGTAAAAAGTAACTCTGCTTCTAAAAATACTGCATAAAGACCAAGAATTTGGAAATTTTTTAATATGCATGTCCAATACTTCTGGGAAAAGTTAGTCTTAGCTTTAAATTAATAAGATGAAATAAAAACTATCGGCTTGATTTCTGGAAAATTATATAATGATGGCCAGGCAAGTTTACCTTATGGAGAATGAGGAATTTTTGTTATAAAAGGGTTAAAGTTTGATAAATCTTAGGTTTATTTTTCTTTCAAAAATACATTTTTTCAGCATTGAAATGCAGGTCAATAGTGATGTTAAAACCCAGTAAACCTTTCTGGATTCATTTAACAACTATTTGTATTCACCGAAGTTTAGATCACAGAGTGGTAATGTTGATTGTCTCTACTGTTTAAAAATAGCTTTTACCCAGGATCTGTGGAATTAATCTTGGTTTATATTAAACTGCAAACACAGGCACAGAGCATGAACTAGGAAAATATGTTATTACAGTTCTCCTGTACAAGCACAAGTTAAGAATTGCTTTGCCTTTTTCCAAAGGCCTGTGCTCTTGTCCATCTCTCTTGCACACATCTCTCAGCAGCTTCAGCAATCACTGAAATTAATGCTCATTTCAGACATAATTTTTTTAATTTATACAGGAAGCTTAGATGCCAAACAGTAACTCCAGCACAGTACATGGGAGAAACATCACTGCTCCTTAGTGATCATGGTTCACTGATGCTACAGGACTTGAATGTCTTCCACACTCAGTGAGCTCAGCACTGTGGGTGGGTATACCCAATTTCTTTGTTTCCCTATTTTATGCATTCCAGGTGTGTCTTTGGGGAGCCTGCAGAGAAACTACTCACCTGCTGCCCTCTCCTCTGCCTTTTCACTGGCTAGACAAAGCTGTTAGTGCTTATGGGGCAAGCAAGTCCCCATACTACAATGCTGGAAATCAAAAATCATTTGTACAGAAAGATTTTCTGACACTACTTGCAGACCAAGCACAACCTCACCAAACAGACTCACTTTGTTCGTTTGAAGTCTGATTAGTTGTTGCCAAGCAGATTTCCTCAAAATGACTGTATTGTTTATTCTTGCCAATTCTGTATTTATGAAGAAAGTAATGAAAAGGGAGAAGACGATTGTGCTGCTGGTATGGAAATGCTTTGAGTGTGGGATAGACTACACAACCTACATTCTGCAACGAGTCAATTCAATAGCATCCACGTGGTGTGAATGAATTAGTATTTGGAGATCCTAGTAATGGATTTCTACTTCCCCAGCAATCCCAACAAGCCTAAAAACTTGTCCATATGAAGCAAGCAGAAGAGTCCCTCTGTTATTGGTGGGCAGGTAGCATGCAAGGAAAGGCTTAATGCAGGTCTGTACTTTCCAGCATCTGCCTCTCATGGACCATCCATATCCACAACTACTGTAGTGTGTTTATTTCATGCTGGCAAACACAACAAGAGTATGCAGGCATACTGCAGCTCAGTGATCCTCAGAATTATGATTTGAGCACAAAAAAGGGGGCTGGACTTGAAAACGCTATTAGCCCACACCTGTTCCAACGTAGTTGCCAGCTCTGTAAGTGAATGGGATGTATTCCACAATATATTATACAACTGACATACAAAGAAAGGGCTTTACAGTAGTTTATATGAGTGCAGCGGTGGCAATAGCCTTACAATGTTAAGGCTCAGGACAGTGAAGCAACAACTGGGTATTTATGCCTGTTGCAGAGGCAGCACAGTTGGTAGCCTGTGTCAGAACAGAAACATCTGAGGTTTCAGGTGCATCTGACAGAAACAGGTTCAGACTGAGAGGTTTTATTTCATATATAGTAATAGTACCTGAATGGATACCGATGGTCACTACTAAAATTTAGTCCAGCTTCTGGCAGTCCATAGAACAGATTGATAGACTTAGGGTCTGTTCCTTGTTTTCTTCTGTACCATCTCTGTGGTTTAGTACAGTACTGATCACATGGGGTTTTGTTCATTCTCATATGTATCCATTTAACAGAAACTAAAAAGACATCCATATTTCAGTATCAGAACAATTAGGCTCCCTGAGTTTCTGCCTCTCCCACTACTGGGCATGAGAGTGAGCAGACTTCAGATGTCTGAGCCACTTCAGCTAGGTACCAAACAAGGCATAGTAGTGGTTTAGAAAAACATCCCAACTCCAGAGGATGCAGACACAAAGGTGGTATGCCTGTATTTAAACAGGGAAGAGAGAACCTGTCAGCAAGACCCCAGAACAGAAATCCAGTACATACTAAAGGTGCACAAATGCAAATCTGTTGACCTGGGGGTTGAGAGAAAGTGCAGAAAGAGATGTGGTAGAGCACGTGAAGAATGGAAAAAATAATACACAGCATAGCTACAACCACAAAAGAGCAAAAGGCAGTAAACTTACACAAAAGTAATACAATAAGACCAAAAAGCAATTTGTTTTACCTAACAGAAGGAAAAATTACACAGTAATTTTTGTCCTTTATTCCATACAAAAGAGTTACACGATACAGTTAAGAGGTTTTCCATTATGTACCTATAACCATTAATACTGTGCAAGCCTTTGTAATTCCAAAACAAAATCTCAGGCAGATCTCAATCAGCTGAAGTCACAAAGATGCAGTCATCTTGTACTTTTGTCTTTTAAAAAAAATTCACCAGGCAAGATCATACACCCTTTTCAGACACATACAGATCCAACTAATATACTGTCTCTGTTCAGTATGTTAAACATTGATATAAATTCTCAAGATAACTTTAAAAAATTTGCTCGAAGTTATTAACTACTAATATACAGAACAGAATGTTACATCAAAAAAAGCTTGTTTCTTGTACATATTTATTACATTATTAAATTCATCTAACTGGAAAATTTTTCCATGCAAAGAATTTTTTTCTGTACCTTTAAATATAGAATATGAATTTGGACTGTAAACTGCACATGATTGCATTCCACATTTTAACAACTAAAAAGATATGAACATAAGTATATTTATTAAAATACTCAACAAAAAATCTCTGTTCTCAGAATGTATGATTTATCAGTGGGCCTCACTGTCACATAACTCAGACCAGGACACATGAGAGTTTAAAATTGAAAAAAAAAAAATCAAAACTCATGAATAGTTACCTTGTACACGGCCCAATTCCAGGACAATGTATGGGTTTATTTTACTAATACAAATCAGGAAATTGACTTCATAGGTGGAATTATTAGACACTTGTTTGTTAGAAAGCTCCTCAAGACTTCCTGGTGTCAAAAGTCTTAACAGACCACATACCAAACAGCCTCATTGTGCAAGTGTTTTTCTATTCTCCCCTTAGATGCAATCCTGCTTTTCTTAACTGTAACCAAAATACAATTAATATATACTTCTAAAATTAGATACTTACAGTGAAAATACCCATTAGCTGTGTGTAAAAGAGTCGACTTATTCCACCTAACATTATTAGACCCATGAAGGCAGATATTCTTAGGAGAGCAAGTTCATGTCTAAACACAAAAACATCCTAGAACAAGACAGAAAGAAGAAAGAGACTTTAGCAATTAAAAATTAATTATAGTCTTTGAACCAAGTGGGAATACTAGATAAGGCTTACAGCTGAAGGAAAATACTGGATTTTGAGCTACATTGCAAATCATTGATACATTTATGTATTAAAAGTAGAAACCAATAATCTTTCATTTAGACATGTAAATAGTTAGGGGTTTATTTTGCCAGATTGTAAAAAAAACCTTCAAGTATTTAAGGTTTTGGCAACAGATCAAGCTCAAATGGGTCATTTCTGAATCTTTCACTACACACAAGCCACGTAACTTAGCAAAACCATTTTGTTAAACAGCCCTATTTATTAACACTCCTATACCTCAGCTACCAGCCACAGAATATTTCATTTTTACATCACCTCTTTTGTAATTAAAAAAACCTAACATTCCAAGCTTTACTCTTGAAGATGGTACCTACAAAATCCAAGCATCTGTACTGGATTCTTCTCACTGTAAAGCTGTCTATTATCCAACAAAAACTTATCTTCACCTTTTAAATTTTGGCCTTGAGTAGATTGCTGTAACTCCGGATAAGGTTGCACAATAAAGATGCTTCAAGGTACAGGAAAGTAGGGATATATTGGATCAGCTACACTGGCAAGCCTGTTCTCACCAAGCAGAAAATTTGAGAAGTGTTAAAGAGAACATCTTCGAAGGATAAAACACCTTGTTTTTATCACAGGAAAACATTTCTATGTGGCAGTTACATTAGGTGTACTGTGAGTTCACACCCCATCTTATCCTTGGTTAATGAGTTAACACATCCCTTCTCTTATTTGTAAGTTACAATTATGTTCTCAAGGCTGTCTTTTGAATATACACATCTGTTTTTCCACTTAGAAAAGCTTAGTCACAGCAGGAAACTATTAAAACCTTTCAAGTAAACTTTAAATTGCAACCAGAACATAAAAATAAACTGAATGAAAAAAAAAAAAAAACAAAACAAAACCAAAAACTGCTTTTGAACACTCCATATTTACATTCAACCAGTAGGATATAAGGAGGAGCAATTCTTAGATACTGGGTTTTAATAAAATGGAGAATAGTTAGAGCAAATTATGTTTAGCAAAAAAAAAATATGATTTTTTCATTTAAATTATTTTCATTAAGGTTCAAAATATAAGCCCAGGAAAAAACATTATACAGCCTACCTACTAAAGCTGTGAAGAAAGTAAAAATTTAATGAACAAGTAGAAATCACTAGTTAGCCAGGTAAAACA
Organism: Dendrocincla fuliginosa; assembly: GCA_035047845.1. Taxonomy (NCBI): domain Eukaryota; kingdom Metazoa; phylum Chordata; class Aves; order Passeriformes; family Dendrocolaptidae; genus Dendrocincla; species Dendrocincla fuliginosa. The sequence goes on along the minus strand of JAWWMO010000096.1, from coordinate 40,035,501 downwards.
AAAAGCAATCCCCAATTGCCTTTCCTGAATGATTGTAATGGCGCATACCCCCTCCCCCTCGTCAATCTTGGCCTTTCTTGCTGCTGTAGAAAATATATTCTTCTTTTTTTAACCCTTCTTGCTCATTTAATGAGCTAATTTAAAGTTAAATAATCTCCAAATAAAAGCAGTCATACTAATCGTATTTCCCTTTCCATTAGCACATGAAAGCTTTAAAGAAAAGCAAGATTAGACACAACTTCTACTAGTAGTTCATATCTTCATAGGTAAGCTGCTTTATCATATATCTTTTGATGTATTCAAACTCAACTTCACAGAAAATATCAAAACATAAAAGAAGATTGCCAACAGCAAAGTTACATTCTGGATCTGACATACACTCCCACATTAGCACTCCCTGCAACTCTAATTTTGAAGAGTTCCTTTTCTTGAGCATCAGCTTCAGCATGAAAAAGATAGATCAACCAACACATAACAACAGAAAACCATAGCATTTTCATCTGACCCTTCTAATGCTTGTTAAACCCAGAAGAGGAAAAACCTCAGAATCACAAAATGGCCTGGGTTGGAAGGGACCTTAAAGATCACGCAGTCCCAATACCCCTACTGTGAGTGGGACACCTTTCACTAGTAGGGTGCTCAGAGCTCCATCAAACCTGCCTTTGAACACCTCCAGGGACAGGGCATCCACAAATTCCCTGTGCAACCTGCTCTAGCGTCTCCTTATCCTCTGAATAAAGATTTTCTTCCTAATATCCAGCGTAAACCTACTCTCAGTTTAAGCAATTTCCCCTTGTGCCACTACGTACTTTTGTAAACAGTCCCTTTCCATCTTTGTAGGTTTCATCCAGGTAATGGAATGCTACAAGTAGATCACTCCAAAGCCTTCCCTTTTCCAGGCTGAACAAACCCAATACACAGAATCACAGAATTGCTATGGTCGGAAGGGACCTCTGGAGTTACATAGGAACATGTCCAAATGGGTTTTGAATGCTCCAGAGAGGGAGACTCCACAACCTTCCTGAGCAGCCTGTTCCAGTGCTCTGCCATCTTCAATGTAAAATTCTTCCTCATACTGAGGTGGAACTTCTTGTGTTCTAGTTTATGTTCACTGCTCCTTGTCCTGTCACTGGACACCTGACTTTCAGATATTTACATGTATTGATGAGATCCCCTTTCAGTCTTCTCTAACAGGCCCAGCTCCCACAGTCTCTTCCCATTAGAGAGAGGATGTTATGGGAGACAGTGTCAAAAGCCCTGCTGAAGTCAAAGTACACAACATCCACTGCTCTTCCCTCTTCATTCATTCTACCATGCCATCACAGAAGGCTCTGAGATAGGTCAAGCATGATTTCTCCTTGGTGAATCCACCCTGACT
>JAWWMO010000096.1:40019397-40034023 GCA_035047845.1 Dendrocincla fuliginosa | reverse complement strand
GTGAATCCACCCTGACTACTCCAGATGACATTCTTTTATTTTACATGCTTGGTGACGACATCCAGAATTATCTGTTCCATCACCTTTCCAGGGACTGAGGTAAGGCTGACTGCCAGTAGTTTCTCAAATCCTCTTCTTGCCCTTTTAGAAGATGGGAGTAACGCTGGCTTTTCTCCAGTCATCAGGCACCTCTCCTTTCTCCATGATTTTGCAAAGATGATGCAGAGTGACTTAGCAACAACATCTGCCAGCTCCCTTAGCACCCACGGGTGCATCCCATTAGGGCCCATGGATTTACAGGTGTTAAGTCTCCCTAGTTGACCTCTAACACAACTCTCTACAACCAAGGGGAAGTATTCGTTTCTCCAGCCTTCCTCTCTTACCACTAAGGTCTGGGATTCCTGAGGGCTGGCCTTCAGTAAAGACTGAAGCAAAGAAGGCATTCAGTAACTGCACCTTCTCTGTGTCTTCTGTCACTAGGACATCTGTCTATCAGTGGCCCCACATTTTCCTCAATCTTTTTTGCTGCTGACATACTTTAGAAGCCCTTCTTCTCCTTGATGTCCCTTGACAGACTCAATTCCAAGGGGCCATGCTTTTCCTTGTCGCATCCCTGCATACCCTACTGATGTTCCTATAGTCCTCCCATATGCCCTCTTTTTCCACATCCCGTAAATTTCTTTCTTCCATTTGAGATTTGCTAGAAGGTTCCTGCCTATCCATGCAGGTCTCCTGCCACTTTGCTTGATTTCTTCCTCATAGGGATACACTGGTCTGGAGTTTGGAGGAAGTGACGCTGAGTGTTCCTACACCACTCAGACAGGCACTCCCTGCAGGTTGCTGCCTGTTTTAAATGTCTTTAAGTTCCATTTGCTGATACTTCTATCCATCCAGTCAAACTGCAAGGATTCTTAGCTACCCATAAAAATGGATTGTGTATGATAAAACTTGTCACAAAATACGTGTAGGTCTATAGGATTGTGTTAAAGAATGGATTATAAACCACAAGATCTGGCATCTTTATCTTAACAGGCAATACCAAAACATTCTACAGAAAACAAGTCTCTGTGGCAGATTAACAAGAGACTTCCTCAACCCCATTGCAGAACATATGCCATGTCTTCATTTGTGAGCATCAACTATTATGGATGATCCTTACAATGAACGCTACCACTGACTAGAACAACAACTATTACAGCCTTATCCTATCATACAGGAGAGAAGCCAAAAACAATGGGTCCACTTCCAGACCATACTCAACTATATGATCACTGCTTCCAAATTCCGTTTTCATTTTTATCCTGCTAACAATAACAGCAACAAAACAAACAAAAAACCAACCAAACAAAAGAGGTACAAAAGCATGTAACAGGTCCCTGCCATTTGCAGTATTGCATTGTTATTTTCAAGTGTTTATACTATTTCTTTAGAAACAGTACACCGTACTGAAGACACAGTTTTCAGCAGGAAACACAAGACCACTGTATCCATTCTAGAAGAAACAAAGTGAAAAAATACCGTTGTAATTTTTCAATTACAACAGAAGATTCATTTATTCAATGTTTATTCTTTACTGAAATATGTATCACACAGAAATTAATGTAACTAACAAAATGTATTAAGATACCTCCCTTTCTCTTGGCGAACAATCTTCATGTAATACTCGTTAACCTCCTTGTCTATTCTCAGTTACAAATACCTGGGATGTCTGTCCCAATCTGGTGATGAAGTCAGTTTATCAACTCAGCTATCATAAAAACACTGTAGCATACAGAACAAAGCCAAGTTATCAGATTCCCAAAAACAAACTAAAAAACACAGACTGCAGGTTTTGTAGGAAGAAAGACGAAGGACAGGTCCAAGGGGAAAAATTCAACCATGTCAATACCAAAAAGAAAGAAAATTAATTCACAGAACATAAGCTGCGTTTTAATAAGTCCTTTTTTAATTATTAATAATGACTGATCTTTATGTAAAACACTTTTGGACTCTGGACTATTTCAGGTCAACTAGACAAGTAATTTTCCAGTCTTATTCATTACTGATTTAGTTTAAAGTAAAAATGGGAATAGCATTTTGATTTCAATATTGTCTACATAGAGTTTAATATAATTATTTCAATAATTCAGAAAAAATTTGATACTAGATTTTAAGAAAAGGCCATACAATCTTTATAGAAAAATTTCAGTACTAATACATTAAGTTTTAACAAATCCTCTCAGTATTTCCTATCTTTTTTCTAGAAACTGTGTATTTACTTTCTAGACTTGAAATTCAATATTCACATACTCTCCTTATAACTATACTGTAGGAGAGCCAGGCTGAGTTGATTATGAACAATGAGAAAAAAAAATTAAGTATTTTCTTAACTCTCAAATCCTGTACATAATTTCATGATTCTAAGCAAAGAAGTTTCCTTTGGATTCTCTTTATAATATGAGTGGACTTTGGATGATCCATACTTCCAGATTTTAATTAATATCAGTTAATGCATAACACTGGAATAAATATTACTGCAAGAAATCTTTCCACAAAGTCCAAAAAATGCTTCCTAGCACCCATTATTTGGAATTGGGAATGCTGAGTCCCAGACAGAGCAGGTTGATATTGCCAGATTGCATCTTCCATGTTCTTTCCTCAGAACACTTTAAAAACAAGGTGACAATATTTTCAGAATTTCAAACAGATAACTGCAGAAATGAGAACAAAATAAAACAGCAAAAAGGAATAGTTTTTATATGTCAGGGAGTTTTGCTATGACAATCATTCTAGCAACATTTGTAGCAAACAGAATGTATCAGCAGACTTTCTTTCTCTTAAAAGATTAAAAGCCTTCTATAAACCAGGTAATATATTCTGCCAAAGAATTTACTTTTGCTTCAATTTGACCGGCTGTGTCTAGAATCTGTGCCAGCACTGGAGAAAGCAATGGCTAAATTATGAGAAGACCAGTATTTATTCTTATCTGACTATCACAAGATTGAGTACTTCCTAAAAGAAAAAGTCAGGCTTCTTGACTTTGATAATTTTTAATGAAGATGCAAAATTAAAAATGTTCCTGTGTGAGCCTCTGAAAACCACCAAAGCTTGGGGAGGAACTAATATGCTGTTTTATTCAAACTATATATTTTCATTCTGCTATGATCCCACATAGACAATTTACCATCTCCTTAATTTGTAACAGTAATTGCACTCCTCCTGCTGGACAAACAGAGGCAACAACCACAACCCATCTGTCTGGCAGTGCATCAATTACAAGAGCCAAGAATACTATATAGCATGAAGAGGTGAAGCTAAAAGATTGAATCTATAGGAATGGCTTCCTCCATTACCTTTAAAGCTATGACCCTTACTTCAGTATACTTAATTAAAAATGCTTTTTCTTGACCCTTTAAAAATAAAAGCACAAGTTTTAATTCAGAAGGAATACATTAATCAGTACCATAATAAAATTATTTCACAACAGCACTAAAAGCCATTTTAATTTTGCAGCTTCTGTGTTATGTACTATTTTACATCCAAAGAATAAAAAATAAGGTAAAGATACACTACCAAAAAATTGCACAATATACAAGTATTTTTAATGAGCAAGAATAAGCTTATTCCCGCTGGCTGTTTAGAAAAAAAATTATCCAGTTCTTTCAATCTGTGCTAAACACTAGCCCCTGTCAATTCAGAAAATACAAGCTCTTGGTTACAGCCAAAATTTCAGCAAAGCACAGTGCTTCTGTAAACACTCTCTGGAATGCTGTGGTTCTTCAGTTTTAATTGAATATAAAGACAGAAAAAATTTTGCAGGATGCTTGTCTAAAAACCAACTAATAATAAGCCTATCTTCTCACTGGTCCTGTTCATTTGATGCTAAAATTACATAGTTCTGACAAATTATTCTGTTGCGTGAAGTTATGTGGCACCACATCCTCAGCAACACTTTAAAAAAAATCAGCTTCATGGGGCTCTGATGTCATCCTCCAGGCAGATATATTGACTATGCACAATAATTTTCTGTACTTCAGTGTGTACCTCCCAATCCCGCAGCTGAAAATCTGAGAAAGTTAAATACTATTCAGTGTAACACTGTACTTAACAAAGGTGTGAACAGAACAGACCTGCTGTGTCGACTGTTTTTTTGTATATTGTGTAAATATATTTATCTCTCTGGGGCGCAGAATACTGCGTACTGTAACACAAATCCAGCTTTTAAAAGGAATAGTGTCATTTTAAGTATCCATATATGCAAACTGATAAAGCCAAAAGCACCTCAACTATAAACAGAACAGAATACTCAATTTCTTTCATGACTCTCTGTAAACTTAGGCAGCCAAACACAGGAACCTGATCCACTCTTCAGGCAAACACATTAAAACAGATTAAAACAATTGCTGCACATGTATTCTACCGCCTGTCACCTGTCAAAGGCTAGATATTAGAAGTAGGCCTCTCTCCAAAAGACTTGAAATTAATCCAGTTGTATCAGTGAGAAAAAGTTTTATACATACTAATTTTTTTGAACTGTCACGATTAACTATTTATAACTATTTATTACTATCTCTTTAGAGGCTGTAAAACATCTGAAGTAAACATGATTTCCCTTTCCCACTCTTGCACAGATCACCTCCAAGCAAATAATTTGGTTACCTTTCATACTGCTTTCAAAAAGCGAGGCTAACAGAAAGACCTTAGGTTTGTTATCTAAACACAGTCTAATTACTAAAGTAAGTCAGCCCATTCAGAGAACTCCCACAATAAAAAGGAAATACTCTACCATGATATGACACTATTAGAAGCTTACAGGTCCGTCTCAGTGTCTATGGAAAGATGCTCTAAGGAGACAGCAAATTCTTCTCTGTTCCATATTTCTAGAGTCCCTTAAGTAATTTAAATGGAAATATTGAAAATCCTTTAGAATAGAAGCCTTTTTAAGAAAGATTTACAAAAATCCTCAACTTTGGCATATTCCATAAAAAAAAATGTTGGTATCCATGAATGCACATATAGCACTTTTCTTACTCTTGCATTATCCAAGCAGTACAGTCTTCCTTCATTTTCAGCTGTCCTTTGAAACATCATCTTCACATACACGTTCATGGGAACATCACATTCATTTCAGACTGATACAGGGGCAAATAAGAGGCTTGGAAGGCTATGCCCCATTTTTTTGTAGGAGTAGAATTTTTCATGAAGTTTAATATTCTTATATCATTTAGGACACAAAATTATACAACAAACTTTAGTTGTTCAACAAAATGGAAAATGGGACTTGCCATACCCACAAGAAAAGGTCAGTCTCTAGCAGCCTTGAAAGATGAGTGTGAAACCACCAGTGGACAGTACGCTGGGATGTCAAAACCACATGGAACTAAAAAATCCGTTGCACCTCAGGATTTGGCAAAAATCTCAACAAAATTTAGAGCACACTCTCAATACCTGACATAATCTTAGTCTCTTCGCCTATAACGTCTGGAATGTTACCTAATTTTGAACATGTTTTAAATTTGTTTTCTAGGTTTCTTTAGTGTATGTGAGAAACTGGATTATTATACTGGGTCAGAAGAGCTCAGGGGTAGGGGAACGGACAAGTCCAATCCCATGAAGGTGAGGCCATGCCCTGCCTCATATGCTGGCCCCTCAAAACTCATCAACCCCAGAGCTGCTGCCAGTCAAAGGCAGTCCAGGAGCACACCTTGGAGCCCCTAACGCAGCCTTATACTGGTTGACAGGGGGAGCACTACCCCTCAGCCCACCCTGGAGCCCCAGAGTGGCCAGTCGGCTGGAAATCTCACCTGGGAAGGGTGATCACAGCAGGCTAGGGCAGATAAAACCAAAGACACATGATCTCCACATGTTCAAACCCACCATTTCTATCTAGACTTGTAATTGGATCTAAGAATGAAAGCTGTATCTCCCCTTTTATCTCTCTTTCTTTTCTTCTTCTCATACCCTTTCTTAGTATTTTGGATAACTGGATACTGGATGGGTTGCTTTTCACTAGGTTGTATGGGTTAGCCTGTATGTGTTAGCTAAGTCAATGCTCTGTGGAATGCTTTGTTTTGGTTGTATGTTACCCTTTAAGCTTTTGCCAAGTAGTTTTATTTTTTCTAATGTTTACCTGTAAAAGTACCCCTAGAGAAAATGTGTGCAGGTTTTCTCCTTTGCACTCTCTCTTAAGGTGTTGAAAGAACCAAAGGCTCTTATAATCCAGAGGACAGATATTGCTGGAGCCTTGTAAATTTTTAAATTTACAAAATTTACAAATTTTTTTTTACAGTTTACAAAACTCCCTTGGTGAGCTTAGTAGCTCTGGTGCTGGGATCTTACAGTGTACTTGCATTTGTCACAGTCCAGTACAAATAAAAAGTCTATTTCAGATTTTAGGTAGAAGATTTTATGCTTCTTTATAAGAAAGATCTCACAACAGTTTCTTGGAAAGAAAGAGTACTAGTTTTGCTGTTCTTTTGCTGACACTTTTGAGCACTGAGCAACTTTCAAGCAAACCTCTTAAATAATCTGAACAGATAATAGACATAAATGAGCACCAGACATAGAGACTTAAGTTTCAAAATGGAAGAAATTCCATAATTTTTTACTTGATTCCAATCCATTTTCTCTGTTTGTGTGTTCAACTCCCTTTTACTGATGACAAGATGTGGAAATATGATAACTCTTTATATATAGTCCAAGTAAAACAAACCAAACCTAATTATCCCTTAACCCACATAACCTTCTCAAAGCAACACAAAATACTGCTTCAAAACCAATGTATATTTTCCCCCTTGCAGAATGAGCATATATTTCTCTCATTTCTTTATGGTAATATCAGCATTTTTAAACGGGGTATTGGGATAGATGTATACGCTGCATAAATATACTGTGGAGAAGGTAAGAGGAGATTTGAATACATCTGAAGTAGTTATCTTGCTTCTTCCCAGTAATCATAATCACTTCTAAAGAAACCTAACTGGTTCTGTCCTCCTTTCCATAATTTCTGAGAAAACTAACATTGTGATTTTAACACACAGAAATCATACATAATTTCAGAAAAATATTTTGTTACTTAACATAAATCAGTTTGCTTACTTGATAACATGTATCTAATGGAACTCTCTTCACTGTCAACAACTGAGCCAGCAGAAATGTGTAGTAACCAGATACCAAAGGAACGTATTGCAATACTAGCTATTTATTGTCTTTGTAGAGAAAACAGATTCTTACCCAGTTTTCTTTTTTCAGAGGCAAAAAGTAGTAGTAGTGACAGAAATCAAGTATCAGTGTATAGGAACTAAGGATTTGAGTGTAGAAACACAGCTGTAAAAACAGCCAATGATTGTCTTCACCAACACAATTATTAATCCTGCAGAGAAACAAAATGAGTATGTATAAAGACAGAAATACAAATACTTTCACAATGAAGTTATAATAACTGTGAATAAGAGACTTTGAATACTTTGGGTGCAAACATTATGAACTACTGGATCCCTTGCACTGCCACTTAAAAGTGTAGGCTGCACTACTGAGATCACTGCTTAGAACAGGGGACACTATTCTCTCTATTTTCATACAGCATAGATACTCCTGCAATTTTAAGTAATATGCAAGTAATAAAACTCTAAGTCTGAAAAATTTCACTAATAATATGTATTATCTTCTGCTACTGAACACATTTCACTGGCTGTGAACTATGTAGAGTCCAAAAACCAGAAATGTAAACAAGTGGTTTGAAATAAATGTGATCACAGGTTACCCCAATGATAAATAAATAGGACTTAGGAATGAGCCAAAGAAACAGAACACTAAACAGGCATCCCTATTCAAAAACTCCTTCTGCATACTCCAACATGAATGAGTAAAGGAATCACAAGGATTCTAGCTATATTAAGTATGAGATTAAAAACTTTAAAGTCTAGGTATAGTGCGCTTCACAGAAGTTACACAGATGCAATTTTATACAAGCATTGGCACAGACATCATTACCAAGCTAACTCAGAATGACAGAAGCACTATACTGGCACTATTTTCCGAAGTAGCAATTGACAAAAAAGGTAGTATGAAATATAGTTAAAACAACATAGAGAGATCCTGATGGCAGTTCTGTCCTCTGAAGTTTATCATTATTGTCTTACTGAAAATCATACCTCAGAACTACTTCCAGAAATGTTTATTTTTCACTAATTCTCTGTTTCACGGGTACACTGAAGAAATTTCAAAGCTGTTATTTCCCTGTTCTAAATTCCTAAATGATTAAGCACTATGGAGAAAGAAATATGACAAATGAGTAGCAGTTAAGACCACAGACTTCAAAATTATTCACTAAAGCAATAATTACTAGAACAAATGTACTGGTTTTACCATGGACAGTGGTGATCCATCCTCCTCACACAATGTCCACAGCGACTGCAATGATGTGAACGCTTTGGTCTCATCATGTTGCACTTGTTACATAACTCCCAACATTCTCGTTCTAGGTGAAAATGCAGAGACATGTTAGATTTCAATTCAGTACTGCGTGCTCATAATAATTCTATATGCTTGTGATTCTAATTTTTAAAAAATCTTCCTATCATCTTGGAAGTATAGGGACCACGTAAACTTTTTCCCACTGTGACCTTAATTAAACTGAAAGGTATTACTACTACTCTGTGCCAGTTTCCCTCTCCAAAATCTTCTCTCTTCCTGTATATTTCTACAGAGCAATTATTACAGCACAAAAGCTGTGACTCAAACAAGAAAGACTGTAACTCAATTATTTTCTTACACTTGTGAAAAAACCTATCTGCTAGACAGAATCATGATACAATCTCCCTGCCATTCCAAAACCTCCTGAAGAAATACTGCTACTGCCTGCTAAATAAAATACGATACACAACAAACACTTCAGGAGCATCTTCTATCTCAAATCATTCTAAGAAGCACATCTCACCACATGCAATTTTACATATAAGACAATCAAAAAGGAGGTAGAGGATAGGCTTGTATTTACAAACATACACTATTATTAAAGGCCGAATGTGAGATTCTTTAAAAGCTAATCTCTGGAGATACTGAATAGCTGAAAGTACCAGGAGCTACTATTGCTCAGCTTAGCTGTTATTTATCTCAAATTGAACCATCCAAATTAGGGGAATTATTTGAAAATGAAAATTCAAATTATACATCCAGAAATTTCATCTTCACATGGGAAAAAATTCACATCAACATTGTGATAATTTCAGTCATGAAAGCATGTATTTTTCTGTCTTTAGGGAAAATAGGTGGATGACTGAGAAACTTAAATACTTTGACTGGTTGTTCCTACCAACTTTTTTTCTTGCACAGAAATTTCTTAAACCCAGTGGTTAAAAAAAAAAAAAAAGAGCTTAATTTTTACAGTAGGGCATTCTGAAATGTTATACCATAAAACAATGTCCCTAAATAAACAGAATAAAGTTAAATTTAGCACTTCTGAGCCACATCCAAACAGGACTAATCTAGTCTCTCTTGCTTCAAAATAATATTTGAACACTGGAAGGAAAGAACCCCAATATCTGAGATCATTAAACTAGTAATAACGACATATGGAAACTGATTTACAATCTGTTCCCATAAATCCAGTGTCACAAAGGTGTGATTCACTAATAGGGTAGCTACCAGCAGAGTTCAGAAACACCACAACTCATTTTTAATACAATTTATACTATGCAAAAATGTATCCTCCTGTCAACCTCGAGAATACTAGAGACCTGAAGTGCTACGTTCAAAAGTCCAAAATCCCTGGTGTAACACCCACCAAATCAAAATATCCAAGTCATAGTCTAGCCTAAATGTTCCATCTTCAGAAATATCCATGAAGTATCCCTGCTGTATGGATTGAATGGAGCATGCAGAGGTTGGAGAGCTATTCAAAGGAGTACATTAAATTAGAAAGAAAAATTTGTGCACAAAGGGAATTTGTACTGGTCCTGGTATTTTGAAGGTAAATGACCATTCTGATATAAATTTAACTGTATGTAACTGTACTGAGTGCCTTCACTCTCCAATTCAGGTTGCAAAATCCATGTTGTTCTTCCTGCAGCAAGAACTCTGCAGAACCCAAGTCTGGAACACCTTACGTTTTACGGCAACAAAGGATCAGTTGCCAGGAGCAGAAAGAACACTGACATGAAATTTTCTGCAATTCAACATTTGTATCTGAGGGAGATACACCTCTTCCTGTTATCAGCTGCCCACTTCCTGCATATCAGAACATCAGAGCTGAGGCTATAATGTTTCCAAACACATCATTCTAGATTTTCAGTAACATCAGGAGAGCAAAATTTTACTCCTGGCATCCACCACAAAGTAAGACAAGGCTGTTTACCAGCCCTACTCCATTCCAAACTGCTATGTAAAAGCTCTATGCATTAGATAAGCACCTTAATAGCATCAAACAGTTCAGAAAAATATCGTCTTTCTCTGGGGAGAATCATCATTTTTGAACCTCCTCCAACTTCTGGAACACTGGATACCATACAGGAATTGTGGGATAAATTCACGAGGACAGAAGAGAACTGCAGCATTAAGTTGCTGCTGTAGAGAAATGCAATGTAATTAGCACCACATCTCTTTGGTTAACAGTCCATACAAATACAAGCCACTGGGGAGAAAAAAAAAGTTCTGAAATACACACACAGGTAACATCCAGCAAACAACTACCTTCAACCACCACTTTCAACATCTTATAAATTTACTTAGAAAGAAACTATAGAATTAAAATGACTAACCATCTCTACACAGTTTTTATTAAGTATTAACAAGTTAGAAGTATATGCAATATGTTTGAAAGCCAAGAATGCAAAAAAAAAAAAATTCCTTCTGTGGAAAAACTAGCAGAAGGTCCTATATAACTAAACTTCTGGTGGAATACAAGTTTTGAAAAAGAAGCTTTGAGTCTACATAAGGGAAAGTGCTAGAAACTTACAAGTTAAAACAGTGACATACTAATTTTAATCAGGAGAAACAGCCCATGGTTTCCATCAAATCTCACAAGTCAAATTGATTTCTAATTATTTAGAGGATATTAAAATAACTTTTATTCAATTATACAGAAACAGCTTAATGTACCTGTAGTTAGTATCTTTGGATTTTCAGGTAGCTTTCCTGGATCTGCTACTGAGGCTCTAAGTAATGAACCTATACAAAACAATGAGCAGAAGTAATAACCTGAAAAGAAAAATAAATAAGCATTTTTTAGTCTTTTTCAGGTGTGCAACATACACTGTACACTACATCAAGAATATAGATACTCCAGCACTGAATTGGAAATTACTCAGCTTTGTCATTCAATTCCAGATACACTTTTGGTACTATACAGTCTACAACATGAAGTACTCCCCAGTCTTAAAAAGGGAGAGGAAAAGGTAGCAGTGAACAGTTTTTATAGCACCAGCAAGATGCCACTATACTATACCATACTACTGTTTTTAAGAAGTTCCTCCACTGTCTATCAAATAAGATTCAATCATTATACACCTCAAATCCTCCATGTGGAAGGATATTCCCAATAATGCACCTTCCCTTCAAAATTGGTTCCAGACATAATTCAAAGCCTTTTCCCCAGCAAAACCTAATAGAATCACACATATGAGCTGATCTATCCTGGGATTTATGACAAAACTAACAAAACTCAATTTTTTCACAGTAATCATCAGTATTACCACCCCAAGTTCTGACAAGCAGTAAGAGATATGGACCTGAAATCCTGTCGATAAGTTCTAGGTACAGGATCTGAAAGCCAGTTTCCACACAAAGAAGTTCTAGCGTAACACCTTTGAAATGAAGTATCTCAGCCTCTCAGAACACAAAAATGTAGGATACATCCCAGTACTCTTACCCTTTCTCTTATCTTTTGTCCTTATCTTTCACCTTCATTTTTATTTTCTGACATTTCTCATATATGTTAAGTAGTGCCCAGAGATATTATTTTTACTAGTAGAAAAAACAGCTTAGTTAAAATGACTTACACAAAACTGCCACAACTGAAATATTTCCCTCTTCATAGTGAGGAAAAAGTATAACCTTTGGAATGAAGATTGTATTGTACAGCCAGATGAAGATGATTAGACCCATGCAGCACCAACCCTGAGGGTCAACCACGAAGTGAATGCGTTGCCCCATTGAACACAAACAGGTGTCACGATCCGGGAAGAAAAGATACTCCTAAAGAGATAAAGAAAATAGGGTTTTTTAAAGAAGAGAGTAAATTAACTAGCATAGTGCAATGTACAGGGTTCTACATACATTCAAATAAGGAAGAAATGAACCTGTCAGATATTGTTTTAAGGAATTAAATAAAAACTTAGACATTTCACATACACTTCAAGTACAAGATAATGAAACAATTTATGATTTCATTAATTAGTCTCACTAAAAAGTAACATGTATCATCAAGATGCAAGTAATACAAGTACCTGGGAAAACTGCTGAATAATAGGTAAAGCCAGCAACTGTCAGCCAGGTGGCAGCAGCATAGGATATAAAGAAAAGTCTCCCATCAAAATTAAAAGGTTGCAAAGCAAACAAGAAATACAGGCAATTATTTATGTTATACAAAAAATACAAAATTATTTGTTATGTTATATGTCATTCCACTTACCTATTATAGTCTTCCCCCAATTCCCCCCAACAATTTCAGGATTGTTTTTTAAGTTTTTATGCTAAAATAGTCAAAAGCTTCACTAGGGATTTGTTTTTACCTTGTTTAAAAAGACTTCCTTCATGACATTTATAGCAGACCCAGAGAAAAAGGAACCACCACCCTAATATCTTTCACACAGATCATTAAGAAGTACCACACAATATTAAATTTTCTAATAATCATACTTAAAACATTGAGATTTCCATTCTTGTAGTTTTGTATGCTGGGTTCTTTTTTGGTTTAGACTGAAGAAACCCCACCAAGTCCTACAGTGTGAATTTCTGAGCTTCATGAACTGATCTTCATAAAAACACAGCACTAAGTCCTAACCAAGCATAACTCCTTTTTTGTCAGGTTACCTTCATATTTGTATCTTAATATTGCAACACGCACATAAATCCCAATCTACTCTGCTACCCATTAGTTACCCTGACTTCTGGGCTTCAGGAAATTTGTTCATTTCAGATGGATTTCTTTCTATTCCTTTCAGCTTCTACTTATTGCATTGAAATTTCATTCACCAGTCAGACATCTCTGTTTCCAGAGGTTCTGCTTATTTGTTTCATGTTTGACTGCCCTCAATTGTATTCACAATTTCTCTGCTTAATATTATTCCCAAGATTCATTAATGTATTTTCTTCTTTTTCTAGATTTCTAATAAAAATTAGACCCAAACAAACTGTCATTTTTCCACTTCTCCTTTGCACTATGTATCATAACCCTTTGTTAGCTACCTTCTAGTGCCAACAGTGTTCCCATTCAAGTATATAGCCGAGGACTGTGTTTCTTTTTACCCTAAAAATACACCAAAGTTCCTAACACTTGTTTTTAAAACCATGTTGTATACTAAATACAGCTATTGTAGTGTTAAAATTGTTTTTAAGTTCATGATAATCATAAAACCTATCTAGGCCTATATTTACTATTGTAATATATAGCATGCACGCACCACAGCCTGTTATATACATGGTATTAATACACTACACACATATGTACAGTCTCTAGGCATAAAATGATGGAGTATTATATTCCTGAACCTCCCAGTTCTTAGTGTGTCTCTGTTGTAAGCTAGATTTGGCAACCAACAGGTTTAGAATACAGAACATTTTATATTCTTCTAAGTGTGCACTGATGAAGGATCTGACTCATCAAGCAGATAAGCTGTGGGAGATGAGCACACTGTACAAGATCAGGGTTCCTAAAAGGGGATGGACCAGATCCCCTCCAAGTTCCTGCAGCCACAGGAACCCCCACTGCACCAAGGAGAATCAGACAGAGCCTCAGCTTGTCAGGTGGAACATGGAGACGCAGAGTGCAGCAAAGTCTGGGAGCCTGAGAGCTCAAGCACCAAGCGCAGTTCATGCTCTGCCTGCAGCTCTGATCCCCAGAGCAGGTTCTGAGCCCTGGCAGCACATATGGACAGCAGGCTCTGTTCAAGAAAGTCTCTGAGCTGTCTGTGCCCAAGTCCTGTGGCACTATGGGAAGAACGGGGTAAGGACAGTGGTGGGAAACTCCCTGCTTCAAGGACAAAGACACCTCTGCCAGCCCAACCTATCACCTGCAAGGTCTGCTGCTTGCCAGGGGCCTGGGTACTGGATACCATGGCCAGGCTGTTATTGAGGCTGGTACTAGTCTGGCCCTCAAGACTATTACCCTCAGCTGCTCTTCCATATGGGCACCATAGAAATAGCCAGAGGGAACCGGGAGCCTTCTATATGACTCACATGACCACATGGCTCACAGGGTGTTGGCCAATGCCTGGTAGCAAAGTGGTGTCTCATTCATCCTGCTGGTGAAGGGGGAGAACTTGAGGGGGAGCAGACAGATCCTGCAGATGAACAAGTTGTTGTGCAGATTGTGTCAAAGGCTAGGACTCAGCTTTTTGATGCCTAAGGGTTTCTTTTTGATTTTTCAGTTTTATAGATGTTAGAAATTATTGTAGATCTAATGTACTAGTAATATAACTTCAGTAGCTGA
>JAWWMO010000096.1:39981354-39992493 GCA_035047845.1 Dendrocincla fuliginosa | reverse complement strand
CCCCAAACAACAAGCAACCCCCCCCCAGTTAAGTATTTTAACGTTGTTATTGTAAATTAAACTTTTTCTTGGGTATGAAATGCACTCTGATAAAACTTAGTGCTAACATAATCCACAAATACAAATCCAATACTTTTCTCCTAAGACATCATGAAACTGAACAATTCAAATGAAAATTTCAAAAAACCAAAGCTATTTGGCAGCTTTAATTTTGAAGATTGCTGTTAAAATGCGTTATCGGAGGCATCATGATTCTGACCTAGATAGACAAGTGGCAGACAAGGAAGATAACTTTTTAGAATGAATTCTTTGCTCTTAACATACCAGCAAATGCTTGCCAAGAAATAACAAGCAGCACATTTTATTGCAAAGGCTTAGAGAGTTATGGGTACAGCAGGGACAGAAAATCACTTGCTCTTGCAGGACAATATAGCCTCCATATACAAACCTCTACAGAAATATTTGGAAAAATCCATCCAAGTTAAGGAGATTGTAGAACTAATATGGTGGTGCCTAGTGGAATTAGAAGGAGAAAATTGAGATCTCTTGAGCTTAAATGGAGAGCAGATGGGAGCTTCTGAGCAGAACTAAAGTGGAGGGCTTTTAAAGTAAAGGCATCAGTGCAGACTCCTAGTTTTCAATGTCAGTCTTACTAGCAGACCTGAAAAATCTGAAAAGAGTTAAAAATTGATTCTTGGAATAATGTATTGAATTGCCCTGCTCTAACAGAATTTCTGAGTGACTGAATCTGAGTCATCTTTGAGAAGTGTTGATTTGACTTTGCAAAGCACCTTACTATGCCAGAAATTAACTGGGAGCATCACACAGCTGGTTCAACCTGGGCCAGAAGATTCCTAAAAAACATGAATGACAACTCAGGAAGGTCCTAAGGGAACCAACTCAGAAAGATGTTCTTCTTAATCTGCTGTTTGTCAACAGAGTGAAACTCATGAGTGAAGTGGAGACTGGTGGCCTCTTGGCCACAGTGACCACAAAGTGATTGAGTTTAAAATCTCCATTTGCAGGAGGAAAAGTGCCAGCAAAACCTCCACTCCAGACATGAGGAGAGCAGAATTCAGGCTGCTCACATGGGAAAATGTTTTTGCACCTGCTGGGGTCCATCAGTGCCAGTCACTTTTCACCTCCTAAGGGCACAGGAGCAGCAATTTCCAAATGTCTGAAGTCAAGCAAGCAAGGTAGAAGGATGGCTTGGCTGAGCAGGGATCTTCTTTTGGAAAGGCAAAAGAGAAAGGTGTATGCCCAGTGGAAGCAAGGTCAAGTGACATGGGAAGAATTCAGAGATGCTGCTTGCTGCTGTGGGGAGAAAATTTTGCAGTCAAAGCTCATGTGGAGTTGCAACTTGCCAAAAATGTGGGGGAATAAAAGGAGTTTTTTCAAATATATTACTAGCAATAGGCAGTGTAGAAATATCATCAGCCCATTACAGGATGGGTCACCACACAAATGGGCACAGAGACATTTCTTTGCCTCTGTCTTTGACACAGATGATGAAACATGGGGGTCTCAGTGTCCTGAGCTGGAGGACCATGACTGTGAGAATGATCAACTCCCAATCAACCCTGAAACTGTGTGAGATCTGCTGCTCCAGCTGGATCCCTACAAATCTATGGGGCCTAATGGGATTTATCTCAGAGTCCCCAGAGAACTGGCTAATGTAATCACAAAACCTCTCTCAATTATTTTTGAGTGGTCTTGGGAATCTGGAGAGGTCCCACATGGCTGAAATGG
This sequence comes from Dendrocincla fuliginosa, assembly GCA_035047845.1. Taxonomy (NCBI): domain Eukaryota; kingdom Metazoa; phylum Chordata; class Aves; order Passeriformes; family Dendrocolaptidae; genus Dendrocincla; species Dendrocincla fuliginosa. The sequence goes on along the minus strand of JAWWMO010000096.1, from coordinate 39,990,744 downwards.
GACAAACATTGTTTTGATTTTCAAGAGGGGTAAGAATGAGGACCTCAGAAACTACAGGCCTGTCAGTCTCACTTCAGGGCCTGGTAAAGATATGGAGAAGATTATCCTGGAAGGTATTCAAAAACACCTGAAAGACAATGCTGTCATCTGTCACAGCAAGCACATCTTCATGCGAGGAAAGTCCTGCTTATCAAAGCTGATTTCCTTCCATGACAAGGTAACCCATCTAGTTGATCAAGGAAAGCCAATTGATGTAATCTTTTTGGATTTCAGGAAAGGTTTCAATACTGCCTCTCACAGGATCCTTCTGGACAAACTCCCCAGCACAGCTGGATAAACACATCATGTGGTGGGTGAGCAATTGGCTCATGGGTCAAGCACAGAGAGTAATAATGAATGGGGTAACATCAGAGTGGTGACCTGTCACTTGTGGGGTTCCACACAGCTCCATCTTAGGCCCTGTGCTCTTCAACATCTTCATAAATGACTTGACACAGGACTAGAAGGGATGCTAAGCAAGTTAGCAGATGACACAAACTGGAAGGAGCTGTTGGCTCCCTCAATGGCAGGGAGGCCCTGCAGAGAGACCTTGACAAATCAGGGGGGTGGGCAATCACCAACCGTATGAAGTTTAACAAGAGACAGTGCCAGATTCTGCACCTGGGATGGGACAACCCTGGATTTTCGTACAGACTGGGGGATGAGATGCTGGAAAGCAGTGCCACAGAAAAGGACCTCCAGGTCAGTGGCAAGTTGAATGAGAGCCAGCAATGCCCTGGCAGCCTGGCAACCCTGTCCTGGGGGGCATCAGGCAAAGCATCACCAGCCAGTCGAGGGAGGGGATTGTCCCACTCTGCTCTGCACTGGGGCGGCCTCACCTTGGATATTGTGGGCAGTTTGGGGCACTACAATATAGGAAAGATATTAAGCTCTTTGTGAGTGTCCAAGGGAAGGCAACAAAAATGGGGAAGGGCCTTGAGGGGAAGCCATATGGGTTGAGGGCACATGGTGTGTTCAGCCTGCAGAAGAGGAGACTGAGGGGAGACCTCATTGCAGTTACAAGTTCCTTGTGAGGGGAAGAGGAGGGGCAGGCACTGATCTCTTCTCTGTGGTGACCAGTGACAGGACCTGAGGGAATGGCCTGAAGTTGTGTCAGGGGAGGTTTGGGTTGCCTATCAGAGAAAGGTTCTTCTCCCAGAGGGTGGTTGGGCACTGGCACAGGCTCCCCAGGGCAGTGGTCACAGCACCAAGCCCTATAGAGTTCAAGAAGTGTTTGGATGATACAGACAGGCACATGGTGTGAGTCTTGGGGCTGTCCTGTGCAGGGCTAAGGGTTGGACTGTGATGATCTCATGGATCCCTTCCAATTCAGCATATTCTGTGATTCTGCATACGCTCTCCTGACATAGAGGTGTGGTGGGATGGCCTCAGAAACACTTGTCATGGCTTTTCAAATGGCAGGCTCCCAGAACTGCACCTAGTGAAGCTCCCATCAGGGCTTCAACTGTACCTCCCATCACAGTGAAGTTCTGTGCATGGTGTTGGTGCCTGTATGTCCCAAAGGTGACATTCTTCCACCCTCATGTGCCCACTGGATTCAGGAACTGAATCTTTACTGAGTCAAGTGTAAAGGTGTTCTTGGAAACTTTTGTACTCTGTCTTCTGCAGACAAAAAGTCCAGGAAAGCAGGTTCAGATAATTCAGGGTGTCTCCCAGGCTAACTGCTTCAGTGGCAGGTTACCATTCCCCCTCACAGTGACTGTGGTTGCAGTAACGAAATTTGGGGCTAAGAAGAGTTTTGGGCAGCAGTCTCTGTGGTATCACTACTAACTGAGCAAGAATAACAATAGAGCATTTTATCTGGCTTCTGTTTAAGGACACGCAAAACCCAGGAACTAAGTAGTATACTTTACGTAAGCATAGCTTACTCCTGTTGTTTCAATTGTCTTAGAAAATGTGAAAACAAAAAGCAGCGGTAACTGCTTTATCATTTGTGACATTCAGGAGTGGTCTGAGAAATAAGTTTCAGACATTTACTTCAATCCACATACTAGGAAGAGACTTCAGCACTGTGAAAGGAAAGCACTGCAAATAATTATAACGTTATCTAATCTTTTCTCTATAGGAGTGCTTTCTAAATGCAGCCTGAGAAACACACATTACTGAAGAGAGAACAACTGTTCTAATTATCACACCTAGTTAGGGGATTTTTTTGTATTGTAGGGAAAGGAGAACAGTCCTGTAAGAACATACCACTTCCGATAATATTACTTGTTGAACTTCTAGGCAGAGCGTCAGACACCGGAAATGACAAGATAACATTATTTATGGAGTTGTGTAAATCTAACACTTCCTAATGTAAATTACTCAAGATAAGAGGTCATGTTTTATTTCTGTGCTAATAAGTTCACTTGAAACTGTTCCTTTCTGCCTTAAAATTTTTGCTAGCAAATAATGAGCATCCTTTATCTTAGAGCAGTTGCCCAAATTAAGTAAATATTTTGGGTAACTATTGACCTTGAAGTATTATGTGGAAAACACTTAGCACAAAGACTTTACTGATTTTCCATTAAATTATCCAATGCATTTTGAGAATCTTCTACCATTTTGGTAAATTTAACCTCAGAAGAAGCACACTTGAGTAGGTATGAAGGTCTCTACAGAACAAGAGAATATTTAAGTGCTGTAGTAAATAAATGTTGTATACTGGTATTGAAGGGGGTAGGGTGTGACTGAGAGGCTGTGCTCATCCTAGTCTTTGGTTGCCTAGGGAGTTATCCTGATGCCTGGAAATAGGTGTCTAGTGTTGCTTACAACACCTTGTGGTATTCAAAACATTCAAATGAGAGAGGCAGATATGATGCAGAGCTTGCAGGAGCAATGTGCTTCCAGACTGGCAGTTGAAAGTCAGACAAGACACACTAGATTTCTAGGTACCTGAATCCCCATGCTGGAGTCACTCACAATACTGTAAGCTGAACCAGTCACTTACAGAACCAGCACAGTATTAGGAGAGGACGGCAGAAGGCTCTGTCCTGCTCTGCACTAGGCAACCCTGAGGCATCCTGAAGGATCTAACCTAGTATTTTACACATGGTTCTGCCTGTGATTCCCAAGGACTGAGGCCTTATGCAGCTAATACTATAACATCAAATGAAATAAGTCCCCAACTTACATAGCTAGCAGCAAAGGATCTGAAACCTGATCATATTTGAGCTCTAATTAAGTGTTCAACTTTAAGAAGATAAAAGTATAACATAACTAACAAAGCAAAAGGCACAACTGTGGGTTCTGTCTTTCTAGTGCTATTCCATTCCCTCAGCAACCACAGTGAAACCATCTCACATGTGAGTGAGCCCTGCTGTACTGACCCTTAGGGAGGACATGTTCCTGTGGGATAAACAAGAACTGTGACATAAATCACCAAAATTGCTTCTAAATCAGGCTGCTGTGGGATCACTCAGCCGTAATATCCCCCAGATGCTTCTCTTCATGTTGCCAAGAGCCTCTTAATGCATACAAACAAAGCTAGAGCAACTTGCATCAAGGAAAGCACATATTTGTGTCTGCCTTTATCCCTGCAGATGGAAACTGAACCACCTGCATGAAATGGATGCAATGTATGTCAATAGAAGCCCAAATAGTTCTGCATAAGCCCCTGCATAAATGTTCAGACAACAACTACTTTCACAATAAATTGATAGCATTGCTTTCATGGAATAAAATCATAGAATATCAGGTTGGAAGGATCCTCAAGGATCCTCTGCTCCAACCTTTCCTGGAAAAACCATAGTGCAGACAAGATGAGCCAGCAACCTGTCCAGCTGAACCCTAAAAGTGTCTGATGCTGGGAAATCCACTGCTTCCCTGAGGAGACTATTCTAATGGCTGATCTCATTGTGAAAAAGAGATGTTGTGTTGTGCCTAATTGGAATCTCACCAGGAGTAACTTGTTTATCTTTTCTGTGTGACTCCTTGTAAAAAGGGAGCCTCCATCTTCCTTGTAGTCTGCCTTTAAGTACTGGAACATGGTGCTAAGGGCCCCCCTAACTCTTCGTTCTTCACATGGCAGGCTTTCCATTCCTTTGATCATCTTTGTGGCCTTTCCTTGGACCCTTTCGAGCCCGTTCACTTCTGTTTTGTATAGCTTGTTCCCAAGTCCATCATCTCAGGATAGCAGTGTTTTTTCAAAGAGGCTTGGAGGTTGGTTACTTGTTTACTTGCAGACTGTTAGTGAATCAATTTTAACAGTGCTTGTGCTTTTTTCCTGTTCTGTATAATAGAAGAAGTCTAAGAAGACAAATTAATCATAGTTTAAAATAATGTCAATTTTGTACTAATGAAAAATTATTCTTTTTCAGTGAAGTTGGCTGATTTACTGAAAGTCAATTCTAATCTTTTTATTTAATAACTAATGTTTACTTGATCTATTTTAAATTGAGGATTGACATCCATGCTTGTTTTACTTCCTATTTGGAAATATCAGCTATTTAAATGTCAACCGAATAAGTATTAATAACAGAAATACCACATTTAGTGGCAGTGGGAATTGTCAGGGGGAGCTGGGAAAAAGGACAAAATAAAATGGATTAAGTTATCTTCATGTGCCACTTTTAAGTGTGTTCCTGGAGTAGTACTTTTGTAAATCAGTTCCAGATAGAGGCCAGGAGTATTCCATTTACCAGGATAAAGCTTCCTCAGTCTATGCTACTATGACATTAATTGAATCATCACTGCCCTAGGATTCATTTCCTTGTGGATTCATTGATATGCCTTGACGTTTAGTGTAGGTGTATAACACAGTCATTTACTTACTGATGTTTACACTTATTTACTGCTCTTTGGTTTAACATCTACATTGCACACTATAACCTTCATCAAGGAGTTGCCACCTACAAAAAATATGGGTCCTCAGAGGCACATTTTTCGGAGATGGGAAACACCTCCCAGTAGGGCGACATGCATGCCCAAGGGATCAGTTGAAGCCTTCAGAAATAAAATGTTCATAATTTACACCTTTGTTTGGATAAGTACCATAATTAGAGCAGATAATAGAAAACAATTTCATGAGCTGAAATTTTAAGTAAACCAAGTAATAATGTGAAGTTTAAGGTGAACTCACAAGAGCCGGTAACATTTACCTTTCAGAAAAGAGTATCGTCCATCAGCTGGAAGGTATTAGACACAATACTTTTATTTTGCATGTTACCAAGACAACATAATCCGATATAACTGAATAGAAAGAATCAAGGTTTGCTATGAATGCTTGGCCACGATTCATGTTTCCTGTTTTTACTTCCACTGCATAGAGAATATATTCTTTCATTTCCAACTCTTCCCTGGTTTAATTTTCCTTTCATAGAGTAATGGAGAGGCCTTTTTAAGCCCCTCCAATTGTTCAAATTGGTGTTAGACCTGATGCTCACAATTCAGTACACAGTAGAGAGCATGGATGATCCTAGGGCAAGCTTCATGTTACAATGGCTAGCATTTCTTCCAGTGCTAACCTAATGCTCCTAATACAAAAATGACAAAGCAGATGTCCAGAGAGCAAGACTGGCAGTTTTTTTATTTGACTCCTACTTTGAGAAAATTACTGTTGTTGCTGTTGTTGTTGTGCCTTTATTTATCCTTAAAGAAACAGAAATGTGCTGTTAAATGGAATGTTAAACTTTAAAGGAATTACAGAATCTGTGGAGCTACATCTTCAGAATACAATGAGGCACACAGGGAGATGGCAGCCTTTTACTGTTTGCTACTGCAAGTGAAGGTAGAGGCAAGGAAGTGGTGGGTCAGAGAAGATGAAAGTCTGTGTCAGTGCTGTATTTCTCTTCTGCCAAACTAACTGTCCTATTAGGAAAGTATTCTTACTGAAAGTGGACAGCTTTGGGAATTTGTGTTGGGAATAAAGTAGCATCACCTCCGGAAGCTTTATAAGACTAATAATGTTTCTATTCTCCGCAGGGTCTGAATCCCAGGAATTGTTCTACTTTTCGGGGAACTATGTGGAACAGTCAAAGGGGGACAATTGAATAAACTCGGCCTCAAAAGAGCAGCATTCATCTCAGGGCAACAGCAATGCACAGCAAAACACATTGCATAGTGGTCTCTTACCGTTCTCTGCAAGCCTGAGCAGCAGTGTTCCAGCTGACCTTGTGATTCACTACCAGGAAGTAGCAGCTGCCCTCATGATAACTCCATCCAGAAGGACATTTCTTCATGCTTATCTCCTAAAATAAAAGAAGAGAAGGCAAAACAGACTTTTGCTCACAGTAATCTGTGAGCAGATGTCTGTGCACAGATAGTCTGTACACTAATGCCCAGAATTAAACTGAGCATGAACTTCGGTGTGTAGCAATAAAGTCACAGGATTGCTTAAAAGATTTAAATAAATAAATGCCTGCCAGAGGAGGCTGCAATATATAATTAGAAGTTTTAATGGTGACAGCAGGTTTCAGTTCAAAAAATCCTCTAAAGAGAGTATGTTAGTTTGGACACCATTGACTGCCTCCTGCAGTCTGTGTAGAGAATGCAGTGCAACAAAATTCAGCACAACATTTTATGTGGTGGAGGGAATGTATGTTTACACAATAACTAAGTAAGCTAATTTTACTAACTTCCATCCATTCTCTCATAGACTTCATTCACTGACTGTCTTATGGTCACATATTCACAAGCACCAAGGCACACCAATGCTCATGTAGTTTGTTCAGGAGTGTCTGTGGATGACAGAGAGGAAAGGCAACTCCAGCAGTCAAACCCTCATCGTAGCTCTGGGAAACTTTTATTTCTGGTGAAAGCAAACCTGACCCTGTACTAGTAAATAGCTGTTATAGGAAGGTCATTTGCCTGAGAGTATTACTCATTGTAGACTCCATACTCTGGTTTAGATGCATACTCATGGCGACATTTTTACCTTGCTTTGGGGATTCCAGAATTTCCATCTTATCCCATCACACTGAAATAACTTTTCAGTGCTTTCTTCATAATGCAGGAGACCCTTTAAATCTGGCGTACAGGCCTTTGGAAAAGAGTAAAAGTTCTGGAAAAAGAAAATGTCATTTTAACATTTGAAGTTAAATAATTATACAAAACAAAAAAGCAACATGAAACAGATTAATTAGGACTTCTATTAAAATTTTATGCTATGGAAACTCTTCAAGGGCTGGCTGAGTTGTTAGGTTATCTGTGTATTGGTTAACTGAGCTTTGGAGTGGGAAGGGATAGGCTACAGATCCCAGAGGTGTTAAATCAATTTGGAAAATGGCATGACTGAAAACAGATGATGAAAATGCCTATGAAACAAAAGATTTAATACCTTATGTCTTGAACTTGGTTCAGATGTAAATTCTGCCTTATCAGCCTGTGGGATTTCTATCTTCCTGGAGGAGATGACATTTACCTGTTGTTTTGCCCTCTTGTTGGTTTTAGCTGATGAGGTGTCATCCTCTATTTTGAGTGATACCATCCCATGATACTTTGTTTTACAGTATCACACATAGGAGAAGAACAGTAGAGGGAAAAGAGAGGGTTAGAACATACAAGCAATTCTTAAATAAGCTAGCTAAATAATAATAATAATAATAATTAATTATAATACAAATTGTTGCAAATCAAGGGAAAATTATGCCAAATGAAAAGAAAGATTCATAGGAAAATAACATATTGGTCATAACAAATTATAAAGCATGATAAAGCCTGAAAAGAACAGAATCAGAAAGAAATCATAGAAATGGCTGACCAATACTCATAATACTCTTACTTTGAAGACCACATCAGTTCCATTTCTAAATACAGATGAAGGATGAACCTGAAAAAGGTAGAACAACAAAATGAGATAGGCATATGCATGCATATAGAAACAAAAAGAGTTTATGCAAGATTTACTAAAATATCTAGGTTATAAATCATGCAGAGTATGTCTTGGTTTTAGTTCTTTCCCTTTCAGAATAGAAAGGGCTCACCTCTGAAAACAGCCATTAAAAATTTTAGCATAAATTACAAATGTCTTTATAAATAGATTCCAGTAGCTTTGAAGGTTACAATAGCAGACAATTATTAAACCACCTAACTAAGCCAATACATCTTAAGCAGGAAAATCAGTGGGAAATGCTTAAATAACTGTTCCCTGTTTAAGCTAACAGTATTTTCTGGTTTAGAACTTCAGTACCGATGCACAGGTTCTATATATTTGCCTGGCTCCACTGACTTCCCTCTTCTGACTGCTCCATAATTTATACAACATTAGAAGCTTCATATTTGCTGAAGTTGTTTGATGCCTGTTTCCTTCCCCAAATCTTGTTTTTCTTCCTCTCTTGCATACATGGATCCTCACAATCAAGTTGGATCTTTGTTTTTTGTTTGGTTTTTTTTTTTCTTTACGCTATTTCTAAATAGCTCTCAGGTCTGACTCAGAGCAAACTCTGGTAGTTTATGGTTATTGTACAGTCAGGTAGGATCATTACAAAAATATGACAGTTAAATGAAGATATCACATCACAATAAATTCTCAAATCAGTTCATCACTGAACTACACAAGTGTCTTACTATTCTGCCATTTCCAGTCACTCTCAGCCTGGTCCTTGACAGATTCACCAAGCTGTGCTCCTGCCGCGGGTCCCCTCCATGCTCCCTCATCCCTTTGGAAGGAGGCAATGGGATCCCTTCCAGGGAAACATTGCCAGGCCTGGAAGGTGATGAGGAGCCCGAGGAAACTGGAAACAGCATCCCTCTCTCCCAGAAGTCATGCTTGCTTTGGCCAGAAGAATGGGAATAGCTGCACTGACCTGAAAGCATAAAAATGGCAGATGGTCAGTTCTAACTGCATGAGCAGATAACTGGTCATGTTGATATGAGCACATAAACAGCTTGTCATTAAAAGTTGGATGATTCTTTCACTTGAAGTAGTTGATTGCTGTTTCTTTAGTCATCCTCTTTTCTGGGGTTACCTATGACTATGATTGCAATTCTACCTATATATGTATGTTTTTATATGTGATGTATCTGTCTACCCACAGGTCAGAATTTCAACCAAGCATCAGCTGGCAATACCTGTTTCCACCCACATATTGGGGTTTGCAGTGCTATATTTGTAGTCATGGATAGATCTATCTATAAAGGTATCTTTATCTATACTTGGTGATAGTTCCATCATGCCCAGACAATTTTCTTTTTGGAAATTCAGGACGCTATCGTTTCTGCAAACTCGTTCTGTCAAATAACTCCTGATTTACATTATGAATGTTAGGGGGAAAACAAGTCTGAAATTTTACAGGTATTTTTTATAACTTGAAACCTAATTAATTTCAACACATGTATTTAAAATACTGTTTCACTAAACAGCAGAATAAAAAACACTCTTCAGCTTTCAGAGGACTCAGATGTTTTGCT